>JAGPOW010003395.1:56285098-56329335 GCA_030014935.1 Caiman crocodilus
GAGCATAGGCAAAATGGGTCAGGAATGCAATGGGCAAGGAGAGGTTGCAAGGAGTTAGGTGAATGGGGTTGGGATAGGGAGGGTTGGGGGGTACCTGGGAATTTGCCCCCACAGCTGATCTGCCCCTTCTTACACCCAGACAGCATGGGGCAGTGGGAATCACCCCTCCCCCTGCCTGACAGCAGCCAGTGAGTGTGGGCCTTTATTTTTTAAAGGGCCAGGAGGTTGCGGCTGGGCAGGGCAGCAATTGATGAGGCTGGGATAGTGGCGGGGATGGGGCCTGTTTGATGTGGCTAATTCGGCAGCAGCTGAATCTCCAAATCAGGTTTGGCTGAATCAATTTGGGACAGTGATTCGAAGCACTGAATCAAATCACGGTCCCCCGAATTGGCTGAATCCAAGGCGAATACTAGCTGCTTCACACAGGCCTACTATTCAGGATTGAACACTTCCAGGTATCAAGAAAGTATGTCAGTGTGGTGTGATTCTTAGCTTGCCTGCTGAGATTTCCAATGAAGGCACTAAACACAATGGTACTTGTTCAGTAGAAAATGATCACCAATACATTTCACTTAATCCTCAGAAACAACCATCAGATAGTAACAACTCAGAGATATTTCTGATTTAACCTATATTTGCATCAGTGACTTAGAGACAGAAGGCAACACAGTATTCCGTTATCATTCCCTTGAGCTGTCTAGTCACTGCAACATAATGCATTTTCGTATATCATTCAGTGCACTTACCCAAAGGCAGAAAGCTGCTACCTTTCTTTTTTTTTTAATTACACTTTTAAGATGTGTGAAAAGAAGCTTGTACAGGGATTACAATGACCTTTTCATACACAAGGCACGTTACATGGAACAATAATTTCCAAAAATCCATTCAAAGAAGGTCTTCATAGTACCCAAAAAGAGTGCTGATTCAGGATGAGGCAAAGTAGGGGTTTATTTTGGAAACAATTGACTAATGTCGGACTCTTAGGACTATTTGGACACTGCATGTTTCACACTTGTACATATATGGAGATTAAATAATTCTTTGGGGTACTTGAAATGCATTTGATTAGGTGGTTTTATAAAGGAATGCCAGTCAGCTGTATCTAACTAAATGGTTTTAAAAGGAAGGAAGGTCAGCTCCAGAACACAATGTCACATATAAATGGGGCCTACTTGAGGAAGATAGTATCCACAATAAAAGCTTTCATTTTAATGTATAGGCTGTAAATACACTCCATATTTAAATACTGCTTTGTGCCAAGGATGATTTTATGCATTATATGTGACATCTCAATCAGAGCGGATATTCCTGTATATGGATCTGCTCCTGAAATTTTGGAAAGTTTGTTTGAGTAAGGGGGGGCAATGATCAGTCCACATGTCTATACAAACAGTACCTAATGGTATTAGGGGCTTTTCCATCCATCAGTGCTCAAACGGTCATAAATGCTCAAACAGTCGTAGTAAAAAAAATATCCACACCAATGATGAACTAAAAGAGTGTGCTCTATTTGAAAAGATGCATGTCTGGCTGTGGTGATCTATACTGCTGTAATGTCCAGTCTTATTTCTAAGCTGTCTACAAATAAAATGACATGCTGGGTGGGGGAGGAAGAGCAACAACAACCTTTATGTGGTTCAAAATACAAGAGTATATCTGTTTTTTAACAAGTCATTAAGAGAACATCACCCACTCTCCATGCTGGGTCCCCAATGAATATAGCATGCAGTCTAAAATCTTCGACCAAATGTTCAAACCCGTCTAATGTGACTAGCTCAAGGTATTAAAAATCTGAGTCTGTCTATAGCTTGACCTCCATAAGCTGTGTTCCACAACAGTAAAAAAGGAGGCAAGGAAGTGTGAGAAAGCATCTACACAGGAGCTAGAAGTAGGGAAGTTACATTTTTCTATGCAATCAGGTACTTCAGATATTACAAAAATGTTGTAAATGGTTAAACTATTACTAAGTGTTGCATTTATCGGATAAATTAAGCTCTTCAACAATGTTAGATGCAACATCATTTCTCAGTGCAGATACCGGTGCATGTTGGATCAGACTATATTTCAAAGTTAAATAAAACAATTGCTTCAACACAAATAAATAACTGTATTACTGGTGCAGCACAGTACAAATATACAATAAAGTTTAAAACCATTTCTCCCCCATAGTTTATCCAAAAATAAGTCTTTGAAAGAATCATAGGAATCATAGAAAAAAAATAGGCTGAAAGGGAACTTGAGAGGAAAACTAGCCTGAACTGCTTTTTAAAGTTGGGTCATCTTTTCTAAATTGTACTTAGAGATTTCTAGTGGTAGAGAATCCTCATACCTCTAACCCTGAGAGTTAAAAAGTTCTTGTTAATATCTAACATAAATCTTCCTTTTTGAAATATTGCATATTATTTCATATTACCTTTTGTCTTACCCTTTTCAGTCACAGAATAATTTATTACCATCCTCTCTATGCTGTGTTTTCTTGCATATAACCTACAGCTTTCTCCCCCTAAATTAGGATATACATTATATGAAAGGAAAGGGCCTTCCCATAGGTCTGGAAATTTGTTGGGGGGAATGGCAGGGCAGAGAGGTGGCAGCATTAATTGCTGCTGCTCCAGGGGGTATAGAAAATACTACTGCAACTGCTTCCCCCGTCCCTTACCCTCTATCCCCAAATCTGCAGACACATAGGGAGGCTCCCTTTCCACCACATGGGACTGGCTTGTGGGGTTGACCTACAGTCAATTTGCATTTTATTTTTTTACAGTCAAATGTCAGGTGTGACCTGGCACACTGCTTCAGACCTAGTACACCAAGTTTGATGCTGCACTCGGAGCACAGACTCTGGAGACACAGACTGAGTTGGATCCAGCACACTGAGGCCAGGACCACATGCTGGATCCAGGTCTACGTACCGGGTCATACCTGGCATGCAGCTCTGGAGCCAGCACTGACCGGATTGGGCCCACTGCATGACTTTGGCCCCAGTGCTGGTTGGATTGGGCTGTGGCTCCAGAACTGGCTGAATTTGGTTCTGTGCAGCTCTGGCCTGAGTGCTGGCATGGCTGGATCAGGCCCTGGTGCATGATATCAGGGTCAGCATGCCAACCCAAACCCCTGTGTGGCTTCCCAGACCCAGCACACAGCCCCCCAGCCATTGCCTGTGCCCACAGTCTCAGTGCACAGTTCCCCAGGCCCTCAGCCCTGGCACACAACTCCCCAGCCCCTCACACACAGCCCCTCAGCCCCAGAGACACCAGACCACAGATACTTGCCCGCACTCTAAAGAAAGATCCATATTTTCCTTCTTGAGGTCTTTTAAAAATGGGTTGTAGGTTATATTCAGGGCATGCTATATGAGAAAAAAACAACAACTATCCTTTCTGTGTTTGAAGTCTGTTATCAAATTCCCCTTCAGTCTTCTCTTTACAAGACTAAATAATTCCTAAGATCTGGAATTATTTATTCCAATCTTTCCTTGTGTCATATTTTTAAGATCTCTGTGACAGGTGGGCACCCCGGGGCCGTTCTCCACTACTCTACGGCCTGCCTGCCTGTCTTGGCATCTTGGTCTTACTCTAATCACCGGCCCCACGCTGGGCCCCAGAATCATCCATACCAGACCCATCTACAATCCCTCCGGTCAGGCAGCCACTCTGCCGTCATCTGGGCTACCTAGCTCCCTGAAACCATAACCGCGCTGCTATCCCCCACCTCCTGCGGACAACCGCAGTGCCTCCTTCCCCTCTTGGGTGTGGTCCCCCTGGGACCTCCGGCTCCTAGCTCTGGCCCATCTCCAGGCCAGTTGGGACCCCAGGCCCCCAGCTCTTGGGAGTCCCTCGCAGTGGACCCCTGACCCTTTTGGCTCCCTTAGCCCTGGCCCCAGCATGGGCCAGTCGAGGGTACTCACTGGCTCAGGCTGGTCTCCAGCCCCTCACTCTCTCTCTCTGGGTCCACCCTCTGGGTCCTTCACTCAAACACTGGGTAACCCACCCAGCAGTGGGGGCAAAGGGGTTATGGCACCCCGACTTGCCTTTCACCAGGGTGGTAACTGGCCTGGCATTTCCTGGGGGCTCCCGTGCCACTGAGAGCCCCACCAGGTCACCCACTCTTGGCAGGGTGCAGTTTCAGGTCATGCCCAGGACCAGTGAAGCCTCCTTGCTACCCCTACAACTCCCCCTTATTTCCGGGTGATCTTGCCCGCAGCTCTCTGGCCAGGCGATGTTGCTGCCTGCCTCCAGCAGTCAAACTGCCCAGTTTATATAGACAGCCCTTGCCACAAAATGGCTGCCCTCATCAGGCACCTGGAGGCTGCCAGCTCCAGGGCCTTAAAGGGGGAGGCACCCCCCCTACCTGTGGCAGGCAGGCTTAACACCCTGCCTCACTCTCCACACAGTGGCAGGCAGGCTCGGCGCCCTGCCTCTCACTCCTCACCAGCGACTGCAGGCTCAACGCCCCACCGCGCTCTCACCAGCGGCGGGCAGGCTCAGTGCTCTGCTGCACTCTCACCCCAGTGGCAGGCAGACTCAGCTCCCTGACGCTCACTCACCAGCGGCTGTGGACTTGGTGCCCCGCTGCCGTGATCTCCTCCAGTGGCAGGCACGCTCGGTGCTCTGCCACACTCTCCACAAGTGGTGGGCATGCCTTGTGCCTGACCACAATCTCTAATTAATGTTTGTTGCTTTCCTTTGGACTCTCAAATTTATCCATATTCTTCATAAACTGTGGTAACCAAAACTAGACAGTACACTTGGTGAGATCTCCCCAGTGCTGAGCAGAGTAGAAGACTCATTTCTTATGACCTGCATCCAATACACCTATTGATACATCCCAGTATACTATTAGCTGTTTTGGCAACAATATTATATCGCTAGTTTGTGTTCAGCTTGCGATCTATTATAACCAGCACCTTTTCTGTAGTACTGTAGCCATGACAATAATTCCCTATTTTGTGTCTGAGTATGTGCTGATTCCTTCCTAAGTATGGCACTTTGTACTTAGCCTTACCAAACTTCATTCTATTTATTTCAGACCCTTTTCCCAATTAATTATGTTTATTTTGAATCCATATCTTCTCCTCCTGTCCCTCAACCAGTGTGGTGTTATCTGCAGATTTACTAAGTGTACACTTAATTCCATCTTTCAAGTCATTAATTCAAATATTGAACAATGAAGATAACACAACTGATCCTCTGACACATTCTTCCAATTTATGTTGATCAGTGATGATTATTCATGATTATGTAAACAGTGATACAGTAGTTTCATTAAGACCATATTTTATCAGCTTACTAATAAGAATGTTGTTGGAGACCATGTCAAAATCATTTTTAAATATGAAGTGTTAATTTTGATGAAAATCATTTGACAATTTTGTTAGCCATCAAAAATAATTTTATGCTTATTATGTCTAGTTTTATGCCTGTAAGTATATGGAAAACAACCCCCCTCCCAAAATGTTGAATTAAATACAAGGTTTTTTTTCTTTTTTTCTAGAAAGGCATCTGCTTTATCCCTGTTTTGTAATTAAGCAATGAACAGAGTTGATAGTAGGGTAATCCAAAGTCTGAACTGTGTAAGTTACTAGGTCTTTTCAATTATAAGATAAAGAAGTAACCCAGATTTCAGTAACAAGAAACATCAATGATACAAGCTTAGATGTTTTTTTGGCATCATGTCCAGTCCATATGCTACCATATGTTGCCTTCTTATGTTCCCAAACCAGAATAGTTTTCTGGAACAGAGAAAGACTAACGCTGTAAAGAGAAGACGGTCAAAGAGCACTGAAAATTTTTTCCAACGCCAAACTCTTAACACTTTGTCTCTGTGGTCAACCTTGTGTTCCACTAAAAAAAAAAGATGGCTGTAACACATTTAAGTTGTTTCACATACTCAGTTTTTTTTAGTGTTTTCTAAGTATGCCACAACTGAACAGCAAAACTGCCACACTGGCAACCCAAAGGGAAAACATCACTACAAGTTACATAAGCTGTATTTCTAATAGTGATACTTGGGAGTCTCATGGGACTACTTCACTTCGTTTGATCACAACAGGTCAGGGGTGTCAAACATATGGCTCAGAGTTTGGATCCACTCAAAAAACTGTTCCATCTGGTAGACAACTAGAAGCTGAGGGCATGGCCTGCTGCAGAATTTGGAGTCGCCAGACTGATGGACATGGTCATCAGCGACGGTCTTGGACCCATATGGCAAAAATGGTAGTGATGGCTGCTGTGAGAGCTTTGTAGCCCATGTTTCCAACGCACTTCCAGAAGTACAAACAGTCTTAATATTCACTACCAGGTTCTTAAAAAGTTGAACTTATGCAAGGCTGAAAATGAATGTAAATAATTGAAAATGTTTAGCGATGTATCACACTCTACAATACCTTAATCTGTTTCCAAGCAAGTGATCAAACTGATACAAGTGATAAATCTCCAAAGTGCTGGCAGACGGCACCATATTCTTCAACTGATCAGTCAGTTTTGTTAAATCTATTTTGCTCCTTCAAAAGTTGAACAATTGTAAAAATTGCATCAAGAAAAAGGCATTTCCTGTCTATTGTGTTTTCATATATCCCGAGATATGGATTCTTCTCACCTAAAACACTTCTGCCTGTTCATATAATTCAAAGGTAAAAAAACAGATCCAGAGAAGTCCATGAAACCAAGAGGTCTTTTCACATTTCATGTGGCATTTGTGTAACAAAATAACCTAAATAAATCACTCAACTAAGGAACAGGGAAATATGGTAGTAACAATATTGGTATAATAATTTCTCACATGCACTGTAGTTCAATGATATCTAATCATCACATGAATTAGGGATTTTGTAACTGATCACATTCAGGGGAATTCTTATAGTTTCCATAAAATATGGAATTGTTCTTTGTTACCATCCTTCCCAAATAAAACTGATTTCTCTTAACTTGAAACATGTTATCAATATACATGAAATAAAAAGCACAATAGGGAAAAAAGAAAAATAAAAACAAAAAAGAAAAAGAATACATAGGTTGGGAAGTTTAGTGTATTTGTCAGCTTCTGTGAATCAAAAGCTCTATGTAGACAAATTCAATGTAATTAGTTATGACCTTTATGAGAAAATTCACCAATATTTAAAAAAACTTGTATACATTAACATGTATACACTAGCATGTATTCCCTATAGCTGCTAATAAACAATATGCTCTTGACTCAATTTCCTTCTAAATAATACATAGAAGCAGGAAAAAATAGATGACATGCTCTCGCCAGTTGTTAAAGATCTCATCTCTCTCTACTGGCTCTATATAGCCAGGTACAAACAATTTACAATTAAAAAAAACAATACAGTAGTTTCTTGCTTAAAAAAAGAATGTGAGATTCAATTCATATTTAAATATATCACTTTAAGAAGCCTTTCCTTTCTTAGGATGGACAGATAAGAAGTGAAGAGAGATATGGTTAAAAGAAGTAAAGCATAAAACAGGTGCTCAGGTAATACTGGCTTGCAATAAAACATGATAATAATGCTGAATAAAAATAGCACAAGTGAAGTATCAGAAGCAGAGTGGTTAAAGCATCCTGCTACAAATCCAGAAGTGTAAGTTTAAGTCATGCTCTGGACTTGCACCAAAAGATCACTCCTGATTAACCCAGCTCAAAATGTGTCCCTCTTTTTGCTTGGGCTGGGAAATTAGACAACCAGATGTGGTGCTAGCCATATCACTTACTTGTATGCTACTGGCTACAGAAACTGATGCACCTTACCCAGACTAGCCCAGTGGGCCATTTACACTCAAATAGAGCTCTGAATCTTTTTAAAAATAAAAATAAGAATTTTTTTTCATTTTATACTTGGGATAGCATAAAAACGGTACGATATGCCTCGTTTAATAGTCAACTGCCAGAGCACAGGAAAGTGCTCATAACTTATACTTATATAAGTGCCATAATTATACATCTAGCCTTCCATTTTATGCACTTTAATATGCAGACACACAGCAGGGCAGCAGGAAGACCATATGGGTGACAGCTTGCTAAAAATGGAGCAGGGTAAGTAGTAAATGAGTGGTTAACAGAGTGAAGTAAGAATAAAGTAGTAAGGCAGAAAGAAAGAAAGAAAGAAAAGTGGCAGTGGGGTCAATGCTCAGTGTAAGGAACAATACAATGAGAGTACTGGAAAAGCGTGGAACAAAGGACCAGAATTTCTCTGCAGTGATTCGTTCAGACAAAGCTTATAAAGGGAACTGAGTAACCTTGGAAAAGTTTCTTATCCAGCCTCCCCCAACCAAAATGGTCTCTAATAATGCTTGCTGTAATAGACTAAAACCCAAGGGGTTTGCTGAGGAAACCCTTTGTTGACAAAACAAACACCAAATCACATTTATTTAAGGATATCAAAACAAAATAAAAATAAAGAACCTTGACATCATTTCAACATGTATTAGGTTTTGATTTCAGGAAATGCTTCTGCTAAGTACAAACAGTCAAAAAAGCCCGAGACTGAATCAATTCAGTCTTTGCAGGTTAGTCTAAGGTGCAGAGATTAAACTGAGAAACACCTGGACACATTTACTTTTGACTCAGGAAATGCAGCCACATGTCTGCAGTAGCTCAGGCCAAAAGCTGGGGGATAATAGACCATGGCTCTCTGGCATATAGCTAGAATGGGTTGTGTGTTTACTTCTGCTTCTTGTTGCCCCCAAAGGACTCTGGGATTTGCAGTCCACAATCACAACAACAGGACTCTGCAGAGTTGCTCATCATTTCCTTTTCCTGCATGGGTGACCAGTGCCTCCTGAGTCGTGGGGGGGGCACCAGATTGCTAACAGGCGGGGGGGGTTCCCCAGCCACTGATCGCTGCCCAGGGAGGGGGGGTTCCCCCACAGCCAATCACCGAGCCAGCCAGCACTTCTGGTTTCACAGCTGGTGCTTCCAGGGGGTGCACTCTGGGATTTGTAGTCCACAGTCACAGCCAGCAGTGAGCTTCAGTAAGTTTAGCAGGGTAGGGCAGGGCAGCTCTGTACTTGGAGGAAGCGGGGGTTTAATTCCCTCTGGCCCCAGACCCCAGCTGGGGTTTGCCTGGGCAGGTGGGCACCCCCTGTCTCCCCCTCCCCCTGCAATCATTCTCTGATGGAGCAGACAGTACAACCTAGCCCAGAACTGAAAAGCATGCTGGGATGCTGGGGGACTCTGGTTTAATTTAGACCGGGAAGGGGTGTAGGACAGAAGTTTCATGAATCATTTTGACTCACATCAGTTAAGTCTAATACTACATTAAACCAGGTTTTATCTGAAAAGAGTTTCAGCCATTTTGAAGCTGGTTTATGTGCACTGAACTTCAGTTCTGTTGCAGGTTTAAACTAGTTTCTGATGACTTAACCCAATTTGTGTGTAACTTCTGTCTCTAGCTCTGAAGAGCAAAAAATAAGCAATTTTTCACATCTCAATACTGTTATACTAAAGTATTTGGGCATTTACTTAAACTTTCAATCAAATATAAAGTAACTCAGATGAAAATTGTTTTATAGTGGCTGATAAAGGGCTACGTTTCCTTAAGTACACATGTGCAAATCTAATATTAAAGATTTAAGTTCCAAATCCCAGAGTACCATGACATCTGCTTTTTAATTAGAGACTGATGTTGCTTTACACAATTATAGGTTTGAGATAAAAAATAAACATATTTCCCTCTCTTGAACATTAGATATGTACAGTAGCTCTAAAATAAACAAACTTCACAAACATAGAGGAAACACTTTTACATCTTTAATTTGGATATACAGAACAAATGAATGCTTGTTAGTAAGCAATGCTTGAAACTTGATGAGTGTCTTACGGTTGTATCCCATGACTAACATTTAGAAAGAACTAGGAAAACATAACCAAGTTTCTTCTGTTTCAAACTAACCACACGGTGCAGTCTGTTATGTTAAATTAAATCTGCTTTGCGTAGACTTAAGCACTGGCACCCAATTAAAAGGACATGGTTCAGGAAGGTTGATTTTCTGGCAACAGTCAGAAATAGCAGGCACTCTTGAATCAAATTTATCCCTGCCGATACTTTATTGCAGTGATATCTCACATATAGGTTAGGGGCTGGATCGAGCCATGGAGCTGCTCTATCCAGCTTGCTACTACTACTGGTATGCAATAGGAAGTCAGGAGGTGTGGCTAAAGGGGGAGTGGCCTGCCACAGAATCCAAGGCCCTTAGATCCTAGTAGCCATGATTAGTCACAGGCAGGCAAATGAGGTCTGATACAGCTCCAGTCACCCTCTGGCAACATCTCTCACCACCACTGTGGTGGCCCTATCTCGTTGGCTGTTGGCTGTCCTGCCACCCTGTGCTGGAGTTGCTGCTACCATATGCCCCATGCCAGAGCTGGAGCTGCCATGGCATGCCCCAAGTTGGAGCTAGAGCTTCCATTGTAGCACAGGGCAATTGCGGTGGCAGCAGATCTAGCTCTGCTGCTGCCAGCAAACACCCTGGGCTGGAATTGTTCCCACCATGTGTCCTGGGCTGGAGCTACTGCCACCACATGGCACAGACTGAAGCCATCATACGCTGAGGCTGGATTCAACCCAGGGCATGAGGCAAATTTGACATACCTGCTCTTCTGGATTCAGTAGAACTTCAACAAAGATGAAATTGGCTGCATAACTGTAAGCAGCACCAGCCAAACTCACCTTCATGAGCCTGAAGAAAAGCACCAAAACATCTTCAGAAGCACTGTCACAACACATGGGTAGGGAAGAAGAACATTACAGAAATAAAAAAGGGAAAATGTGTAGGAAGGACCTCACAAAGTGAACTTGGGCTGCTTATATTCTATGACCACAACCTATTGAGCAAAACAATGAAGATCACTACTTATAAAGATCATTTCCTCCTTGTACTTCCTTTTCTGTCTCCATCTTTTGAGGACCCCTTAGATTAGGGGCTGGCAGAGTCGAGCCCATGGGCTGGATTGGGCCCGCAGTGAACTCCATTTCCCAGTGGCCCCTGTCTGCCTCACTGTAGCTGGTTTCCATGGAGACACCAGGCACAGTGACAATGCTGGACCACACTGTCACCACTACAAAATCCAGGCCCCGGCCCTAGCCCCAGCCCCACAGCAGCTCCCCACAAACCCATGCACCCTGCCAGTACCAGTTGGGCAGATGTCAATGGAAACCTTGGCCCCATGTCTTCTGGGATCTCCATGGAAACTGGCTGCAGTGAGGCAGGCAGGGGCTGCTGGGAAATGGAGTCTGCCGTGACCCTGATCTGACTCGCAGGCCAGACTTTGCCTGCCCCTAGTCTAAGGGGTCTATGAAAGATGACTATGATCAAGCAAAGGTATGTAAACACCCACTCTTACAATTCAAAGGGGTCTATACCTCCATTTGAAATTTCCAAAAGGGGTCTGCACCTCTATTCAAAATTTTGTATGGGTTTGCAAATAAAAGGGTTGAAAAAACAGTGTTCTAGTATATACCACGACAGTTACTCTCAGCCAGAGTGCTATAGTGCCTTAAGATCTTTCAAAGATGCTATGCAATGTTATTACTGTTAGGCATGCATGTGCGAGTTCCATGATAAACCCAAAGGCCACGTCCAAACGAGTGCAGACATGCAGTATGTGGCACTACAGACTTGTCATCGGGGCCACATGCCACACACGCAGGCATACAGGCATTCCCTGCACTGCTACCCTGGATCTCCCAGGGTCAAAAGAAATCCACATCAAAGAAAAGCAGGGTGGTGCACGTGGCAGCAGCATGTACAGCCTAAGACCAGAGCCTGGTTGGGTGGAGCCACACTCCAGATGCTGGCCAGGCTCCCATCTGCAGGAACGCCACAGCTGCAGCTTCCTGAGGCCCCCAGGACTCCAGGTAAGGCTGCTAGGGCCAGCACAGTTGCTGGTCCCAGGCTCCCTATTCTACCCAGGGTAACCTGCCATGCATCAGAGGGTGCATGGCATGGACATTCCCTGGGGACAGCCAGCAGCAGCACAAGATGTGCTCCTGCTACTTGTCACTGGGGAAACAAAGATTTCAAATAGGATTCCATAGTGTTAAAAACATTCTGACCCATTGTGATGTGATGTGAACTCTCTCTTTTCTTTGCTGTAGCAGAATTACTCTATTATTTTTCTGTAGTCAAAAAAAGAATGAAAATTAAGAACTGGCATTTTCTAAGGGATGCCTTAAGTCTAATGAGAGATACCTCAAGTCTAAAAAGGTTGAGAACCATTATCCCAGGACAACTGCATGCCTTGAAGTACTATATCATAATATGTTCTTGGAGTTTTGAGGGCAGAATAAAAAAAAGGAACTGTCTGACCAGAAAAAGTGAGTGCTTATATAGTGCCTGATATCATGAAAACTTGCTAATTCAATCTGTGTCTCATGCATATACTACAATTTAATTGTCCCACTATGGATAAATAGGCCAACCTTAAAAATACAGCTTGCTTCCTGTTTATATTTACTTTATCTTTATTAAGTCTCAAGGAAACAACTGGTTCATCATTAGATACACAAGTAGATAAACCTGTGAATAAAAACTGAGAAGTCGCTATCAAACCGAGAGCTGACTTCCTATAGAAGCATTTAGTTTTAGCTTCACACATTAAAATAAAATGAAAACTTGAAATACTGTGACACTATTTTGACAGTAGTAATCAAATTAGGCTTTCTAGTACTATACATGTAGTCTCTAGTGCATTGTTCAACCCATTTTTGCTGAATTCTGGGGCTCCTGAAGTCTTTTCTTTTTAAATTATGTAAAATAACACTGTTTCTATTGTGTGTCATGTGCAATGTCTGGATTTTATCTCCCTGACTGAACACCTCTTTAGAAATAGCTTGTTTTGTTTACTTTTCTCCCCTTTCAGTAAGCCAAGAAAAATTTATAGTACAAGGGACATTATCTGCACAGGCAACTTTAAAATATAGAAGAATAAGGGGCGGGGGAGATATCCTAAGGAACTAGAGGGATTTGAAACAACAATTTATTGTAAAAAACCTGAAAAGTTAACAGGCAGGCTAAACAAGTGATTTATTTCAGTGGAGAAACAAATTCTGAGATCAGGATTACCTTATCCCTTATCAAATTTATTCAGTAGTTTCTCCAAGTTCAAAAGTTCACTGCGACAATTTAAAATGGTATGGTAGTTCTGAAGCAAGCCAGAGTGAAACAACAGATGGATACACAGGAGAAGGGAGAGTACAGGGAGGCAATGAGCTTTTAATCAGCACACAACTACAAACATTATAGAGATTTTACTGAAAGAGCAGGGAGTGGGAACTGGACGAGGAATACTGACATTCAATCAACTAGAAGATGCAATTTTTTTAAATTCATTTTAAAAGGAGCAAAGACAAACAACTTATAAACAAACATGAATCTGAAGCCAAACACAGGATCCAATTCTCCTATTAAAATCAATGGAAATTTATTATCCTAGAATTTGCTAGGAAATGTTTTATGTTGAACAGCAATGAATCCTGCAGTTAATGCTACATACAGCTAAAGATTTACAAAGGGAAGTCTATCTAATCCTTGGCCAGAAACAGAGAAGCTGTAATATATGAAGTCACGAAAGACGTTAGTTAAAGAAATGAGAAAGTGCTTGTAGAGGAATAATCCTCCAGGTTTCATCTGGTATACACTGCTCTCATTACCTCTGCTGCATGGAAAATCCTCCACTTCCCAATTTATTTTGGCATTAGGCACTTTTAATCATTACTGTGATAGACCATTTCTAGTCTGTATATAAGCTTCGTAACTAAAGACACAGAATTTTTATAGAGGATGATAATGAATCTGATGCCCTTAATCATACTGTATAGTAGGGCTAGCCAGTTGGTGGCCTGCAGGCAGCGCGCAGCCTGGAAGGGGTTCAGCTGAGCTCTCACCTGGCTGCCAGTTTCCCCACTGCACTGCACCACGCTGTCTGCAGCCATAGAAGCTGGGGGCTCCATGCTCCTCTGCCTTTCAAGCTTCATCTTTCTGCCCCTGCCCCAGGGGTTTGGGAGGTGCAGTAGAGTGCAGCCTTAAGTTGCAGGGAAGTCAACAGCCTGGGATGTGTCTCAGTGGTGCAGTGCAACAAGGTAGCTACAGGTGAGTTGGGTTGCCTGGGCATATGGTGCAGCAGATGGATGCAACCTGAGCTTGAGGAGCATGTGATGCAGTGCTGGAGGGGCATATTTGGGTTGCAGGGCAGTGGGAAAGTTGAATGGTGCAGTGCAACATGGAGTGTATCTGGGTGCATGGTGTAACAGGGTAGCACAAAGTACTGTGGGGGACACACATGTACATGAGGTAGTGGGAGAGGACTTAGTGGGGGCACTGAGCGCACAATAAAGTGGTTGGCAGAGCAGAGGTTGCAGCCCCTAGGGCCCAGAAGTTGGAAAGCCCTATTGCACAGTATCTCTATTCTAGAAATGAGATAGTACTTTGGTTCCACTCAAGTCAGTGGAAGTTTTGCCGCTGACCTGGATGGGGCCAAGATTTTACTTCACATGAACAGGAAGTCACTTTCTGTATTTTAGTCAGTGTTCATATTTGGTTTCCTTTCCCTGCTTTTCTGATTATTATTCCTGCCCTCTCTCTCATGACCTAAATATTTCAGAGAGAAATTTTTAGCAGGAATTTCTAATCTATTCATAGGGGAATCTACATTTAGACAACTGAGATATTAGAGAAGCTGGACAGTCAGTTACTCTGCAACATGCCTCTGAAGATGGACTATAATTTTGCTGAGTACCAATTGCCATTGGTAAAAACAAATACAATGCTTTTGTACACACACAGCTTTGTATTTCCTTAAGTATTTAATCAAGCAAAAATTGTACTCAAAGCTTTAAACCAGATTGCATACACCTGCACATTTTGGAGCAGTGCCTAGAAAAATAAATTTGTTTATTTTAATTAGCCCTGAAGAAGAAACCAACGAGTTGGAAATTAGTATTTGTTATTTTAAAATTGAAACAGCATACATGGTTCACATACTATTCAAAAGCTAATGCATTGTATGCTTAATCTTAATGAAAGTATCAAAATAAATAAAAGATCAGTTGATCTATTTAAACAGAGATATTTGCCTTGTTGCATTTGATTAATTTATGTTTGTATTAACTTGAACTACTACAAGGCTGTTCACTGATAATTTGGAATACCCTGCAGACATGAAATGTTAACATGCCTGTTTTACTGTATCCTAGGCTCAAAAGACATTTTCTTTTCAGGCAAGGCAATTTTCATGTCAATTGCATTTGCAGAAATTTTGTATAAACATCTCCAACTAGCTAGTTCTTTCCATGGACTATTTAAGCCTCATTGACATGCAGATGAGAGCTGGATCAAATGACATTTCCACTCTCCAAATGATACGCGCATTTATACATAAAAGGAAACATCAAACAGAAATCTCATTAGAACATGCAGCAAGATTACACTAGCTGCTATTATTATGAATCCTTTTTGTTTCCAAAAGACTACAAAGCTATGTCTTCCCTAGACTAGTAGGTGTGTTTGACAAAAGAGAACAGACATGATTCCCCTCCTCCATTGTCATGGAACATAATTTTGCCTCTGACAAACCAAGGCCAAACTGTGTTCAATTCCACATGCAGATAATGTGACTGGCTTCAAATTTTAATGCTTGTTACTCATAATTTCAGGATTGGGTGCATAAGGTAGTTTGGTCAGGTCCTTTGTTCATTCCATCTGCCAACCCCTGCCAGCAAAGAAGCAGGTGTTGTGAAGCTGTGTCAAACACAGAGCTGTGCTCCCTAACAGTTTAATATTATAAGTGTACTTCTCACAGCAACACTTCATCAAATTTTCTTTGTATTTTGGATACAAAGACATGGGCCTCTGTGTGTATATTAAGGAGTGAGTGCACCTTCAGAAATAAGATAAAATAAGGCAATACTTTATGTCCTTTTCTGGTTTATATTTCATTTAAAGGAAGATGGATGGTATATCTCACATCTCCTATATCCCCAAAATCACGGATTACAGTGATTCCCACCAAATAAAGAACATGTTTGGCAAGCAGGTGGTCTTCCCTTTACATATTTAGAAAAATTCACTTTAAATTATAAATGCTGTCAACAAGCAATCCACCAACCAGGCCATTAAAAGAAATGGAACAAGGTGACAAACTAGGTGGTGAGTAGATGTGTTCAATATGAAAGAGTTTACCATTTCACATAGATACTGCTACAAGAATATCAATTTATCTTTAGTAAATTTTACTTAAAATTTAAAATAAAATCAACTAGATTACAAGTGACCTCACCATTTGTCAGGGATATGTTCCTGTGATCCCTGCGAATGGTGAAATCCACAAATAGGGCACTGTGTTCATGAGGAAGTGGGGGGGGTGCACGGCTCCAGTGATGACGGCAGGAGTGCGGTGGTGGGAGCCCGGTGGCAGCAAGCACGGAGCTCCCGAGGAGCTCTGGTAAATGTTTAAAGTGCTTTTAAAATGTAGGTTAGGCATTCGCGAATATTTGAAACCATGAACGCTGAACCTGTGAATACTGAGGGTTTCCTGTACCTGAAATATTCACAATGGATTGATAAGCTACACAAAATATGAGATTTTTGCATTCTATTTTGACCTTGAAAAGAGCCTACTTAACACATAGTTCCTCAAAAATAGACACTTCTCCTATGCTAATTTATATATGCAGTTTCCTTGGTTTCTGCTAAACTAGTTGAATGAGCCCCCAAAATGAGGTGATTTCAAAGAGGAAGTTGGCTTCAAAGATTTAATATTTAAAATATATTTCCAGTCAACATGAAAATCCTGTCCCTTCAAAGAATGGGGAAAAAACCCTTCTTCATAAACTGTCATAGAAATTTTTATCAGTTTCACATGTGTAGAGATACATCATCTGCAGATCAATTTCCCCCCAAATTTATATTTTCCCCATGCTAACCTGTGGACAAGTTGCAATTATTTGAAAGATATAAAATATCAAAAAAGAATATGCATTTGTTATGACAGAACAAGTAGATTCTATCAGGAAAAACTTAGTAACGGTGATGTGTATTAGATTATGGAGTTGACTCCCTAAAGAAATATTTAAAATTCTAATTTGCAGTGCAGCAGGGTTTGACTTTGGTAGATCCTGCTGTGAAAAAAAAAAAGAAGAAAGAAAAAAAACCATGGCAGGAAAAAAAACAGGATGGCACATGTGGTGGCAGTGTGCTGCTGCCTGAAACTGAAGCCTGCTGGCCAGAGCCACCCTGGGTACCAGCCAGGTTCTATGTGCCCGGATCATCACTGCTGGAGCTCCAGGAGGCTCCCAGGACCCTAAGTAGAGCTGCTGGACCTAGTCTAGGTGCTGGCCCCAGCCTCCCCTACCCCACCCAGGGCGGCAACTTGCTGTGTGCACATGCAGGGGCATTCCCCAGGGACAAGTAGCAGCAGCACAACTATGTGCTGCTGCTGTCTGCCCCCAGGGAAATGCATGTGTGCACTCATCTGGATGTACCCTAGATTCCTATCCTGTTTACCTGGATTAGTTTTTCAGACCCCTTTGTTCCTGTGGTGATATTGATTGCTTGTTTGCCTCACCCAGCACTGTCCTCCCTCCCTTTTTTATTCAAATAACTCTCTATTTTATACAGTGCTCTGTTCATGTCCTTTCACAGCATCTGATAAAGTGAGCTTGGGGTCATAAAATCTTATACTACATATATCTCTCTGACTTAGTCTACAAGGTGCAAATCTACTCTGTCTTCTGTCTGACTTCAGACTAACACAGCTAATTATCTCTGAGCATAACGTAACTGAAATTTTCTGGCCTAAGAGGAACATATTTATTGGGGAAGCTTGCTAAAAATAACAGAATCATGGAAACTTATTAAAGACAATTGTGTTTATAACTAGTACTTAAACCGACTGCCGTTATATGCTTATCATTTCATTCTATTCCACATTACTATAAAGGTATACTTTATTTAGCCTGTCCAAAAATGGAAAAAGCCATACATTAAAGCAACTGTTACAGTCTTTCCCAAGGAAACTAGTGCTGGCAAACAGATGATGTTCTTATGATAAAGATCCCATCATCTTCATTTTATCCCAGCAGGCTCTGAAACATGTTTCTCCCACAGTCCCTTCCAAAAATAGGCCACAACATGTGGCTGACAGACTGTGTAACATGCCTTTTCAAGCAACTTGCCAGTCAAAGGATAATCATGTTTTTACATTTCTCCTGAAACACTTGCCTTTTGCAACAGGTACAGTAGAGTGTTTTTCTACTTGGCCACCTATACAACTTCAGCACTTTTGAGTATCTGGAAATGATTCCTTGAAAACATGCTGTTGGATGCCACACTGATGCAGTGTGGAATGCTGGCTCCTAATGCAATTAAAACACTACACAAACCTTTGCTAAATGCATTTCATTGCACCTGTACCATGAAATTCTTTCCTACCAATCTTATAGTACAATTATCTGAGAAATCAATAAAGTTGTTATTTTATAAGGTTGCCAATACATTTTGAAATTGTCCTTACAGTTTATTATTATTATCATTATTATTGACTGACATGTCAAAAGGAACACAAATAGCACAACTTTCTTATTAATTGTCATTCAGATAGAATTTTTAGAAGACATGACAGATAAATAAAAGTGCCCCATTAAAGAACACTAATTGTGTCATCTAAGTAATACCTACAATGTAGTCATCTGTTGAAAAACAAAATGCTTAACAAGATTCTATTATTCTTTATCAAGCTTCTCCCCTAATAACTACTTTCCTATCTTGTTTTTATCCTCTAAAACAAGATTTCATTAAGCAAAAAGGAGAAGGGATAAACATGACACCTGACAATATTCTTCATAAATTCTCAGAAACTAGTAAAGACAAACTATTGTGATTATTTTATTTTAAATATTTTGAACCTGGGCATATCAAATCAAAAACATATTGATTAATTTTATTGGAGAATGCTGTGATGCATTATAATCTAGTTCAATTATGCATTTGTATCAGAAGTATAGAAGCAGATCTAGACTGTGGGATAATCGCTTAGTATTCTGCTAGGATAATTGTGCATAGCACTTTTGAAAGAGTATTTCATCTTACCACTTACTTGTCACATTTCCAAAATAGTACTTCAGATTTAGGAATAGGCATGTGACATAATGCTCCTCTCACCAGGAGGTTCCATTATTGATTGGCCAATGTTTAATTTTGTCATGAGTTAAATGACTCAAAGATAATGGGATTGATTCCCTATTGCCTGGTGCCTTGTGTAGTTATTTACATCTGTATAAAGTGTGAGTAGAACACTTGTGTTCCAATTTTAGTAGCATTTTATATAAATTGTGTACAGCTGTAAACAACTAACAAGGTTCAGAGCATGGAAAAATTAGACCCAGAATGTATACGCAGAAACCTGCAGCTACTGGCATCCATTTTATGAGACAATTAGTTAGATTTAACTTTTAAATCATTTGATGCTCCTTCCTTCTTCTTATGCAAAAATATTGTAATATTCTGAACTCCTACATGCAGTAGTATCTTACACTGTGTGTTGTTTTTAAACATGCAGTAATATCTTCTTACTGCAATTAAAAGAAAACTGTACTTGGATATAGTTTTTCGAGGTAGGCTGCAGACTATGAATTACTAAAGTTAACAGTAAAATGTTTTTAGTTTAGCTTTCTGCTATTTTTAATCCACTATATTATTTTCTGCAAAGCTAGTTCTTTTCCATGGCACATGAAAATTGTAGACCATGATTTGTGTCTACTCTTCAAGTACTCTGCCTATATAATTCCAGTTATTCTCAAGTGATCCATTTTCTAACACATGGTGAGGAAGAAAGGAGCCAAAAGCAAAAGCAACCATCATTGACTGGACAGTCACCAAAATACAAAGGTATTGGTGAGAACAGTGTGAGAAACAAAGAATAGATAACTTTTTAGATGGGAGCAGCTGTATCAAATTAGTTTTTTTATTCAACAAAAGAAATTACTTAACTATTCTTACTAAAGAAAAGATTTGTGGGACATGACCTCCAAGTTTCAAAAGGTAAGATTAGGAAGTAATTGCAAAGGTAAGCTTGTAGCGGGCTGCCATGTAATTTTTTCCCCAAATGGGCACTAAGAATTATTTCACTCAAATATTACTGAACAAGAAACAAGTAATCAAATAAGACCACCTAATGAGCTAATAAAAATGAGAAAGTGTTTTACTGGAAAGAGAAGAGTCACAAGATATGCTTTAAAAACCAAACAAAGAAGGTATTGTAAGAGTGATGTTGCAACTGTGATGGTCCGGAAATTATGCAGGAGGCAAAGATTTCTTAGTGTGATATATTTTATTGGCTCAAATATGAGTTTGGAATAAAGTCAGACAAGCTTTCAACACAAGACATTCTTCATCACAACTTGCTTGCCTAGAGAGAGAGCACGCTGACCCATCTCCTTGGATGGTAAAGCTTACTGCCATCTCAAACATCCTCCAGCTCCATCTATTCCTTCCGTCATGGATGATGGTTTGCATTCTAGTGGGGATCAGGAAGGAGCTCTCACCATGTTCCAGGAATAACTGCTACTGTGCCTATCCATAAACACTTTTTCACCTAGATCTAATCTGATTATCAGAAGCAATGCATATTCTAGCTCACTATTCTTCATTTCTATGAATGATAAATCAAAATAACAGTATTTCTCTTTCCTTACCACAGGAGTGCCTAGGAAAACAAAATGAAAGACTGGGAATGTATCTATTTACTGAGGAAAAAAGCTAACAGAAAATGTTTGGAAGACTACAGTTTAGCTTCACAAGCAAACATTTAGTTATCCACAACTGACAAGTAAGCAAAAACACTGATTGGTTAGATTTAGTTTAAAGGCTGAACACATAATTTAGTTTTAACTTGATGTTGTTTAGTTTTTAAGTAAACAACAGTGTCATAGGAAAGTTTGTTTTCATGGATAGTAATGCTATAATTTCTAGTTTAATGAACATAAGATTCTGCATCTATAAATTACACCATCAGTTTTGGCATGCGACCGAAATGCAAGTGTACTCACAATTGTACAGGAAAGAAATGCAGCTGTCCATCGGGTAAACTGTAGGGGTGCAGAGATAAAGATTTTCTTGGTCAATACCAATAGCCAATTATTAGCCAGCCATATCGGCTCATACCAACCCAGCTGATTTACAGGAATGCAGCCCAGCAGCTTAGTGAGTAGCCTCCTGCTGGTAAGTCTGTGGTAGGTAAACAGCATTGGGGAGAGAAGGGGTGGGGGGGTGCAAATCGAGGACCCCTCTGGTAAGGGAGGGAGTGGGGCAGAGAGTGGCTTCTCCAGGGCGTGCAAGGAGGTGCACAGCCGTGGGTGGGCATGGAGGGGGCATGTGGCCCCCTAATTTAGTGTATGGGATGAGGGTGGCTGCACTGGCTTCTTCCCAGTGTGGGGAATGGGTGAGGCAGGTGCAGTTGTGGGGGGGTAGGCAATGACTGCACTGGGGGGCTTGGGAGGCTGTGGCCACCCCAAAATTCCCTATAGCCCCCCCTAGCCACCTTTTCCAATGCTACCACTATTGCATGCCCCACACAGCTGAGCTCACCCCACCCTTGCCCACCCCACGTGCAGCCCCAGCACAGATCCCCTGTCAGAAAGAGGCCAGTACAAAACCTTGCCCTAAGCCCACAGTGGGCAGCCCAGCCTTGCCCTGTGCGCAAATCTGGGGGGGGGTATGCTCCCCATGCCTCCCCCATGGTGGCAGGAAGCTGCCTCTTTCCCCACCCACCCTGTACTTTCTGGACAAGTTGTCCACAGCTCCGCACCCCCCCTACCCCATCCTGGGTCAGATTCACTACCCTGGCTGGGCAGCACCTGTCCCTGCCCCACTCACTTCCTCACCATGGAGGCCCTGATCTGTCCCTCCATGCCCCTTTCCCACCACAGACTTACTGGCAGGCAGCTGCTCTCCAAGCTGCTGGGCTGCATTCCTGGCTGCATGAATGTTGCAGCTGGGATGCACATGCACACAGCATGTATTGGCAACATTATTTGCCAAAAAAAGCCAAATGCCAATAATGTTAATTTTCCTGTTATCAGTGCTGATCCAATATTTGACCAATATATCAGTGTACCTCTAAGAGACAATGTTCAAATTTTTCAGCACATCAGACTTAGTTTACCTAGTGGAGCAGACGACTACGATGTGTATTACTTCCCCAACACCAATAAAAGAAACTGGCATTCACACTTGTTTCTATGGGGAAAAAGCAGCTTTTTATTCCAGTTATGACTTGGTAGTGAACTTAATGGTAGAAAGTGTCTAGGACAGTGTTTCTCAACCTGTGGGTCATGACCCAAAAGTGGGTCTCAAGAATATATGAAAGGGTCATGAACAAATTTTACAAATGGATCAACAAACTTTAAAAATGGATTCTCCTTTAAATGAGAGAAACATGGGAAACTGTGGTTTTACCCTTGTAGGCTATCTGTTCCAAGGCCCTCCCTCCAATACTCCCATACACCCTCTCTCTGCCCCACACACCCACCCTCTACCCCCACATTGAGAGGCTGGGGCTTGGGGGAAGCAGGTTAGGAGTGAGGGGCACGGGTCGGGACTGACCAATTCTCAGGAAAAATTAATTAGCTTATTCACAGAAAAATTAATCATTCTCGCAAGATGATTTGTTGTCTGGTTCATCTTGACATTGGAACCTCATCTCATAGGCCAGGTTCCATTGACCCTCATCGCCTAGCACTCTCACCTGCTGCGTGGTGAGCCTGGAGTACCACATTAGGAACCTAAACATTTTGTGTTCCTCTGGCGTTCTCTGCATTGGTTGGAATCGTTGCAGGGTTGACTCGTGTGCTCGATGTTGCTGTGAGTCGCTGAACTCTTTTTGACCCGGCTTCACAAGAACTTGCAGTCACGGTAGCTGCCTCAAGAAATCACTTGTACGCTGTCCGGCTAATGGATTTTAACAAAATTTGGAGCATTTCTTCCTCCATACACCTCAGCACAAGCATTGATACTTGTCAGCATGATTGGAACAGCTCCAAGATCTTGCAGGTAACAGTGAGGCCACAACTCCTGCTGCTGGGATGGTGACAGTCCCAGTGCATCTTGTCTCGGATTCCACGTGTAACATGAAATTCCGATGATCGCTTGCAAGATCTGTTCTACGCTGACTCTTGATGATCCTCCTTCATGCCATGCATAGGCTCTCTGGCTGGCTTGACCTGCAACAAGTGCTGGAAGCAAGATTGGCCAGTTAACATTGTACTTCACCATTCTGATGTCAGCAGCATGTCCTCCGCTCCATGAGGCTCGTCTGACTAAAGAGCTCTCCTCATTCTGATCCACCAGGTCGGATCCAAACTCTACAACTAGGCGTCCAATCCACATAGCTAAGGTCTCTGCTGTTCTTATTTTAGACCTTTTACACAAGGCCTGTATCTCAGTCCAAGTCCAGGCGTGATAGGTGCTGGCAGTAGTGCAGGCCACACTCATCACTTGACTCTCCATTGCCACAGGGTGCGTTGCTGCTCAAGCTGTTGCTGCATCTGATAAAAGAGACAGTTGCAGGATGCTCTCTGTTGCCTTCTGGTTATGGCCCAGGGGTGGGCCCGTGGGAATTATCTGGGGTGGAGTCAGTACTTTGCCCCCTCATTAGCTCTGCCCTCCTTCTCTACCCTTCCATGGCAGTATTTCTGGGGTGGAGTCACTACTTCCGCCCCACCGTTCTGAGGTAGAGTCGCTATTTCTGCCCCGCCATTAGCTCCGGCCTTCTTCTCGACCCTTCTGTGGTGGCCCCCCTCCATTTCACCACCATCTTGCAATGATGGGGGACTCCGGCTCTCCTCTATAGCTGCAACCCGCTTGACCGTGTGTACGGTGTGCAATCGGGCTTCCAACTCAGTCCTTTCCCGCATAAGTGTTGTGACTGTGCTGAATGTTACTTGCAGCATTTTCTCCTTTCCCAATACTGTGCCTGTCCCATCAGATACAAAGTGGCTTTCCTCCGCTTCTCCGTGGAGCTCCGAAAGCTCCGGCTGCCGCAATTCCGGTAACAGTGTGCCTAAATCAATCAGCACTGGTCCTTTACTCTCCCACATACAGCGCATACAGCGAACCAACTCCCAACTGAGAGCTGCACCTTCCTCGCTTGGCTTCTGTCTCGCTGAGGACTCGCTGCCCCCTTGCTCTGGGGTTTAAACTGAATCCACTCACTCCCCATTACACATCTGAAGGGTCTCAGGTGGAGGCTCACTTCCCACGCTTTCGCAGGCTCCCCTTCTCCCTCAAGTGAAAGGCAACTGCTCACAACTCTTCCACCCATTCCACCCACTTGATGGTAAGCGGTGTGTGCTTCCAACTCCGCGGCATCTAGCACGTGGCATTTTCCACCACGCCAGGGGCAACCCTCAACCAATTCCAGCTCCATCACATCTTCCTGGCATACTGATCCTGTTCGTGACACCATGTGGGGGTCGAGAAATGCTGGAGGAATGGGGCTGCTGATGGAGTGGAATGGAGGTGCTGGAGACGCAGCGGTTGTTGGAAGCAAAAAAACTTTACTTACAGTCTGTACACTGTAGGCACGTTCCTTGAAGTTACAAAACTTAAACAGAAAACAGGCACACTGAAGCTCACACTCACGAAGGGTATGGGGTGTCCGATGAATCCAGCGGGGAGTCATCGGCGGTTGATCAGGCCTCCTTCATGGCTTGGAAATGCACGTGGGGATCTCTCCTCATGTGCATCTGAGCACTCCTTCAATTTGGGTGGGCACCGCCCAAGCCTTTTATGCGGTCAGCGAGCCAATTGCTGACCTACATGTTTGCATAATTTTCCATGAGCCAATCGTAAGCATGCACCCGGTGGTGCAGCTGCAAGGTTTTGGCAGGCTCTGATCTTGCACCGAGACTTTTTCCCGCGTTGCAAGGGAAATCCCTGCACCCGTGCTTGCAATGTGCTTAACACAGATGTGCCAAGGCATTTTGTTAACTGTTTTGCACAGACACAATAAAGGTTCAGAACTACTAGTCTAGATCTGGCTAGTTCAAATCAGCTCCCCACCCTTCCACTTACTTTGTATGCAGTAGTGGAAAAGCACATCCAAACCTGGAAGCTCTCTTAGAGGGCTAAAAGAGGTTCCTGCTTGTTTGTGCAATGCATTTGAGATACGCTATTCAACAGGATCTTCATTGTGAAGTCTCATAGAACAGATAGGAATTTTATGCAGGCCGCAGTGCTCATATGGTATTTCAAGCTATCCCAAGTCAGATATACTGCATCTAAAGTAGGTTACATGTACAACCTGTCCCTGAGATATGTGCAATAAGGATCTTCATTCGGGTGGGAGCATCTTTTTGTACCTTCTGCGGGTCCAGTCACTAGCTTGGTTCTCACAGAACTTGTAGGGTGACTGACTCTCTAGTTTACCTAATGGTTGGATAGTAAGCAAGCTAACCTCAACCATAGTTGTAGGGGCCATATATGGAAAGTGACACTATATATATACAGATGCTGACACAGCATCTGTAGCATAACAGCCCAATATGGGTATAGCCCAATTCATTCTTAATTTATTTTCCAACAACTAGAAGGATTGTAATCTGTAGGATATAGGTTCTTAATGGTTGAGAATCAACTGTGGTTCCATAATGGAGTAAAGTCAGCCACTCTGGTGCTCCACCCTACTTCAGCCATACATGCTCAGCAGGTACATCAGAAGATGGAGTCTCTATAGTTCATCTGGGCTCAATCCCTGGTTCATGAGCTAGATACGGCTTACACAGCTGCATCACCAGACCTGCAGGGCTCCCCAAGGACTTGGAAATTTGGATGCAGGGGGACAGTGGCAGTATTAATTGCTGCTTACTTGAGGGAGTTCTGCAGGACAGATAAAATGGCTCCATATGCAGTGTGTAGCCAGATAGAGGAGTGTGGAACGAACTCAACATACTGACCCTACTTGGGATGCAGTCCATGAACCAACACTGCAAAACTTAGCTGCCATGTTTAATTTTAGCAGGTTGAATTAAGGTGTCTTGATCTCAAGGCAGGCTGTCTGCTATTGTGACCTGGCTTCCACCACTGATGGCTGCCATGATTCACATGTGTTTTAACATCCTGATAATACTTTGCTTAGTCATGGCCCCCAAATAATCTTTTACACACTCCCCAAGGAGGTACATCCCACACTTGGGGAGAAAGGCTGAGATTAATTTTTTGATTTCCAAGACCTGACACAAAAAGGAGACTTCCTTTCTTCTTTGAAAGTAGAAGATTCTTTGCCTGAATTATGTCATCATCTCTTCCATGGCTTCTAAATGAACTAAAGAAGCCATGTCTACTTGTAACAAACTCTTCAGAGAATGATTCCTAAGAAAGATAAGGGGAGAGGGCAAAAGGCAAGGAGTAGATTTGTTTGAACTGGCCATGTGTGATGATGTCCAGCACCCATTTGACTGATGTTATGGGACACTGTGCCTCATGGAACTGTGCAAGGTGGTTACCAAACTGCCTATCTTGCAGTTCCTGAAAAAGTCCTGTCAAATCTGATGATGCACTGATACAGAGAAGAAAGACCACTGTACCATGTTTCGTGACAGGATGACAATCATGCTCCCTGGCACAATGAGATGAGTATTTCTGTTTCACCTAAGATCAGTGAGTAGTTTGCAATACAGGAGGTGTCAAACTCATCTGCCCCTGTGAGCCAGATTAATAATGCAGGATCAAATCCATGAGCTGTGCTGCAGCCACAGATGAGCTCTGAATTTTGGATCTGGAACTGCTGTCACCACTGGGTTGTGCACAGCTTGAGTAGCTGGGGATGTGATCTGGGCACCCTGTGCAACACATAGGACTATCTTCTGTGCCTTGCATGCTGCCTGTGGGTCACTCTGAGATCCAGGGGAAGCACCAGGAGCTAGACAATATGGCTCTGTGGGCCAGATCTGTCCCATGGGCCATTGTGTTTGACACCTACAGTAATCAGAGTACAGATTTCTAAGAAGCTCAAGCTTGCTGTAGTGTACATCTACAAAGCTTTACATGCTCACCTCCTAGCTTAACCTAATACAGGCTTGAGTCAACTAAACCCAGATCCAATCCACATTTCACTGGGCACGTCTACATGAGATGTTTACTGTGAAGTAAATGTCATAGGTTTACATGTGCACCTGCATTAGGCTAGAGTAGGTTAACTATGCAGCAGGATAATACTTTATTTACAAGTATTTTTTACTCTGCAGCAGCACATGTATAGATGCTGCCTTGGCTGGCTGGGGCATGAGGGTGCTTCAGTGTGCCCGCCAGCTAGCCCTGCACTGAAGTACCCTCATGCCCCAGCCAGCCCTTCAGCAGCACAGAGCCAGAGGGAGAAGCTCTGAGCTGGCAGGCTGATCCTCTAGGCTCCCTGCCAGCGGGAGCTGCTCTGATTCAGCTCAATGTGCTGTGCTTCCAAGAGCATGTGCAGACACAGTGCCCAGGAGCAATAAACTCCAGAGTTTATTCATGCGCACCAATAGCATGTGTAGACACACCGAATGTCTTCTACATTGCATACTCTGTGGATTCAGGTACTCGGGTATTTGTTGCTTCTGGTATCCATATCTGATGTTTAGCATACCAGCGTGAGGCCTTTCAGAAACTGGCTTGTGGTACATTTTGGGACAATTCATGTTTCCTTCACAACCCCAAGGATGAAAGTTACTTGCGTCTCCCATCACATTAAAATCTTTTAACAAGTACAGAGAGTTATCTAGAAGGCTACTGAATAATTCCATCCCTTTGAAGGGCACGCCTTTGTGGCCTGGGCTTCCCTAGCAATGCTTGATACATGAAGCCAAAATGCAGGCTGCACACACACCACTATGACCCTCGATCAGAAGGAGCAATCTGAAACAACCATTATCATTTTTAGGACCATTTTTTCTGATCATCTTTTGAATTGTCCCCCGCTGTCTTGTAGGAGTTTTGACAGAAAAGGTTGTACTCTTACAGTTCAAAAAGTTATATTTGATAACTATACTGGCAGTTGCATAAAGTCTGATATGGCAACTGAGCTTGGTAAAGTGAGCATCCTGTGCGAACATGCATAGATATTAGGAAAGAGGATGTACTACTTGAAAGCGGTGAGAATATGGGCCCTTGTGATGAAAGTATATACAGTGTTCTACCAGGATCATTCCAGATTCCACCAGGGAAACAATAATGGCATCACAGGGTATTCTGAAGGTGTTGACAGCAATGGTTGTTTCATTATTACTGGCAAGATTGGTCTTGGGGAAGTTTCTTCTATGTTGGAATGGCAGGTGACTCTTGTCACTTGCAACTTGTCCATGATTACATTTCAAGTTTAATGAATTTCTCCCTGAATGCCTTGTGCATTCTTTTACTCAGAAGATACTAAGCTCTTATTTTGAGGCAGTTTCCCTTTTGGTTGGGTTTTGTTATTAAAGATCATTTCAGCACAGGTACTCTTATAAATACACTTTTGAAAAGCACTTTTATAGCTACTTATACTGTCTTTGAGGTCAATAGCATTGTCTTAGGTGTCAGCTATTTAACTGGTCCTGGAGTTTTTTTGCCATGTTTTTTGGGCACTGTGTATTCACTGGGTAATATTTTGCCTAGCACGTTAGTGAGCTCTGATATCAGCCTCTTCAGGGACCAAGGAAATCTTCACTGGATGCTTCAGCAAGTGAAGCTTCAATTGAGTGCCTGGACCTTTTGCATTCTTAAATAGTGGGTATTAGCATTCACCTGTTATACAACTCTTACCCCAACAAAAGAGACTTCTACTGTGCTCATCCTATTATAGAACAACTCAAACTCTTCTCATCTCTTTATGCTTCTCAACAGGAGCATAAGAAAGCACCAAAAGACAGTGCTATTCAAAGATTCAATTGTTTACGCACAAGGTAGCTGTGAATCTGCAATGAGATCCACAGTGACACATCCTCATGTTTCTAATGTCCGCAGAATTAACTCTCCACTCCGTGACTTTTTCAGGGATAATGTGCCAAGGATAAACTGTGTGCTGAGTGTTATTAAACAGGTGGCTGTATTTCCCTAAGGAAGCATGCTCACAGGAAGAGTTTTACAGAAGGAAAAATTCCTTATGCAACTGGAATGGTAGGGAGTGGGACAGAACTGAATTTCCTCGTGGAATATAGGACTGTAGTAGAATTGTAGACCTCCTCTTCTTTCCCTGTGCATGATCAGAAATTCACCTTCGAAAGAGGCTATGCCACGAAGTTAATTTTCCAGTACATGCACATTTCCCTTCTGTTTCCTACAGGATTTTCCAAAGAATGAGACAGCTACCTCCTAAGATAAGAAAGTTATCATATTCAAATTTTAGTAGTATTTTCTCATTAAAAAACCTCATAAAAACAAAAAACAGACCATAATTGTACACACTATACAATACTCACTGTATCACTGCTATATATATGGACCTGATCCAGAAAAAAAACAACCACGAGCATTTCAGTAGGATTACTCATGTTTAAAGTTAAGCATGCATTTAAGTACTTTATTGGTCTGAAGCTTAAGCATCCTATAAATGAACTGTTTTAATAGCACAGACCAAAAGAACTACTGGAATCTTAAGTAACCAGGGTTTCAAAAAGACAATGTCAACATTTGGAATTCTGACGTTTTTGCCCCACATTAACTGAAGCAAGAAAAAAAAAAATGGAAAGGAGATCTTCCTTTTCAGAAAGTACAGAATTGCTACATTTGTGGAAAGGAACAAGTCATTGTATTGTTTCCTAAAATTAGAAAAGGAATATAGAGGAGAACACCAACACAGTGTGCTGACTTCTGATAGTGAGATGGAAAAAAAAAATTAGATTCCACACAATTTATAGTTCAGGCAGAGAGGAGTTAACTAAAAGTAAGCAAATTATTCCATTGTAGATGCACATGAAGTTCTCATTACTATTAATGGAAGATATGGGTGAATTTCAAGAGGATACTACATACATCCAAAGCACTGTACTTGTTAAGAATTATTGTGAAAGGATCTGTTCCTCTAAGCAAAAGAATGTCAACCTCCGGTAGAGCATAGCACTGAAACACTCAAAACTAGCTACATATGCACTGAACTGTGCAGTAGACTAATTTGCTGCAGTGTAAAGCATCACAGTCTACACGTGCAACACTATTAGAGTGCTACAAATTATGTTTCACCTTTGTAAGACAGTAGTGTTGGGGACAGTTCTATCTTATGGTGGTGAAAATAACTGCAGCTAAACGCACGTGTAAATGCTGACCCAGGCGTAAATTGTGCCTGGTAAACCCAGGCAGCAGGGGGACAGATCTCTGCCTGCCACTTAGCCACACAGCTCAGCTCTTTTGCCACTCTCATGCCCTAGCCATCCCCTCCAGTGCCAGATGCCATGGCCCTGAGCCCAGGGCTGACCCACCAGACCCAAGGCTGCTCCGCCGCAGCTCAAACTGCTGCAGTCCCAGACACACACACAGACACTGTACCTGGGAGTTGTTAACTCCATTACAAGCTGTGCTGGACTTTATCAAGCCACACTAATTGAACATGAAGATGCAACCTGTATGGTAATGCACCCCGTCTTTCATATGTTTGAATGGTATTCTTGGCCTGTGCAAATTTCATAGAAATGCAGCAGGACCATTCACACAATTATATCAAACAGAATGAACCCAAGTCATGGGGTGGGTAGTCTTCTTATTTTATTGGCCTGAGCAGATAGACCTATTTGGCTGGAAATAGACTATTCATATTTGAAAAGGAAAACTAGAAGTGCATAGAATAAACAACTCTATTAAGAAATAGCATACACAAACTTATATGCTACAGAGTCTGAACTTCAGATGCATACCAAACAGCTGTTGGCTGGTAATGGAGCTGAAATTCACAAAACAGACTCCAGTGAACTGTGCTGCCAACTCAGAGAATCAGTTAAAAAGCAACAAAAAAACCCCAACTTGGAAGCCAGGGAATTAAGAGTGTACAAGTCATGAGATCTGAGCACATCCCAATTCAGCACTTTGAAAAGTGCCCCTGAGTTTAGAGGAGATTAGGTGCTGAAGGCCCTTGTACTTTAGCCAAGGAATGAAGTAGTAGTTCTGGCACTAGCTCCACTGGCTTCAAAATCACCATGTCTCTCAACCAGGGCTGGGCATTCAAGAGTAGTCCACAGGGTGTTAGTGGGGAATGCAATAAAAATACTATCTTTTATTAAATATATACTCAATTTAGTTTGTAAAGCTAGAGTGAGTTTTCTCTCTCTGTCTCCACTTAAGGGTTATGACAGTGGCAAATAAAATATTTGCTATGTTTTAATTTCAATTTTAGGGTACTAAATTTCCCCTCAAGGAGAAATTTGTATCATGTTGCCACCTGGGAGCTCATTGTTTGTTATAAAAATGTTATTTGGAGGTATTTTTAATTTCTTTTGGTAAGTATTATAGCATTTCGCTTGATTTAAACCATCCAATTTTGGGAAAAAAAGCATTTATTATTTCCCCCTAGTACATATGCAAATAAACCGTGTACTACTGTCTTCATATTATAGAGTTTTAATTTCCCGCCCCCACCATCATATTCAACCCCAATATAGTTTTAAACCTAAAAAGCAAGAAACTTGTTGGTTTTTTTTTTTTGTTTTTTTGTTAACATAAAATTATCAAAAACAGAGTGGAAGGGAATCTCAAGAGGCCATCTAGTCTAACCCAGTGCTCACAGGGGGATTATCTGATTAAACCATCCCATGTTGTGGACACATGTAAAATATAGTCATATCAAATGACTTGGGTATGGGCTGGTATGGTGCAACTATTATATCTGCATGCTTCTATAGTAATGCAAGGGTAGCAAGACTGTAATGTAGCTTTAACCTTGCTTCATTCAGTGTTAGGGTTGCAGAAATTTACCTCCTGTCTATCACTTCAGGAGCATAAGGATGTAACAGTTTTGTAACAGCTGATGCACACTATTACAAGTTATAGCTATGCACAACCCCAAACAAATATTTGTCTAACCAATATTTAAATACATCCAATGACTGAGCTCCTGAAGCCTTGCTAGTAATCTTTTCTAGTGATTAGCTACCCTTATAGATAAAAGGGGTTTCTTAATATCTAACCTAAATATCCTTGGCTGCAATTTAAGACCATTACTAATGGTTCTGCTCCCTGTGGACAAAGACAACGATGGGTTAGCATAGTCTTTATGATGACAACTGTCTCTGTAGGTGAGGACTTTTATCAAATCCCCCCTTCTGTCTTTTCTTCATCAAACTGAATAATCCCAATTCTTCCATTTAATGCTTGGATCCAAGGGTCTGGGTCAGCACCGTAATCCTTACTTATAAATGGGCCTTCTGATAAGTAGTGAGGGAATACTCCAAATATGAAAATAGCCTCTAAAATCACAAGGGGCTCTCTGCAGTGTAAAAACTCCACCTGTCTTAAGAAAGCTGATTTTTTATTTAAAATGTTGAAAAACATCAAGGTATCATTCAAATAATCAAACAAGAATTAAAAAGATCTGAACTAGAAAGAAAGAAAAAAAGTATATTATCTACCATATAGTTAGAATGGGAATGAATCGATTGACCTGCATTCAACTTTTAACATAATAAAATAAAGCATTCATAAATAGGGAACTGGCACTATGCCATTGATCTTTTTGGAGTAATTAATTATGTTTAAACTGGTCATCTAGTAAATAAATAATTTTTGTAGTTTTGAAAACTGGTAATTTAACTATGATTCTTAACCCCAGTGAAAACACCACATCAGGCGATTGCATGACAGAATTCTCCCTAGAAATTTGACTGTGCAACAGCTCAGAAATAAACAACCTTGTTTTTGTCATTTTAGAAATGTGGACATTAACAAAGACTTTGATTAAAAAAAAAAGCTTGAAAGACACATGGTTGTGCTTTCCTTTTGCCATTAAAATTTAGAGCATAATCACACATCATTACAAACTTCAACTCTTTAAAAAAAACAACCCTATGTGTACAATAACACTTGTGATTCTTGGAGACAAACAGACTATAGATCTAATGCATGACTTTTCAAGTAAAATACAACAGCTGTATTCACAGTAACCTTGCTGCATTCACAAAGACGCTCTGAAATCCAAGCCTGCTTTGGATTTATCTTTTCATAGATTACAAATGTTTATAGACTATAAGTAAGTCTTAAAACAAAAATAAAGATTATATTACCTATCTTTTCTAGGCTACTTTAAATATCAGTGACAATGTAGCAAATTCACAACATACATTTACAAGCTTCCTGAGAATTCATCTTTGAGAACAACAAAGATAACATTATACACATCTATAGATTGCACTTGGGCCAGGCACACACATTACACTTTTATAAATGGTATAAATGACAAAAAATTATTTGTACTTGTAACAGAACACATGTTTAGCACACAGACTGGTTTAAAAGTGGCAGAACCAAGTCTAAGATTGGTCCCCTACTCCCAAAAGGGTGAATGCATGTTCTGCTTGCTACTAATTTAAAATACGCTGCTTGCAGAAAGCCATGTAGCTTAAAATCACCTCAGGCTTTTTGAATGTCTGTACATAGCCTTGGAGATGAATACTGGCAAATTGTGAATGCACATTTTTCAGATTATTTCAATCATGATTTCCCCCTGGCTCATGGATGTTGGCACGAATGAACAATAATACATTTTAATATATTGTAAAAAGGCTCAACATTCACAAACATATACACTATATATTTATCTCTCTCTCATGCATATAGGCCGCATCTACACAAGACATGTTAATGTGCATTAGCCTAATTTAATGTGCATTAAGGGTGCACATCTACATGTGCATGCCCTTAAAGCACATTTAAAAATGGCAGATTTAGGCTAATCATGCCTAAATTTGATACCTGCATTTGCCCTTGATTTGCAGGTATCAAATTTAGGCATGATTATTTTAAAGTGCATTAATGCACATGTAGACATGACCCAACACTAACTTTAGTGCCTGGTGTGCCCAGCCCCAAGGCTCCTGACTGGCCTCTTCTCCCCCAGGCTGGGCTGCTCTGTGGCAGCCCCTAGCACTTTGTGCTCTGGGGCATAATTCAGAGGAGCCTGGAGGAGACTTCACTCCCCAGAAGCCCATCAGGCCTCATGTGCCCCTGTAGACAGAGCACAGGCTGTCTCTGCCTGACCTGTCCCCCTCCAAAGCTGCTGCTTGGCCACAGGTGAGTGTTGCAAAGGGCTGCAGCTTGCTTAGCATTGAGATCCTCCCCAAGGGCTGCTGCCTGGCTGCCTCTGGCAGCACTGCTCCCTGCTGCTGCTTGCCCCCAGCTGTCTCCTGTGCCTGCAGGTCCTATGGTGAAGTTGCTCTGCTGCGCAGCTCCTAGTTCCTGGCCATACCCCTGTGTTAGGCACTGCTGACAGCTGTCCAGAGCTGGCCATGCAGAGACAGCAACGTGGAGCCCAGAGAGACAGCACAGGATGATCATGTTGTTGTCCTCCTCCCCATCAAGCCCCTGGTGACACTTCACTGGAGGAGGGGATCTTGGGCCTTCAGTGCCCTGCCTTGCCCTCCTCCCCAGCTGCTGCATCCACTGGCAGCTTGGGAAGCTCTGCCCAGTGGCTGCCTCACCCTTGATGCAGCCCCACACTCCAGCATGAGGAACAGCTGGCAATGCCACTGCCGGCCACCAGCAACGTTGGCTCACCCCCCACGGGGTCTGCTGGCTGGGCACAGTCTGCCATACACCATGCACAGCAGTCGCAGCTGGATGCTATTGTAAACTGGGAGGCCTGTGTCGCCAGCCCCACCAGACCTGGACACGTAGTAAGTCCTGCACTGGAGGAGGGCCCTTCCAATCCCTGCCTCTGGCCCCAGTCTCTGCCTGGCTTGCTTGCAATCTCCTGGCCCCAGGTTCTGCCCCCCACCCTGTCCCTTCCAGCATGCAGACAGGCGAGACACTGTATCAATCATGCACAAATATTTGTATTGTCCAACATTTTTTTAAATCCTCCATTAAATGTTGATTTGAGACTGAACCAAAGACTTATATGGATCAAGTCAGGTTTGCTTGGAACACTGAAAGGAGACATAAAATGGCATGCTATTTAATGTCAAGATTATTTACATTTCACTTAATTTCAAAGAATGGTAGTGACTGAAATATATTATACTACACATTAAAGCCACTGCTTAGTCTTTTTCTTTCATACAGAAGGCAAACTAGTAGATGACAATCAGGAGATCAGCTTACAGTACTCCTAAATTATCTGATACAAGTTGTATCCTGCTAATGTAAGCAAAGAAACAAGAGAACCTTGTGCATCTATTTAAGTATACTGTTGAAAAAGAGGAAATGATAAAGAAGCCTTGCTTCACATATATACGTTCTTTACAAAAATAGCTTTGAGTGTGATTCTACTATAAGCCAGCATTCATGAAATAAACCATTATTTGTTTAACATGGAAACCATATTGTAATGAAAATTAAAACCATACAGTGTAAATGATTGAACATAGTACATAACCTATATATGACTTTCCACTAAAGCTATATCAAATGAAAGTTACATCACATGGGGAAAAAAAAGCATTGTATGCATGCACACACAATATATATGTACTTGATTGGCATACAGGACCATATGTACTCCAGTCCACTTCAGAAAAAAAAAATACCAAGCCTGATAACATGTTAAAACATAATAGATACAGGTATACATATTATTTTACTTTTTCTATAGTTTACATCAGATGCTATTTGAACACTATCTATTCTATCCATAAAATGTTCATGGCTTGAAGAATAATTTTAGACAGGTATCCAATATTCAACAGCTGTTAGAATGTTGTATACTCATGAAGTAAGAGCTATATCATTATTTTTCTAGCATAGTCCTCAGGTGAAAATCCAAAGTTTATGTGCCCAACAGGGGTACCACAAGGCATCAGATGCTCAGCCCCCAAAACAATCAAAGTTGCACTATTATACAGTACTACTGCTAATGCAGACTCCATAGTTTATGCTAGCATGGGATCAAGGAGACTGAAGCTCAGGCATAGTCCCTTTTACCCTTAGTTACAGATCTTAAGCCAGATGCAATTCTTAAAATTTAAAATCAGGAACTGCAGTCCTTCTCCTGCTCACTCTAGAATTAATGACAGAGGATCAGATAGCTAATCTTTCAAAAAATGGATTTGCTCACCCTTCAATTAGCACAAGTAGTTCATAATTACTTGGAATTATGTTAACTGGCAATATACCTGCTCAAATGCTTACTTCTAGCTCTCTTCCCCATTTCAAGTACTGTTACTACCCAGGAACTCTTAAGTCCATGTTTATTTTAAGACTAGGAATTTAGTAAAAACTATTAGAATTTTGTTAAATAAAATTTATTTAGAAGAATGAACATTTCAACTAATACTCTGTTTTAAAAAGTTCAGCAATTAAACTATCTGCCCAATTTATGTCAAATATTAGTAAGTTCTCTTATATCACTTCTGTTATTTTTAAGATCAGAGTTCTCTCTGAAACATTTACCTAAATCTTTCACTTGGATCCTTAATTTCTCTGATCCAAATTAAATCATCCCCCATTACATTTTAACAGCTTATCATTTCCTTCATTTGAATAATCACTTTTTGGCATTTTATGAGCAGAACTAATGCCAAATGGCATTCAGTTAAATAACATTCAAACAGTGTATAAAAAATTGAAAGCCTTACTTGTCTAAATTTGCATGCCAAAATGCACAATCTGAATCTAATCCCAAAATGACCTTTACATATAATTCTTAATTAAAAATAAAAATAAAAGGATTATATAAATAAATGTCTCTCAGGTAACATTTTTTTCAGGCTATATCTGTCAAATTTATCCAGGACTTGTGTAAAATCCTCTGTAATTAATTCCTTGCTTATTTGTAAGGAATGCAATCTATATTGTATACCTGAAATACTGCTAGAATGTTCCAGTTCTGTTTCCTATGCTGCTTATTAGCAGTTACTCCTTTCCTTCCCTGTCATCATATCTTCCTTTCCTTTTGAATAGTCTATTTCTAATTTGACTAATCATGTCCATTGTTGTCTCTTTCCCATCCAACAGTACATAGGCAACTGTTTATCCTCTGGATCATCGTGTGAGCACAAGAGGTCTATGACCATCACACCAAGACTTCTGAGGCATACGCCTAGGTGAGAGCATGGAGGAGTGGAAGCTGCCCAATATCTACCGTCTTCCCTTTAGACCAGAGACAGAATCCAAAGGCTAGACCAAGTCCAGACATTCAGTGCCTCAATAGTTGTAGCTACTGCCAGAGTTCAACAGATTAGGACAGCTACTGACTGCCTAATGCCTCAGCGAGTGTGCATTTCTGTCAGGGTGATGTCCTTTAGCCTTAGTCCAACTAAAGAGTACCTATAACCAAACAACTGCATATCAGAATCAACACACACCAAAAATCCAAAAGACAAAAATACCCTATTTCCTATAGGTGCCCACTTCTTGCAAGACAGTCACTCCCTGTCTGATCTCACAGTTCTAATCCTCCAAAGGAATTTACAAAACACCTTTCATAGATGAGGCTATGAACTTCACTCCATAAATCTACTGGATACAAAAAATCATGGACTTAATATAGACATTGGATTTATGACATTACAATCTGCCCGACATCTGACACACCAGGTAACCTGCCTCAAGCTGACCACTTGCATTCTTTTACACATTTCCCTCCCTATATTTACTAACATAACAGCAATTCTTAATAAATGTCACTGCAACTAGAAACTAATGGTTTAATTCCAAATTTTAAATCAAACTGTTCAAGAATGTTTACTGGACAATAAGATTTATTTGAAGTCTGGTTTGACACAATGGTGAACAACTAGCAGTACATATGGAGAAAGCAACAGATTATTATGAACAGTGAGTTACCCTCAAACGGGATACGTTATAAAAAGGCTACATGTCTATGCATGTCATGTTATACATTATAAAGACTTTTTGTTTATGACCATTTTTCTGATTTTTGTCTCTTTGACCAGTTCACTTCCTAATGAAACCACTCCATGAATTTTTACAAAATGTTTACAAATTATTTTCAGTATGTCCAATGATGTGTAATGTAACATTAAAATAATCAAAATTAAGAAACAAGAAACAGTTTTATTGAAAAGTGTCATGGCGGGGTCCTCCAGGAGGGCCGTGATCTCCTGAAGGCCCTCTACCTGTGCCAAGTCTGGCCCAAGGCACCCTCAAATTCTCTCCTGCCATGTCTTTGCTGTTAAGTATATATGGGAGGCTGCCTTTATACCGCCCTGGGCATGGTGTATTGGGACATCTGTCCCCGTGATCTCTCGACCCCACCAGGGTGTTTCCCTGTGTGCTGGGTGCCTTCCAGGCACCCTGGCCTTAAGGCCTCGTGTGTGTACCCGATGCTGATGTGTCTAACTACATGCCTTCTATGAAAATGCCCCTCCTGGGCTTTCTCCGGGCCCTCTCCTGGAGCTTCTTACTCAATAGTGTCCCCTCTCTAGGGACTTCTCATCAGCGCCCCCTTCTCTGGGGCTTCTCTTAGCGAGCCACTGGTTCTCTTGGCCCACCACATGGCTACCTTCTTTTAAGGCCGGGCGTACCGTGCCGCTATCCCCTTTTGGATCAGGGACCACCACAGCACTTGCCCTTATCAAGGAGGCGCTATGCTGCTAACCCCTGTCTCTCCCAGGGGTCCACTGCAGCATCCAGCCTCTGGCTGGGGTCTAATGCCACACTAGCCTCCGACCGGTTTTGCGGTGCCCATCCTGGGCTTCCCACAACGGTGCCCCTTGTGAGGTCTATAAAATACTGCCCCGTCTAGGGCTTCTCAATGTGTCACCCCCTCATGGGCTTCTCCACTTGTCTCAATAATACTGCCCTCATGGGCTCCTTAAAAATACTGTCCCCTTCTAGGGCCTCTCAAACGCTGCCCCTTCTCGGGCTTCTCAATACTGCCCCTCTTGGGCCTGGGGTATCCGCACCCCATATGCTGCACCCTCACTGGTGCTGAATTGCACCCTCCCGTGTGCCAGGGCCCCACACCTCTGTTGGTCCCTATGAGGATATTGCACCCTCTCTGGTGCCTATGAGACTACTGTGCCCCCACGGGTGCTGGGATCCCCACACTACTCTGGGTCTCCCCTGAGGCCTCCTCCTGCCCCTACAGCCTCACCCAAACCACCGGTGTAATTCACTACTAACAAAACAAAACACAAGCCTCTGGCTGTAACTCAGACTTAAGGCACCTGGCCATAACAATGTAAACCTCCTGGCTACTGCTCCACATCATTGCTCCAACCTCTGGAGCTCTCGTGAGTTGTGCTCACATTTCTGTCCTGAAACTCCTACCCCTCCAGCCACTGGCAGAGAACTGCCAGCCTGACTCTGGCTCTGGGCTCTATAGGAGCCAAGCCCCACCCCTTGGGTCAGCTGACACCCATTAGTTGCCTCAGCAACCCTCAGCTGTGCTGATCATTATCACACTGCTGGGGCTTTCCCCAGCAGCCTTCACACACAAGGAGCAGTGCCGTGAGGTGCGCCGCAACAAAAAGGAATATATATCAACATTTGGTTTATTTTCCCTTAAACAATTTAATAGTATGCTACACATTTTTCATTTTAGTGAAATTAAAATGTAAACAGTTAAGTAAATGTCCAGCCTTTCATGCTCATCATAGTTTGTTATAATAAATTAACTAAATAAAATTATTTAAGTGGGACGTAATCAAAACTAATAATGGATAATGAGACTGATCATGAACAGATGTTCACTTTCTACTGTAAGGACTGCTACTCTCCCAGTAGAAACTGGGAGTGTACAGGTATCTGGCATTTTTCTCCTAGAGCAAAAACGCCCGCTGCTGAGCCATAGATCATTATCCCTGAAAACTCATATGAAAACTCATGGTGACTGGGAGAAGCCCCAGATGATTGGAAAATGACAAATATAGAGCCCATCCTTAAGAAAGAGGAAAAGGAGGATCCAGGGATCCTCGAGGATGATTACTCCCATGGGTCAAGTGAAGGGTGGTAGATGAGTCTGTTAATGGCTAAAAAAGCCTGTCCTAAAGCCACAGACTCTCTGGCAAACACTACAGGTGGCTAAAAGGGAGAGTCAGGCCATGGAGTTGTGAGTGTTTTTTCTTTTCCTTCCCTATCTGTCATTTTGCTGCCTCTAGCACAAGATGGTTTTCCTCAAAGTAAGATATGCCTCCTCTCCTAAGGTATCATCGTGTAGCCCTGTCCTGGACTGGTTTTCCCCCAATTTGTGGTGTCAGTGCCATACTTAATGTTTCCCTTGAAGGTGTCCTTGAAGCATTTTCTCTGGTTTCCTTATGACCTTTGTCCTGGCTGGTTGGGAATCTAGAAGTTGTTTTTGTGTATGTATATCAGACATGTGCACACAATGACCTGTCCACTGCAACCGATTTTGAATAATCACATCACACTGGTATAAGCCTCCATCCTGGTAGTGTTAGTATCCGTGAGGACAGGCGTGTGACAATCCTACCACTTTATGCCAAAGATCTTTTGAAGGTAGTGCTGGTGATGGCATTGCAGGCTTTTCAGGACACTCCTCCAGAGAGATAGATCACATGTTTGAAAGAGCCACCTGGATACCATGTGAAGAATTGCAGCAGTACAGAAGGAAAACCCCCACAAAATTGCATGCTGCTGGTTATGACGTATCACCCCCCCAAACCTATATGCAAAATCCTCAAACAATTGCAAGCCCTACCAGATGGAGACCCAATTCTTAAAGTGATCTTCCCACAACCACCCATCCTAGCCTTCAAACAAGCACCAGAACCTTGCTAACCTCAGCACCAGAAGCCCAAAACATGCTGAATGGATCTAGACCATGCCAAGACAAGAAATGCAAAATCTGCCACCACCCCCACAATTATTACACCCCACAACAGAGCCATCAGCATTCCTGGATCTTGCAGCTCTACCTCCAGAAATGTAATATAGCTCATCCAATGCATCAAATGCCCTGATGGAAAATACATAAGAGAGACCAAACAACAACTGCGCACCAGAATGAACACACACTGGAAATCTATCAATGACAAGAATACCCAATTACTCACAAGAAAACCATGCTCTCTCTCCAATCTCTCAGTTCTAATCCTCAAAGGGAATTTACAAAACACTTCTCAGAGATGAGCCTATGAACTTTAATTCATCAGCCTTCTGGATACAAAAAAAAATCATGGACTAAATTTAAACATTGGATTTATGACACATTATAACCTGCCTGACATCTGACTCCCCAGGTACCTCTTCTCTATTTACCTGCTACATTCATCCTTCCCCCCAACCTCAGCCTCTCTCTCACCCATCGACTCCTCAATTTACTTCTTCACTGACTGGCTTTCTTGCATGCATGTCAGCCTTTGGCTTATTTACTAGTCATTCCATCCAGGAAGAGCACACACCAACTGTAGCTGCTTCCTCAGCCTGATGAAGGGTTTTTAAGCCCAAAAGCTTGCTAAGAAGAAACTTTCCAACTATTTAGTTGGTCTAGTAAAAGATATCAGATTTACCCAAAGAAACTTCTTCTCCTCTATTTGGCATGGGTGAAGCCACATCTGGAGTACCATGTTCAGTTTGGGCCCCCCACTACAGAAAAGTAGCATACAAATCCTATTATGCTCACTTCCATTATCATGGGTGGAAGGGCTGGCCCTGCTACGATGGTGTGGGGTTGCTGCTGCAGGCTTGCCTGGTGTCCTGCTCCCTCCAGGCAGCAGGTTGGGAAACAGGGTGTGGAGGCAGGGTTCCAGCTGTGCAGGAACATGGATCTTGGGGCTGGAGCTGGGGCTGAGGCTGAGGCTGGCTGCAGCACAAAGCCCTCACCCAGGGGGGCAGTAGCAGTGCAGAGATCAGGTGGGCAGGGTGTGGTTGTGAGGGGGAAGGCTATGGAGACCCCTCTTACACTCTGCCCATGGTGTACAGCCCTGGCAAGCAGTGAGGGCAGCATCAGCAGTGGCGGCTCTCTGCTTGGCACTGGTGCCTGGCTCCATCCAGTGCTGTGAGGAGCGCAGCCCCTGCCAGGCCATTTGTTTTCCTGGAACTCCCCACACTCATGGGGCACAGGAAGAAAGCCCCAGGCACTGGAGAGGGCTGGGGCAGGGAAAGCAGTCAGCTCCAGTGCCTAGGGCTTCCCTCTTGGGCCCTGCAATTATGGGGAGTGCTAAGGAAACAAGTGGCCCAGCGGAGGCTACACTTCTCACAGCAATGTGCAGTGCTGGCCACAGCCAGGTACCAGCACCTGCACCTGCTGGTGTGCCATGGGGAGGCGGGAGGGGGCATATGGGGAAATCCCCACAACCCCCCCACCAACCACACACAGACACCCCCCTGCCATGCTCCCCTGTTGACTGCAGGTGAGGAGTATGTTCCAGAGCCACACACCCACCAATGCCACACAATCCCCCAACATACCTCACGCCCCCCCCACAGTCACAACTCCTCACAAGTTCCCCCCAAACCAGATACAAAACCCCACAACAGCCCCACAAACAATATAAAATACTAAGAATTTATTTTTAAGTTATTATGCAATCATCTCCATATAAGGTACACAAACACAAATCATGACAACGTATTTTATGTAATAAAATTAAAATGTTATTTTAACATGTAGGTGTTTGACTTTTAGTGTACAATTTGTTTTTTTCTGGTTCTAAAATGGCAGCCCCCCCCCCCCCTTCCCAAAAAGAGTATTTCCAGGGGCCAAGGGGAAGGATTTCTGGTGGCAAAAGTCAGGGGTTAGGGTGGGACTTCTGGTACCAAGATGGCAGCCAGGGGCAATTGTCAAGGGACAGGGCTACCCATGTGGCCCTCCACCTGAAATACTTGCCTGCCCCTGTTAAACATTCACTGTGCCTTGTGAAAAGAGAATCAGGAAGATAGAAGATTATACCATAATGCACATGCTCTAGGGGAAAATCACAAATTTCTTAGCTTTTGACTGCTTGACTATGTCACCATAAAAATATTCTTTTAATATATTTTATTATTGGTTTTTATTTGAATTCCTATCCCTTTATTTATTTCAGGAAGATGGGGTAAATCAGCCCACACTCAGCTCTGTACTGCCACAGCTCAGGCTTCCACTACCCAAGCCAGCTCATACCCCATTGCTGAGTGTTGAGTGAAGGCTCCTACTGCTCTACCAAGGCAAACAGAAGGGAAAGAGAACACCAAGAATGACTTTAGGGGATGGATTTGGGGAGATCTGAGAAAAATGATCTGGAAGTCTGAAACTGCTACATTGTTCACAGGAAAAAATGCTATACACTGGGCACATAAAAATTTAAGTTATATGCAGATTTACTTTAAAAACTGATCCTAAGTTTTGCTCAGGAAGGTGCTGTCAGAGCAGAAAGCAAACAAATGCTCATGAAACAAAGTAAAGGCATTTTTATAACCTTGGGCCTTTCTTTCACAGCAGGTTACAAACTGTTTAGGTGTTAGGACTTGTCAATAAAACATTGTTAGGATCTTTTAAAATGGAAAGGGTTAGGCCACGGTCAGCTCCATATATTATAAAAACATGCTGCCATTAACACCTCCTATAATAAGTGAAGACATTACCCATTCCAGTTCTCTCCATTTTATAGATGGAGGGTCTGTAACATGATTTACTCCAAGGCAACAGCATAAGCACCAACATTAGAAATTTCATGTTTCTAGTTCAGTAAGCCATGCATGACAGTGCTGCTCTTTATCCTACAGCAGCAGATATAGGCAGTAATAAGATTACATTTCTATAATGTCTTTTTTAATCCACAACTGTAATATAAGGAAGGATGACAATATTCTACTTATTTCAATAGTCATGTATCTAAAAAGAACATTTTTTATTTTGGCAGATAAGCAAGCTGTAACATTCCTCCAGGCTGAAACTCAAGTTCGCTTTCTGCCTCCAAAACATGCAGTAATTCACAGAGGCACAAGCCTTGTTGCATCTGCTTCTTACATTTTGCCTAATAGAGGTTCTGCCTACCATACTTTTTAACTGTACCCTCTTCATGTTAAAACCTGTTATTCAATAACTGTATGGTAATCTTGTATTTAATTGGAAACAAGCATATTTCCATTAACATTTGAAAGTGTTGTATGGCCTGTTGAAGGCAAACATTAAGTTATAAGTAGTATTTTACACAGCCATGTACCAAAATACTGTATGGGGGGGGG
>JAGPOW010003395.1:56329435-56350510 GCA_030014935.1 Caiman crocodilus
GGGGGGGGGAGGGTAGAAACCCTCCCCCCACTAACTTTATGTGACTTTCTACTTGTAAATTTGACTAACAAACCCCTCCAGAAACAAGAGTTCTCTGTAAATTAGATCTGTTTCTTGAAATATTCAAAGACTAAACAAAATGCCTATACATCATGATAAATAGAAGTCCATTTAGTACAGCTGAAGTAATCACTTTATACAAGACCCTAAATAGAATGTGATTGTACGTCCTCATGAATAGATACATAATTGCCCTTTTTAAAATTACTACATATTTGTGTTCTATACTTTATTTTTTTAAATAGGAAGTGTTTAAAAAAGTATTTAGCCCGGCACTCTCAAGATTGCTCATTACCCAAGTATTAGCCTAAGCCCTCAACCTACTTGCATACAAAAAACTTCTCATTTGGGATATTAAGGGTGCTTTGAGTCAGTTATGCCCAGCTTGGGATATAAATTAGAATCTGACCTGGTTATAGTCAGACTGGAACCAACACACTTTGCAGTAGGAAATGGGATGCTGAGGAGGTGGGGGGAAATCACCCAAGGGCTGATAGTTCCCTTCTTCTCTTCCTACAGTTCCTCAGAAAGAATATGCAACAAGTTCTCCCGTAATTGACAAGTCATATCTCTACGTGAAAAAGCTTAGCTGGCCTAGCAGCAGCCCACTACGTTTCGTCACACTACCATTTGAAGGCTTCCTCCAAAACAATTAGCAATGCAAATATTTAATACCAATATAAAAATCTACAGCACATTAAAAAATACAAAGCCATTGAACAGTAATGCAATAAAAAATACGATAAAGTGAAAATGTATTTATTATATGATTTATTTTCTTATTTAAATAATATCGATAATTTTTAAATTTATTTCAATTTGCAGTTTTGTTTTTCATGCCAGAGGGCCTCATAATCCAGAAAGTATGGTTGCAGATTTTAAATCTATTTTGCTACAAAGAACATAATGCCATATAGTTATGGTGCTAAGGAGTAGGCTACCTGTTGAGGCAGGAGTGGGCAAAATGCAGCCTGTGGGCCAGATGCAGCCCACCAGGTCATTCTATCCAGCCCGCAGGGCCCCTAAAAAATTTAGAAAGTTAATATTTATTTGCCTCAGCTGCCAGCCCTTGATGCCTTGCTAAAATGCAGTAGGTGGCTCTCTGCCCAAAATAACTGCCTACCTCTGCTTTGAGGGCTACGAATGGCTGGTGGCTTTGAGGACAGGAAGCCACAAGTCATGAAGAAGCCATGAAATTATGAAGGGGTACTCCTGCACACTTATTTGCATAACTACATGAGTTTATGCACATGCTTGAAGTTAACATCATGCCTAAATATTTTGCTGAATAGAGGTTTGTGTGCTTAAGTGTTTTGCTGAATCAGGACCAGAGTTAAGGAAAATTGTTTGGCCCTTGACACCTAACCAAAGGGCATGAAAAGAACAATCTTTGTGTTTGCACCATGACTTCTTATCCCATTACCTGGACTAGATATTGACTCGTGTCCCTCCAGGTGTTAAAAAAAGCTATTCATTGTCCTTAGTCCCTTGATATGAAGATGAAAGTAGTCTAGTATGGACAAGTAAACAAATATCCTGAACCCGTACTCAATGAGAACACCATTGGAAAGAAAACCATTTTGACCAACTATATTCAGTCACTGGCAAGCCTATTGTGCCCCCATGAGCCCTGTGACCCCCAGGACCCCCTAAGATGACCTCTGGCCCTGGTCTACCCTGAGGTGAGCAGAGACCCGTGATGGGAGGGATGTAGTTCAGTTGCAGCGAGGCAGCTGAGTGGAGCTGAGGAGGGTCACTCCCCCCTCCCCCATTTCCTACCTTGCCAAGCCCTCCAGGGAGCCATGCAACCTAAGCCTTGTGAACAGGATGTGCAAATAGGCGTGCTTCTGGGCCCAGCATGTGAGTTAGTGCAGGAGTTCACTCAGGAGGGTGAACGGGAGGGCCTGAGGCCCTGCCAGTGAGTCCCAAGGGAAGATAGTCACAGTGGTAGCTGGATTACCACTGGTACAATGTGAATGGCCACATGCTGTACCCAGAGGACCCCTTAGAGTCTGAGACCTCCCCCTCTGGTGCTTCTGAGGTCTCCACTTGGATGGACCCTACAGTTCCAGGCTCCACACAGGCCGAGCCTCTGGCTTTTGGTTGTTGGGTCTGTCTGGCATGATTCCAGGCACATGGGAATGGGAGCATGACCACCTCCCCTTGTGAGGTCTGCTCCACTTTGAAGTCAGTGGCACCAGATAGAGGAGCTCCACACCGCAGTCTAAAGACTGCATGTCATCAGAGATGGTGAGCAGGAGATCGACTCCTACTGCCAGGCCCTTCACCCGATGAAGGCCGAGGGTCAATGAAGGTCATCTTGCAGGACAAGGGAGGACTTGAAGATCTCCCACTGTCCAGCCAGTACATCAAGATCTGAGGGAATGTCTGCCCACCAGAGTGCCCCAAGGGATGACAAGGTCCAATAGTCACAAACCTGGACAGCGCTGTAGAGGAGCTGCCATATTCTGGCATTTGACCTGCAGCTGTACAGCATGTGGGGGAGGGGTTCCACCTCACAGCTGCACCTCCAGCAACTCTTGTCTTGGTGGCCAAGGCAGATGGCCCCATTCAGAGGCAGGCAGTTGAGGCGGGCGTGGTGGAGGAAGTGCCAGTCCACAAAGTGCATGAAGTTCCCACTGGGCATGAAGTGGTTGCTGAAGTCTCACTTCAAGGTGATGTTGAAGACCTTTCCCTGGTTTGGTTTGGCCCTTAGGTGACTGGTGTACTTGTTGCAGATGCCATTCTTCAGGAACCATTCCAGGAAGGTCCTCATGAGGGGCATCATGGTGATGTGGTCGGCATGTGGGGCTCAAAATGGATGTCTCACAGGATATCCTTAGCTTTATAGGCTAGATGCGTGGCTTCAAAACCACTCCTTTACCACACCCCATGCCACACAGGTGGTATTCAAATGTTGTCCCTCTGAGGCCTTGGTCTAGCTTGGCCTCCTGTCATTATTGGGCTCTCTGCAGCCCTATCTATGTGCCTTCTCTGGTTCTGGGCTCTCCTAGCCCTGTCTCTCTAGTCCCTAGCACTGGGCTGTCTGCAGCCTTGTCTCTGCACCCACACTGGCACTGGGGTCTGCTCACCCCGCCTTTTGCTTCATGCGAACTTCTCCCCAGCTTTCAGTACCTTGTATCCCAGGGCACCCAGTGACTTCCTGGAGCTCCATGTGTCCTGTAAACAGCGTATCAGGTGGCCACAGCATCTCTGGGCAATTATTCTCTGCAGGCTCCTTCCCATGGTTCTTGCCCAGGGCCCTGCCTTCTTCCAGTCAGTTGACCGGGTGCAGGTGCAAGTTAATTCTCATTAGCCTGCTGTCACAGTATCCTACATCTGTAGGGTTTTTGCCTGGATTCTAGGGCCCTCTTCCTAGGCAGTTTCTGGCCTTAAAGGAGAAGGCACTTTAGTGCCCTGCAACACTGAGACAGTGGGTGGCATTGCAGGCTTGACTTCACAGCAAGGTGAAATCCCCACTGTCTCTGCTAAACTCACCCTCCAGTGAGCAGCTGAAGAAGGTGGCTATGTCAAATCTGGTGGATTGCCTCACAGTCCTCTTGTGGGTGGTCTCCTTGAGGGCACTGGCATTGCTGATACTTACCCTCGGGTCCAGGCAGGTCAGAAGGAAGTAGGCTTGGGTGACCACCACGATGTTACAGAGGTCTCCCATGCAGGAGATGTTGGTACCTCCCTGATGGTATGGGATGTGCAGGATCTCATTGCTGGCCCTCCATGGCAGGTGTAGCCACCAGACCTTGGCATCCACCTTCTTGAGGGGGGTCTTGAGGACCGCCAAGCCCCTTAGGATGAGTGCAACATGAGAGGTGAAGAAGATGTTCACCATGTCTATCTTCTGCCAGGAGGCCAGAAAAGACAAGTTTAGTTTTTGGGCATCCTGCACAATCCTGTTGATGGTCTCCTCCGGCTTCTGCTTGACCTGGTGGCCAGTGGGCATCCCAACATGGCAGTAGACCTTGCCATCATGCAGGTGCCTGCCCAGAGCCATCTGGAGGGTGAAGTTGTGCTCGTAGCAGCCCTCCTGCAACATGAAGCCCTTTTGGCTCTGGCTGATGGCTCTGCCAGTCACTGATCAGTCTGCGATATGGGCCGCCAGGCAGGTAGCGTACAGCTTGGCTATGGTGGAGCACAGGGTGATGGGTCTCCAGTTGTCTGGGTCAGCTGGGTCCCCCTTCCTGTGGATGAGGACAGTCATGGCCCTCTTCCAGGTGCTGTGTATGCACTGGAACTCTCTGCACCTGTTGAAGAGAAAGGAGAGGATGAGGCAGCCTGTTCGTACTTCTTTAGGAGGCCATACTGGATGCCATCCTTGCTGAGGGCCGTGTCCCTGGTTCTTTTGAGGTGGGCCTCCACCTTCTACAGTGTGAAGGTGGCCTTGAACCCCTCTGTAGGGGTGACCGGGGTCAGAGCTTTGACAGTTGCAGGACATGGGGCGGTCCTTCCACCAAGGGGGTTGAAGACCCTGCTGAAGTAGGTAAACAGTCCTCAAGGGGATCTGGCAGAAGACCTGACCTGACCTTGCATTAGACCTGAATCCTGCAAGCCCATACTGATACAAGTTGTTTTTTCTTACATTCCTTCTGTTGACTTCAGTGGTTTGTAGAGCTAAGTCCTATATTATTAGAATAAACTTGAAGTCATTTAACAGTAATCTAAAGGGCAGTACATTTTCCTGATAGCTCTGTAGCTCATGGCATTCAAGCTAATAAGATGCTATGCTTCAACTCAGTTTCTTTAGCAGGTATAAAACAGAAACTTGTTAACTTTAAAATTTCAATATACACAGTGGAAGATCCATGGTATTTAAAACCATTTCCCCACCTGGGATGTCTGGTTCAGACCAGACCAGAAATAAATTTGCATTGGCTTCAGATTTCACAGAGAACATGCACTCAAATGATTTTTACAGTGGCATTTTGGAGAACTGACATCATGTATATATTTAGCCCTAATAAAATCCTTCGCATTCGGCCCTGATTTCACTTGGAAAACACTACCCTGGTTTGGCTCCACTTCACATGGGGGTGGGGAGAGAACCAGTTCGTTCTTTCCTCTGCTTCTCTTCTCTCTTGCCTCACAAAGCTGTCTTGAGATGGATACCTGCTTGTCATAAGAAATACAAGGCTCTGTGGCTTGTCTTAACCCTCAGAGAAAATAGGGAGGAGGTAGGGAACACAGGAAACAAGAGGCGGATGGCATGTTCCTTGCCAGACATTCCCATGCTGGCAAAGATTCAACAGGAAAGAAGAGGGAAAAAAAAAGAAACAATGCCATTTTAGGAATGAATTCCAAACAAACCCTGCAAACAGCCATCGTTGGTTCTTTTGGAAGCTGCTGGCTTCCCTGCAAGGATGCTGAGCAAAGAATGACCATGTTTCCTGTGGAAACTGTGTGGCTGCCAGTAAGCTTCCTAGAATTTTTTCTTGCTGTGGCTGGGGACTTTGGGCTTGGTTGCTGGTGCAATGAAAAAGGAGCAGAAGGTGGTATGTTTCTTCAACATACCAGCAAGAATAGCTCCCCACCCCGTATGACCACCTACACAGCAAAATCATTGGGAAAGTGAACCTCCAATAGCACCAACCCTTTGGTTCTGCACCTGGGGCTGCTTAGGATGTCACTGAGAAGCAGAACTGTGATGGACCTCCAGAGGCCATCTGTGCCTAGCTGTCAGTCTCCATCTGCTCCACTAGAGCTACTGAGCGTTCCTATATTGCACAGTTGACCTAGGGAAAGCTTTAATAGAATAACTGGACCTTGTTTTCAATAAACCTGACCGGTCTGGAGTTCAAGTGAGGTAGGATCATCCCTACCCAAAGCATCCCAAACAAACCATCACCTAAATCCTCCAGAAGTCCAAGTCCTGATTTATGTTTTTGAGTGGTGGTGCTGGGAAGAAGAGCAGCAACCTCTTCTTCATGGATTTCACTCCCTGTCCCCAGCCTTTCTGCTCTGATCCTGTCTCTCCCTCTTGGGCTCCTGGAAAGAGAGATGCAGGATGCCTGTGTGAATGGGAGGCTTCAAGCACCATCTATAACTACTGCACTCCTGGGGCTGCACAGATGAGCCCTGAAGTGCCCTTCTCTCCTACCCTTCCTTGGGCTGTGGGGAACCTTGACTCATGCAAGGGCTGCATGGCTCAGGGAGGATGAGGGCTCGGCTCCACTGGCAGCTCCAGCTGCAGCAAGCTGGGCTTGCATGGCTTTTTTGTTGCCTGCATCACAATCACACTGTGGCCATTTCACTCTCCAGGGATTCAGGGGATCGGAGCGGGGTGAGAAAGTAGGGAGTGGTCATGTGACTGGGAAGTGAAGTGCCAGGCATGTTGTGCTGGGTTGGGTGCTGCCACAGCTCCCCACCCACCTAAGAGCCCCTTAGCAGCTGCCTTGCATCTGGCACCCTCCTCTCCATCTCCCTTGCCCTGCCCTGCTCCTTCCCTTGCATTGAAGTTCCCTCCCCACTTGTCTTTCCTTCATTTTCTTTCTCCCTGTCACATTTCCCTTACACACGAGTCCCCTTCCCTCCTCCTATGGGTTCAGTGCATCCTCCTTCTCCCTGTGTCTTCCTGGCATCGCCCCACAAGTCCAAAATAGGAGGGCACCACAGAGTGCTAGACTTGTTGCCTTCCTACACAAATCCAAAGGATGCTTGCCCCCCAGGTGTCTCTTTCAACTAAGAAACCCTTGCTCCTATGACCCAGGCTATCAGTCCATGCCTTTGTTACCTAACCAGTTAAAAAAGTGGGTTGGGTGTGAGCATGAGCTTGCTGGGCTACAGCCACCAGTTCTTCATGCACCTTTACTTGCTAAGGTAGTGCTTACACCAAACAGGACCATAATCAGTGCAGTGGGATCCCTTCAGCTAGAGGAATGAGGCAGATACATGAAACCCTGCGGAGATGAATGAAACTTCTCTTCAACTTTCTGTTGTGCTGCTTTGACCACAGAGGAGGGGAGAAAAGTCAAGACTGAGAGCCTGAATGGGTTGTGCAGGGAAGCCAGCAAATCTTCCCCTGGATGCTCTTCTAGCACACTGTCAAACAAGACCACAACTAAAAAAATAAATTAAGGCTGTAGTTATAGAGCAGTGCAGTGTCATAATCAGTTGGCACTGTGATGCACAATTTTTTAGCTATGTATAAAATATGTATAGTTCACATTTGAAAAGGCATCTTATCCTGCTGTATAAAATAATTCTCTCCTGTTGCACTAAAAATACCTGAAAATATTGGAGCTGGTTTCATTCACATCTGTTTAAAATAATACCTTATTTTTGGTCTAATATAAAACCTGGAAAGCACACATCATAGTTCCTTCCAGTAGATGCAGATGGACCTGGTGCTACCCTTGCAACGTATGGGATATATTTCCATTTAAATAATTTTAACTCCCTCTGTTAGAAAACCATACTTTATTTTATGTCATTGAGGGCCAATACAGTTGGAGGCTGCGCCTCTATATCCAAGTGTTCCAAATGGGTAGTATATCTGTCAAAAATAGGCCAGGTAGTCACTGCATTTTCACTCTTCAGTAGTTTATTGTAAGAAGGTTCTCATAATGGTTTAGTCTCATAAGTAACATTACATCACTGTGAAATCAGATGTTAACAGGATAATACTGTCTGGTAAGTGATGCTTTTGCTTCACTTAAATTATGAAAAAGGGGGAAATACATTAAGTATAGTCTCTCTTCTGCCATGTTTTCTCATACTGCCAAGAGATTTCTTTTACCTGCTGTTCTCATACACATTTTCTGTCCTGTCTCTTTCTCCCACGTGGTATTCTGTATGCTTTTACATTTCAAAATACATGCCAGGACTTCTTGGAATTTCTGTCTCAGATGAGCAAACACTGTAAAACCCACCAGAATGTCCATAAATTACAACGAATTTCATAACTGGGAAAGATGCTGGTTTGACATTACTGTGAACTGTTACCCATAGAACAATATAGCACAGATAGTGGCAGTTCATGTTTTTTACACTGCTTCAGTAATGTTCCCAAGTACTATTTGGGATTGAACAACTCAAGGTATCAAGAAAGCATGTCAGTCTAGGGTGGTTCTTAGCCTTCCTTCTAAGATTTCCAATGAAGGCACTAAATATAATGGTACTTGTTCAGTAGAAAGTGATCACCAGTGCATTTCACTTAAACTTCAGAAAGACCCATCAGATAGTAACAACTCAGAGCTATTTCTGATTTAACCTACATTTGCACCAGTGACTTGGAGACAAAAGGCAACACAGTATTCCATGATCATTCGCTTGAGCTGTCTAGTCACTGCAACATAATGCATTTTCATAAATTTCACAGCTCATTCAGTACACTTGCCCAAAGGCAGAAAGCTGTTACATTTCTTTTTTTTAAATTACACTTTTAAGATGTGTGAAAAGAAGCTTGAACAGGGATCACAATGACTTTTTCATATACATAGCACGTTAAATGAAACAATAATTTTCAGAAATCCACTCTAAGAAGGTCTATATAGTACCTGAAAAGAGTGCTGATTCAGGATGAGATAGAGTAGGGGTTTATTTTGCCAACAATTGACTCATGCCGGGTTCTTAGGAGAGGGCATATTTAGACACTGCATGTTTCACACTTGTACATATATGGAGATTAAATAATCCTTTGGGGTATTTGAAATGTATTTGATTAGGTGGTTTTATAAAGGAATGCTGGTCAGCTGTATGTGATTAAATGGTTTTAAAAGGAATGCAGGTCAACTCCAGAACACAATGTCACATATGAATGGGGCCTACTTGAATACATGGTATCCACAATAAAAGCTTTTATTTTAATTTATAGGCTGTAAATACACTCCTCATTTAAATACTGCTGTGCGCCAAGGATCTTTTTTTGTGTGTTATATGTGATAATACCTCAATTAGAGCTGCTTTTTCTGTTTATGGATCTGCTCCAGAAATTTTGCAAAGTTTGTTTAAATAAGGAAGGGTGATCAAGCTATATGCCTCTACAAACAATACCTAATGATATACAAGGTTCAGTTCCTATGAGGACTGTCAAATGTAGAACTACATCAAGTTCCATACCACTGTCATTATTTCTGTTTAAAGGATAATCACAGAACATTCTGTCTTGCGTGCAGTGGCAAAGTTTTGCTGAAATGTAAAACTACCCCATGCTATCACTTTATCTCCAAACATATAAGGTTTTTTTGAAAACAAGCTAGTGTTTTGTTAAAGCTTCCCCCTAGATCAGCTCTCCAATATATGAAAATTTAGTTACCCTACTCGATGAGATGGAGACTGACTGATAGTCATATGATTAAGATAAGAAACATCTTTAATAGATGCATCCAAGTAAGCACCTGATCCTGTTCCCAGTGTACCAGCTGAGGACCGCATCTTGCTGTCTTGAATTCTATTGCTCTGGTCAAGCACCCTCTGAAATCAAGAGGAATCTTTCAACTGACTTCAGTGTGCACTGTATCATGCTCTGTCTGAAACTCAGTAAAGGTGACCTTCACATAAGTTAAAAGAAACAGATCATTTTAGCATCATAATGCAATATTGTACAACTTGGTAATATTTCCTATATCATATTTTTTTAATATAATGTTTTATTATTTATACATAAAGACATTTATACTACCTTATCTAACTATATACTGCAGGCTTCACTATGGTGACCTGTCTCACAGTGGTGCGATATCATCGTCTACAGACATTGACAGTAATATCTAATTGAAGTGAGAACTGCTAACTGAATAGAATCTACATCTGTTAAAATAAAGAATTTTTGTTTTTACTTAGTAATATAATGATTTCTCTGTATATTTATTAAAAAGAATAAGCAGAAGTTTTTTTAGTTTTTCTATTCAGGATTTAAGGCCTCATGTTCTGGCACACTCTAGGTAGTCATTGCAACTTTTAGAGGGATAAGCCAAAACTAGATTCATTGTTACTACCACTACATCCAAATTTGACAGCTAAGAAAAATAGCACACTGAACCAAATTAACTCTGGTTTTAGTTATTTTAAACCAGCCTTAGTCTTCCCTATCTCCAATTTTTCATCTCAGTAGACTGAATATGTTGTGTAATTTACATTAAAATTTTGATGTTCTGGAAAGTGTAAAGTTATATACCAATATTATATTTGTTACTACTGTTTGGTTAAGAGCATGAAGACAACATTTTAAAACTATTGGAAGTACTGACCTACTGAGGGTTGACATTATGACCAACAGTACTTCATAAGTGCTGAAAAATAAATTATCATATTTTAGAGCAATGAAATTGCTGCATTTGAGCAGAACCATGAAACTCTGCTTCTAGGACTGCAATAAAAATGAATTATTTTGTGCCATTTCCTATTTGCAATGCTGCTTGTAACCTCTGAACCTTGTCCTCTAATCTTTGCTCAGGAAATCTGTAGTCAGTAAATTTCACAGACCTAAAAGGTGGCAGAATGAGGAATGTAGATTAGGTCCTCATTCAAGATTAGAAAAATGAGGTTAGAAACACTTGAATATTTAATCTAAAAGCTGCCTGTAGTGCATATAGCTTCTATCTGGGATTTATATTTAGTTTTTTTCTCCCAACAATATGAAAAGGTAGTTTATCTGATGACTAGAGCTGGGGAAGAAGTCATAGTCCTAGATATTATTAAACTCTTACTGACTTTATCCTAACCTTTGGGCAAGTCACAGAGGTTGTTATTTTCATCACCTTTGTTATTTGTGTGGTTTTCTTTTGCCCATTCCTGTACCATAACAGTGGAGGCAAAGTAAACATAATACAAATAGCTAGAATTCCAGCACACAGTGTCACTGGATTTAAGGATTTGAAGGGTAATATAGTTTAACTTTTTGCATAATTAATTCCATTAGTTAATTATCTTCACCATTAAAAATATGCATGTTGAATTTGCCTAATTTCAGATTCTACCCATTGGATACTGTTATATCTTTGTTTACTATAGCAAAGGCTACTGTCAGAATGTTTTCTGCTTGCAGATCACAATGCAGCATGACTAATTCACCACTTTTTTCTGTCTCTTGGGCTAAGGACAGAAGTTACACATAGACCGGTTTAAGTGATCAGAAACTGCTTTACAGAACGGAAACTCAGTGTACATAAACCAGCTTCAAAATGGCTGAAACTGGTTTAAGATAAACCTGGTTGACTGTAGTATCAGATTTAACTGATTTGGGTCAAACTAGTTTATGAAACTTCTGTCTTGGACCCCTTCCTGGTTCAAGTTAAATCACAGTCCTTCAGCATACTAGCATGCTTTCCACCTCTAGGCTGAGCTCAGCTGTCTGCTCCAGAGAGCAGAACTGGCCTCCCCCCTCTGCTCCCTAGGTGAAGCAGCAAGGGTTGGCTGACAATGGGGTGGTGCTGGGGGGCAAGTCTGGCTGGGGTGCAGCCTAGTCTATAGGGGAGGGGGAAATGCCCCTCCCCAGACAAACTCTGGCTAGCATCTAGGGCCAGGGAGAGGGGTTAAACACTCCTTATCCCACTCAAACTTACTGCTGACTGCAACTGTGGACTACAAATCCCAGAAGTACCTGGAAGCAAGAAGAAGAAGTGATCAGCAACCCTGCAGAGTCCTGCTGTGGTAATTCTGGACTGCAAATCCCAGAAACCTCGGGGACAGCAAGAAGAGGAAGAGAATGCACAGCCAGAGAACTGTGCTCTAGTGCCCCCTGAGTTCTGGCCAGAGCCACTACAGATGTGGCTGCATTTTCTGAGTCAAAGTTAAATGTCTGTTCACTCCTGTTTCAGTTTAATCTGTGCAGCTTAAACTAGCCTGCAAAGACTGAACTGATTTAGCCTCAAGCTTTTTAAATGTTTGTATTTAGCCTTGGAGAAATAAAGAAATGGAATTTGTTCAGAATCTTGCTATAATGCAGCTATTGCAAATCTTGAATTATTCTTAGAAATGTTTTCACGAAAACTTCTTCCAATTGGCAAGATTCCAGTAACGGTTCCACTAGTACTGTGGGAGTACCACTTCCCTTTTTCTCCTTGATAGTTCTATGCAAGAATATACTCAAGGATTACCTTGACACTCTTAGCTAACTCCTGTCCATCCATTTGACTGCCACGATCCTTTGTCCCTTCCAGAGTCACTACTTTCCAAAACATAGTTTCCCATCCTGTGTGTGTGACCTACATTCTTTGATGTGACCTTCCTAGGAAAGAGACAGGGAGCAGAAAGGAGGAGGAGTTGTTTTATTCAGAGAGAGTATAAACACGTGCTCTGTTATGCCACTTGAGATAAGCTATAAAAAAAGTCAAAGGCTCTGAGTTAAGTTAAATGTCAATGTACACAAATCCTTTTCAGTTCAATAGGCTATGAATGATTTACTTTAGGAAATCCTGACCATCAACATGTTTAATTGGATTAAGACCACTGAATAGAAATGGCATGATTCATTTGAGCCTTAAGCAAAAAAGTAGTATCATCAGAAACTTAAGTCTGCAAATGAGTTCAAATCAAAGAAATCCTGTTATTTAATGAGGAGTTTTTGAGACTATAATCAATAAACCATTACTAATTAAGCCTTCTGCTGGGCTTTTAAAGATACCCCTAGTGAATAATATAATTCTGAGAAAGTTTAAATTCACCCTTGTAGTAAATCACTTAAAATACAAAAGAAGAAGAGTATATCTCCTGGGTTATTTTAAAACAGGGTATTTAAAGAAAATTCACAAAAATGATGTTGAAAACAATAATGTTCAAACAAACTGGAAAAAGGCTTTGAGAAACAACTCTCTCTGCTATTTGTACTTTGTCATAAGGCAATGTTAGACATCTGGAGCTCCTCATAATGAACCTTCTCTAAGAGAAGGAGGGTTATATGCAGGTAAGTAACAAAGATGGACAAACCAAATATTCAGCAGAAGCCATCAGATACTAATATGAGGAGCCAATCCTTACTGAAGGCAAGGAAAGTTTTACAATTAACTTGAATAGGAGCAGAGTTAAAGCCACAGAGATGTGTGGGAGAAGTTCTAGAAAGGTTTGGGAGCTTGCTGGACTTTCTTTTCTATTTCAGCTGAAGTAGACAGGTTATATCAAGGGGAGTACTGTAATTACATTGTTTCAGAAATAAGAATACCATATACTGCACAGAAATCAATTCTTAACACTATACATCACTTTCTATTCTGTTTCCATTGAAGCCAGAAGCTGAACTCTCAAAATCCCTCAGAAATGTGTGACTATGAACCAGCCAGAAAATAAACTGGAATTTTATCATTTTAACTTCTGTTCTGATGCAAAAGAAGGCTTCTCCTCCCCACCCCCCATTATTATTTTTTATGAATTGATCATATAGCATTGGGCACAATGGTTCTCAAACCAGAGTAGAAGGTCAGATCCTTGATCCAAAGAACTCACAGTCTCTTGTTTCATACATTCATAGATTGTAAGGCTAGAAAGGACCTCAGAAGATTATTGGGTCCATCCCCCTGCACCAAGCAGGAAAGATAACTAGGGATCAGGTGACCCCAGCAAGGTGACTGTCTAGTCTCCTCTTGAAGATTTCCAGGGTAGGTGATTGCACCAGCTCTGGAGGGAGTTTATTCCACAGTCTGGCACCCTCACTGTGAAGAAGTTGAGTCTGAATTGATCTTCCAGGAGTTTTTGGCCATTACGCCTGGTTTTCCCCTCAGGTGCCCCGGTGAATAGTTGCTCACTGAGCCCTTGATGTAGAGCCACTACTCCCGTAGTGTAGTGGCAAGCTGTTAACCCACATGTTCTCCTGTTCTATGCTCTTCAACATAGCATATAAATGGTTTACAAAAAATGAATAAAGCCTGCAAAGTTTAGAACAATTTGGTTCAGATATTCACCAAATATAATCTAGCACAAATCCTTCACATTCAATGGAGTTATATAGATTTACTCGAGGAGAGAAGAAACAGATGGATTTTTTTCCTCTCTCTTTTCCTTAGCTATGCATATAACAAGCGTAAATAGTAGCAAAAAAATTGTATTTAGTTCTTATCTTATATAGATATGTTCTTAATCTTATTTTTTTTCTAACAGAATCACCTATTGCATCAGTTGAATCTCTTCCTTCAATCCCAGGTAGGGTTCCTGTTTCTTATTCTGTCTCTGTATTTTGTCGCTTCTCTCATGATAGCATTGTTATTTGTGCTGGCAAAGGAGGCATCTAAAAGAAAACAGATTGATTTATTTGAATTTCAATTGGCAGGATGATCCACAGCCATGGGATGCCTGTAAACTCTGTCCTCTGCTCTTACTGACAGTTTTAGTATTCAGATGATTATTTTATTGTGATGTATTATAGCAATGGAGGGAGCTGGTCCTTCAAAATAGTTGCACCCAAGCCATTAAGAACTAGAAGATCAATATCAGAATCAGTATTATTTTCCTCCTTTCTTGGCCTCTTTATATTGTTGGAGCAATGCAAAAGAACCAGCAACTTGTCAAAGCTGGGCAAGACAGACATCTCTGGCAACTGAGGAGCCTTAAATTAATGTATACCTGCTATAACTCTTATATCCAGTTCCCTTTCTCTGCTTCAGAATTGGAGCAGAATAGTCAGAATGACACTGCACCCTGGGGCTTCTTAACTAAATTTAAGGCAACATTAATAACTGGTGTGGCTTACAACTGTCTCTGGTACACTTTAAATTGCTGTGGGGCTGTAAGTCCACCAAGCTGTTTAACTGCCCCCGTCCCTCTGGAATGCCACGTAGAAGCAGAGTGCCACACAGAATTAACATCCAGGTGTCATAAATTCCCCCAGGGCAGCATTTGCTCAGTCATTCTGAGTACTCCTTGAAGCCAAACCCAAGTGTGACTTGCTGGCTAAGTACAGACATTCAAAAAGGCCAAGACATAATTGATCTAAGTTGTACAGCTTTCTGTAAGCAGCATAATTTAGATCAGCAGCAAACAGAATACACATTTGCCCTTTGGTGGGAGGAAGGCAAATCTTAGATTGGGTTCCGCCATTTTTAAACCAGTCTGTGTGCACCAAACTTCTGTTCTGTTACAGGTATAAACCAGTTTCTGATCACTTACACTGGTAAAAATGTAATGTCTATAGCCTGAGGAGTCCTCCTGAATGAGACTGGCTTTTTGGTCACTTACTATCCATGTCCTTCCTCAGGGAGTTATCTTCCAGTTCAGCTCCTAAGAGAAGGACCGTACTTATTCAAAAGGGAAAGACAGGCACCCCTGATGTCCCAAGCAGTGAGGCAGAAAGCTGGTCATCACTAAAGGCTTTTATTAGGGCAGAGGCCACTCAGAAGACCCCGCCTCTCTCCAAAGCTTTAAGTACTCCTTCTGTCTCTAGCCCTTATTGTCCTGAGCACCCCAACTCTCAATCTGTTTCCTTTTACACCTCCAGAGCATCTCCAAAGAATGTGTACCAAGCCCACCTGAAGTGTCAGCACAGCTTTTCAGCTCTTTTGCTGCTGGAAGTGCATTTTGTCTCATCCTGCATGTAGGTAGCTCTGGATCCAACAAGGACTCTAATAATAACAACCCTTCTTTCCCAGTATATGAGCTAGTCAGGAAACATTGAAGCATGCAAGATTATTACAATATAAAAACATTTAAACTAGTATTATTGCAACAACAAACAGTGTCTGGTGTACCAGGATTTCAAGTTTAATTGAGAAACCTTGGCAGAGAGCATGCTGTCTGTTGCACCAGAGCTGTGTTAGTATGATGGACAGCTACATCTGGTACTCACTGCCAATTCTTTATTTTCCAGGTATCACAATTTGCATTAATCAAGTCTAGAGCTTGATATTTGGAGGATGATCCAAATACTTGCTGATACCTGGAAACAAGCAAATATGTGGATCATCTTGGTCAGGTCTGTTTATCAAGAAGCTTTGAAGATTTTTGAAGGTCAAGTTGGTATAAAAGCCTGATGGATGGACAATAGACACCCAAGTACTATGCATGAGGGCAAGAAACCTCAAGTTAAGCACTTAAAGACAGGAAAGCAGGTAGAAGATTCAAACATAAAGCATCAGGAGACTGTAATTGGAAGTAGCGGTAAAGGAAATTTAAACCATGTGAAAGGAACTATGATGCACATGCATCTCTTTCTTTCCCTGCTAGACTTTGTTTGATGAGCATTTGGAGGATGGATTGATGTGTATGTGGGATATAAATGATTGTTTAAATTATTCTAACTAGTCCTGTTTATTAAAAAAAATATGTTTGCTTGCAGGGTGAGATTTTTATCAGTGGTTGCATTGACATATGAAATTAATATGAAGAGATAAATTCAAGAGCAGTTCATGCCAACGATAACTGCTCCCAGGAACAGCATCTATGTGTGTATCCAGAACAGCAACACTTTGAGCCAGGGTGGAGCAGCCACAGGCTGCCACTAGGCTCAGGAGATCAGCCCCAGTTGTCAGATGGTGATGTTAGGTGGCAGAGGGGCTGGCAGGGGAATGAGACTGTCACATGTGTGGAGCTGTGTAGCTAGGCAGCAGGTAGGGGTCTGCCCCCCTACTGCCTGGGTTGACTGGATGCAATTTATACCTGGATCAGCATTTCACTGCAGTTAGTAACTCCATTGTAAGACAGTACTGTCTCCAACAGTATTATCTTACAGCAGAGTTAATTACTGCCCCCTAATATTGGTGCATAAAGTGACACTTTATATTAATTAATTAGTCAACTCCTCAGTAAAGTGTACATGTAGATGCACCAATGGCATTATTCTAGAAGCAGCACTTTTCTTTTCACTGCTGGGATGCGTTTTCAGGGTCACATTGAATTAAGGGAAGTAAAATATTTCATGTTTAACTATATTCTGACCGAACGGGCAATTATATGCTTCAAACATTATTTTCCTCCTATATTTGTTCTTTTTCCTAATTGCTACTTTTAGGTTTTAGAAAAAACAGCTCTGACTCAGAGAAATATGAAAATACCTGCTCCTTCTCATTTGCTCCATCCTTTCTTATTGGTTAATGTTTGTTTTATTTTTTTGTCCAATTGTACAAACAGGAAAAAACAATCATGAAAATGAAGCAAGGAGCCAGAATGCATTTTGACCAAGAATGTAAAGAAAAGAATGGAAATAAAACAGTTTATAAAGTTTTCAATTTACAGTAGTTGTAATCATATAATACTGATATTAAATGGAAGTGATATTTTTCCTACGTTTCAATAAACAACATAGCATCTGCAAGAGGGAATATATTCTGAATAAAAGAACAATTATGATCCTTTCATTAGGTTTTGTAATGTTCAAAGTAGGGTTTTAGGAACAAACTGGTTGTATAAGAAAGAACTCTCTCACAACCAGCAGTTTGAAAATCAGAATGATCAGAAAAGAGATTGGAAAACTTTTTTTAGCAAGTTCCTGTTCAGGGTGTAGAAGGCTATTCTGTTTCAGAAAGTAAGCTCTGTGAGTAGGCAGAACATCAAGGTCCACCTATGAATTGTGCCGAGTTCTCATTAACTTTAGCCTCGACTGCTTAGTTTTTGTTTCATGATTAGCTCTTGATTTGTCTTCATGGAATCAGATTAAATGAATAGGATTTTGCTGTGTATGTTTAGAAGTAAAGTCAGACAAAGCCTTATTCAGCTTCAGGGAAGTGACAGAATCCAAAGAGAACCTTAGAGCCTGATCCTGGGCCATGCTGATCATCATTAACTGGCAAAAAAACTAAACTACTTCAGAGATGGAACTTGATCAGTATATCAAAAGGATTATGGTAGAAGATGAATTATCCATGGTAGCAGGGGATTTTATGAGCCAGGAGGTCCATCTCATCTGTATGCTTCTAAGTGGGATTGCTGGCTTGGGCACAGGGTGCTTCAGTGCAGAGGCTGACTGCTGACTAGTTTGCCCTGGGCTGCTTACTCCCCCATCTCTGTATTTGTCCATGCATATGCATCTACTTTTATATGCTTTGCCCCACTTTTTTCATGGCTTTTTTTTGGTACTGGAAAAGCCCAGTAGCAAATTTTGCTGCCATGTTGCAAATCAGTAGCATGGCACATGGTTTCATGTGCAAGGTGTGTGGTGCCACAAGGAGGTTAGTGAGGTCACAAACTGCACATGCCTATATGTGTGGACATGGCCTAGTACTCCAACTGGTTGCAGAATTTCAGTGTTCTGATGCTTAATTTTTGGTGCGTATTAATTCATAGCCAGTTGGCATTCATTTGTTCTTATGCTAACATTATCCTTTAGATTAAAAAGTTCTTCACCCTCCTTAGTATGTCCCCCTCCTCCCTTACAAGTATTTATGGAGAATGACAATCCCTCTTCTCACTCTTCACTTTAGTCAGGGTCAGGGCATGCAGTCTTTGCTCATATGATAGATGCTTCATTCCACTGATCATCGTGATTGCCCTTCCTCTGCACATGATCTGGTCTGAGATCATTCTTGTTGAAGATAGGTAACTAGAATAATACACAATAGTCCAGATGTGGTTCCACCAGTGCCTTGTACAATGGCATTAATACTTCCTGAACTGTACTCTAATTTTAACACACATCATTTGACTTACTTTTTGTATTTAGCACAAGGTCTAAGGGGTGGGGAGGAAAACGTGGCATTATGTCCCCTTCATATATTCCTAATTTAGGGGCTAGTGGATGCTGTTTCAGTTTCTGGCCACTTATTCCTAGCCATCTGCTTGCTGAGAAACGAATGCTTGTTCACATTTAGCTGCAATGAGGAACCTGAATTCCAATTATTTGGGAATGGTACATGAAGGAATATCATTACACCTTTTATGAGTTGCCAGCTTTATTCTTGTAAGATATAACCTCTAAGAATAACATTACTTCTGACATTGATTGTTCCTTGCTTCCTTATGTACTGTATCTGTACGTACAGCCAATTAATTTGCGCTTTCTTAGCTGTGGGTGCTGTTGAACAGCTATATTAAAATGCTCCTTTTTAGCCAGGCTACAATTCCTTCTGCAGTCTAAGTGGAGTTTTGAAAATCCCTGTATACATCATGAAATCATTTGGGGTGATGTTTTAGCTTTATTGAAATTGGTTGGAGTTTTTCCATATTGACTTCAGGAAAGAGCCCTGAGGTGTCACATTTCCATACCACAAAATTCACTTGCTTCTTATGTTATATTTGCCTTTGGTATCTCAGAGGAAGTGAGATCCCTTAAAGTTTAGACTTTTGTGAGAGTCTGGACCAGGGGTGGGCAAAATATGGCCTGCAGGCTGGATCTGGCCCACAAGACCTCTAAAAAAATTTAGAAAATTAATATCTATCTGCCCTTGGTTCCTGTCAAAAATGACAGGAACCGAGGGCAATAGGACTCAAGGGAAGCCTGGTGGGCTCCCACAACAGCAGGGCCCACCTGGCCCCACCCCCCCAGCCAGAAGCCCCAGCCAGGGCTTCTGGCCCGGGACCACATGGCTACCCTGCCCTGGAACCACAAGTAAGGGGGGAGGGCAGGGCAGGGAAGGAGGCCGGGGAAAAATGGCCCTGGGGGAAGGGGAGAAAGCAGCCCCTCGCCTGACCTATGGCTACAGCCCCACACTACAGCCACTCGCATCCCACGTGGGGCTGCCTGTGCCTGCTCCAGACAGTCCTGTGGGCTGCAAGCAGCTGCAGAAGGGAGCACTGGCCATGGGATGGGTGAGGGGCCACTTTTCCCCACTGTGCTCAGCACCACCTTCTAACCTGGCCCCACTGCCAACCTGGGCCCTGCACAGCTCTGGGCTCACCTGTCAGGGGTGCGCATGGCAGCAGCAGCTGTGGCCCCCACCACTAGCTGCATTAGGTAGTGTTTGCCACCGCCACCTCTGGGCTGCCCAGCGCTCCCTCCAGGCAGGAAGCAGCAACCAACACTGCCCAGCACGGCAAGCAGGAGAGCCACAGTTGCTGTCACTGCATGCAACCCCAACAGCCAGGCGAGCCCAGAGCCATGTGGGGCCCAGGCTGGAAGTAGGGCTGGGTTACAAGCTGTTGCTGAGCATAAGAAAAAGCAGCCCCTTGCTTGCCTCATGGTGTAGCTGCTTGCAGCCCATGTGGGGTTGCCTATGCCTGCTCCAGACAGCCCTGTGTGGGCTACAAGCAGGGAGTGCCAGACACAGGGTGGGCAAGGGGCTGCTTTTCCTCACGCTCAGCATCAGCTTGTTCCTTGCTGGTGAGCAGCAGGTCAGGGCTGCGTGCTGTCCCTACCTGTACTGCAGGACTGGGGGGTACTGGGAGTGAGTGGGTGGGAAGCCAGCGGGAGCACAGGGCCCACACCTGTGTCTCGGGGCCAGCGCTGGTGGGGCCCAGAGCAGGGTGACAAGAGCACGGGGTCTCAGCTGGCAGGGGCTCTATCAAGCCGGACCAGCTCCCCCCTTTCCCTGCTGGTGCAGCCCAGCCCAGCTCCACAGACCCCTGCCAGCCTGTGCACTGCTTTGGGCCCCACAAGTGCTGCCCCTGGGACATTGGTCCCAAGACACTGGTCCCAAGATGGTGACCAGGGGATGGGGCACTTGTCAAGGGGTGGGGCTAGCCATGGGGCCCTTGACAGCCAGCCAAAACTGGGTAAGCAGCCCTCCTCCCAAAATAATTGCCCGCCCCTGGTCTAGAAAGACTTCAGCAATTCCTGTTGTAAGAAAGTTTCTCTCAAGTATAATTCTATACTCTTCATAATTTAAAATGCCCTCACTGTCTTAAAAGAAATGCTGAAATTGTTACTTACATTGAATTCTTCAATAGGTGCAAGTGTAAAATACAATACATTCATGTAGTGTAAGATTAATTAGCTTACAATTTAGTCCTGCTTCCCAAAATATGTGAGCCATCAATCCTGCTACAGGAACAGTTCTTTAAAATACAAAATTTAGACTTAGAGTCTCTCCCTCTCTCCCCTCCACACACACACACACACACCCCCTACTCTTTCTCTTTTTAGTTTTAGGCAGGATATAGCATGGTATGACCAAAATAGTGAAACATGATAGAAATAGATACTTCTCCCTTCCATGAAGTTGTCATTCTTAAACCATGGAATAAAGATGAACATTGTTTCATTTTTTTTTT
>JAGPOW010003395.1:56370293-56403364 GCA_030014935.1 Caiman crocodilus
AGCAACCATACTAGTTCTGTCCAGAAGGCACCTCTTTGTCTTGCTTGCCACATCTTGATGCCAATATATAAATTGGGAGGATGTTCATCGGCCTGTGCATGACCCCGGTCCACTGAACCCCACAAGAACTCACTGGTCTTTGGGCCCTTCTCTGAACTTCACTTCAGCACTGTGCTGCACAGGATACCTCGAGCCTTACAGGCTAATTGCGTGGCTCCAAAACCTTCCTTGCACCATCTCCCATGCCTTGCGAGTGTTATGAAAATGTTGTTTCCTCTGTTGGGGCTTTGGCCTCCTCAGCCTCTGCCCCTTCAATTTAGCTAGGCATTCTAGCCTAGGCCAACTGTGTTGGGACCTGGCTTTGAGGCACTAGCTCCAATCTGTTCCATCCAGTCACCAAGTCTTTGGCCCCTAGGCCCATGTGGCCTCCCCACTCTGGTGGCCCCAGGCTGTCTGGCCCCTGCATAGCTGTGCCCCTCTGACTGCCCAAGCCCTGATCCTGCCTCTAGGAGGGCTCAAGGGGATCACATGCCCCTCCTGGGCACTAATGGGACCTCCTTAACCACTCCTCACAGTCCCATCCCAAACCTCTGGTTCAAACAGCAGTGTAAAGCTAAACTCCTGGGCTATAACATAATAATAACAATAGAGACAACACTCTTTCCCTTTAAAAGAATAAACCTTTACCCTAGCATAGGACACCACCTAGCCCTGGGTACCTTGTGACCTCCTGGAATTTTCTTATTCTTGTAGACAGCAAACACAAGCAACCAAACATCTCTGGGTAACCTTCCTGTACAGGAGCTTCTTCCCCTGACTGTTGACAGAAAGCAAACTCCTGCCAGCTTCAGCCTTGGGCTTATAGGCTCCCAGGGCCCTGCTTCCTTCCAGTCAGCTGACCACCTGCAGGTGCTGGCTAATTACCTCATTAGCCTGTTGCTCAGGCAACTTGCAACTGTGGTGCTCTGCCTAATCTGCAGGGCTTCCTGGCTAGTCTACTTCTATTCTTAAAGTAGCAGGTACTTCATAGTGCACTGTGACACCTATTTTTGGAAGGACCCATGAAGAAAAAAAAAGATCTTACCTTGGAGTACCAGTAAATACCTGAAGACTGAAATCTCTGGGGCTTGGAGCCATGTACTGGGGCTGAGGCCTCCAGAGTTGAAGCTTTGGGAGGTGAGGCCATATGCCAGGGCTCTGAGCTTGACAACTAGGAGGCCAGATGCCAGCCCCCACCCTGTGGTCTGGCCCAATCCAGTGGTGCTAGCACAGAGATCACACAGCAGGACCCAATCCAACTGTGGCTGTGCTGGGGACCATGCAGTGAAACCCAATCTAGCCATGGTAGGGTTGGGGGCCATGTGGTGGCGCTGGGCCTGATTTGGCTGCAGTAGCACTGAGAGTTGTCTGGTGGGGCCCGAATCGGGGGAGGAGGGGTAGGGAGCCACACAGTGGTGCCCAGTCTGGCTGTGGCAGGGCCAAGGCTGCCCAACAAGGTCCAATTTGGCCATAAAGAGGCTGTGGACTGCATTCTGGCTCCTAGATTGGCCAAGGCAGTGCTGGAGCTTTATGGTGGGTCCAAACCTGCATGCTGGCTCCAGGATCACACTCAGTCCAATTTAGCATGCAGCCCTAAGAACCAGCACATGGTCTTGGACTTGGCACACTGAATGTAACCCAGCACGCAGCTCTGGACACCATGTGTACCCTGCTTTGGACCACAGCAATTAAACACTGCCACCTCTCTGCCTCACCTCCAAATTTCTAGACCCATGGAGAGCCTTTTCCTTGTATACAATGCACATTCCAATTTCCCCAGATGACTTAGAGGGGAAAAGTGCAAGGTTATATGCAAGAAAATACAGTAGTTAGGTTTGGTTCTTCAAACTTAGATATTATTGTGATGATGTGCAAATAAGCATTCCATCCTTACGAGAAGTCAGACTTGGGAGTGCAAATTCCTTACATAGATGTTCAAATGATCACTTAAGATCACAAGTACGAATTCCAAAGTCCCTGTTTAGGTCCCAATCATATAATGATTTGAGTAGGGCTACATAACTCCCTTTTTCAGTAGGGGCTCCACATAGTTAGGTGGAACTACAAGTGTGTAACTCTTTGCAGGACTGGAGTGTTAAATATTAAAATGTGGGACTTTAAATTCCTAATGTTGGTGTTGTAACTGGGAATATTGAGAGTATTGTTTCAATTTGCAGACTCCCTTCCAAACATGCCAGTGCTTTGTTCTGAGAGGGAGCAGAGTCCAGTTCACAAAGGAGAGGGCTGGGCATTATAACTAAACTGACTTGCTATACTGACCTATGGCAATCAATTTCCACAGCCTTTTAAAATAGCATTGATAAGACTTCCTGGCAGGAATTGTAAGACTGAACTAATGAATAGTTTTAAAGCATTCAGAGAGCTCTGAATGGAAGGTGCTATGGAAGTGCAAGGTATTATTATTACAGTCTGTCAGATCTCTTAACAGAATGTTCAAAGTTTCAGAGGCTTCCTAACACTCTTGGTTCTTAATTTCATCTCAGGGGACTCTCCAGTTTACTTTAGTACCCAGAAGAAGCCTTCATGTCTACTGGACTCACTTTGTCTATATAATCCTCTAAGCACAATCTTCAGCTTACTGCACAAAACTAGTTCACTGCTCAAAATGTCTTCCTTTAGTGTACTCTGGGCATGTCTACACGTACACATTTAATATGCATTAGATCAATTCAAGGCACATTAAGGGCATATGTCTACACACATAAGGCAGGTGTCAAATTTAAGCGCAAATAGCCAAGTCATACTGGCACGTGTAGACGCATTAATGTGCCTTAACACAGTATGTGTCAATGGATACATACTATGTTAATGCTCATTAGCATGCCTGCACATGTGCTAATATGACTTAACTATTTGTGCCTAAATTTAATGCACCTTAATGTGTGTTAGTGTGTCCACATGTAGAGATGTGCCTAAATTGCCTTAAAGCACCTTAAGCAAAAATTTAAGCTTAGGCATGTGTAAATGCATGTGTAGACATGTCCTCTGTGTAACCTATGCACACACATATCCTTTCTTTCAGAACTCTCCATTTAAGTTATTTAAAATGCCATCATCATCCCAGCTCAAATACTTTCACTTGCCCTTAAACAAATAATAATAAAAGTAATTGGTGATCAGTTAACTCTCAGGAGACCTAACCCCACAAGTTTTTGAAGAAAGGTTGATTAATTACAGACAGAAAAAACCTTTTGAAACCTTAACCAGATGAGAATCTTTGTATTAAGTGACTCAAATGCAAAACTCATTAAAAGCAGTATTTCAAGAGAATGTTTTAATCGGAGGTAACTGTTAGATTTCAAAAGGCCATTTAATGAAGAAAAATGATGAGGTGTGTTTCCAGATGCAGAGTGCACCCTGTAATTGCAAGACACTCCGATCAAGCCCAGATAACAAAATGGTTCTTGGTAAATCCCAAAGATACACATACAGAAAGGATCCAGAGATGGAAAGAATCTCAGGCTCTCACACATGGAATTTGCATTATGTTAGTGAATAAAATCACTTTGAGTGTTCAGACTTATTTTCCATGTGAGAGTTAGAACCATAAATGAATAAAATTATGTTTTTCTTAAATCTTCTTAATCTTGGATGACAAGAGTTTAATGATTTCAAATTATGAGAAGTGCCTACATTGCCACCTGCTGGGCTTTGTTGATTCATGAACAAATGAGACAGGCTGCTGCTTTTCCAAATGCGTACTAGGGGTTTTCAATGCTATTTGCACATGGAGGCTAGTCAGCAATTTGGTTTTAAGTTGAATGGATCTCTTGATGCTGGATAAAAAAAAAATAGAAATGTCACTGTCAATTTACTTGGCAGGTTGTTTTACACATATTAATTGTGTGATAATATTTCCCAGACATCTAACCCCATCTTCAGTAAACTTATTCATTTGCAAAAGTCATTGAAACAATTTTCCGGAGACATTTTGAGAGAATGCCATCAGCAATATCTTTTAGTTGAATTCAGGACAGGGAAAAGTACAACTTAGAAAATACTGAAAAAACCCAGTTTTCTGCTAACTGCAATATTATTACCATGCATAGCATCTGATGAAGTACTCTGTAGTCTTGAAAGCTCATGCTTCTCTGAATGAGTCAGTCTATAAGATGCTACCCTGCTCCATCTTCACCTGCCATCCAACATAACATAGCTAACTACCTCTATATTACTAATGAGGGCAGTACGATATTGAATGTTTTGGTTTTTCCTCAAATTCTTTCAATAATCATCTATACTAGGATGTTTAGTCATTGGCATACCTATATCAGTTCACTGGAATCTGGTGCTAACCATGATTTGTTCAGATACAGCTTATCACAGTTATCCCAGCTAATTTTACCAACTCAAGTCTGCATTTATGTAAGTATAGTTCATCTACATGAGGCTGTACCTACCATGGGATAGATATCAGTGGCTAAAATCTCATGAGATACTCTTTTGATGAAAACAGTACTCTTCAGAAGTCTGTCTTGTAGTTTTCTTTCTATATACGTGTGTGTGCATGCATACGTAGGCTAGAGAGTCACCTTACAACCCTTTAGGCTAGGGACAGACATTCAAAAAGCTTGAGCCTGAATTGGTTCAATCTTTGCCAGTTAGTCTAACCTGGCTAGGCTGAACTAGTTTGTAACTGCACAGACTTCCCAGACATGCAGGCACATGCCGACAGTGGCTCAGGCTAGAAGCCAGTGGGGTGGGAGGCAATACAGCAGCCCTCCCATTCCTTCCACAGTACTGAGCTGAGGGGGGCTTGGCCAGACCCCAGCAGAATGCTCCGATTAGCATAGCAGGGAATTGATAACAGTTTTTATCACCCCATTAAGAAAACAGAGGAACACTACCAGCTACCTGATAGTTCTGCCTGTTGATTCAACAGGGACCATAGCCAACATGTGGTCTGCTAGCTAATACACAGACACTTCTCCCCAAGTGAGAGAGGAAGGAAGAATAGCAGGGAGTGAGCAGCCTGTAGTCTTTGCTGGAGCTGCAACCATGGAGCAGAGGGGAGGGGCCAGTCCTGCTGTGGAGCAGAGAGCTCTGCCCAGCCCAGAGAACATGCTGGGAGTGTCTGGTTCATCTTAAATCAAGGGGTCTGGGACAGACATTACATAAAGCTATTTGACTCAAATCTGTTAAGTCTGATAAACCTAGTTGAATGTAGTATCTCAAACTGGTTTCAGCCATTTTCAAACCAGTTTAATGTACATTGAATATCTGTTCTGTTACAGGTTTAAACCAGTTTTTGATTACTTAAGCTTTTTTGTGTGTAATGCCCATCCCTAGACTTAGATATAAAAAATCATATGGTTTTGAAGAATAGTAGGAAATGGTTAAATATGTATGCAATTTGAAATGGATTGCAGTATGGGGAACTTAATACTAAAGGCAGCAAGTTTAAGAAACCAAATTAAATTAATTTTAAGCAGATTTAGTATGGTTGGGGCAGTTTTTCACCTGAAATAACTTTAGACAAGAAATGGCCTTTTGTCAAAAATAGTTGTTGTTTTGAATTTCCCAATTTTTAAACCAAAGGAAAATATAAAGACATTTTCTTAAAGCCAAAAAGTTTGGAGTGGGTTAAAGCCAATTCCTTTCCTTCTCATTCCACCCTTTTTTTTTTTTTTCCTTTTTCCATTGGAAAGAGGAGAGGTGGGGAAAAAACCTCTAAATTGAAGAAACTAGAATTGTTCAGTCTTAGGATATGTTTTTTGTTTTTCTCCCTAAAAGCAAAATATTTTAATTCTGTTAAAAGTATTTGTTGTAAAACATGCCTATCATTCCTTAGCGGGCTACAGTCTGCTACTGTTTCCTGCTATGTCTCAGGCTTTTAACTTAAGTAGCAGAGGACTCATGGGTTAGCTCACAAGATCCTTAACATCACTGTTGACTCATACAGGCTTGAATGTACACATCCCAACATTACTGAGATATAGCAACTATGTGCAGGAACACCTTAACCATTTCACCTTTATTTCTTGGTACCAAACTCTTCTACTGTGAGTGGAAAAAAATAAGTTCTAATGCTTGACTTATTTGATACTCTAGAAGTCACTGCAAAACTTCGATACAAATGAGATACTGAAAACAAGAAACTGAGTGTGAATTTATATCTTCACAGGGCCAGATTCTCTTCCCCTTACTTTAGGAATAACCCAACCAAAAATAAAAAAAACACTTATGTGAAACTAATGTCTAAATCGGAGCAGAATCAGATTCAATATTCTGAGTTTATCTGGATGACAGTGCTAAACCTGCCACAGAGACTAAAGGGTGAGCAAGTTCACATCCTTCCTATTTAAAAGATAAGTAGGACTTGATTTGGTCTTAGCATATTCCAGCATACCCTTTGGGCTTTCCAAATTTGTGTCCTGGATGCAATGATCTCTGAGCATAGCTGATGCATAGCAGCATCCTGACCACAATCTTTTGCCTTTTCAGCCTACCCTAACCCTAGTCCACACTGGTCAGGTCTCCTGCAGTCTGGGAACTCTTGCAAAACCAGCTCTGGTGGCACTGCATTTCCCTGGGATTATACTGTGGTGAAAAGTTAAGGCAGGATAAAGCCCCCGAGTTCTGGCTATGTCAGGGAAGAGTGCCCCTAACTAGCCTGCAGACAGATTGTTTACGCTTGTGGTAGAAAAAGACTGTAAAACACACTTGGTGCCTGTATAGTGTGTCAGAGCAGACTCAATTAATTGAGCATGCTAATTAACAGTATTACAATTAGCATGATCCAGCCAGCCTCTGGCTTGTGTATTAGCATACCCATGCTTCAAAATGGCAGTGGGGCGCTTTAACTAAAGCTTGTTCGATGTGCTAAAACCTCATTTAGTGCAAGAGACACTGCGGGTGCTCTAAATAAAGTACCCCCCACCCCTGGAGCACATGTACAAACACCCCCTGTGTATTTTTATAAATAACAGTTCAGTGTAGGTGCATTAATCAATCACATATGGCAGCTGTTTGTTATCTTGTTTTTTTAAAAAAGATATGACTTCTGTGCAAAGGCTTGACTAAACACCTGAGTGCCTTCAGCAGGACCAGCAGACGGGGAAGTATAATCAGCTGTGCTATAATTGGCGGTGGTAGCAGCGAAGCTTCTGCTATTCTTGCCCTCCCTGTTCTTCTAGGATTGGGACCTGGAGTTGATGCCTTGGTTGTTGGTGCCCCGCTTTGTTACATGACACCTCAAGTGTAATTAAACCATAGAGAAGCATTTTCTACTTAATGTGAAGCTTAAGAATCAGAACTTATTGTAGAGGTGGTATCTTTTATGAGAACAAACAGATTTTTACACAAAAAGAAACAACAAAAAAGCCAAACAAAACCCCAAACCTTTTTTAAAGCTTAAGAATGGAACTTGAGCTGGAAAGAAGAATTTGAAGGAAGACTACGAGTTAGCTGATCAGGGTCACCAGCTGAATATCTATTTGTATACACAATAGATAAAGCAATCAAGATCTGGATTTGAGAAGAGATGATGACTTAAGACACTAGAATATTAAATAAAACAAAACCAAAAATGGGTGCTATACATAAAACTGAAGAAGGGCTTAAGAAGTGAAGTAATACTCCAGGTGCTATGTTGTGTTTGAGCTGAGCTTCAAAGATCTTTGCCTGACCCTCAGACTTGGCCAGCCTCCAAGCTGTTTTCAGAATGGGGGGGTGAGAGGGAGTTTGGTCTGGGGCTTTTTCAGTCCCTACTGGAGGGTTGGGTGGGTATATTGGAGCCACCCTCCAGCACTGACTGGGGAACCCCTAGAACGAGTTCCCTCTGCTCTCTTTCCCCCCTCCCATTCTGAAACAGGGACAGGCAGGAAGGGAGGAAGGGCAGTTGCTTGGGCTGCAGGCTCCCAGCTAGCAGCTAGCTTCCCCTCCCCGAGGAACCAACAGTAAACTTGTGTTTGGTCCAGGAGCTCGTTGCAACTCAGCATGCTTTCTGCAAAGCATTCCGAGTTACGGTGGGAAGCTGCACCTCTGTCTGCACTCTAGGATTGCTGGATCTGTATTATAGATAGGGTGACCACATGTTCCACTTCAGTTGGGCCAGCCCTGAATTTTAAAGGCTGGTCCTGGCCGGCTGTTAAGAATTATGATGAGCATCCTGGCAATGGAGAGGTGCATAGCATTGTCTAGCATAGAGGTGGAGCAGCGTGGAGTGGTGTGGTGTGCCAGACAGGTGGGCAGGCAGGCACTGCTGCCTGGGCACTCACCTGCCAGGTTCACCATGCCACATTGCCCCTGCCTGAAGCAGCACTACTGACTTCTATGGTTAAAGGTTAAGTTGCGTGGTAGGATTGTTTGAAATTTTATATGCCTCAGAAAGGGACAGAATGAAGCTAAGAGTCCCAGATCTGATCAGTGGGTTCCCAAGATAAAGCTTTTCATTAAAAAAAAAAATATATATATATATATATACATATATTATTTTTACCAACGTGTGTGTGTACAGCTTGGAAATCAAAACATGATTTTGTTAAGACCCCAAAGGCTACCAATTGCTCTGTTCTCTAAGCCAGCCATGATATACCTAGGACATCCATATGTTTATGCTTTCTTTGAGTTGTATGGAACAGGAACCACTCAGACCTGTCCTACATTCAAACACTTAGCTTACACCACAGAAAGAACATCACATCTGTGAAATGTTACTGGTCCTTCATTCTTTGCTCTCAGTGCCATCTAACCCATTATTTCACTTACCCATTGTTAAGCACATAGACCACACTTAAACTTCCACCTAATTGCTGAGAATCCCCATGAAAAGGCCAATTGTTTACTCCACTTACACGACCTAAATAATACAGCACTAAAAAGGGCTATACTAGACCTCCCAAAGTACACAAGATCATTCCTTTGCTCATACAAAGGAGCAGTGAACAAATTCACCACTCCTGGAAAGGCACAAACCATGCAGAGCACTTTATATTTCAATCCCAGATCTGCCAAGATACTCCAACTAAGTCATCTACCTTTGAATTAAGCTACACCAAACACTGCAAATGCAGCTGGATTGATTGCCATTCCTGTTGGTTATTGTCACCTCCGGGGTGGGGGGAAGGGATGAGAAGATTTAGGCATGGTTGCATGGGCATGTATCTATACATTTTCCAAGTTTCATAACCTCTGAACCTTCTCCAATTGTCCAAGCCAGTTTGGCTTCCAAACTAACTCTGCACACCACCAATTTGAAATGATACAAGCTTAAGTACCACCAGCAAATTTCTGTCATATAAAATAATTGGAGGGGCTGGACATATTTAAAATCAGTAGGTCTAGATGTTCTTCATCCAAGGGTACAGAGGGAATTGGCAGGGGTCCAACATAGCAAGGTCTCCAGCATGGTTCTATGAGCACTCATGAGGCACTGGCCAGGTGCCAGAGGATTGGAAAAGGGCCAATATGGTCCCCGTTTACAAGAAGGGGAGAAAGGAGGACCCTGGCAATTATAGGCTAGTCAGTCTTACCTTGGTCCTTGGGAAGTCCTCTGAGAAAATTATCTATATATCTGCAAGGGCGCAGCAGCAGAGATAATGCTCAGGGGCAAACAACACGGGTTCATTGAGGGCAGGTTCTGCCTGATTAACCTGGTTTCTTTCTGTGACCAGGTCACAAAGCCCCTGGGTGAGAGTTTCAGGGTGGATTTCATCTTCCTGGGCTTTAAGAAGGCCTTTGACATGGTTTCCCATCATATTCTATTAAAAATAAAAAAATAAAAAAAATAAATAAAAACGTGTAGGTGCGATATTGGCACCTAAACAGTTAGATGGGCAGCAAATTGGCTAGATGGTTACACCTAGTGAATGGTGGTGGATGGGTCATTTTTGACCTGGAAAGACGTGGCAGTGGAGTCCCCCAGGGCTTGGTCCTAGAACCTGTACTGTTCAACATCTTTATCAGCAATCTGAATGTGGGTGTGGAACGTGCACTGTCCAAATTCACTGATGACACCAAGTTGTGGGGCGAAGTGGGCACACTGGAGGGGAGGGACAGACTCCAGCTAGATCTAAACAAATTACAGAGGTGGGCAGATAAGAATAGGATGGAATTCAGTGTGGACAAGTACAAGGTGCTGCATCTAGGGAGAAGGAACCAGCAACATGCCAATAGGCTGGGGAATATCCTTCTTGTCAACAAGGTGGCAGAACAGGATCTTGGAGTCATTGCTGATGCCAGGATGAACATGAGCTGCCAATCCAAGGAAGCAGTCAATAAGGCTAACCACACCTTGTCATGCATCTACTGATGCATCACAAGCAGGTCCAGGGAGGTGATCCTTCCCTTCTATGCAACATCAATCAGGCTGCAGTTGGAGTACTGTGTCCAGTTCTGGGTGCTGCACTTCAAGAGGGATGTGGTTAGCATTGTGGGTCCAGAGGAGGGCCACTCGCATGGTCCACTGGCAGTGGGGCAGGCTCTACGAAGAGAGCTGAAGGGCCTGGATGTATTCAGCCTCCACAAGAGGAAGCTGAGAGGAGATCTGGTGCCCATTTACAGACTCACTGGGGAGACCAGCAAGAATAGAGGGAGGCTCTGTTCCCCTAGAAACCACCCAGGGTTTCTAGGAATAACAGCCATAAATTGTTAGAGAGAAGGTTCAGGCTGGACATCAGGAGACATTACTTTACAGTTAGGGCTGCCAGGCTCTGGAATAAGCTTGGAGTCTTCAAGAGGAGGCTGGACAGATATTTGGCTGTGGTGATATGACCCCAGCACCTGTTCCTGCCTGGGGCAGAGGGTTGGACCTGATGATCTATTTAGGTCCCTTCTGACCCTAAGCACTATGATTCCATGGTAATTATAATAAATCTGTTAACATGTACCACTGACAGGTTGTCTGTGTACCACTGGTAGTACTTGTACCACAGATTGGGAACTGCTGGTCCAAGCGGTATATACTATACATAATATCCAAGGATCACCTTAACATATGATATTGTAGAAAATAAAATATGAGGAACTCATTGATACCCAAATTTATAGCAAGGTAGGTTGGGTAGAGCATTGTCCAGCATGCTGTCTGGAACCTATGCATTACTTACTTCCGATAGTCCAATCCCAGATATGCTTCTTCTCTGCCTGGTATGGTCTTAGCAGGACTTGAGAGATAGTAACTCTTTTGGTCTTGCTTCGGGGAATCCTTCCCTGTATGGATATAGGTCCATTTGCCTCACCCCAACCTTTTAATTTAGCATAAAAGTTAAGGTTTGCACCCAAGATTTACTATAAAAGGACAGAATGGAACTTACACAAAATAAGATTTTACTTAAAATCTAGCTTCACCCTCCTCACACTATATAGCCTAGATATAATCTAGACATAGCCTTCTCTGCTTAGTCACAGAGAAAAGCAGGAAAAATGACGTCTTTCAGCTCTCACGTCTTGGAACCAATTTCTTCCATGTGAGTAGGCTGGCAGATTCTTTTCCACTTGAGAAAACACCATTCCGCTGTGCCCAGAGATTTCTGTACTTATGTGCTACTTATCAAGCTTCAGTGGCTCAAGCTTCCATGTCCAAGAATACCTCTCTCAATGCAAGAAATAACCCTTGAATTCCAGACCACTTTTTTTCTAGTTTTCTGTTCAAGCAGTAGCTTGAGGATAAGCTGCATTCTGTATCAGAGGGTTCACTGTACATGCATCTACACAAGATGTTTTACTACGCATTAATCAATCAAATGTACAGTAAACCATCACTGTCTACATGTGCACAGAAGATTAATTTAAAACACCATTTTCTAGTACCTGTATCTGGGTACTAGGAAAAGTCACTTTAAAATTAATGTGCTGAAGTACATGTGTGGCTCCTGGTCAGCCTAGGCCACAGTGAGCAGGGTGGAGCTGTCCCAATTTAGCAGGCATCTCCTTGACAGACATGGGGAGATCAGGGCTGGTCCTGAGCCCTGGGAGGGAGGGGGATTTGTCTTGGCTTGGTGGGCAGCTCCCTGCAAGCTGCATGGAGATTTGTCCTGGCTTGGGGTGCACCCCACTCTCCTCTATCCTGTACAGACCAGGGCTAGCCCCACAGCCAGGGCAGTGAGCGGCTGGCACCCAGGGGAGCCTGGAGTTCACCCTTGCTGCTGCAGTGGGCAGAGAAACCCTGGATTGGGCTGCTTCTGTTAGGCGCAATTTGCTCCTAATGCAGAGACATGTGCCTGGAAGTGCTTTAATGAATCTGAATTTTCTGTGAAGGTAAAATTCAGGCACATTAATTGTACAAGTAGATGTGGCCTGTGTATACAAAGATGTATTTAAAGATGATTAATTAAGAAGTCTTCCAAATGTTTAACTACCTAGCTCAGAGACAGCATTTCACAGACTGAGTGGCAGGGATCCTGGTTTTCACTGATTAAAAAAAAAATTAAATTAAAAATAAATAAATCCAACATTTTCTGATTAACTCTCCACCCCAATCAAACAAACAAGCCAAAACCTCCATATTTACATGATTAAAACAAAACACTGGATTTTTCTTGGGTTGGTTTTCTTTTTTTAATCCAACATTTTCTAATTTAAACAGAGAAAACCAGGATCCCTTCTGAGTAGTCTAGTTTTAATCAAGAATCTTTTCCATCAAGTAGTTATTCCTTTTTGTGTGTTATAAAGCCAGAATGGCATGTTATGATTATCTATGACTTAAAATACAGGCTGTTGGGCAGTTTTCATGATTTTCCTATGAGCTCTTTAATTTATTATTATACTTCTTGAATTGTGGCTACCAAAAACTTTTTTTGGCCACAGAGCATGACTTTTAGGTGTGTCCTCAATTATCTCACAACTTAGCTAGTATCAGCCCAGGTCTATAATATGCCAGTGCCAAATGACCCAGCATGCCAGACTGTCCAGACATGAAGTAGAAAAACCATGCCTCCAATAACTTTCAAAGCATACAGGAATACCAGAGAGGATTCAGAGATATAACAGACAAGCAGACTGATGGTCTCCAAATATCATGTTTATTGGAAGTTTTTAAATTCTTAGGATGTGGTTTGATCTGGAAGGGAAAAGGGATGTAGACAGGAGGGAGTGATGAGGGAACAGCAAATGAGAAAGGAAGGGAGCTGGAGGCGGGTATGAGAGGCAAATGGAGTGTGAAAGGGGGATGAAGAGACTGTGAGAGTGGTGAGTAGGAGAGACTTGGGGTAGACAGCTAGTCAGTGTTGAGGAGGCAGTGTACAAGTGAAAATTACGGAGAGTAGGCCAATGACACCATTTGCATTTGCCAGCCCCTGCTGGAGAACCTGCCCAGGCTATCTCTGCACCTACTCAACTGATTTGAGAGTTCTTGAGCTCAAGGTGAATTAGGTCCTCCCTTCTTTCCGCTTTTCTCACAGACAGGGTTTATCCCTACCACCCTCCATTGGCACAAACGTCAAATATAGGTTTATACATGGGGGCGTATCCACCCATGCAAGTACGTGCACTTGCAGCAGCTCAAATAGAAGCAGTGCAAATTTGAGCTGGGGATTTTTGTTCAGTGCATGTGCTCGGACATACATTTTGGTGTAGAGCAAATTGTGACACTTGGGGCAAAATTACCCTGCCTGGCTCCTCCTGGATCTGCAGCCAAGGGGAGCTAGAGCCCGGGGCCAGCAGGTCCCAGCAGTATTAAAGGCTGCCCTGGCAAGTAGCTCAGGGCTACTAGCTCTCAGGAGCTTCTGGAGCCCAGCTAGCTGGTACCTGGGGACACTACCCCTTGTGCCAGCTGGACTGCTGAAACAGCCCTGAGAGTTCCCTGCACCCTCTACCCACTGCAGCAGTCTGGCAGTGGGGGCTCCTGCCTGGCTGTGACTTGCCAGACCTGGATGGGGACTGCACAGCCAGTAGAGGCATCTGCCCCTCTGCGCCAGCTGCCAGTAGACTGTGATTGCAGGGCTGGCCTCTGTGCAACACTACTGCCATGTGTGCCCCATGCTTGGCCATCTAAGCAGCTATCACCCAGAAGATGTTCTGGGTGTGGTGGCCTGCTTTGGACTGTCAGCGCATGTCCTCCTGGCCCCACTTGGCCAGGAGGTCAGCCATAGCCGGCAGGCTCCAAGGTGCCAGCTCTGAGCAGCCATGGTCCTGCCACTGGCATCCCTAGCAGGAATTCTGGTGTTCCCTACCGGAAAAGTGAAAAATCCCTGATAAAAAAAAAATATATATATTGCAAAGTCACTCTGTAAAATACCCACAAATCCATGTTCCTCCACAAGTAAAACAAAAGACCACTATAAAAAGAGAGAGAGTGAAACAAAGACAGCGATCAGATGGACAAAGTTTTATTGATACATCTTACAGTGTTAAAGCAAGTCTCCTATCATAATAATAAAGTAAACTCTAAATACATGTTTCATGAATACCTATTTTGCTGTCCTGCCACTGGGCAATGGCCCCCACACAAGGGGGCCAAATGTCCCCTGCAGGGGCTACCACCCACCCCAGCCCTCTTGATTGCTGCCCCCACCTGGCCCCATCTCCCACCAGATGCTGCAGCCCCCCAATTGTTAACAGACTCCACAATGGCTGCCTACCCAGTCTCACCCCACAACTTGCACCCCCAGGCCCTCCCCCACGACTCCAGGCACCATCACTTAAAAACAAACAAACAAAAACCCACACCCCTTAGAAAAAGAACAGAAAAAAAAGGGGGGAAAAAAAGCCTCTGCTTAACTTAGAAGCAGGGATGGGGGGGGCTCTAGGGCCTCCTGGCAAAGCCCCCCAGGCAGCACAGGAAAGAGGAGGGGCAGCAGGGCCTAGGCTGGGGCTGTCACCCCACCGTGCACTGTGCGGGCAGGGCCCCAGTCAGCCCGAGGGCAGCTCCAGCTGCCGGTAAGTGCTGGGGTTTGTTTTGTTTTTTTTAAAAGTAAAGTATTGGGTCAGGGAGAAGGGATTGGGGGGATGGGGCTGGCCAGGGGAGGAGGGCCCAGCTGAGGCAGGGGTCAGGGCCTCAGGGGGCGGGGATGGCAGGGGGGAGGCTGGCCGCAACAGGGTTGGGGGCTTTGGGGGGCTGGGGGAGTAGACAGGGCTATTAGGGGTCCCCCCATGGTCCCCTCCCACCTCCTCCAGCCCCTGACCCCTTACTCACCAGCACCAGAGTCCTGGTGCTGAAACATGAGGCCTGGCCTGGTTGGCTGTGTGTTTCAGCACCAGGGCAAGGGGCCAACCATAGGGACCCTCTGGCAGCCAGACTGTCTCCATGGAGGACCCATTCTCAGGTTGCCTCAGGACATAGTCTGGGACCATGCCTTGCTCTGCTTTTTTAAATTTTGATTTTTTTAGACCCCTAGTGCACATGCCTGTTACCCTGCCTTAAAGGGGTCTGAGGTGGGGCAAGAGGCACATGCACACTCATCTGGATGCACCCAGAGAAAGTACCTTTACTTTGAAGAAACCTTTATTCAGACAAGAATCTGCATAGTCCTCAGGCTCTTGACAAATTATTTGCACAACATGCTGGAAGAAGAGTTTGGTTTTTAGTGATAAAATTGCTTTTACATAAACAGAAGTCCAAAAGTGTTACCTTGTTGGTCATCTCAATAGCATGGGCCATGTAGGTGTTTGATTTCCCACCTTGCACTGCAGCTACTTGTCCCCAGGAAGTGCCTATGACATGCACACTGTGGTGCATGGCAAGTTACCCCAGAGACAGTAGGTGAGGCTGGGGCTAGCTTGGCTGGCCTCAGCAGCCTTACCTAGGGGCCTCCTTGGTAAGCCAGCAGTCTTGCCAGGCAGAGCCTAACTGGCAGCCACAGCATGGCTCTGGACAACCCAGCTCCGCTTTTAAGCAGTGCACATGTGCTATGCATATACACCTCTACTTTCCCCCCACCCCCTCATGGAGTTTTTTGACCCCTGGATATTCAGGAGTCAAAAAAATCCAGAGGGGGAAAAAACAAAACAAAACAAACCAGAGCAGCACACACATGGGCACCGCACCCTTGCAGTGTGGAGAACACCTCAGTGTGTGATATGTGGTGCTGCAGATGTTTGCAGCACCACAGACTGCATGGCTACACTCATTTGGATGCTCCTATGGGTTGAATCCTTTACTGATTTACATCAAGAGCAACATTGCAACTGATGTCTGTGTTTATAGAACCCTATCTGACGTTGGTGAATCAAAGGAAAATATAGTTCTCAGGGATCAGGAGATGGTATCAGGAGCATAATTACTAGAAAATGGCAAACTTACTTCAGGTCTATGTGGTACCAACCAAACTTACAAAGAAACTAATATCATTTTAGAAACATTTGGACATTTTCATTCCTATGATTTGTCAAAATATTTCTGTAAATGGGACAGTGTTTTTGTAAAAAGAAAAGACTAAGGAAGTTCAAATCACATTTGAAGAGTTTTATTTCAAAATAAATGGATTTAGTAATATTTAACTACGAAAATATACAATATTTTGAACACAAAAAGATTTAGCAGCCAAAAGGCTTCAAGTAAAATAGTTTTGCAAAACGTTTATGCTTTTAAAATATCATGCTTTCTACTTAAACTAATAAAAGCAATGACTGGACGTCCACATTTTATTCTTCATTATTCTTTCACCATGGGTTTTTTTTTTTTAAAACATCATCTTCCCCATTGGGCATTCCTACATGTGACACTTTACTGCACAGCAAAGTCAACTGAGCAATAAAGTGCACTGTCTACATGTACATGGCAATTAGGCTGATGTTCAGACTAATTTATAGCGCAGTCAGATAGTCCCATCAGACACAGGTACTCTGATGGCAGAGTAAATTATTGTGCTTAAACACACATGTAGACAATGATGTCAGGATTAGTTTACTCTAGCTCAAATTGCAGTTTATTTAGTTGCATTAATTGCATATGTAGATATACCCATTACGAAACTGAAGCAGGTAGTTACAGAGCCACAAATCTAAAATAAGCTCTCTGCTGATTAAATATCTTTTCCATATGATGCTGTAATAATCATTGAATAACATCACTCCCAGGTTGCCAAGCTAGATGCAAGTTTTCCATAGAAATAATTTATTTGCACTTGTAAATTCTTTTTTGGCCAGGCCAGGTCCCGATATCCAGGTTCAGTGGGAATTTAACCTGAGTAAGAACATGGAGATAGTGTGACCATATACCCTACTTCAGGCTTCCCTCCCTAGAATGAAGACTTCTGGGCTAGGGACAGAATTTACACATAAACTGGTATAAGTGATTGGAAACTGGTTCAAATCTGCAAGACAACAGAAGGTCAGTATACATAAACCACTTTCAAAATGGCCAAAATTGGTTTAAGATAAATCTGGATGGATGTAGTATCAGATTTACTGATTTAGGTTAAACCAGTTTATTGAACTTCTGTCCTAGTTTCCCCCCCAGATTCAAGCTGTTTGCTCCAGCTGAGCAGAAAACAAGCTCTAGCAGCCTCCAGCTCCTGGCCTGGGCCTCTACTCCTTGCCCCCCACACAGTCAGGGCTCCTATCCTCTCACTAGGCTCCATGCCCTTTCCCAAACTCTGGGCTCTTTACCCCTCATTTGCTTTGGGCACCTTGTCTCACTCTAGACCACCTTGGCCCTGCCAACCTCTTTACCAGGTTACCCTCTAACCCACTAGGTTGTGGGGGCTCAGATTATAAAGGCACCCTTCTTCACCTTTAACCAGGGCAGTAACTGACCTGGCACTTCTTGGGGGCTGTCCCACCACGAACAGCCCCACCGGGCCACCCATCCCTGGCAGCATGCAGTTTCAAGTCGTGCCTAGGACTAGGAGCCTCTAAGCCACCCCATTATCTCCTGCTCTTACCTCCAGAGTATTCCAGAATCAACTCAGCCCGATGTTGACTCCCTAACTGCTGAACACAGACTGCTGCCTCTCGAGCCTGTTTGAAAATGGCCACCCTCATCAGGCACCTGGTGGCTGCCTGCTCCTGTCCTTAAAGTGGCAGGCAGCAAAGCTGCACTGTCACATTGACCTACTTTAATGCAATGACTATTTCAGACCTGAAGAAAGACTCCTCTTCTTTCAGGGTGTTTGCACTTTGCATGAGAATTAGTAACATTTTAGCTGCTGCTCTAACTTTTATAATTATTAGATGGTTATTTTTTAAATCCTGTCAATAGCATTTATGGCAAACGATGGATTTTCATTGTTTCTTCAAGAACTGCAGGAAAATGTTTTTCGGCTCTGGGGAGGTGACAGCAACATGTATGTGGCGCCAGCAGAAAAATAGGATGGATGTGAGACCAGCTATGAGAAAACTAAGGGTGTAATAAAAAAAAAAGGTGCCAAGTAGCTAAGGTACAGTCAATAGTTCCAAAAGCATGGAATGTTAAAACTCTGCTTTCTTGATTCCATTTTTTCTCTTCTGGAAGAAGCAGAATAATGAAAGCTGAAGAAATATGGAAAAGGCTGATCATACAGCTTAGTGTGAGGTTGGCTGGTGGTTATTAATGCAGTTCCCATTGGACAAATCATCACAGAATTCACTGCTGTAATCAGCACAGATGAACATCCTTGCTGGTCGTCACACTAGAGAGATCTGTGACTGAGTTAATTTGGACATGGACCTATGGCCAGGTTTGAGGTAGACTGCTGAGATCACAGAGCAGAATCTGATATGCTTCTGCCAGTGCCATAGATATGATATGGATGAACTGAGGACTTGAGTTTCCAGCACAGCTAATAGGGTATCTTTCACAAGCATTTGATTTGTGCACACTTAAACAGCTACCAATGCATTCGTCACCCATATCTTGTGGGCGCTCCCAGATTTTGGGAAACTTCTTCCTCCCCTCTTTATAGTTGGCAACTGCTCTCAGTAGCTGTTCTTACATTTACAGATTACTGGGCATGGAAATAGCTTGTGTATGCCCTTTTTCCTCTGGCTATATCACTCATCTCAACCAGAATAAAGAAAGTTGGAATAGCTCCAGTGTCACCCAGGAATGTCCCCATGCAGTGAAGATCCCTAAGGGGCCAGGTCTGTTAGGTTTGCACTGCAGAGGAAAAACTGAACCTTTGATTTTTGGAAATATAATAATTAGAGAAAATTATATTCTTTCCCTGGAAATGAATGGGCTATTGTGGAGCCCTTGATTGTTTTGGAAATTATTTTTATTAAAGAATACTGGTAACTTTTCCAATTTGAATTGAATTGCTGTTGGGGCTAGGGCCAGAGGTGTTTCCTAAATAGCTGAACAGTTGTATTTATTTCTTATGTTCATATGGCAAATTGTGAGCTTGGAAAAAAAGTAGTTGAGGTCCATATTTCATTTCTAAGTGCATAAAGCTATCAACTTCAACTTGCCTGAGTTTTATAAATGCAACAATAAGTGCAAATGCTTTAGGAATAGCCCCATTTGTCACATGGTACATACAAGCAGCTTCATGGCATTAAAACTGAAGGTGAAAACTTACATGAATCCAGTCTCTTTCAGCAGTTCAGGAAGTTCATATTATTGCTGAACAGCGTGTATTGGATTTTGTCATACCTTTCAAATAACCTCACTGGCCACTTAATAAAACACTTTAGAGGGGAAAAAAAGAAGCGTTCTCTTCTGCAACCCTGTTAAAGTTAATTTCCTCACGTTTAACCTTTTCACTGCTGTGCTTTGGCACTTACCATTCTGTAACATTCTTTGAAATACTGATTTAGAAAGAAAAACACTCCTAGACCTTTTCTAAGGAAAGTGTACCCTTGTGCATTATACTGGCATTCTCAAGTGGTCATACTTGTACACAGAGTAGGGCTAGATTCCACCATGCAAGTATATTGGGCAGAACTCATGTGGCTCAGTTATAGGGTTTTGAGAACTAAGAGATCATAAAAAAGTGAGGGCTTCCTACTCCGAGGTCAAATGCTGTGGAATGAGGCAGTATGCCTGGAGAAGGGATGGGGTCTCATGGGTTGCGGGTATGAGACAGCAGATTTTGTCATACAAAGTCTGGTAACACCTGATCCTGAACCACTGAAGTTAAGGGGGTAAGAGTGAAGTTTTGTTATGGCAGTCAACAAGCACAAGATCAATCCACCAACGCATGTCTCCTTGTGGAGGATGGGGACAGTCACACACAACATTATATGAACTCATCTGCTTTTCTGCTAACTAGCACTTTTTGATCTGGGATTGTGTAGGCCAGAGCTGTCCCACTTCAAAAAGGCTGGGAACCACATACCCTAAAGCATACCCTACAGAGCTGCACACTGTGGTAGCAGCGCTAAAAGATACCATGCTCCCCCATGAGGTTGCAGACCCTGCACACAGGCAGGTGAGTGGGGGCTCAATCCCTGCTGCACTGTGTGCACAGGCAGGTAACCCTCCCTTCACCCTGCTGCACTACACACATGGCCCAGGGCTCTACCTCACTTTCAGCTCCTTTCAGGCTTCCTTGTGGCACTATGCCATCAGCTCCCCCAGCACTGCAGGCTGCACTGCACCATGTCAATCTACCTGTTAGGGCAGGGCCATGCCTGAGAAGCCAGGTGAGGGAGTGGTAGCCAGAACAGTGGCTGGGTCAGCGCCCAGAGGCTTTGCATTAACTGCTCAGCCAGTGGGCTGTCAGTTGGACAGCCCTGGTGATGGCCAGGTGAGTTACATCCTTCTACAGGCCACAGGCTGGTTCCAGTTCTGGATTAAGAACTGAGGCTAACATGACCTTAAAAAGAAATTCATCTAGGGAAGGGACAAGAAGGCAAAATCCCAATCACCATCACTGACTATTACAGGGTAGGCCCCCTCAATATTTGACACTGATTTTTCCCTGCCATCTACATATGATATATTGGATTGTTGAGTGTTTTACTCTGGAATGAGAAATAATCTCTAAATTCTATCTATATCTGTCCTTTGGTTGTTATACTGTTACCCATCTTCATGGTGCCTTCCATATACAATCAATAGCAAGGAAGTCTTAGACTTTCTGATCTACATTGTCCCAGAGGAATACATCTGGTTTGGTGGTTCATAGATTAAAATGTGACCTTCGATGTAGCAGGGGCCTGACTGGCTAATGGCTTTGAGACATAGAACCAAGGCATTATACTGAAATTAAAAGCTGACTAGGATCTAAGGGACAGACTTGAGCACAGGCCCATTGTGTTCATGGCATCCAGCTGCAGATACAGTGAATAACAGTAATCCAGCCTAGTGGTGACAAATGCCTGGATCATTGTGGCCAGGTCTTCAGTCAGGTGGAAGGGACAACATTTTCCAGTAAGGTGGAGGTTGAAGAAATCATATTTAGGTACTGGTGCCATTTCCTCCTGTCGTCATTGTGGCTGCATTCACACAAGCATGGACTTTTGGTTCCCTGGGAACAACTAGTACTGGCACATGTGCTGCTACTGGTTGTCTCTGGGGAATGCTGGTGCCATGTGCCCTCTGGTGTATGGCAGATTACCCCAGATGGGGTAGGGGGGGCTGGAGGCAGCACTGGGTTGGCCTCAGCAGCCTTACCTGGGGTCCTGGGAACCTTCTGAGGCCACAGAAGTGGTGATCCTGCCACTCGGAGCCTGGCTGACAGCTGGAGTGTAGCTTCGACTGGTCAGGCTCCAGTTTTGAGTGGTGCGCACAGGTGAACCGTTTTTTTTTTTTGTGCAGGTTTTTTGACCCCCCTAGATATCCAGGGGCAATCCTCCCCCACAAAAACCCCAACCCTCCATACTGCTCCCTTGCAGCACAGAAAACAGTCAAATGTGTGGTATGTGGCGCCGCAGACATGTCTGCAGTGCCACATACCACAAGGTTGCTCCCATCTGGACACAACCAGTGAAGAGTCAGAAAGAACCCTGAGGCTTTGCACTGAAGTGGAAGGTGGAGAGAACATCTCAATTACCTGTATAGTCAAAGCATTCTCCTTTTCTGATTACATTCCTTTGGCCTTGCCTGAGTTTGGCTTGAGTCAGCTCTTCATCCAAGCACTGACTTCTTGTAGGCACTCAGACAGTTTAGTCTCAATGATAGTTGCATAGTTTTGGAATGAGACATATAGTTAGATGTCATCAGTATATTGTTGACAAGTATGCCTCTGGCATTTTACTCTCTCTTAGGCACAACTGCTTTCCAAGCAGTAGCATGTGGCTGTTAAGGAAAAGAGAGGATGACTTCAAAAAGGCAGACTTACCCATGTGTCATTTCTTTTTTTCCTTGCCAGGCCAAAAAGGCAATAGCACCATCCAGTGCCATGCAGAGGTACCTAAGTTGGCTACAAATGAGCTAGATAAAATAGGGTAAAAGCAAAGCATTGTATATTGGCCCAGGGCACTAATGCTCTACGCTATATTCAGTACCTGAACTAGCTCATTGTTAGCTGACTTGGGCATCTCTGTAAAGTCACAATGCACTGTTGTGTTCTGGCTAACAACAATAAGAACTTAAAGGGAACTTAAAGGGACTACAATTTCCTGGAGTTCTGGAGTAACCTTTCTTTGATGGAAGATAACCATTGACACCCTGGCTAGTTCTGAAAAAAGGGTTGTGCCAGAGGCATATAAAGGCTAGGGCCACAGAACATAGTGCTGTGGAGACTCCAGGAAACACTAAAGGGCATAGACAAGCCCAGTGAGACTTCCTTAATTGGTGTCTGCAGCCCTGAAGAATAGCGCAGGATCAAGAAAGGATGCAACTAATTTAAAGCCACCTTAGTACTCCTTTACATATGTCTTTGAAGCTTTACCTCTTTGAGCACAGAAATAAAATTATATTCTACATTTCTATAATGGTGTACTAAACATTGCTGTATTTGATCTACATTCTAGCAGCTGCTATTAATCTTACATAGGAGATGTTTGGATCATGTGATTTGACAGTGCACTGGGGCTCTGTCCTCTTCTTTTTGTCCGGATTTTATTCCTCTTATGCTTTGGCTGGGACGTGTGTATCTGCACAAGGGCACTTTACTTTGCTGGTTTCGGTTTACAAGAGCGCTGGTGGACGATCAGTCTGTCTGGCAGGAAGGTACGCCCACAAATATCACATGGAACTAACTGGCTCTGGGCACTGTTCCAGGAAGCCTCATTTAAAGCATCAAGATCATAGAAACCATGGGCTGGAAAATTAAAAAAAGAAAGTATCAGCTTTCATTCTGGAGAGCCATATCCAGCTTTTCATGGAAAATATTTGCAGGAAATACCTCCTGCCTGAGTCTTTTGGTTTTAACCAAATCATATTGCTTTTGCAAAAGGAAAGGAAAGAAATGAGAAAAAGAAGAGAGAGGGAGAGAGAGAGAAAGAAGGCTCTGCTTATTGTCCCAGGGGTTAAATAAACTTAACTACAAACAGTACCATTCTGTATTGTATTAAAATGAGAAGAAAACATGGCACTATGTGTTATGGCATGCATTCTTAACTAATTGTTAACATCTTTTGCATACGTGTTATTATCAGTGAATTTCACTTTTGGCCTTATTTCAAGATCTGCCTAATAAGAATCTAGCCAAGGGTATGGAGAGAGTTCAGTGCAGTTCAGTTCAGTTCAGCATGTTCCCTCTTCAGTATTTTGGACAAAGGCCCCAGTTCTCCTCCAATTGAAATCTATAAATATTTTGCTAAAAACTTGAATAAAATTGAGATTAAGCCCCAAATCTCATATGGACAAACCCTGAAGTTCTTATTTAAGGTAAAATTCCCACTGAAGTCATTGGGGTTGATTCTGCAGTTCTCAAATAATCCCTGCCCCCATTTGACTTTCACTACCTTTGATGGGAGTTTACCTTTAGTAAGAGTGTAGCTTTAGGCTTGAAACACCTGTTTTAAATGCATTTTAAATCCTGCCATTTATACCATAAAAGCTTTATTTCCTTTCACTTTTAAATGGTCTTTCAAAACTTATTTTTTTAAACATATTTCAAAGCTAGGTTGCCTAATGACTGCATTTGAAGAATATGGAAAAAAAGGCTTGATTTGAAACAGGAAAAATGTTGGCCTTTCCAGATCATAAATAAGACATATAGCATTACATAGATAATGGCTATAATTAAATAGATTTTGTCTTCAAACTGTGAATGTCACTGCACCAAAAAAAAGGCTCCATGCATTTTAAAAATATTCCATGGTTTCTATCACTGGCATGATATAGATCTATTCATTAAGAGTTCATACAGTTTTAATACGTTTCATATCCAATGGTTCTCATAACCGCAATAAGCCTTAGAACTCTTAATATGTCTGTTCCTAATGTTCTTTTTGTTAGAAGAGCAGCAAAGCGGTGTTTCTTTTTTTGGCTGAGACAAGTATCCCTTTTGCTTGCAGGAAATGAATGTGTTTTTTCTGTACTTTGGAAAGTTTATTGACTATAAAAAAGCAAGTAAAAAAAGGAGGCGGTTTCTTGCTACAGGCATGTGTAAACTGCACAAACAAAACACTGTGTGATCAATGTACTGGTTCTGTCCAGTGCCACTTTATATTTTTACAAAACAGCTTTATGTAAGTTATAAAAAGCTTTATGTAAGCAGATCACATTTTTGGCTTAAAATGCTGCTCGTTCCGTTCACCGAAAGGCTAGCCCCTCCCCTGAGTTGTGAAGTGGAGAGGCATGCCGTACACATTTGTGGTTTGGGGGTCAGTGAGTGTTCCCCTCATGACTGGAGCACATCTTAGTTCAAAAGAACAAAATGAAGATTATTTTCTGAAGCCCAGGAAGCGGGGCAGCATGTAGTTTTTGCTCAAATGTGGTATGGATTAGACTTTCACCAGCAGACAGATAGGGCCATGCTGCCAAGTGCCTCTGTGGAAACTAGTGGCATACAACACCTCGTGGGAAGTACTCAATGCCATGCCTGACTGCTTTCCCAGGCATGAAAAAATATTCATATCTGAGAGACATCTGCTGGGCTGCTCTTTCAGGGAAGACGCTTTTCTTTCCTCATTTCCCCAAATCAGCTAGTGGCTAAGATGACAACCAACCTTTCAACAAAACCTGGAACATCCCTTGAAACCCAGGAGAACCATTCTCTTTCAGATCCAGTCCTCTTATCTTTTTCTTTCTCAGCTGTATCCCACAATAAAAAAGCTGATCAATAAAAAGAGAAATGACATGAACATGCCTTCTCAGGAGGCATATCTTCCCTTGCAGATTTAACTCACATGCTCAATATCTGGGTTGGGCACGTGGCTGAGAGCAGCTACACGATAAAGTCCTACTCAAGCTGCTGTCTTCTGCAGTAAGGACAGACTCTGAAGTAAATATAAGGATCCAATTCTAGAACATATTGGGCTCACTCAGCTCTTATAGCTATAAGGAGGTATAGGAGGGAAGGGAACTTAGAATAACCTTGCAGAACTGGGTCCAAAATTCCATTAATAAAGAAAGTAAAAGAATGTTTTACATATTGGAGTTTTTTCCACTGTAGTTATATTTTGATACTTACAATGGAATGTGTTGTTATGTTAAGCTGCTAGTGATCAGAGAGAGCAAGCAGACTGAAGTAATTGTCTCACTGCAGAAGGAATGGTAGTTTTGTGTGTGTATGTATTTAGTCAACAGCAAATTGCTGTGTGCTAATGTATATAGTAGCTACTTTTAAACCTTCAACATTTCTCCTGAATGACCACATAGTTAGCATTCCTATTTGTTATTACAGAGTAGAGTTAAAACTCTGGTATCTCAGAAGCAACACTGGTTATCATTGGAAATCGCTAGAGTTTAGGTTTGTATGGCCAACATTATAGAAGAAAATCTAGCTGAGTGTTTGGTCCCAAAGTTACTATTGCCTGAAGGTTATTTTGTTTTAATGGAGGGGTGTCAGAGATCTGGGGTTTGGGCTGGATTTGGCCCATAGATCCCTTTCACTTAGTCCCTCGTGCTGCTTCTGCATCTGAGATGACCCTTACAGTGTGTGCTGGACTAGCCCTGCATGCAAGGCCTGGGAGCTGCACTGAACAAGGTGCCAGGTCCAAGATCTACCATGGCTGGTCTGGGACTAGGCATGGGGCACCTGTTCCGGCCAGTCTAGGATTTGTGTTGCAAGTTGCAACCCTCCGGCCGGTTCAGGACCCATGCTGTACATGGTCCCAAGCCAGCTGGAGCAAGCACTGTATGCAGCATGGGTTCTGAACCAGTGAGGTGTGGGGCATATGGGCCAGGCACCGTATACAGCATGGGTCCAGGAGCAGGCACATGCTCTGGATCTGGCATGGGAAGGAGGGAGGGAGAGTCCATGGTACTGATTCAGCCTCTGGACCGGCCTTGTGCCACTTATCCAATCTGCAAAGCCAGATTAATTGGATGCCTGTTTTAATTAACTGACATATAAAAATTGCACATTACTCTTGAACCACTTCTTTTTTAAAAGGTCCAAAAAGGTAGAAAATATCCACAAAGTAACTATAATGTATGCAGTAGTTATGGAGCAGTTTGAAATCTGACTGGTTTTCATTTGGAAACTTCTGACAAAGAAAAGCGGCATTACAAGCGAGGCACTGACTACACTTAACTCTTACAGACTCAGTGGCAGAAGAAAACAGAATGCTTAAACATAAAGCAAAATTATCTCCACCAGAAATAGACCTCATTTTGACTGGATGCAGAAAATCCTATACAAAACATTTACTTATTCTTAAAACCCAATTTCTTCTACCGCTTTCATCCTTCCATTTCCTCTTATTTTTTCACTTACCTTGTATGGATTTGACTTCTGGCTTTTTGGGTTCAGGTCTTCGTAGATGTTTGGGTAGCATGTCATTCTCATTGTGCCACTTTTTTAGACATTGTGGCTCATGGATGGCAATAGATTTAGTTCCATACTCACGGCCACATATGTAACAAATAACTGTTGGCGGCCGTCTTATCACAGGGGGCTGTAAACAACAAATGCAGTTAAGAAACAATTTTCAGAATGCTTTTTATACAACTGCTCTTGAAAAGACCTGATAGTCTATTGAAATTATTATTTCTATTGATTTTAGTGGACTTTGATTCAACTTCAGAAAGGTACCTGCATTACTAAATGTCTATGTGGAAAAGGTTGACCAGTTATTTGATCTGAAGCTATTCTATTCTATTCCATCCAGGAAGAGCACAGACCAACTGCAGATGCTTCCTCAGCCTGATGAAGATGTTTGTACCCAAAAGCCTGCAAAGAAGAATTTTTCCAACTATTTTAATTGGTCTAATACAAGATATCAGATTTACCTGAAGAACCCTGTCTGCCTGTGTCCTTAGACCAACGTGGCTATAACCTGTACCTTTAAGTGGCATATATGGAGTGATATCAGCCTGGAGTGATCAAAGAACTAGTTGACTTTTTCCAAGTAGTTATTTAGTAATGCAGGTACCTTTCTGAAACTGAATCAAAGCCTACTGAAATCAATAGAAATAATAATTGCAATACAATATTAAAGCTGTATTCTGTTCCATCCAGGAAGAGCACAGGCCAACTGCAGACACTTCTTCAACCTCATAAAGGTTGTTTGTACCCAAAAGCTCGCAAAGAAGATTTTTTCCAACTATTTCAGTTGGTCTAATAGAAGTTATCGGATTTTCCCAAAGAACTTTGTATGCCTACATGCCACTTAGTAACCTTGAACTAATTTGTTATGTAGAATTCTACACCCAATCACAGCTTCTTGGCAAATCTGCATCATTGATTTCATCAACTTGTTCTCTTGGTCAAGTTGCTTTATGAAATCCTGTTTCATTTTAGTTGGGGGAGTTGCAGGCAAGTCATAGCAAGGCAGAAACACATGTATTTAAATGTCTCAATTCAGTGGATGTGTCGAGTGATATGTTGACAGTCTGTGAGGCTGAAACCCTTTTTTAAGTCATAAAAATGACAGAAATAACATGGAAGCCACAGGAAAAATGTCTGTAGTTACCCATTTAGCATGTTAACCCTGCCCTAGGGAGACTAAGTATAGAAATAGACACTGCCAAATGAAGAAGTATCAGCTCTACTGGGACTTACCTGCTTCGTTGGGAAAACATATATTGTGCATTGTCCTGCCTGTTCATGCTGCAGGACAACAGGCAACATGTTATTCTGGAGCTTGAGGACCCCAGTCTTGCGTACGCTGGGAACTTCCTCACAGGATTGGACCCCCTGGGGCACTTGTCTGGCTTTTCCCGCTTACAGAGATGCATCCTGGAGAATCTTGGGGCATGTCTTTGTAGGTAGGGAAAGCGAGCATTTCCCTGGCTACAGAGGTACACCCCGGGGTCTCTCTGGTGAGCCTTCTTAAATGGAGAAAGCCCAAGGTTTCTCTGCTTACAGAGATGCACCCCAGACTTTTTCTAGCACATTAAAGAATTCCCTAGATGCAAAGCTTGGGCCTCTCAAGCCTCCAGAGCACCTACCCAGGGTCACTGCATAGTGCAGGCAATGCCAGGGTGACTGCATTCTCCCTCTATGTGCAAAGAGATGTTTGCTAGTAAAAAACAGCACAATCTATTACCACCTTCGTCACACCCAGAAATTGTGGGCTTTTGTAGCATGGTAAGGGGCATGTATGTCTGTTTGCTTTACCTTTGTTATGCCATACATTTTTTATGGCAGAACAGGGGCCAGGAAAGGTGATGTCTGTTTCCAACCTAAGTCTAAGAGCAGAGCATAGTTAATCCATCATTGCCAATTCAGCCCTTGGCATCTCTGTAAAATTTACCAGTCATGGGGGTTTTTGGTGATTGTGGTACCTGATTCTTGGGAAATTTCAGGTCAATTGACATCAGATAGCTATGACATTTGTTGCTGCTGGATTGAAACTGGTGCTAAATCAAATAATTCAATTGTCGATCATGAAAGGAAATGGAAATTTTCTCTTTTGCTCACTGATATCAATATGAATGTTGTCATCGACTTCAATGAGAACAGAGCTGGGCTCTAAATAGGGATGTTTTTACCTTGCAGCTGTTTTGTTTCTACATTTGGGTAACAAAAAAGTACTGTAGTGTTACAAATTATAGGCTAGATTGTACATTTGGAACATGCTTCACTAGATGTGGTGTGTATACCAGAGCTGCCTCAGAAGTTAGCCCTCAGATGTATTACATCTCAGGCGCATCATAATAATGGGCAGAATCTATTTATTCCCTGTTTCTTGCTCAGGAGGGATGAGGAGAAAGGATCTACTTGTACTATGCTCTGGTGGGGTGTGTTTTACTCAGCTGAGCAGGGATGGAAGATCAGGGCACAGTCTAATCCAACATTTGCTACTTCTTTCTGAAGGTCAGACCTTCAGTTTGCTACTTACTTCTGAAGGTCAGACCTTCAGTTTATTTAAAAAGTTCCATGCAGCTCTTCTTACACTTAAGCCCAAGTCTGAAAATGTCATTACTGCATCATCCATCTAAGCTTTATTTCCTGTATCACAGGTGGGAACCCTATTATATGATGAAACTAAATACTACTCCACAAAGGAGTATATGATTGTTGGGAAAACTTTGTCTTTTTTCTAAAGATTGTAATGCATAATCAGAATAAGTCTTAAAGAAATACTTTTACTTGAAAGAAATGTTGAAATATGTTGATTCTTTAATCTTATATCCCTTTATCATCTTAATTTCTTTTAGCAATTTCTTTAGCCATATTTGAAAATAGATTATTTTTATTTTGATAATATTTTCTCTTCTGTTCCCATCTGTAATATAGTGAATTTATACTACTACTGCTGCTACAATGCCTCCTTTACCTTGTTGTTATCAATACCCCTCACACCATCTGCTACTTCACCCCTTGACCTGTGATATCTTGTATTTTGATTATTTAGTGTACTACTCAGACTTACAAGCTCTCTACATGTTCACTGACTTGGCAAAAGGACTTTAGGGTCTGATCTAAAATGGTTTGAATGCAAAGAAGCATCTTTCTTTTTACCTCAATGAGTTTTGGTCCAGGCTGTTAGAATGTAAGCTCTTCAGGGCAGGGGGGTATGTACATTTGTGTACATTTATGGTATGCTATGAATACTTTTAAATAAAAATGCTGCTTGGCATGGTTCTTATTGACACCAAAGCCCATTTTTGGCTCTGGCCTACTCTAGCTAAGTCCTTGTCATGCTGCCAGCTAAGCTATATTTACACCAACATTAAAGCTTCTTTTATACTGCCCCCCATGATATAAAAGAGAAAAATACTACTTACAATTTGTTTGGAATGTTTGCTTTAAAAAAATTCAACTGTGGAAATTTTATCTCCCAAAGGGGGAATAAGTATATCCCAAAATGCCGTACCTGAATCCTTACTACAATATATTCTATCTCCCTTCTAAAAATATGGACTGCATGGATAATTTTAAAACAAAAAGTGAAAGAGAATTCTCTCCACTATTTCCAGTAACAGCTCTTTATTAAACTATGGAATCTCAGTGACGAACGGGTTTGTTTGGAAATGTTAAGGCTACTGGCGTTCAACATTCATTTACTTTTTCCCTTCTTCAAACCAATACTACCGAAATGTCACATCTGGAAAGATCATAGTTTGAAATAATATTATTTTTGGAAATTACCAGATGCCAGTTAAAGGAATTTTCCAACCCAGACTACTCATAGGCCAGGGACTAGACTGTCTGCTATTTACTATTCTGTATTGTGTGTTTTACCATTAAAGAGAGCAACAACAAAAAAGACCTGTTCCTGAGAAACATGTCCCTAAAAAAATACCTACAGATACTTGACCAAATGCCTAGGGTTTGTGTGTGTTTTAGTTATTTTTAGTTATTCGACTCAAATAAATAAGCAAACAAGGGTGTTTGTGCACTGCATATTAGACACAAGGGTAATATAGTAAAAATTCAGTTTGTAATAGTCCCAGGAAAGCTAGTGACAATTATTGGGTTGGGAATGTGTAAAACTCTAGGTCTGATTAAGAGAATGGATGCTGCTGAAGGACTAGAAAGCAAGAACATAAAAGAAGAGTTTTATGATATATTTCAAGGCATAGGGAAACTGTCAACTGAGTACAAGATAGAATTAAGAGAATCAAATACTTCTACCATGCATGCTCCAAGAAATGTTCCTTTTTTACTAAGGGAGAAATTGAAAAAAGAATTAGATAGGTTTGTTAACATGGACATAATAGAAAAACTAGAGCAACCGACTGCTTGGGTTCATTTGTTGTCCATAATAGAAAAAAAGATGGATCCTTGAGATTGTGTCTGGATCCTAAGCAAATGAACAGGTACATCAAATGGAAGCATTTTCTTATTCCCACCAAGGAAGAGTTTTTTGGCAGCATGGCAGAAGCTAAATATTTCTCCACTTTGGATTCTCCTTATGGGTTTTGGCAAGTTTCCTTAGAAAAGAATTAGCACTAGTTATGTACTTTCAATACACTTTTTGGAAGGTATTGCTTTTGTAGGTTTCCTTTTGGACTGTGTTTTGCATCTGAATTATTTCACAAAGGTGCAACAAATTTTTTAAGTTCTTAATTTTTTATAGTTCTTAATGGAACTATGGTTTATATTGATGATGTATTATTTTGGGGAAATACAATGGAAGAACATGGCTTGAGGTAAAAAAGGCAGTAGAAAGAGCTCACAGAGCAGGTTTGAAACAGAATCAACAGAAATACCAATTCAGGGTAAAAGGAATAACATAAATGGGGGAAAAGCTCTCTGAGAAAGGGTTACAAATTAATCCTGCAAGTGTTAAAGGCATTACAAACACCCCCACCCCCTCCAGATAAGGAAGGAGTGCAAAGATTACCAGGAATGATCAGTTTTGTAGGGAAATATCTACCTAACTTAGCAGAGCAGACCAAACACCTTAGGTCACTCCTACATAAGAATACTCAACGGATATGGGAACGTGAACATGAAACTGAATCAAAAAACTTGAAGGAAAAAATAATGAAAGCTCCAGTACTAAAATATTACTACCGTAAAAGACCCATTTAATTGTCAGTAGGTGCTTCTAAAGAAGCCACTGGAGCAGCTTTGCTTCAAAAACATGAGGATAGCTGGAGACCAGTAGCATATATGTACCTAGGGTACTCTCTAAGTTAGTGTAGCTATAAGCACAAATTGAGAAAGAAAGTTTAGCTCTGGTATATGTCTGCAAGAAATTTCATGTATTCATCTATAAGAAGTCTGTGATAGCTGAAACTGATCATAAGCCTTTGGTAAGTTATCAGACACACATTACAGAGACTTTTCTTTCAACTGCAGATATATGATCTAGACATGCAGTACTTGCCAGGAAACAATCTACTTATTGCAGATACATTGTCCAGGGAATATGATACAATGAAAAATGACAGAATTCCAGACAAAGACATAGTACATGTTAATCTAATTAAAAGAATGATTCCTGTCAAACATAAAATGTGGGCACTAATTGCAGAAGCTACTACGCAGGACCACACTGCAAAAAGTGATAACAGCTATTTGTGCTGCTTGGCCTGGAAAACATATACCTAGCCCCTACTCTCAGTTCAAGGAAGACCTGTCAATCCTGGATGGCATTTTATTCAAAGGCTGACAACTTCTTGTTCCAGCAGTGCTAAAGAAAGACATGCTTAACAGAATACACGAGGGGCATCTAGACATGAGGTGCTCTATATTGGCCCAACATAAATAATGACATAGAAAATGGTGTAAGGGCATATACAACATACTTAAAGTTCAGATAAGTGGAAATAAAAGATCCCATGATGGGCATGGAGGAGCTTGTAGCTCCTTGGCATTAAGTGGACTTAGTCATGCATGCAGAAAAAAATAATGTATTAGTGCTGGATTATTATTCTGCAACTGCTGACACTACCCTGAAATTATATTACTCAAAAGCACAACAGCAAACCATGTCATAACTCAAGTCAAATCGATTTTTGCTAGACATAATGATTTTTGCTAGACCCAGATATAAGGTATCCCATCCCATACTGGTGAACAAGTTAAGAGGCTGTGACTTAGATGACTACACAGTCCAGTGGGTGGCAAATTGGCTAGAGGGTCATACTCAGAGTCGTAGTGGATGGGTCAGTATCGACCTGGAAGGATGTGGGCAGTGGGGTCCTGCAGGACTCAGTCCTTGGACCGATACTCTTCAATGTCTTCATCAGCGACTTGGACGAGGGAGTGAAGTGTACTCTGTCCAAGTTTGCAGATGACACAAAACTGTGGGGA
>JAGPOW010003395.1:56403464-56431672 GCA_030014935.1 Caiman crocodilus
CATTAGGAAGAACTTCTTCACAGTTAGAGTGGCCAAGGTCTGGAATGGGCTCCCAAGGGAGGTGGTGCTCTCCCCTTCCCTGGGGGTCTTCAAGAGGAGTTTAGATAGGCATCTAGCTGGGGTCATCTAGACCCAGTACTCTTTCCTGCCTGTGGAGGGGGCCGGACTCAATGATCTTTTGAGGTCCCTTTTGACCCTAACATCTATGAATCTATGAATCTATGAGATTTCACAAATTGTGAGAACAGACAATGGACCTTAATTCAACTGTCTTGATTTTAAAGAGTTTGCAAACAAATATGGATTCTGTGACAACACTCCAAGTTATAAATACCCACATCCAATGGTCTGGTGGAAAATGGAGTACAAATAGTGAAGAAATTGTTGAGAAAAGCTACAGATTCACACAATGATGTCTACCTGTCACTCTTAAATTACAGAGAAACACCCATGGAACAAGGATTGTCCCCAGCAGAAATGCTGTTTAACAGGAAACTCAAAACTGGATGCTAAATCTTGTGGATGATGCTCATCAGAATGAAAAGCAAGACATGAAAACATTTTAAAAAATCAACAAACTCAAACAAAAATGGAACTATGACATGGGTTCCAGGGAGTTATCACAACCGCACAACAAAGATATAGTGCATATTTCAGATGGACAAACGTCAAAACAAAAAGCAGTAGTTTCCCATCAAGTAGTTCCCAGATCCTTTATAGTAGTCATGCTGGAAGGACAGGTGTTAAGAAGGAAGAGACGACACTTGCAGATTGTAAAGGAGAGAAAAGAAGGAGCATCACTAGATTCACCAAAGGAAACAGACCTAACATCATAGCAACAAGAAACACATAGGAGATGGAAAATGACACAGAAATAGAGACAAAGCAACAAGAAACAATGTAGGAGACTGAAATAACACAGAAGTAGAGACATTTGAAAAGTAAAATAAATAAGACTTGAACCAATAAGGATTGAAAATGCAGAGAAACTAAGAAGATCACTTAGAGTTAAAAGTCAACACAAAGATTAATGTGCCACATCCAGGTGAGTGTGGTCATGTGGTATGTGGCGCCACAAACACGTCTGTGGTGCTGCATCCTATACATTCAGATGTTCTCCACGCTGCAAGAGAGCACTGCCCATGTGTGCACTGCTTGGCTTTTTTTTCCATGTTTTTTTTTGACCCCTGGATATTTGGGGCATGGCCATAGAGACTTGTTTAAATGTGCTTTAACTATGGGTTGAACTAAACTGCCAATGCTAGTATTATATAGGGATATGTTATATGTAAAAGGGGAAGATGTGTGGGTACCTCTAAGAATGTTATGTATAAGTTGTTACATTTCCCTGTGCGATTGTAGGAGGGAACAGCAGAACAGTAAGCAGAGTACAGTTGTTTGAATAAACAATTTTATCACTCTATAAACTTAACTCCTTGGTTTTTTTGAGAACAACACAACATGTATTAATCCCTTGTGCATTTCAAAATGGCCACAAGACACTTTTATCTAAAGCTTATTCAGTGAGGTTTAGATAAACTGCCCCTATGGCCATTTTGAAATGCATAGGGGCTTAATACATGTGAATGTGAGGTGATGCTGGGGCGTTCTAATTAGAACATGGAGCAGACTTGCTTAATCAAATCTGTTCTGACACATTCTAATTAAAATGTGAATGAGCCCATCTACAGGCACCCATAAGACTGTATGTTGAAGAGAGAAGGGACTTTCTACTGCTTGCAATGATAACATTCTAATATAATAATGGGCTTAGCCATCTGTCTGTCCGTCCATAACACTCTTGGAGCAGACTGACCGGTTACTGAAACAACCAATCAGAGTGCTCCAAGAGCATTCTGGACAGGAGGCAGCAGCTGTGGTGCAGTGCAGCACCATGATGATGGTAGGGATGGAGGGGACAGATTAGAAAGATGAGGCCTCACTGGCCTCACCACCAGGCCTCACACCACATTGCTGGCCTCACCACCCCCTGGCCCTGCTCCCTGGAGGTGGTGGTGATGGCACGGGGTGCTGGCTGAGGGGGCTGGAGGGGACAGTGGGGAAAGGTTCCCACCCCTGCTTCTGGGAGGTGGCAGTGGCATGGTGTGGTGGGTGGTGGCGCTCTGTCCCTACCCCTCACCCCCACATCATTCCTGATGGGCAAATGGCTAGTTCCTTAATAAAGCTCTTTTTAGACTTTCTTTGTCCATTCTTATTTACCTTTTTTATCTTTACATTTACAAATAACTTCTAACAAAATGACCAAATCAATTCCTGTTGAAATTAATGGAAAGTGAGTTATTGACTTAAAGGACAGGAGCAGGAGCAGGGCATACTATGTGGAAATACATGATATTTGAAGGCGTTTCAATTTTTTTAAGTGGGTGAATAATGTTGTGTTAAAGCAGGTTATGCTGTAAAGTTTTTATTGGAACAAAGAAAGGTAACAGAACAGATTCTGTGCTAGGATGTATGATACTGCAGAAGAAAGACATAGCTAACATTTGTATTTTGTGGGTGGATATTACAATAGGCAAAAACAGCAGATGGCAGCACCAGATGCTAGAGATAGATACTATAGGATTTTAGGATTAAAGTTGTCACTTTCTGTTGCAAAAGAAATTATGAAAAGAACATTCTTTTCAGATACTATTAAGCTGCATAGTAAGAGTTGTGCATTCTCTAGCTCAGATCTTGGTTTAAAGAATATAATACTCAATGTCGGCAATCCCTTGATACGAAATGACAGAATGTAATACTATGCATTACAATATAATCTAAATAGTATGCAAGAATAGAAATCTCCAAACTGATTTGACTCCTGAAAGCCAGTTAGGCAAAGGCTGTTGTTTGCTTTACATACAGTTAGACTTGACTGATTCAACTGAGTCCGTACATTGTATTCTTGTTTGCCATCATTCGGAGTTAAAAAATAGTAATATACCAGGTAAGGTGTTTTGCTCCAGAGGCGTGAGTTTAAGATTCACTCTGACTTCTACTGAAAGCTATCTTCAGGATTTCCAGCTGTAAATGGATACCTAGTCATTCAGTCTGGGGAGTCAAAGACAGCTGCGAGTGCTATTGGCTACAAAATCTAGTGTGCCTTAACTATGGTAGCCCAACAAGCCCAGTGGCTTGAATATTCCAACTGGCTTTATCTGGACTTGTATGAATGCTTTGGTAGAGGCTGGGAGTGTCTAAATGAGATGCTAAATGCACAGTAGGCTAATTCTACTGAACATCAATGCATCATAACAAAAGCCGTGCAAATGTGCTAATGCACAGTAGAATTAGTCCACAGCACATTAGTGTCACAAAATAACTGCATTGGCAATACTGTGCAGTAGCGCTGATTACGGCACATTAAGTTAGTATCTGTTACTACAGGTACTAAACTTAATGTGCTGTAGTTATGGCAAATTAATAAATGTGTAGACATGCCAACTGAAGAAAATCAGGACTAGCATAGAAATGGTGGCTCACATCATCTGCTCCTCCTAGTTTTTATGTGCTACTTTGGGGCTGCGAAGAAACCATAGAGCTATGGTAATCAGCTGGTACAGGGGTCCATAGTGAGAAGATCTCTAGGTAGCAAAGACTTCCTATAGCAGCTCTGATCTGATTATCAGCACAAGAGGCCTGGTCAGGGGTAAGGTGTGGAACCAAGGATCACTAAACCTCAGACAGCAGCAGCAGTTGTAAAGGCTCCCTTTGACTTTAGGGCAAAAATTAGACGAGCCCTGAGATTCTTCAAATGAATACTTGCCCCAGAACTAAAATATAGAGGCATAACTGGCCAGTACTGCACCCTCGGCAATTGCTCCTCACCACTCTGCAGCTTCCTTGCAGTGCCTTCAGCTCTGGAGGTTCCAGCAGTGGGGAAAGTGGAGCAATGGTGGCACCGAATAAGTGTCTGGAGGTTTGCTGCTGCTGGAGGAGATGGTTCCTCTTTTTTGCTACCAACATGCACGCCAAGTAACCAAAATAACACTGGTTTTCAGTGGCAAAAAATGAGGTGACATCTTCTCCCAGAACGTCCTTCACTCTCTCTCTCTCTCTCTCTTACACACACCCCGTCTGCTACTGCTGTTGCTCTGATTCCATCCTACTAAATATGGAGCTGGAAGCTGCAGGGAAGATGTAGAAGGTAGAGAGGGAGGGGAACAGATAGTGAGACCAGGAGATACCCCCTGCTTTATTCTGGCATGCTCCCCTCCTTCACTTTAGGCAGAGCCTCTGATTTGTGCCCAACTTGCCCACTCATCCTTATACTAGCAAGTTCTCTAGAATAATTTTCCTTACCAAGAATGTCACTAAAACCTGGTGTTGTTCTCTTCATCTCCCCCTTCTTTCTATGCCAAAGATGTGCCCTAAAGCAGCATTCCCCCAAGCGGACATGCTTGGATGCAGTCCCTTGAATTAACCCAGTATTCTGACTGTATACTGTATTTGCCAAACTACTCTTGCTGCCTACCCAACACTCATCCTCCTGGGAGCAAAGGAGTTTGATATTATATAATCAGCCACCATTTATTTATTCCTAATATATTTTTCACTGGTCACATCTACCCGAGACATTTACTGTGCAGTAGATTAATTAGCTTTGCTTTAAACATCTCAGAGTCTACATGTGTGCCCCTATTAGACTGGAGTAAACTAATTTATTTTGCACATAAATTATAAGTACTGTCCTGCTGCAGAGTAAAAAACTTTGTAGCAGCAGCACATGTGTAGACAGTGATGCAGCTGGCTGGGGCATGAGGGTGCTTTAGTGCAGGGGCTGCTGACCAACTAGCTCCATGCTGAATGCCCCAGTCAGCCTCCCTGTAGCAGGCTGAGCTGAGGGGGCCCACTGCCAGCCAGGGCTGATCTAACTTGACCCAATGTGCTGCAGGCCTGGGCACAAGTTCAAATGGCAATCAACTCCGGAGTTTATTGTTCTGGAGTTTATTGCTCTCAGGCACATATTGTTCTCTGGAGTTTATTGGTTTGCATTAATTGCATGTATACACGTACACCTTAGTAGCAAACTGAAGAGAAACTGGTTAGGTAAACAAAAGTACTTGCTTGAAAGGCCAGCTCTATAGATGATGTATTTCTTTTGCAATCTTTTTGCTAACTTGATGCCATCTAGCACATCCATGATCTGCTTTCTAAATTGATCCATTCCCATCTCTGCTTCTAAAGTGCAGATTGATATATAGAATAGTGGCTCCATAAATTTAAAAATACTTTCATTGCCCTTCAAAATTTCTGTGTTGAAGGTACTCGATTTACAAATACAAGATTTTTTTCCCCAATAGCTAGAACTCAGCCTCATGTCTGAAAATGCAAGTAGGCTCTGTGGGCATGCATGTGTGTCACCATAAGGTTCTACAGAATAAACTACAGTCAGTCCTATTTATGCTCTGTACTACCCCAACTAATGCCACTGGGGTTGAACAGCTCTAACTGACCAAGCTAAGCAATGCTGTTAGTGGTGGTGCCAAGAAAGAAAAGAATCCACTTCAGTTCATCTTGGCCCCATTTGTTCTGCAGTGGTCCAAGGAGTACAAAAATAGTAATAACTTATGTCAAGTCAGCACAAGTAATCTGCTGGACAGGAGAGTGAGATGTTCACTTTCTGTACCACAATATACTTTAAACAATTTTCCCTCTACAGAACTGAAATACAGATATTTCTTCCTTTCTGATATTAAAAAACACCTACCCTTTCTTTTTTTCTTTACAAATATATAGTAACACCCAAGAGCTAACTTAACATTCTTCACTCATATGTATTGTAATAGCATCTTTAATTGTACAGTTACACTGCATTTCAGAATGATACAAGCTACAAGGTGAATGGAATACAATGAGAATGCATACTTTTCTCTGTTCAATACATACAATGTAATATTTGCATTACTTATATGTCTCATGCCACTTAATCATGATACAGAGAAACCCTGTTGTGAAGTGGGCCTGATACACCTATGAATCTTATGATCTTAATTACTACAATATCTGAGCATCTCACAATCAATATACTTATGTCCTCACAACACCCCTACAAATTAAGAAATGCTCTTACAACACAGGGGCTAAGGCAAATACAGGTTAAGCTCTGATTTTAAAGGCTATTAAATGTTGCTCCATTTGCGGGCCTAAATGATCTAGGGCCAGTCCACATCAGCCTTATAGATGCCCCACTTAGATGCCTCGCATCTAAGGAGTGTGATTCAATCAATTAAGTACCTATACAGTGAGCAGGGAGACATAAAAGTGAGCCAGAACACCAAGGTACTTAGTGGGGAAGTGCCTACAGCAAACCAATAGGAAATAAAGCGTGTCTGCAGAAAAGGACCTGGGATTTACAGGGGACAATAACCTGAATGTGAGATAACAGTGTGCCCTTGTTGCCAAGAAGGCTAACAGCATACTAGGCTGCATTAGTAGAAGCATTGCCCGCAGATTGAGAGAGGTGATTTTTTTTCCTTCTATTTGGCACTGGTGAGGCCACACCTGGAGTACTGTGTCCAGTTTTGCCCCCACCCTCTCTCCCCCAAGAAACATGGACAAATTGGAGAGAAGGCAACAAAGATGGTTATGGACTGGGGAACATAACTTATAAGGAGAGGCTGAGGGAACTGGGTTTATTTAGTATGGAGAAGGGAAGACTGAGGAGGGACTTCATAGCAGCCTTCAGCTACCTGTAGGGTGGTTCCAAAGAGGATGGAGCTAGGCTGTTGTTAGTGGTGATGGATGACAGAGCAAGGAGCAATGGTCTCAAGTTGTGGCAAGGGAAGTTTTCCCTAATACCTTACCTACATTTTCTCACTAGGAGGGTAATAAAGCACTACAATAGACTATCCAGAGAGGTTGTGGAGTCTCCATCCTTGGAGATTTTAAAGACCTGGATAGATAAAGCTTGGCTAGGATGATCTAGGTGGGAATGTTCATGCTTTGAGCAGAGGGTTTGACTAGATGACATCCTGATGTCCATTCCAACCCTAATTTTCTATAAATTTAGACCCCAGGACTAGGGACAGAAGTTACACATAAGCTGGTTTAAGTGATCAGAAACTAACAGAATAGAAGGTCAGTGCACATAAACCAGTTTAAAATAGCTGAAACTGGTTTAAGATAAACCTGGTTGAATGTATTATTAGACTTAACTGATTTAGGTCAAACAAGTTTATGAAACTTCTGTTTCACACCCCTTCCTGGTTCAAGTTAAATCAGAGTTCCCCAGCATTTTGCAGACCTGGGCTAGGCTATCTGTTCCAGAAAGCAGGGCTGGCCCCACCTCTCTGCTCCCTAGCAGTTAGGGCTGGCTCCCTTTTCTACCCTTCCTCCCTCCCTCACCCCTGGCAAATCCTGGCTGGGGTCTGGGGCCAGGGAGGAGGGTTAAACTTCCCTTCCCCCAATTACAGAGCTGCCTTGTCCTGCCCTGCTCTGTGAAACTTATTGTTGACCAGTGGTGATGTGTAGGGGGTGTTCAGGGGTGCATGTGCATCTCCTGAGTGTGCTGGTGTACCCCCTGACAGCCAGCACTTCCTGGTTAGATGACTGGTAGGGAGTCGGGTGGGAGCGCTGGTGTCCCCCCGCGAGCTCCAGCTGTGGAGTGGGGCACCAGGAGAAGCACCATTGCCACTTTTGGGAGCACTGCTGGTGCTTTTGGGTCAGCAAGATCAGTTGCAGGAGATTCCCCACCCCACCAGTCAGTGAGATCGGCCCAGGAGGCACCAGTTGCCTATGCCGCTGACTGTGACTGTAGACTACAAATCCCAGAGGCACCTGGAAGCAGGAAAAGGAAGTGATGAGTAACCATGCAGAGTCCTGCTGCTGTGATTCTGGACTGCAAATCCCAGAGACCTTGGGGGCAGTAGGAAGAGGAAGCAAATAACAGCCCACGCTGGCTGTTTGTTACAGAGCCATGCTCTAGTGCCCCCTGGCTTCTGGCCTGAGCCACTGAAGGCATGTGGCTGCAATTTCTGAATCAAAAGCGACTATCTGTTCATTTGCTTATTGGTTCAATCTTTGCAGCTTCAATTAACCTGCAAAGACTGAATTAATTAAGCCTTGGGCTTTTTGACTGCCTGTACTTAGTCCAGGTGTCTGACTCAGGGCTGCAAAGAAGAAACTTCTATAATCTTGAGATTCAGAGTGCCCTGATTAGACGTGTTGACCCATTTGACAGCACAGCTAAGTTGAGTTTGTTATGAAGCACTGCAACTCTTTTCCCCAGTCTTGAATATGGCTGGCAATGGTAATGTTGCTGCCCACCTTTGCCCAATTGCCACATAGAGAACTCACCCAGGAAGTAGGAGAACTTAGGCTGATTTCAGGTATCTCCCATAACAATTTAGGTAACAGCAAACAGAGATGGCAGTTGTATACCTGGGTGATCAACATGTGAACCACTTCTGAGCATTCACAGTATCCCAAGGCTAGATTTTTCAGTCCAGAATGTAGGTGACTAATGAGTCTAGGCACCTCTGCAGTTTTGCAGCTGCTGGAAGAGGTGAATGTTTTGACTTAGATGCCTCAATTTCATATAAATCTCATGTATGTGTTCACCAGGTCCATTTGGTTCTAGTCTGTAAGACTGCTAAATCATACTTTCAGAAATGAGGGAAGCATTTAGAAAACCAAGTCCCATGAAGGATTAGGTCCTTTATTTTGATGCCTCACTATGGACCAACAAATCTAACTCTTATTTTTTTTAAATCAAACCTTAGAGGATGCAGAAATGCACATACAAACAAACAAAGCATCCTAGCTATTTTATCAGTGTTCATGTAGGGTTTTGCTAATAGGAATTGGCCCTATCAATCTTGTTCCCTGCATCAATTTCAGTGGAAAAACTGTGCAATCTGTGTATTTATTTATTTGTTATGCTCCAAGTTGCAGGCTTTGAACATATGAGCTTCAGTGAATTAACACAGAGTAATGTAAAACAGCTGAAATAATTAAAGGATAAGGAAACATTATGGTTCACATTAATTGAATACAAAAAAAATCTGATATCTGTTTAAACATGCTAGAAAGTGCAAATCCACCTTAAAGTAGCACAATAGAATCCTAACAGATATTGGTCTCTTGTGGTTCCCCACAGGAAAGTAGGAAATAGGAACTTAAAATGTCTCGTTTTAACAGGAAAGATGAAAAGAGGAACAAAAAGGACTGAAAATTATGTGATTTCCTATATGCGCACAGTATTCCTTTCTACTCATTGCTCGTCTGGGAAGCATCTGCAGCAAAAAGACCTCTCTGAAAGTAGATGGCTTTGAAATTAGGGTGTGATGAGTATTTATGAATCTCTAATATGTCAGGTGTCTATTATTGAAAGAATCACAGATCAGATGTTTAATAATTTACCTTGTCTGGTATGGCTGGTGCAGCCCCACCTTTTTGTTCACATTTACTAGATTGATTGTTGCGTGTTGCAAGGCCAGAGCTAGGACCTCTCACAGATCTAGTGGTATTGGAGCATGAAGGGCCCAGACCACCGTCCTTTGATTTGCAACTCCTTTGGTGCACAGAGAGACGGTCAGGAAGGAAACTGTGTCCACAGTTACGACAAGGCATAAGCTGGGCCTGAGCGCTTTGGTATGCTACTTCATTTGTGGCATTAATATCATAGGAACCACCAGTTAGAGCCTGAGGTTTACTGGGCACTGGTCTTCTGAGATGCTTTGGTAATTTCTCATTTTCAATATGCCACTTCTCCAAGCATTTGGGCTCATGAATATCCAGAGATTGTGACCCAAATTCTCTCCCACAGATATAGCACACCTTAAAGCCTGGTCTCCTTGGTGGAATGACTGGTCGTTTCAATTGACTCTGAGACATGCTTGAAGAACTTGACCGATTTGATAATATTACTGTGCCTGGTCTCCTCTTCCCAGTGCCTGTTTTTACTATGGAATCTGCACTCACTATTGCTGGCAAAACTGTGGGAAGATTTGACGCACTGGATGTTGCAACCTGTTTTGAAGGCAGGATGGTAGAGATATTAGCGGGGGCCTCTCCAGCACTTGGCAGAGTTTTATTATTTTTGCTCAAATTCTTTTTCTTTCCAGTTGTTTCCATTAAGAATACAATGTTCCATGAATGCTCTCTCTCTCTACTTTACACAGGGGGACTTGAGGAACTGAGAAGGTCTTTTGTTTAGTGTGATGCTCACTTTTGTTGACTTCACTTCCCTGAGCTGAACACAGCAGATGCTTTAATACCGTATCCAGTTGATCTTCCAGTTCAAGTGGTTTTGATTTGTTTTTTCTGTGCTTTCTTGTTTTGTTTTGGGTTGGGTTTTTTTGCTGTTTGTTTGAAAGAAATTAAATAAGATATCAATAATTAACATCTCTCTCAAAAGTTGGCAACAAGAGATTTAGCAAGAATGTACTTACTCTACTATTATGCCATAGTTCCAAATACCATACAAATAAGAAAGGCCATAACAAATGTTCAACCTATAATTATACCTGACAAATTATTTTATTATAGAAATTTGAAACTTTAACTTAAGCAGTATGAAACTATGAGAAGTAAAAATAAATAAATAATGAGTTTGCATGAAGCCCTTTAAATTTAAACTACTGAGCTTCACATAGTTCTATGTTATTAGGAAGTTTTAACTTCATTCCTGGGTGATGTAGTTAATTCGTAAAATGTAGTTAATTCATGAAATTTCCCAATGCTATTGTATTCTGCAGCTACTATGTATTCCATCTCTTAGGGTCTTATGGTCAGCTTTTGATATTTACATGTATATGTGAGGAGTGGTTAGGTTAAGGAGATGTGAATCATCCCTTTTTTTTTGGCCTTGTGTTTTACACTCATCACTGCATTTCCTCAGAGAGGCAGATTTTTCTCTCTCCTATGTTTATTTTTATGCCCCTCTTAAATAACACTGTTTTGAATTTCTACAGCTATAGAGACTTCTATCACTGCAAGGAGAGTTTGAGGAAGAGATAAAAATTAAAATGTATACTCCACTGACTTACATGCTTACAGCTATCCAAATTTAACTTGGTGTCTTATCTAAAGCCACACATCATTACAAATATGACAGACATCTCTTGCCCTACAATACAAACTCTAACCTCTGAGCCAGACTGGTTCCCTATCACAACAGTAGTCAAACTTCCTTCCTCTAACTGAGAATAAATGAAGGAGACTTCTTTATGAGACCATGTACTCTTTAAATAGCCAAAGTGGTTGCTAGAGGACAGTACTAGTTTCTCCTTTCTTTTCCAGGGTCTGATTTTGTCATTCCTACACCTCTTCCAGTTCTTTCCAGGTCACAAGCAAACAATAATGTTTAGGATAATCCTGCACAGTGGAGCATTATACCATCCCTAGACTCTCTCATTATTCTCTGAATTTCACTGTGGGAGAAATTCTCCTGGGATCAGAAAGCCTGACTGTAGCTTGATTATTTTTGAAGTAAATTGTGCTAGAAACACTATATACCTCACCTCAGGAAAATACAGGAAACCTTGATTATTCATGCTGACCTAAGATTTTATTTTAATCATTTTTGCATATGTAACATTTAAACAAATATCTTATTCTGAATTACTTTTTATCTCCATGGCACCGTCCTTCCATGCATTTCTGATTCAGGGTTGACTGGCAGACAAATTCACAACCACAGATGTAACGAATTTGAAAATCCAGACATCATTCTGGCACATGAAGATGATTCTATGTAAGGAAAAAAAATACAGGACGTGTTACTGACAAACTAGATAAAACCCTTAACATGAAATTTTAACGTAGGTATATTTCTAGATTTGCACTCGAAATTCACAGTGAAAACGAAGAACAAAATTAGCAATACATTTTGGATCATACCACTTCTCTGGGAAAGCAAGAGAATTAACTATATAACCACTAGTATGGGATAATGAACTATAAATTTAGCGAAGTTCTCTCCGGGCAATTAAATAAAAAACTAAAATGTCAAATGGGTTCCAAGATAAATACACAGCCTAATATTTGTTCAGTTTGGATTCATTTCATATTCCTGGATAGATTAGAAGTACAGCTGCCTAGTGAAACTGTATATACCTTATAATTTATATCCCTTCTTGAACTCAATTTTCAAACTTAGTTTCCTGAAAGTAAAAATTGATTTTTCAAGGTAGTGCTGTAGAAATGGAGTCTTAGGAATTAAAAAAAAAATCTGAATTTTTACTTTTGTTACCAGAGCACATCCAACCCAGCTATGTTAGGGTGGGCAGGATTCCCTTGTGAGTTATATACCACCAACAGAAGTTGAAACTAGGTTCTAAATACAGAGGCAATTCTTTCATGAAATGTACTTAGGCAATCTTGTTCAAGACAAGTTTTATTAATGAAGATGGTAGTGTAAGAGTGATGTTGTAACTGTGATGGTCCACAGTGAGAGGCAATGATTTCTTTGGGTGATATCTTTTATTTACCTTCCTATGGTATGGTTGGAAGAGAGTGGGGATATCATATAACAAGATAAAAACCCAGCTAGACCTTCAGCTCCCAATATGACAGGTTTATTTATAAATCCAACACATATTCTAGCCAGGACATGGAACATACAAACAAAATATAGAGCTAGATTATGTTGCCTTTACAGAGTCACTTAAGAATAAGACTGACTGGTAAAACTTGCAAATATGCTTAATTCCCAGCCTGACTAAGACTTCCACTTTATTAACTTAATAATTTAGATTATTTAACCAAAGTGATATGTTCAGAAAATATTTAGTAACTATCACCAGAATTTGCCATGAGAAACCAGATCAAATAAATCAATTTGTGTTACAATCAAATATTTAACAATAAGTCACTGTAACATTGTCATGCTTGACAGAGGATCTCAGAGCCTACAACATGAATGAGGCTAAATTTCACAACTAAAGAAGAAACCAAGCACAGAGAAGTTATATGACTTATTCAAAAGTATGTAGAAAGTCTAAGGAAGTGCCAAAAATTCACTCTGTCTTTTAACTGCTAAACTTCTCATCTTAATAATATGACCCTTCCCTCTGCTAATAGCCTCAGAATCAGATTCTGGACCAACATAAGAGGCAACAAATTCCAAGCTCAGGGCCTGGCTATTTGCCTTCAAGAATTTAACTCTCAGCATGTTTAAACACTAGGCTTCTTGTGTTTCTTATTTTTTTTATATTCTCTCCTTAATATATATATATATTTTACATGCAAGTCTTTCTAAATTCAAGGAGAGTTATGTGAAACTTCAAAATTATTTGGTAACTTTTATTCTTTGATTTTTTTTTTAAATTAAAAAAACCCTACCACATAATAAGGACTCTCATGGGAAGTTTTAGGCACCCTTCCACTTAACTAGCATCCTTTCTGTTAACTATAAACACAATTCAACATGAAAAAAAAATCACTAAACTGAAGCCATAGCAGAAAGATATTGCTTGACCAACATTTTCCCCCTCTTAATGTCTCACAAGGATATCACTTAGCCAGGGATTTACAGAATATTTGCTACAAGAACTTCCTTTTTTGCAACTGGCTGATTGTTCTGCTTGGACAAAACGTATCACTTATGCCTTTCAATATGTCTAAGCAGAATATAGGCCTTATACTCACACTACAAGCAAATTTAGTTTAGATTGTAAGCTCTTTGAGTTACTATTTGATTGCATGAATACACAAGTACCCATCAAACTGGGGCATGATCTCTGGGAAATTTGTGTGCCATCATAAAGAAAAACACAACAAAATGTCACCAGAGTGATGCAATTTTCTTTCTGCTGTCTGTCCTACAAAGAGTGTTACTAACGCTTCTGGCACAAACATGAGGCTGAATTTTCCCAGGGAATTTGTGACACTTTCTTATTCTACAAAGATTCTTAATAGCTAGATTTCCTTGTACAAAAGGAGTAGAGTGAATATAAGGGCACTGTGTATCCCATCAGAGCAAATCTGTGATATTTATAGGAACACATCTTTATGGGCAACATTTTGTAGTATCCAGCCTACTGGTGAATACTAGTGAAAAAGTTTTGGTTGGTCTAATAAAAGATATCAGCTTCACCCAAGGAACCTTGTCTGCCTATGTCCTTAGACCAACATGGCTACAGCCTACACCTGAGTGAAAATGTTTAGCGTTTGGACCTCATCATCTCTAAACTTCTATTGTATCATTACACCTTATATTATGATAAAGTATAAGGTTGAAAAATTAGTAATTTTTTAGACTGGCAGGTACCTGTATATCCATAGACATACAGAAATGCCATGGTGCTTTTATTTTATGTATCAAAAGGGTTATTTTACAAAGTATTCTAGCCACTGTTCAATGTGAAACTGTGGAAGAGTCTTGGGAAAAAGGCACTAAAAACTAATGGACCTAGAAATGAAACTCAAACATTTGGGGCTAGCGACTACAGCAAAGCTATACAGGTAGCTAGCTGGTTTTGTAGTGATGGCTGTATGTCAAAGAAATAATTTTTGCCACTTCTGCCCAAGACATTTAAACGCAGAAAACTTCCCTTTCTTCACTAAGGGTGCATACAAATGTTCAGGGAGGTTGGGGCAAGCTAGATCATGTTAAAAATGTCCATCTGATCTAACAGTTTCCCCAGGTGCAGACCTTACACTTAGATCCCTAGTTAGGTTGATCTAAATGTGAACTGTGCAAAAGTTCAGGATAATTAGATTGGTTGAAAAAAGCAGACCTAATTTAAATTAACCCTACCCTCAAGGTGGTCTAATTTAGATGGGGTTGGCCATTTTCAGACCAATCTAACTGTCCTGAACTTCTGTATAGTTCCCAGTGCAGCTCCAGGGCTGAGGAAAGCCGGTTACTGGCCACAGCCCCGGGACTGTGCTTTTCCTACCTCCTTCCTGAGCTGTCCCCATTCCCAGATGGACAACTGTCCCCAGCAGACCAGTCAGCTCTCTCTCCATCCTAAGCTTGCCAAAGCCCCTGTTACACAAGCTCGCTTTACCAGTATTCACCAGGCCTTGAGCCAAGGAAGCAAGTCAGCGTGGGGGGAGAGGTGAGCAGGATTGGAGGGCTGATTCACTGGGGGAGGAGGTTGTTTGTTTTGGGGGCTAAAAATTACTCCTGGTCCTGGGGATGGTGGAGCGAGCTCCCACAACCTCCCAAGCCCCCTCACCTTGATCCCATGAAACTCTCCCAGAGTCCACCAATCACTTCACAGACCCTATCTACTACCCCAATGCCCTGATCCCGCCCCCTGTAGACTATGCCTGCTCCCCCACTCCCACCTAAAGACTCTGCCTACACTCTGATCCAACTGATTCCTCTCATTGTCCCTGCCTGCCCCCGCCCCCCCAATCCTACCTTGGATCCTGTTTGCCCCTGTGATCTGCCTAAGCCCTGCCACTAGCCCTCCCCATCCCAACTTACCTTACATGAGGTGACCATTTTAAATAACTTCCCCTAACCACCCTGAATGTCTGTATGTACCTTACCTGCCAACTATATAGCAAAGGACAAGAAATGTATATATAAAAACCTAAAAGTACATAGCCTTTCATAGCAATCTGACTTTTCTGACCATTGCTTCCCTGGAGTTCATCTCTCCACCCCACATTTGGCTACTGGTTAAGATTGTCAATCTCCATTGCTTAGCAAGAGTTATGGTTCTAGAATGTACACAATTTGTATTAATTGTCAAACAGGGCCTAACAGTGGGATTGTTTTAACTGCAAGGCCCTTTCAAAGAATGGGAATATTTCTAGGGAGGGTGGCCTATTGGATGAGCACAAGTTGGGAGCTAACTTAATTCCTCAAGAAGGTCTAAGCTAATAGAGACATAGGGAAACTAACAATCCTGAGAAAAAAAGGAGATAAAGATTATTGGAGGGTCATGGGAAGGGAAAAGTTCAACTAAGTCTCAAAGAACTCTGTACCTTGCAAGTTTGTGCCGATCACCATGTTCTATTTAATCAATTATGACAGAATGATCATTATGTTACCTGAAAAAATCTTAAAACAACTTCAAGCACTGATTTTCACTTGACTATTAGGTGACTCAGACTATTAGCATTAAGAATGAATCAGCCAATAAAAGACGCTATAAACAACCTATTAACAATAAAACCTATTGTTGGACTTCCAAGCTCACTGTTGTAAATACTTCATAACAGAATTATGCTTCCTTGTGGGAATTACAGCATTTGGTCTATGCGTCTTCCTGCCAAATGGACAGTTATTTGTTGGACACTATCTACAAATGCAGTGTGCTATGTTCAAATGTATTTGAACAATTCAAAACCCCTTTTCTTTAGGTTAATAACAAAATGCATTCAAATCCTTCAGAGTTTGGAATTAAAGTTTCTGTACAGAACATAACATAAAACATGTTTCTTGTTTTTCTTCATGTTTCTTGTTTTTCTTTCCTAAATTCATAGATTGTAGAGTCAGAAAGGACCACAATGGATCATCATGTCTGAACCCCTGCTCCTGGCAGGAAAGAGGACCAAGGTCACATGACCCCAGCCAGGTGACTATCAAGCCTCCTCTTGAAGACCTCCTAGCTTTAGATGATAGTACCACCACTCTTGGAAGCCCATTCCAGGTTCTAGCCAAATGTTACAGGAGTTTGAATAATACAGTGGAAATGAGTTATAGTTTACTATCTTAAATAGCAATCTAGCCGAGTGCTATAATTTAAAATATGGATTTGTAATGACAGTCCATTCTAAAATACTGGACACATATGATCTAATAAAAAGCAACTGGAATACTGCAGCTCAGCTCAGCTTCAGGAAATGAATGGCACATCATATGCATTATACAAAATATGAAGGCTGAAATCAGCGTAAGTTAGACAACCCACATTCTGCAGTAAGAACAAGACCTATAGCAATCTTTTCAAGTGATTCTAATCAGAAGTCATAACGACATTATCATTTGCTTTCTCTATTGCTATTCTCTCCAAGTGGTTAAGAGTGTAGGTTAAACAATTGGTTTGAAAGGAAGGGTTCTACCATTAGATGGAAGAGGAGAGTTTTTCACTGAAATGGCTGCTGTTCTTATTGTTTAGGAGTTATTCCATTTCTGTGTTGGAACCAGGAATCAAAGTTCACACATACGTTTCCTATTTCCCCCATATAAAACTCTTCCTGAAGAGCCTCTCTGTTTTCTCATTTCTCTAAAATCCCTTATGTAAACAACCCCTCAAAGCCCATTATCAGGCCATTTTATAAGCCTGGATGCCTTGACTGAACTCTACTGAACAAAACACATTTGTGCTGAGCAGGGGATTAAATTGGCCGCTTCTTATGAGTCCTCAACATTTCAGCTTTTTCTTAGAGGAGTTCCAAAAGGAGAATTCACAATTGAAAAAAACAGTATTTACCTTGTAGAAAAACACATTGCAAGGATTGCCTTGTTGCCAGGAGAGAACATGCTTCTTCATTAGCAAGATGAAAAATTAGTTGTGACAACTGGGGGAAATCTGTCAATGTACAGCAAGCACATTTTATTTTGTACTGGGGACTCTTTGTATGTGCCTGTCAGACTGCAAATTTTGTTTGAGTGTGGGATGTGGCTGTCTTCTCTGATGTCCTTTTGCCTCCATATTGACCTGAAACTCACAAGAAGTGATGGGCGAAGTTCCTTCACCTGGCACTGGACTAACAATCGGGGTCATTAAATATGGATGAAGTACCATTGGCCAAAGTGTTGGCTACTTCCCAGGGTAAACCAGTTTTTCATATCTGAGATCTGGGAATGGAGGCTGTTTAGAGATTCACCTGACAAATGGAATGAAAGCTTTCAAAATACCAAGTCTATCACAAGATATTTTGAAAGAGAGAGAAACTACATAAAATGGGCTGGACAGAGGAGGAAAGAGAGAGATGCTCCAGTGGGGGCCTAGAGGCAGAAGGGGATTGCATTCCAGACCCCTTCCAGTCCTATGTCCCTATGCAAGCTAGGGACTAACTAAAACAAATGAGGTTTTTAAAATCCTTACAAAACCTCTGCTTGCTTTCATTATCTCTTGCCCCTGAAATGCTAAAAGAAATGGAGAGTGCTCATATGGCAGGAGCTCTGGGAAAGGCCTCATTTAAAATAATGGGGGAATCTGGGGGCAGGGAGGTGGCTAAATTTTGGAAGCTTCTGGCAGCTGAACTGGAAGGACTCATTTTTGCAAATGCAGACATGGCTGGACCAAGGAAGTGTGCTAAAGAGGCTAAATCCAGAGTCAGCAGGTCTCAGAAGGCCCAGTGAAGCTAAAACACACAGATCTCTGCATGATGGGATGTAAACAAAGCAGTCAATTGGGTATCCTCCTTGGGCTGTGACTGTCAAGTAAGAAAATGAAAAAAGTACATCTTATTAGAAAACTTCTGTTTCAACACATATTAAGTGAAGTCCTATGTGCCAAAGCCCTTATTCAGGGAAAACTCTCTCTGGTTAAGAGAGAATTTCACTTAGGACTGTAGAATTGACCCGTTGCCTGCCTTCACAACTGTCCACAACTCTTCACTTTTTGTGCTTAATCTTCACTTGATGGCTATAGTGAGAATTCCTATTTGGGACACAATTTATTTTCACATTGACCAGTGGAACACTGGTTGTCAGAAAAAGTTATAATCTTACTTGTGACATCAAATTTCAGTTATTAAACAAAGAATATATCATAAACAGGTTTACAATCATCATCACCAATTTAATTATGTAACAGTAGCAAGTTGGAGTCCTAACCCTGGGAACATGATTCCCCTGTACTAAACTACGCACAAATACATAGTAAGAGACAGTGTGTCCCATGAAGAGGTTGTAAGTTAAATAGACAAGCTAACAAAAGACAAGAAGAAAAGTGAAGTGATTTGTTCACAGTCACACAGAAGGTCAGTTGCAAAGTCAGGAACTGAGTATATATTTCCTGACTGCCAATGTGATGCTTTACACATGAAGCCCTAATGGAACAAATGCTGTTTAGAGCTAGCTAATGTTTTCAAAAGTTGGTTCCTTAATCATACTCACAAAAATGTGCATGCACATCTGGGATTATTAAGGGCAGGATGCCCACTTCCAATGCAAAAATCCATCAACATCTGCGAAATAAAGTTCCTTTGCTTGCAACAGGTGATGCTTTTGCGTCTCAAAATGTGGTGTTTTTCTTACATTAACACAAATGTCCACAATAAATACTTACGGAAGATACAGAAAATAAATGCCATACGTTACACAAGGCATTTTTTTCAGTGTTAACTGGTTTTCAAACTTTTCCACAAGCCTTCTAACTATTTCTTAAGGGAAAACATATAATACTGAACAATAGATTGAAATAGCATTGTTTGTGCTAAAGTTGTCTTATTCTGCTCGATTTTTAAATCAGGGTCGAAATCTGTAGTATAAGGTACTTCAAAAAACTTTTTAAACAGTGTGAGCTAGTCTGCTGTATTTTATTATATGACATCTTTTAACTGAAAGACAAAAAGCAGAAAATAAATACTTTCTAAATATGTTCTTAGCAAATCCATCCAAATTCAAAACCCTTATACATTTCCTGTATACTATATTTTTCTCCAAATAACAGTCCCCCTTAGTCAGTCAAGGAAGTAAATTATTTTCATTTTAGTAAAGTCAAAAGAAACATCCATTGTCCAATCAAGTCTGAATTAAGTACATTGAGAAAAGGATTGAAATTCCATGTTTCCCAGTCAGGCTGATTTATCTTGTCAGAGCTGAGCAAGATCCACATTTCTGTATATCTTCCTATCTTAAGGAATAGTTCTCAAGATCTTCTCACAGAATATTGGCATATACACCCATTTCTGGCAGTTGCAAAGCCCTGTGAGACTGTAAGACAGGGGTGGGCAAAATGTAGCCCATGGGCCAGATGCAGCTTGCCAGGGCATTCTATCTGGCCTGCAAGGCCCCTAAAAAAATTATAAAATTAATATTTATTTGTCCCTGGCTGTCAGGCATGTGGCCCTTGATGGCTTGCCATAACTCAATAAGTGGCCCTCCACCCGAAATAATTGCCTGCCCTGCTGTAAGATCTAATATCATAGGAGCCTGGTTTAAATCTCTTATGAGTAATGCACTCAGAAATGTCCAGAAGAGAAGCCTGTTCTACCAGAGAGGCAGCCACATGTGTAACAGGCACTAAGGGATGTGACACCTCCACAACCTGTTTGCAGAACATGGGTCAGTGTCAACACCTTCATTAAACAGGGATAGACACACATAGCTGAGGGCAAGTACTCTTTAGTAGCTGTGAGTCTCAGATACTAAAAAGCAGTACTGTGTAGATAAACAAAAATAACATTGTACTATTCCCTAATTAAACAGCTAGAATAAAGTCAGGAATTTTCTGGCCAAATGCGTTTTCCTGATCAGAAAAGGTTGATTAGTCAACATGATTTTTTTTTGCACAATGTTACAAGGTTCAATAAAATTTTTATAGTGGAAACCACTTTTCAGAACAGAAGAGAAACTGACCCTTGCCCAAGAGGTCAGGCACATGGTATGTAGGAGTGAGGTCCCAGCTCTTAATCTGGGAAAGAGCGAGTACTTGAATTTTGATCTACCATCATCCAGATTAGGGCATTAACTGGTGCAGTGGGATGGGGTGGGTCTCTCCCTTGCACTGCTTTTTTGTATGATAAATTTTGAAGGGTCTCTCTCATGGAATAAACAACTTAAAACATCTTAAGAATTTACCAAGGTAAGTTCATGATTGCATTTGCTTGTTACAGTGGAAAGCTTGAGTGAATGACTCAGAATGTTGCTTTTTTCCTGTATGCTATCCTAACACAGAACAGAAATGTTTTTAAAATCTCAATTTTTTGAGAGATAAAATAATTGTTTCCTGTCTAGTTCTGAAAGAGACTTACTGTGACTTTAACAAAAAATTATTTGTATTTGTGAACAATTGTGATGATAGCAGAGCAAATAAGAAAAATAATTTATCAACATTTTCATGAAAAAATTACCTTTTTTCTTTGAAAAGTTTTTAAATGCAAAGTTTTGAGACATGCTTTAATAAGGATGACATTTTCCTCAAATCTACTGTGAGTCCTAAGGATTTGCACTACATTACGTGATTAACAGGTTAATCGGGCCTTAAATAGCAACCTGGCTACATATTCAATTTAATTCAATTTAAGGCGTGGTAATAGAGTAAATGAGCCACAAAGCTATTCCTATGGGTGACATGTTGGGAGGGCATGGGGGGCATGTGCCCCCCCCCCATTGGCCCTTGAAGGCCGGGGAGTGGGGAGTGATGGCTGGTTCCCCCCTGCACAAGATTGTGGGGGCACTGAGATAAGCGCTACCAGCACTTTTGCCAGCGGTGGAGATTGACCACTGCTTGGCAACTGGTTTCTGGGGACTCCCCTCCCCTCCACCAGTTGGCAATTGGCCACTGGTGCCCCTCAGTATCAGGAGGCACCAGCTGCCCATATTATCTGCCACTTTGACAAACAGCAAGTTACCCCGGGTGGGGTAAGGGAGACTGGGGCAAGCACTGAGTTGGCCTCATCAGCCTTACATGGGACCCTGGGTGCCTCCTGGGGCTGCAGCTGAGGCGATTTTGGTGCATGGAGCCTGTCTGGCAATGGAGTTCAGCTTCGGGCAGCCCAGCTTTGCTTTTCAGCAGCATGTGCTGGCCAAGCATGCATTGCTCTGTTTTTTTACTGCCTTTTTTTTTTTTTTTGATTCCTGGATATCTGCACATACCACACAACTGTGCTCGTCTGGATGCGTCCCCAGGTTTCAAGTTGCTGATGCAGGTGATCATGATCCCAGGTTCCCCCTGCACTGGCAAATGGGACACGATTGGGATCTAATCCCTGATCACAAAATCATGCATCCTGCCTTGCATGTGGCATGTCAGGAAGTGCAAATGTTGGGATGGTAGATTAGATCCTGTCAGGGACCTTAGTGAAGCTTTCTGTTCAAGAAGTTATTTCTTGCTAGAAAATGTATTTTCTTTTAATTTCCTTGCAAGAGAGAATGACTTTAAAAAAGCCAGGTCCTGAGTGAGACATCTATGCATGAATTCCATCTTCTGTCGGTTGTCTCCTTCAATGGACATATTTTAGGATTTGTGCACATGATTTGTGTGTGTGCACCTGTGCATGTTCAGTGTACTATCTAGTTTGAAATGTGTAGCTTGCTGGTATGTAGACACCATATTAGCAGATCGAGTTTACTTTCTGGAAGAAAAAAAATTTTTTCTTTGTGTTGCTTCTAATCAAGAAAGTTTATAATTACCCTTCTGACTATGTTTAAAGAATGCTTATATTGAAAATATTAATTATCATTTTCTAAATAAAATAATGCACATGCATTTACTAACATACTTGTTAACTTTGACAAAGTCCAAAAGATTTGGATTCTATATTTATCCCTGTATTTTAATACAAGCAGTTATTACTTGATGCCAAAATCTATTTGTAATTTTTTGAGCTGAAGATCCTTTTACTTTAACCTAGTAGCACTTGTTTTATCTATTCTTCTCATTTTGTAAATCAATTAAGCCTGTATTCAGCTCCCAGAAAAAAATGAGAATAGATATAAAAGGGGTCCAAAGTTGAGAGGCACAGAAAGATTTCCAGATGGAGACACTGAAAGATCAGGCAGCACATTCTTTGGGAATGCAAATTGTTGAAGCTAAACAGCTGGAAAAAAATTTCTTTACAAGGTTTCGGGCACAAACACTCTTCTTCAGGCATACTGAGAGTCTGCTGGTGAATTGTGTCCTCTCCTGCATAGAATAGAAGCCAAAATGCAAAATGCAAGTCTGTGAAAATGCACATGCCTGGAGGTGAGGGTCAGAGGGGTGGAAAACAATACTGTGCATTAGTGCCAGTTACTGCACATTTGTGTAGTACCTCATATCAGAGGTCCTAAACTTAATACTCAGTAGCAATGACACATTAATTCATGTAGACACGGCCAGTAAGGTGCTGTTGGCACATTTGACTTTGTAAAGATGTTACTTTGTGCCGGATAGCCTCTGCTGTGTTGCAAAAACCCAACTGAGTTTCCCTTGCAAGGATTGATATTTGCAATGCTTATCTTGCCTAAGGACTGTTTTTCCTAAAAGTAACACCACATATACATGTTAATTAATACAGTTTAAACTGCCTAGTTTGGACTGTCCTAGTCTGTATTAACTTTCAATGAGAATTAGTTAATTCGGATTGGAGCCAATTTTAATTCTGGCTACAAGACATCCACATGTATATAGCGATGGCTGTAGTCCACATTAAACCTAGAAAAATGTAACATGTATAAACAGCCTACTGTAGGGTACCTGTAGATCTGCAGGACACCTACTCCAATGTGCTGTAGTTACAGTGCATTGGAGCAGACTCAATTAATTAAAAAACTGAATGCGAGGCCTTCTAATTAATTAATTGAGTCTGCTTGAATGTGCTAATTACCATGCTCCAGCAGCAGTTTTTTTTTTTAACTAAAGTGCATCAAATAAGCTTTAGTTAAAACAAAATGGCAGCAGGGTTTAAGTGTGGGATGCTGAATACACAAGACACTGTGGCCACTTTAATTAGAGCAGCTCCTGAGAGCTGCTCTAATTAAAGCACCCCACACCCTGGAGCATGATTAAAGATGCCCCTAGTGATTCAGGTAAGAGTGTTAACTATTAAATCCCTTCCTGCTTTCTGCTATATGTAAAGCAGTTAGAAGGCCTCGCATTCAAAAACTGTTTGGACTCAATTAATGTGAGCATATCACAGCATAGAGTTGTAGGGAAGCTGTAAAGACCAGAGTAATAATTTATCAGATGTCCCACTCAGCTGCAAGTTGATGATGCATTTTTAATACCTGTGAGAGGGAGCTCTCTCAGGGCTGGCCTGCCATAGGTCCCCCATCTGTTTATGGGCCCACTACCCACCTCCTCTCCTGCCTTGATGATACATAATTATGGTGTTAATTAGGCAGAAGGCTGCCCCGATGCCAGGGGGCTCTATCTGTGACTCCGTTCCTCCCATACACCACAGCCCAAGCCTTGCAGATGGCATCACTCTCACTCTCACTCTCACTCTCACTCATACCACCCTCCTCTCACAGGGTCTCTTTCCCACACTGACAACTTAGACTGCCTTGATCCCTCCCAGAACAGGCCCCTTCAGCCATAGGCTTTATCTAGCTCATACCTTGGGTGGCAGACAAATTGTCTTTTGGGCCTCTCCCATGAGCCTCACTGGGGTAGTGGCCAGCCAATTACCCAACCGGGTCCAAGCTTGCCCTGGCCCCTCCCATAGCAACTCTATACACTCACACACACTTACTGAGCTCCCAGCCCTCACGGCGTCTCATCTCCACCCCGTCACTGGGGCCACAGGGATTCCCTCTTCGGTAGGGGCTCAGGTGGCCATAGCCATGCCTGGCCCCCTTGAACCCACAGTATTGTGGGGGTTAAGGATTAAAGTATCCCAACCCACCTTTCACCAGGGTGGTAACTGGCCTGGTATTTCCTGGGGACTCCTGCACCACTGAGAGCCCCACCAGGCCACCCACTCCCAGCAGGGAGCAGTTTGAGGTCATGTCCAGGACCAGAAGCCTCCAAACCATCCCCTACAGCTCCTGCCCTTACCTTCAAGATGTTACATACAGACTTTCATCCAGGCAATGTCCCTGCCTGGCCTGCCAGCAGTGAACTGCTCTGTTTATATTGGCAGCCAGAGTTCTAAAATGGCCGCTGTAACCAAGCACCTGCTGGCTGTTTGACTCAGCCCTCAAAGTGGCAGGCAGTAACTGTACCACCATACCCTTATCTGAAAAAATATTCTTGTCATTTTTTAAAAACATGGGCTTCTGCAGCAAGAAAAATTCTACAGCATCAATGTTGACTGACTGTGTCATCAATCTGGGATGACACAAATAAGATTTACTGGTCTGAGTCCTTAATTGTTCCCATTATGCTTTGTTGATTTACTACTTCTGACTTTGCTTTCTCCTCATTTATGTTGTTATTCAGATTATTTGTTTATATATCTTGCTTTCTGTCTTGCAATTCTTCAAATACCAGGTTTTCATTCAAATTCATGAGTCTATCGAAAAATACATAGAACAGCAGCCTGAATACCCTAAATAATGTCAGTTAAATGAAGAACAATGTAAAATATGCATACCCAAACTCTAAGCTGCGAAGTAAGCTTCATCTAGTTAGAAGCCCAACATTCCTTTTCCAAATACCAGATTCCTGGATCAATGAAAATGCCAAATGAAATAAAACGCTAGTAAATTTTGCACTGATGTCAATTATGCTAATAATTTAAGCAACAACTCTATCAACCATACCCCTGGAGAGGAGATCATTTTATGTGTGTCAGCATAAAGTTAAATCACAACTGGAAATTTTCAACAAGTAACATATGTAGTTTCATTTGTACTTTTTTCTATGATGTGGTATGGTCAATAATTCACATGCCAGTTGTGGTTATTCTGCTTGTCAAGTAAGGTTTTTTAACTTCCAGTATCCAAAATGTTATACATTATGATTGTATTTGTACTTCCCCCTTTTCCCCCATTAAATATCAGAATAATCAAATTTGGTTTCCATCTGAAAGAAAATGGAATGAGGGAAGGAAGCTAAACATGGTTTGTCCACAGAGCCTATGTTTCTGCCCTGGTGGCCTGTACAAATGAGATGTGCTAAAGAAAGAAAGAAACTGCATAAGTAATCCATTTGTCAAATAGTCACAAATCAACCAATGTTGGTGGGAAAAATACTACTTAAATCTGTTCTCCTCAATAATCTATTTTGTTCAAGTCTCAGAGATCTATAAGCATCCTGCACAATGGGCTATTTGTGTTTGATCTCTGGGGTAAAAGAAGGGGCTTAATTACCCAATCACTACTGTTGTGACATTGAGAAATGTGATCATCTGTCTAAACCAACATGAATTTGAGGCATAACCAGATTAACTGAGTCCTCCAAAGCCACAGAACAAGAGCATGGCATAGCTGCGATTTGAATGCAACAGTTCCCAGAGTTCAGTCCTGTATTCAAACAGACAGCCCAGCTTTCCTAAGAGCCAGAAGGATCACTTCTATGCAAACATCACAAACATGGTTTTCATATTTCCCCATTCACTGCCTGAGCTAGGAGCTTTATTATTTTTCTATCCTGTTACCTTTAAGGCATTCACGGAATTATCTGACCTGAATGGCAGAGAGACTGAAGGAAGTACATTGACAATTTACCCTAAAAATTATCCCTGTTTAAAAAGGTGTAGGCAGCAAAATTTAGCTCTAGATCCTAATTTCTTCCATAAACATGGGGTTTTTGATTCTGGATTTTGATTCTTGTTCCTCTCTTCTAAAAATAGAAACTCTGCAGCTTAAGCAACAGATTTAGAAGACCATAAAATAAAGCACAGTTTCTCTGTCTATGTAAACTTTTTCTTGTCTTACCTTGTGATTGCAGCACTTAAGCCCCCACATTATGATCCCCCTGCTGTGTTACCAACAACAGGGCTTGAAAGGTTGGAATTTTCTGGTGCCATGGAAATGGGAGTCTCCTTCTCCTCTCCCAGGTGTTGCCCAGCAACATGTCAACAAATGTGAATTCACAGAGCTCTCAGAAGCTGATTGGCTATCTTCATTGTTTGGTGAGAGAAAGGAGCAAGAAGCAGTGTTTAGCACCAACCAATGGGAAAGATCTTTCCATAAGTAACTTCAGCAGGAAACCTGGGAGCTGCATCTGGAACCCCTTCCATCCTCATCCAAGGGAGTCTCAGTAATGACCTGCAATTTAAGGAGTGTTAGAAAAAGTGACATCTGGAACCCCACCTTCCCAGGGAATTCTGGATGCAACATCTCACTCTGAATGTTGCTGGATACACTTACGCCACAGTGTACATTAGCTGCATGTCAGCCAGAAAAAAAAAGCTTTGAGCCAAAACTTGAAAATTAATGGATCGTAGCTTCTACAATGCACCAGGTCAGTCACTCTCCAATAAGGGAGAGTGTTGTATCATGGGATGTACAATTTGTTCAGCCCATAGAGGAGAATGGGAGCATAAGGCATTTAAATTACAGCTTCCACAAGGCACCACAGCACCATTTAGAAAAATAATATTCTAGTTTTCTGTGAAAATATTTCAATTGTTGATACATTGACACTCCCTCCCTCCTCTCCCCACCATGAAGATTTCTGCACCTCTTTCAATGAAGGAGAAAAAGCATAATGACAGCATAGGGATGCTATATGTATGAAGGTCATGCTGCTTGGTAATAAATCCATGGGGCTATCCTCATTTAATCTCTTCTTATATTTATGCAAATAAATAATAGCTACAGTTTGTTGTGAATTTTGACAAGAGCTATGGTTTATGTGCTGCTAAGCAACAGAGGTGTATCGCAAACAAACTTGAGTAGCAGAGCTGGTTGAAAATTATTGGTGCTGTAGGTGCACTACTACCTAGGAAATAATATGAAGAATGAAGTGGGTTTTTACAGGACTGCTGTGTTTTCAGAGGTCTGTATTTGAAGGCACCAGAAGCAGACTGTTTTAGTAAACCTGCTAGTTCCTGAAGTTGTCTAGCTGCTCCACACAGTGAAGAGGAGGAGGCAGCAGGGATTTCAGAAAACAAATGTACAAAATTAGGGCAGGTTGGGTTGAGCCAGTAGGACTACAGAATGCAAGTTTGGAGAGGAAGAGTGATGACAACCATGATGTCTGATATTGTAACGCCATTCAGTGAGACCTTTACTCCACAATTACCAGGTAATATGTTATCAAACTGTATGCATCAGCCATGGATATACATTAAGTATACGTACCTAGTAACTCACCCTTTTTTTAAAGTTAGCACTGACACTGGGTATGGATTTCAACCTATGTAGGAGAAATGTATTTTCAATATGGCAGAGAACAATAGCCTGAGGAAGTGCTTCTGAGGCTTAGTCACTTTTTGCACATGCCATTTTGTCCTTTAACAGGATGATTGGCAGCAGAATGCAATGTTGAAAATGGGCCCACTGCGGGAAGGACAGGATGAAGGGATCTTGGAGTCATTGTTGATGCCAGGATGAACATGAGCAGCCAGTGTCAGACGGTGGTTGGGAAGGCCAACCGGACCCTAGCGTGCATTCAACGGTGCATTTCAAGTCGGCAGTGATCCTCCCCCTTTATGCGGTGTTGGTCAGGCCGCAGATGGAGTACTGTGTCCAGTTCTGGGCACCGCACTTCAAGAGGGACGTGGATGGCCTCGAGAGGGTCCAGAGGAGGGCCACT
>JAGPOW010003395.1:56431772-56462200 GCA_030014935.1 Caiman crocodilus
GAGGTCCTGTGACCCCAGCACTCGTTCCTGCCATTGGCGGGGGGTCAGACTAGATGGCCTGCTCTAGGCCCCTTCTGACCCTAGATACTATGATACTATAAAGCTGGGAGAAAGGGGGTATCTCTCCAGCCTGAAAATGTAGAGAACAAAGGAATAGGGTGAAGGAAAGGGAGAAAATGAGAAGGGTACAAATGTGGAAGAAAAAGAGACCAGATCAGGGAAAAGGGGGTGGGGGGAAGGGAGGAAGGAAAGAGCAATGCATCTAGAATGTGGAGATGGCATTGAGAGATGTAACTAAACTCATAAGATATGAATCCTGGGCCAGCATTTCCCAAACCTCATTGTCACTCTTGCAACCCAAATAGTCAGCTACACTTGCTATGGCAAAGCTTGCCAGGAAGGTTCTTTCTCTACTTCACAAGTTCCCAGTCCTCCCTGCTCTGTGTGGAGGGCTACTTCACTTATCCACAACACTAAGTGCCACACAGTTGCATGCTTGTAGACGATTTGCAGGAGCAAATTCGGGGCAAGAGAGCAGACCTGGCATCAGAGTAGGAAGCGTTGAGACACTGTGGATAATCAGGACAGAGGAACTGAGGATAATCAGCACAGCAACTGGAAGAGAGGTCCAGTAGAGGGGTGAGAGAGTGTCAAAGAGGTTTGAAAAATGCTGACTAGAGTGGATGGGCACAGTGGGCCTTAAGGATGACCCCCTTTAAGTCAGCACCTAATTCTCACACCCCACTTGCCTACCCCAAATTACAAAGCTGTTGGCATTACTAAGAGAACAACAAAATGTAGCAGAGCTGTGTTGTCAGGATCACCAGTGTGGTTGTTGGTGGCATCCTTGTTGAGTGTTACTGATGCATTGTCAGTGTTGAAGTCTCAGCAATTGTGGTACTGGCCAAAGTCACAGCCAGGAGATCCAAACCCTAATCTTGTCTTAAAGAATGATCACAGGCTCAGTACAGTGGCAAAGATTTGGTCAGGTTTATTGTCTACTAGCATAGCCTTAACATTTTTTGGCTTAACAAGTACATCAGACTGGGTATTAATGCATTTTTACATGGGACAAGATAGGCAGCACAACACCACACAGGCTTCCCTAGGCTGCTACAGAGTTCCCTTGATTTCCAATTATCCTTTTATATAGTGATCACAACAGATTAAGTATCACATCCCATCTATATTTTGGCTTCTTGAGTATCCTGTTCTAGGTGTTCCTGTCCTAGTCATATCACACGGGCACCAGACTATTCAGCACCAAGCACAACTATCCCTTTCATACATCTCACGATAAGATTGCACATCTTGCACTATCATCATGAAAAACAATAATGTACAGACAGATGGTAACCCAGTGGGTTAGACACTGTTTTGAGGTTATCTTGTTATACCTATCTATGCATTCATGCCCCGTCTATCTACATTGGTCTGCACATGCCTTTGTATGACCTGTAGACAGTTTTTGCCCAGTTGTTTGTTCCATTGATTTAATGCATCAGTCCTTGGTACAACTCTGCTTGCTCTGTCCCTTTAAGTTTTATATCCCCTGTCATAGACAACATGATTTTTGCATGGGTAGATTTTGAGGAATCTGTGGCTGAACTGATTTATTTCATGTATGATTTTATTAAAACTAGGTGATCCATTTCTCCTATGAGCAAGGATGGGCTCAGTGGATTTCTTTTAACTTTTCATTCACTTCTGTCTCTACTGCTTTTGCAGGTATTGTTCCAGGCTTCAGAATAGGATTTCTTGAAACCTGGCTTTCAAATAGTGTGGTTGTAGTACAGTGGCTATTGTCCATGAGTCATTGGATGGTGACTGATCTAGGTCAGGGTTTTTCAATCTTTTTTAACAAGTGTACCACTTCTGTCTCAAACTTTAAGCTCATGTATCCCATTTATATTTTTTCTCGTTTTTAATGTTACCAATTATGTAACTTAAGGCTGGCTACACTGATTAACATTAAATGCATTAGTAATATATGTATTTTATGTCATATTTCATATGACATATGTTTTATGTTATGTCATAACTATATACATAGTTATGACATAACAGTTTGGGCCAGGTTAGACCCAGCTGTGTGCAGGAGGCAGGTGGCATAGCCAGTGCACATTGTGCTGCTCCTGGGGCACTGGCAGTGGGGCACGGAGCGTAGCCTGTAGCGGCAGCTGCCTTTGCCCCACACACAGATTGGAGGGCACATCCCCCTTGTACCTGCCTGGAGGATGTGTGCAGTGGAAAGAGCCCCCGCACACTCTGGATGAGCTGCCTGTGCTCCCAAGTGTCCCACGACCTACCCTGGGTCCCTGTTCACCCTATCCCCTGCCTGTCTCTGCCCCGCTCCTTCCAAAACTGCAGGGGCCTCGATCTGCTCCCTCGCTGCTTCCCCACAACAGACATACCTGCTGACGGAGGGGTGGGGTGCATGCACGCATGTGTGCTCACCCTCCCAATCATATTTTCTTCCTCTGTTTATGGGGAAGCAGTGGAGCTGGGGCTGGAGCAGGCTTTGTTTAGCTGAGGTGTGGTGCGGGATGGAGCCATGAGCAGTTCATCCAAGGAGTGCGGAGGGGTGAGTGGCTCCTGCCACTGCATGAACCCTGGGAGGGCATGGGGGGCATGTGCCCCTGGATCTGAGTGCAGGGCAGGGTGGGCTGCCACTGTGGGATGGGGCTGGGACAGTGCTGGGTTTTTCCTATTGGAGGCCTGGGCCAGGATGCCCTTGAGGTAGGCAGTGGTAGCGCTGGAAGGAGAGCTATGGTGAATTTTAGGGTGGCTGCAGCCCTACCCCCCGTAGCCTCTTCCCAGCACTGCTGCTGCCCACCCCAAGCACAGCCCAGCCCCCCTGCCGGGAAGAGCTCAGCACAGCCTCAGCCCACCCTGTTCCACACACAGATCTGGGGCACATGCCCCCATGACTTCCTGGCATGAGTGCAGCAGTGGGAGCTGCCCCCACTCTCTGTGCTCCTTGGATGAGCCACATCTCCATTCCCTGGTCCACCATGGCTATGCAGTGCCTGCCCCTGACCCTGCCTCCCTCCCTCCCTCACCACAGGCCCCCCATCTCCCTTTCTTCTCCCCCTTCATTTCCCCACAACAGACTTACCAGCTGACCCGGCTTTTCCATACTGCCGGGCTGCACTCCTGGCTGCTCATTCATTCTGTGTACCCCTTATGACCTTTTGAAGTATCCCTAGGGGTACACATACCCCGGTTGACAACCACTGATCTAGGTCACTCGTATATCTCCATCCCAGTAACCATCCCAATTATCTTATGATCCTTTCTTTAATTTTGCACGAGCCACCTTTTTCCATTTCTACCTCTACTCCGGGTGCTATGTCTGTATTTGGAGCATGTTGTTTCAAATTTTCAATTGCCATTTCTAACTTTTTATTCTGTTCCTGCACTAATTGCAACCTATCATGTGTCTGTACAGCTTGCACAGCTTGCTGCCCTGCCAGCAAGGCTTGATATTTCCAGTGTGTCACTGCTTATAGTGTTTCTTCTAACTCCTTTCCTTTTTATCTCACCTGCTCTTCTGATAATGACCTGATTTAATTGGGGATTATTAATTTAACCCTATACTTTTTCTCTAAGAGGAAATGTGCCCTCCAACATGCAAATAGGGCAGGATGTAGCAGGTAGATAACAAGATTGGAGCATCCTACAACTCTGTTGTTGGATTTATGCTACCAGCCAAATGTAGCCTTTCATTGTCATCTTCTAATTCTGCTATTGAGCTTTATAAATGAGATTTCTAGAAAACGACTCTATAATGAGTTCAGGAATTTATTAAATATTATAATCCTGCAAGTACTTTCAACAGCCGATAAAAGCTAAAGTTTAGGAAATTATAAGGGTGTACTTTCTAATACAAAATCTTTTGGACCACATCTAAAAAAAATCTCTAAAATATTTCAAGAGTCAACTCCCTTTAACTTTAATCCATATCCCACAAGTGATGGAGGGTTATTAGGCCATTCTGTCTAATGCAGAAACAGATGGGGATTATGATACTTCCAAATGTTTAAAATAAAGCATTAAGATCTCTGATGGGCTGAACTTCATTTAGCATATCAGTAGGCATTATTTAATGAAATGAGACAGGCATTATTTGTCACCTCTAAACACACACTCCTAACAAAGAACTAAAGCTAAAGCCCATCTGCAAAATTCCTGAGTAGATTCATCTATCTGTTTGCTTTGGGTGAAGAACATACACTTGCATTTTGTATTTGAAGACTGCTATATTTTCATACCTGCTTTATCTGGGAGCTCAATGACTTCTCACAAACTTCTTATATAAAGGACAATGGATATGCCCAAAGTTTCAGTGTAATGATGCAACCGATAACAGTATTTTACGGAAAATGGAACAACGTATACAGATGAGATTGAGAAAGATAAAACCTAATCTTACTGCACAGTGGTTGGGGGCACATGGAAGATGAATGACTATTTCAAATATCTGCACTGGTTAAAGTATAAAGGGGAGGTGGCACCACACCACTTCTGTCTGTTTTGTGAGTGCTGCCTTATGGATCTGGCACTTTGCTTTTGTGCCCCAAATATTCTAAAACAAAACAAACGAAAGAATCCCTTTCTATATGGGGTTAAATAGAATGCTTGGTTGACTAGACATTTTTTCCCACTTTGGTCCCTGAAATGAAAAATTAATTATTTGCAACAGCCCAAGGAATAATCCTCCAACACCTAATATAGATGACTGTACCTCTTCATTGGCATGTATCTTCTTATCTGGCATAGGACGGGCAGAATGACATGGTTCCAAGACTGTGACTTTCCTCATAGATAAGTTTTAGCCCCATTGCTAGTTATTTCTTATAAGACAGTGCATTTCCATTACTTTATATACCTGGTCTTGGTCTACAGCTGTGCTCTAGAAAATTGCCCATGCTCTATGCTCATGCATACTGCTACCTTATGGTAAAAACTGGTGGCTCCCAAAATAAGCACCACTGCATGCCAAGTCTTGTAGCTTCCTTTTTCTGGCAAAATGAGAATTTGCATTAATTCCAACATATGGTATATGCTTGTTCTTCAAGATAGACTTGTGTCATGCCACTGGTTTGAATAAGACTGTTGATACAAAACTAGAGTGTAACAGGCTAGAGCTGCTGCAACACCCCTTGCACCTTGAAAGGACAGACATATTTCTTCATAATCTACTGCAAAAAAATTCAAAGTACTTCCACTTTCCACAGTGCTACAACCCATGAGATATTTTCCCATAAGTCTTTCTATAACAAAAGATGGTAGAGTGAAAGCATAGACACAAAGCATTATGACTCACTTACTCATCTGCAGCATGGTTTCTCTTTTAATGAAAGGTAGCACAAAGAAAGTCAGTCAAGGGTAAATCATCTGTGTTAACTCTGTAGTGAAGATGTCGCTTAAGCTAAATGATGACAACATTATACTGGTTAATTCAGAAAGAGACTGAATGCAGTCACCATCTCTCACTGAAAGACTATTTCTCTCATAGATTCATAGATGTAGAGTTGGAAGGGACCTGAGTAGATCAAGTCTGACCTCCTGCCCTGGACAGGGGAGAAAACTGGGCTCATATGACCCCAGCTAGGTAATCATCAAGCCTACTCTTAAAGACCCCTCAAGGTAGGAGCCAGCACCACTTTCCACTGATGTCGTGGCTAAGTGAAGGGCTCTCATGATAGCCCTCTTTTTTCTTTGTTTGTGAACTCTTATTTCCTTTAATAGCATTCACATATTCACTGTAAATATGTATAAGTATGGGTTTTTAACAATTAAAATCCTGTCCACATCCTTCCTCTCATCATTGTCACATGCTGGAGAAGGGAGAACTGAACTGAAAGATTATGCCAGAGCTTTGTATGATTCCAGTCAAGCTGATTAGCCAATAATAAGTTCTCACATTTCCACCCAGAAAACTTCACCACTGCCAGGAAAACAATGTGTATACCCTGTACCATATACAATGGGATCTTTAGCCATTGAAATATGCAGAAAGCCAAAAAATGTAATATTGAATTACAACAATGATGCCAAACTCATCTGACTCTGCTGTCAAATTTCTGGATCTCTGAACCCCATGAGCTGGATGACAAGACTCTGCAGGCCATATCTTGGTCACCATGAATTATAAAATAACACTATTTATATCATAAACACTTCTTCTGCTAGTCTGTTTTACTCTTCATCCTACCATTCTACATAAAACTATTTCTATCATAAATGGGTATGCTTACACTATAGATTGAAATGTAACATAGATATATTTGAGTCACCTTTAAGTGAGCTAGATCCAGTACTGGAAGTAACCTCATTACAACAGCACAGAGCTAATTTGTGAGCTAATTTATGTTGCCAAATGGTGTAAATTATTCTGTGTGGTGATCCATTCTCCTGTGATTAGCTTTCTTGAGCTAGGTTATGTACCTGTACATTACATTGTACTCGCTATATGCAAAAAGGTTTTGTCTCTGCCCTAAGGGCAGCAGTGGTGGTCATCCCACAATATGAGAATGACAATCTTCCAGTAAATAGGGAAGGCATTGCTGAATCTGTAGATGACTAAGGAGGCTGGTCGGATGATGAAGTCTGTGTCAAATAGTTTTAAAATTAAAGAAAAATCGTTTGATTTTTTGTCATCTTATTAGTATTGCTAGTCATCCTACTCATCACTGAATCCTCAAGCTAGGTGGGGCATACACCAAATAAACAGGTATCCTTTAAACCTCAGAGAGAAAAAATGACTTATGCTTTAAATTTCTTTTGTATATCACCCTCAAAGTTTGACTACATCAAACCACTGGCAAGCTACCCATGGTATAAAGGTTCATTTTGTGAGGTAATGTAACTTTCATGTGTATAAGAGAAAATACTCAGAAAAGTATGCATAATTGGCTAGGATACACATGACTTAACTTTTCCCCCAAGATAAGAAATTTGTCTTCAAATTTGTGATTCTCATCAAGGGCATTAAAAGAAAAAATATGAAAAAAGTTAAAATTACAGTAACAAGAGTATTGCATGCAAATTTTTCTGTTCTTATACTGATTTAATAATATTCCAGAATATCAAAGATTTATAGAATTTCCTTAAAAGCTGGAGCCATTTGTATGTAAGTAGGAGATGATTAATCACAACAGCAAATTTTTGTATTAATGCTCCCCGATAATAACCTTAGCCATGTTGCTTATAGGCTAAGCAACATGGCTAATTTTCTCTCTATGATAATAATTTTGCCTTAATCACCATGCTTTGTATTTTGCAGGAAGCCCTGACCTTTCTGGAGGTCAGCTGGGGTGAAACAGAAAAACAAATAATCTGGGATCATGAGCCAAGTCTTCAAAAGGAACTGTGAAAAAGTGAAAGAGGTCTTAAATTACTAGAACCTCATTATTTTTACTATTTACTACAATTCATTTGCTCAGGGACAAACCAGGACTGTCAATAGATCAAGAAAGTATATTTTATCTTTTATATTTGCTTTGTAATTTACTTTTTCTTGGATTAATAAGTATTCACAACTTGTTCTGCCCATTAAGAGGCATTATTATAATTATAATATTCTTATTAATTGAACAGTAAATTTGGATTTAGTTGTGCTTATTAAAAATATTTAGCTAACAGAAGATATTGAAGATATAGGAGTCTGACTTTGCCAGCCATAACATTCAAACCTATGTCTAGTCTTGAAGGCAAAAGCTGTAGGATTTTCCTTTTCTTTTTCCTTTTCTGTTTCTTTTATTTTACTGCTGAAATTGCTTTATGTTCATACCTCCCTAATGTCTTACTTTCCAGATTAGCATGTTGAAACTACAGCAAAAGGTTCCTTTTAAAGTATCTAAAGAGTTGTTAAGAACGTAATTCTCCTCAGCTGGAGTTAGCGTTGAAGGACTGTTCTATTCTGGGACAGGGAAACAGTGACACAAGAGTTGAATGCACCTTGAACAGCCATTTCATTACCATGTCTCATGGGGAGCCGGTAGATATAAAAGATTATATTGCTTTATGTTTGTGTTTTATGTGCTAAAACACAGTTCAAATGTGCATGACCCAGATTCTCCTTTGAAGCTTAAAATCTTCCTGGGGAGATGAATATGGCTGCAGCTGAAGCAACAATGACTTTCTCACCCAGTGAAATGCTATCATGCATTCCAAATCTTGGACTATACCAACCGAATGATACAGTAATCTTAATGTGAATCCATGCCTATGAACACCTGAAAATACCTAAACTTAAAAAAAAAATCTTTATTTCTAATATTACTTCTACACTTGTATTTGCCTCTTGGATTGAAACTGCTGGATTGGGTAATAAATTGAGACATGAATTAAAATGAAGAAATTAAAAAAAACTGAAGAGGAAAGAATTCCTAAGGGTGGAGCTAAAGAAGGGTACTTAAAGAACAGTCCAAAAGAACAACAGAAATAATATTCAGAGTATAAAGACTGTGAAATTGAACTTTGTAATCAAACCAGAATTTCTAAGTCTTAGCAAACAAGGATGTAACATTAATTACAACCGACTTTCAGAAACAAATATTTTTCACACATGGGTGTCCATTGTTCTGGACATTTTTAATGAAGTTAGACCACAACAGAGACTGTTGTCCACTTTGAGTTCAGACTCCCTCTGCTGGACTGCTGCTGCACTGCATGCTAATCAAAGCTTCCTCAGACTATCTGAGAGATTCACTTTAGGCTCATTGTTCTCATTAGTCATTACACTCTAAAGTGCTGTACAGAGAATTTCCTCTCTCTGACCAGGGATGGATGGTGGGGTGCAGTGGTGCAGGTGTACCCCCTTTTGATTCCTGCTGCATCCAAACTTTAAAGCCATCTGCATTTCTATTCAGCAGTGCTGGGGGAGTCAATTTATTACATAGCTCATTATAAAGTACCTGATTCCTGATAATCTTGCTACACCCACAGGTGTTAATAACCCTCTCTCCTTTTTAATGGTCTTGATGTTTCATTAATCCAGTTATTCTGTCCTATGCAATGTTGCTGTCTTGCTATTTCTGGTAAACCAATCTCTCTCTTCTATATCACAGCCCTGAACACTGTTGCAAGTTCTAGCTAAAAATCTTAATTCAGGTCAACATTAACTTAAGTGTAGAAATGACTGACTAAAGTATTGAATGAGCTGTCAAGATGCTCAGGAAGACTAGATTTTGTTTCATGATCTGAATAAAAGATGTACATTTACTTATAATGACCACAAGACTGATAACTGATAAGACAGTATCTTTGGACTATTTTTGCTTAGTATGTTGTGCTTTTTAACTTAATAGGTAAGCTAGCCAATCAGTACATAGTCCAATAAAGTTATATTAGTTTTTACTTTAATCTTAAATTGAATAATATAGCACTGGGCCCCTAACATATTGGTAAAGTTTCTATTTTCTCTTTAACTGGAGGAAAAATATGTGTTGTGTTATATGTAATGATGCACACCACCTGCACTCCTCTTTTCAAGATCCTAGATCCGCTCATATTTTGGACTTGGGCAATCCATATCATGGGGCTGCCCTGCTACACCTCTGCTCTCAGATACCCACCAAAGGATTTGGAAGCATCTGAAGACCCAGGCAGAGGTGGAGGATGTTTGCTGGCAGTAGGGCCACATTTAGTTCTTAATTGACTCACGGAGTTAGAATTGATTTGGCTGATTTGACTTGGAACATGAAAAATTTTCCTTAAAAAAAAAAAGAGGGGCCTGCTGGCAGTTCTATCTAGCAAAGTGTATTCCAGTGTAGCCTTTTCCATTATCCTATGAGGATCAGCAAATAGGTAGTTCAATTTTAAAAATAAAAGGTTCAGCATTTAGAGCTAAAAGTACCCTAACTGTTGTGCCAGTGTCATACCACTCCACAACTGCCTCGCTGTGCAATTTAGAATGAGGGATTTTCTCTCTGCTCTAATGCTCTTGACTGAGCCTTCTAGCATTCCATAATTTGCTATTTACAAATAAATACATTAATGTAGCTATATTACTCATCTATAATTGATTGAGTACAAAATTCTGGGTTATTTTTGGTGAAAATAGGGTCTTGGGTCTTGGTTCAGGAACCAATCCTTCATTTATAACATTGTTTTTTATGGGAAAATTGGTTCTAAGTTACAGCATTTCAATTTAAGATGTGGTTTTCAGGAACCAATTGTGTTGTAAATCCGAGGGCCGCCTGTATTTGGCAGATGCTATTCCTAGTTCTCATACATCTGACAGATGTCCTTCATTTAAGAAATACCCTCACAAAGGTAAAATACTGAGTACTAAAAGGACTCTAATCTAGCACTGAAGGACATAATAAGAACAAATGGCTGGTAGCTGAAACTAGACAAACTGAAATTAAAATTAAGGTGTGTGTTTTAGTGATGATGGATAAACAACTAAGGAAGAAACTATGGGAAGTGATGCTATGGGAGGGTCTTCCCTTCATTTCTTGAAATCTTCCAAATAAATCTTCCTATCATTTTGAAAGATATACTTTAGTCATGCAAGTTATTGGACTCATTATAAATGTAACTGGATGAAATTCTGTAGGCCATGCTAGGTCAGACTACATGACATGTTGATCCTATCTAAAGATACAAAATCTAAGAGTAATGTAATTCTTCAAAAGTGGCCCACATAAGTTAAATTATCGTATTTTCTCACATATAAAAACACACCTCTCTCCTTCCCACCCCCCCCAATTCCAGCTATTGGAAATTGGAGTACACATAATATGTGAGGAAATATGGTAACCACAGTTTCTGCTATTTACCGTGTAAAAGTGAAAGTAAAGAGTGGATCAGAACCACAAATGAGAAGGCTTGGCTCCCTAGCTGCTGACACTTAGTTACTGACTACAATAAAAAGATGTTTTTTATTTATTGTGCCGTTCAAAAACAGGATGCATACTTTATTTTGAGGTCCATTGTATGTGAGAAAATATAGACTACCTCCACCCTCAGTTTTTGGAATATTCAATCAAAATTTTTTCTGAAATTTCTTTCTTATGCCCTCTTACCTCCTATTTCTTCACAACTGCTGCTCAAGACAGATTTCCCAATAGAGCAGAAGCAGCTGACTGCCACTTGACAAGGTCTGTCTTTTAGCACTGTACTTGTCTGTCTCTTTCTGAGTAGGTAGGAGAATAAATGAACTGGAAGTAAGGTCAGTGAAAGAACTCATTTTAATTTATTTCTTAAAGATGATATTTAGTCTACATCTCGACTTTCTACACAGCCAAAAAGAACATGGTTATACTTAAAGTAATTTCTCTTATATTTCTGCCCTAAACACAAATATTATTAGGAAAATAGCTGCATGTATTGGATATGAAATGGGATTTAAAGCCTATCTGCACTGGACCAAAAATGGAGAAAGAGGGTCTTAAGTCTTCCTTCAGGGGGTTCCAAAATGCTTGAAGTTCTCCAATATGCAGTCTGTGCAGGGATCAAAATAAACATATGCCAAACATGCAAAGCATCCACTAAGACCTCTCCTGGGGATATCAAAATACATTCTGTAAAGGATTCATCAAAATCTTAGGCTGAGAAGCATAGAGCTTTGTACTATGAGATTTATGATACAGCCACTTACAAGATTGGCAGTCCCTCCAAGTAATAAATGTTGAGCTCATTGCCTCCTTTTCTTTTGATCTTCCTCCTCTCCTTTTTCTATTGACTCATCCTTTTTTCTTTGTAGAATACTGGAATCTTTCCCCACTCCACATTACATTTTTTCCACTTTGCACTAATTTTTCGTCCTCCTCTTATACATTTTCCCTGAGTTATATTCTATTTATCTACCTTCTTTTTCAATGCTCTTCCCTGTTTTTATCACTGACTCTTTTCTCCTACCCATAATTTCTCTTTTATTCTCTTTCTGCCATGGCCATTTAGTCTCTTCCTCCTTTTTTCACTGCCTGGCCACATCCACCACAGGGGGTACAAACTGGTCCTGCTGACAGCGAGCCCACCAACCTGTATACAAGAAAATGTGGCATTTAATGTCTCTACCTTCATTTTTGTAGTGTTCACAAGTTTTTTAGTATTTCTTCTTTATATTATAAAACAGCCCCTCTACCTCAAACAATCTTTCTCAAGCAACAGACTAGCTAACTCTCATTCTCATTGAGGTACCAGGTTTTACAATGGACCCAAAAGCATTCTGTGTCCCCACGTCAATGCAGAACACATCACCAGACCAAATAACGAGTACAACATACAATACTTATTCACCTGCCACTACTTTCTTATAATGCCCATCTGCTGTCTACATTGGACTGACAAGACAATCCTTACATGTAAGAATGAATGAGAACTGATCTGACATCAGCTGCAGAAAGACAGAAAGACCTATGAAAGAACACTTTAACCTTCCAGGACACTCCACTGCCAAGTATGGTTTAAACAGGGACTACCTGGATTAGTTTTCTGTCATCCCTTTGTTCCTGCGGGCTCTTATATGCCTCTCCCAGCACTGACTTCTCTCCCCTTCCTCCCTCTCCTCTTTTCTCATTCAAATCACTCTCACTCCACTTTATACACTGCCCTATGCTCTCCTTTCACAGCATCTGACAAAGTGAGCTCAAATTCACAAAAACTTATTCTCTCTATATATCTTATTTAGTTAGTCTGTAAGGTGCATATATACCCTTCCTTCTGCTTGACTTCAGGCTAACACAGCTAACTACCTCTTCCATCCACCACTCACACTCTGCCAAAAGCACTTGTGCCCTCACTCACTTATTCGAGCTACATATGCATATTTAGTATCTGATGAAGTAAGGTCTTGCTCACAAAAGTTTGTGTTGCTGATTCAGTTAGTTGACAAGGTACAGCTCTATTCTGCCTTCTACCTCTTCTTCTATGAGGGAGCTGGGAAATGAGGAGCCCATGAGAAGCTGCAGAGGAACCACCTTTTCTCAAAGCTTGGCTTCAGAAGATCAAGGGCTAAGAAAACTTCAAGAGGCTGTTCTTACATTACGTTATGTTAGCAGCTGCAGGAGGGGGCAAGTTTTGCTAACCATGCTCTGTTAATACCACCTGAGTTACTGTGGCAAAGAGGCTGAAGTCACAGTAACTCAGTATAGTGGTGACAGGGTTCTTGCCTATTTTTGTCTCTGATAATGATTTTCCCACCACCCAATGTTATCTGCTCTCCCATCCCTTTCTACTGTCTTTTCCAGGCCCCCTCTGTTGTTGTATTAAGATAGGCTGCTTTTCTTATTTTCTGTAAGCCTGGAGGATTTCCACCGGTCTCTCTTACCTTTAAAGGATGCAAACATGCATTAACAAGGACCAGGGCACTGGAATTTCCTTGTCCAGAATGCCATTTTCCCATTGTGGACTCTGAAACATTCTGGGAAAATAATAGGCCAAGAAAATTCAGATCAGGAGCCATTTCAACTCCTACATAAATAGAGAGAAATCACAAAGCCAAAGAAATAGGCCGAAGCCATGAATTCATTTGAATAAATAGTTAGTCATGTTAGTATGAAGTCAAGGTAGAAGGCAATTGATGGTCAAGAAGCAAAGCAATCTCTTTTCCCTACTTATTTCATTTCCTTCAACTCCTTCAATACAGTGACCTTCCTCCATCTCTCCAGGGTCCATCAGCATTATTAGTAACTTGGCTGTGACGTGAAATGTTCTTGTGCCTAGGAGTGAATATAAGAACATAGATGTGCCATATTGGGTCTAACCAATGGATCATCTAGCCCAGTATACTGTCTCTGACAGTGGGAGAAATGAATGCTATACAGGGAGAGCATCAAATTAGATATCTGTGATCTATCGCCTATTCAGTACCCTCCCTGGCATCCCCCAGAGAACTAACAAAGATCTTTCAAAGGCATAAAACAAAACACATCAATGCACTCATTTTCCATACACTGTTTGTAATCTTTCTCTCTCTTTGTCTTTCTTCAGGGGTTAAAGGGAAGATGAAGATGTGAGGGCAGGACTGATTGTTTTTACAAATATTTTCCTGCAAGGGGTTGCCAGGAGCTGCAGGAGGGAAGCACAAATAGTAATAATGAAAAAAGGAGAAATGACATAGAATAATATTTTATTTCTCTTTGCTGGGGGTTCTTTTTTTTCAATCTGGGCTGCTTACTGCATGTCTCTGTGGGTTCATCAGCATCTGATACCTGTAGCACTGCCTGCATATTCTAGGTAGGAGTCAATTAATGTTCATCATCATGAATTATTTACAAGCTGTGTATCTCTGTCTTCTCAGTTATATTTTAACTTCATCCTATGGAACTGATTTTTGAATAGCACTAATAAAACATAAACTAATTCTCATCTGTGTCAGGCAAGGTGGTATCTGAATTATTTGGGAATTTGTGGAAGTACTAACAGGGGCAAAAAGTTATCAGTGAGAGACACGTGCACAGTCAGCTAGTTATGATGAAAAGTCTTACAGAACACAAGCAAAGTCTTACTTCCACAGAAGCAAAACTCAAGACTAAATTAAAGCAAATGATATGCCTATTGACAGCAGTGAGCATGATTGCTTTGGACTGCCACTAACAACTCTCTGGTCTTTTCCCCACAGAATGTCTGGAAAGAAGTTTTATTTGATTTCTAGTTCATCTGTGAGCAAGAAGTTGCCATCATCATATTCCTAAATATAGACAGATGATTTCATATCATGCTGTAAGTCAGGAGTAAGAAAATCCCAAAGCTAAGAAGCTTCAAAACTGTATATCTAGGTGGATACAAATCCTCAGAAAGCTGACACTATAAATAGTATGTTTTATACTACATTAGTGTACAATTTACAAATTGTATGTTTTACACTACATCAGTTGGAATACATTCATTTGATCTGAATTGGTTTCATGCCATAAGATTTACATTGACTGCAGTTTAAAATATCTTAAATAATAACCAGATGAGTTCATCTTGACAAAGTACAACTTGTTGCAACTTTAAAACCCGCTTTATGGGCATAGAAAGCATAATTTACTGTGGGTTATTGTGCTTCTGAAAATACTACAAGATGGTTTCTCATCATTTATCACTAACTTTCATGCCATGGCCATATTGTATTATTTTATCTTTCTATTTAATGCTTTGATTGGGTTGCATGGTGATATAACAAAAACTAAAACAAGGCTTTGTGGGTTACTATTTTAAAGGACATTGCATGGTCAAGTACTTTAAAAAGGTTTTATTTTATATCCCTTCTAGGAACTTGAAAATCAAATCTTTTTCTTTATTGTTTCTTGCTCTTATGGCAAATGCTGCATTTGCTTGTTTGTTTTGTTTTGTTGTGTTATTGAAGAAATTTGAAATGTAGAACAGGCTCTTTTCTGCCATGCCTTCATTTTAAACTGAGCTGTATTTCTAGAACAAATATACTGACAGTGATTCTTTCTTGGGCAGCTGCCAACTGTAAATATGTTCTGAGTTGTTTACATTTTCATCCCAAGCAGTTTAAAAAATTGGTGTTGGCTTTTGTGCTGTTAAAATCCTTTCACCCAGAAGATTGCTATTCAGGATGCTTAAAATTTATTGATAAACTACAATGATTGACTTAGTTCTGTGATTGCTGGGGACACTGCATAAAAGTGTGTTCACCTTAACTTTGATGGGAGATTGCTTTGCATTTCTTGTTCTTCAAAATCTGTCTTCTTCACCTTCTCACCTTGTTCTCTCATCATTATTGCTATCTCCTTGCAGTTGGGAAATGTGAGTTTGTACATCAGCAGGGTGAGGAAGGAAAGGATCTTTGGTGAATACTCTTACCACTCACATACTGAACACAAAGGGCAAACCTGATTCTCCTTTTCTTACGAGGAACAAAACATTTTGTTCAGGATGATATGGCACATTTTGTATTGAACAAAACAAATTGGGGAGGGTAAATTGTGACAAGAAAAACTGGAAAAAAATGGAGTTACTTGGAAACTCCCCTCATTTTTTGTATTTTGGTTCACTGATGATCTGAAAAAAACAATTATTTACACAGTTATTCAGTTCTGAATGGCAAAACAAATCTTTTTGAGTTTCCCTGTCTTTTGCTAGTATGTAAGAGCTACAAGTGGCCTTCCTGCCATTATACATAAGAGCATACTAATCACTGCTTCCTTATATTAAGTTTACACACAGCAAAACATTCAGCTTTTGGCAGTACTGTGTGCTCCCAAGCAATGGGTGGATACTATTTATATTACAGAACACATGGGCAAAAATCTATTTTATTCCAAAAAGGGAAATCTATTTTAATGGTTGTTAAGCCCTAAAAACCAATTAGTTATTCTGCATCCTATTGTCTAAAGAGAATTATACCAAAATGCCACACTTCTGTATTCCACAAATAAAGGGGGATAACAAAGGCTTCTACATAAAATGCAACTTCAGATTGAAGAGCTAGATTTTGTTTGTATTGCTCAATGAAGAGGAAAGGAGACAACACACATTCTTGCTGTAGAAGGAAAACCTACTTGTGACTCATTCATGGGAGAATTTTTTCCAAGAACAGTTCATCCTTGCAAAAAAATGTTTCTCAGGTACTGTTGCCAAGGCTTATCTCCTCTTTAAAGCAATATGGTCAAATTAGAGATGGTGGACTATATCCTCAGCCTGGTAAACTGATGTAGTTCCAGTGAAATTATGGGAGCTATGCCAGTCTACATCAGCAAGGATTTGGCCCAATATTTAAAATTATTATATTGTGTTATTGGTACCAAGTTAGAGTTTTACATTATTTCCAGTCTTCATTATATAACTTCCTTTCACTGCTATTCACATTTGCCATTTCATCTTTGACAGTCAAATTGTTTCAGTCTAGTTCTTACATACAGTATTGTAGATTTTTGACTGAAAAGGGGGCAGGGCAATTTTTGTACACAGACCACTATTTTGACTGAAATCAACAATTTACATTCATATTAGTGCACAGTGTTCTTTCAAGTTCCTCCCACATATGTAGATACAAATATTTGTTTTAAATAGGGGTATACAACTCACAGACCCTGTGGGCCAAATCCAACTGATGGGTTTCTTATGGGACAGATGACACATCTCTGGCAGCAGAGCAGTGGCTTGTAGGTATGTGAACTGGAGCAGCTACATTGGTATAGCTTTGGAACCAGTGGACTGAACACTGCCATTACTTGACCCACTCTTTCCTCTGATGCTGATTCTGATTACCAATGACTGAAGTCCCTAAATTCAGAAGCCAACAAAGAGAAGAGAAGGGGCAAGCCACAGGAGTGCTCACCTCTAGGTTCATATAAATGCAACCAAAACAACAAACCCTGTGGGCCACAATTTAACCCCTCCCACACCATATGTGGCCAAAGGGCTGATAGGTAGATAGCTTTGGTTTAAAAACTGCTCTATAGTTCTCTTTTCTTAATCACTTCTGAAGAGTGGGTGCATCTACACATGTGCTTTATTGCAGAGTTGACTAATTAGCTCTGCAGTAAAACATCATAATCTACATATGCTACTGTTGGAGACAGTACTATCTTAAGGTAGAGTCATTAAGTGTGACCAATGCACATGTAAATAGTGACTGCGGGGTACAAATTGCCTCTGGTTAGCCCAGCCCCTGGACCATGAGCTCCTGCCAACCCTTCTGCCACCTGACATCATCACTTGGAGCCCAGAACTAACCTCCTGTACTCTGTACTCTGAGAGCTGCTCTAATTAAAGTGCCCATAGCATCTGTGCATCAGTGTTTCTGTACTTCACAATGGTGGCAGGGTTGCTTTAACTAAAGCTTGTTGAATGAGCTTTAGTTAAAGCGTCTCCTGTTGCCATTTTGAAACATGGGGATGCTGATACATGAGATGCAGAGGCTGCTGGAGATGTGCTATTTAGCACGTTACAGCAGACTTGATTAATCTGCTGGAGTCATGCTAATCAACTATGCTCTGACACACTGTAAATGTGCATCAGAACAGCTTCCCCGCAAATATACAGACAACTCTAGAGGGCTACACACTGCTGCAAACCCACATGTTCTCTTGAGCAAGTCAGATATCCCACTCAGTAGATAGCAATGTACTCTGCATGTACAGTATAGGAAATCCAACCAAGATACAACATAATTAAAGAGTTAGTGTTCATACACTAATATTATCAATAATGTCAACAGATTAAGAAAATATTCAAATTATGACAGTGTTAATGGTGGCAGGTACCATGGCTTGCTGTGGCAGAACACCTTTGGTGCCTGCCACTTTAAGGGCTTAGACAAAGCAGCAGAGCAGCCTGCAAGTGGTTGCAGTCTCAATCAGGGGTCACATGGCCATCAGGAGGTCACCTGATTGGGGAACAGGGCTCATCTGCTGGTAGTAAGAGCAGTCCTGAGCAGGGAGGTCAGCAGTTTGCAGCAAGCAGCTGGAGAGGGAACATCACCTGGCTGGAGCTGTTGCTAACATAACATCCTTGGAGGTACAGGGCAGACACTATGAGGATGGCAGGAGGTTCCTGGTCTGGGGCATGATGTAAAATTATACCCTGCTAGGATAGGATGGTGTGGTCGGGCTACCTGTGGCGGGGTGGTCCCCAGGAAATGCCATGCCAGTTGCCTCCCTAGTGAAAGGTGAATATGGGATGCCTTATAGCCCCTGCCCTCATAGCCTAGTGGGTAACATGGCAGTAGGGACTGGAAGGGGACCAGGCACACATCCACATCTGTGGACACCTGAGCCCCATTGGGTATAAGACCTCTAGACCTCAGTGAAGGGGGACCAAGTAGTGGCCCCATCAAGTGAGTGGAAGAGTGGCACAGAGAGGGACTAGAAGCTGAGTTTGGCCTGGTGTGGGGCAGAAGGCCAGCAGCCACGTGGAATATGGTCTGTGTGAGTGCAGCCTGAAGGGCTGTGTGTGAGCCGGCTATAGCATGTGACCAAGGAAGTCTGAAGGGCCATGTAGAGTAGGATCCAATGGGGCCCCAAAGGGCTGCGCAGAGTAGGGCAGGATGAGTGAGGCCCAGTGAGGGGCAGAATGATTGAGGCCCAGGAGCGGGCAGTGTGTTTGAGGCTTTGTGAAGTGCAGCATGCTAGAAGCCCAGCGAGGGGCAGAGCTTGGCCCGGTCGCAAGCTGTAGTTGTCACCAACTTGGGATGCCCTCTGTGAGGCATGGGACGTGGTATAGGGAAGGTTGGAGCTGTGGTATCAGGGCATAAAATGGGCAGCCTCCCGCATTGTTATATCTTTTTTTTATACATCAAGTTGTGGCAGGTGGACAGGGCAGACTGCCCTCGACAGGTGGGCAGGTCAACGATGAGATCTAGCCCTGAAATGGCCCCCATCACACTTGTTTAGACCTCAGAAGTTCAGAATTGTAGCTGGAGGACCTAACTGACACTGTCCAAGAAAATGGCACTATGTTCACCTTTCACATTTTCTCTGCAGTTCAAAGATGGAGTTCCATTTCCTTCATCTAGGAGCTAAGTCAGTCAAAGCTCATTACAACTTTAAGACCAATAAAAACAGATTATTTATTGGCAACTACCAAAAAGTTGGTTTAATATTAGAGCATGGAACAAGAAATACTTTCAAGTTGCCTCACTATTTTGAAGCTATTCCTTTCAAAATCAGCTCTTTCATCTGTCAGCTACTTCTTGGAGACATGTATCTTTACATAACTGTGCCATGAGTTTATTAATAGGTAGTTTTAATATGGAAAAGATAATACATTTCAAAATATGTTAAAATAAAAATGTCAAAATATGTATGGGTAAGACTTTATCCATTGGAATACTGGGTAATTATTAAATGAAAAATCATAAGTATAGGACACATTTTTTTTGGTTGAATGCCCTATCTTGGAACAAATCAAGTTGACAGTGAAATCTTTAAAAAAACTTATTAAACAAATCCTTGTGTATGATTGCCTCAGAGTATCCAGAAACACATCCAGTAAAACTGTAAATATATTAAAAGACTACCTCCATTAAGTAATCAATTCATGTGGCCCCCTGAGGGATTAGCTAAGATTTTACTGTGCTTACTTTCTTACAGGCATTGAATTATGATAAAAGAAAAAGTTTCTCCTCAATTAATGCTTTTTCAAGAATTACATCACATTTTGTCCATTTCAAACATGTCCTTGTCCAGCTGGCTAAACAAAAAGATGTTGCATACATTTTACCAAATTTTCCCCTCTGTTGTTAAAGATTAAGGCAATACCTGTTGCCAACTCCCATTAGTATTAAAACAAATATTAATTATGAATATTTACAGATGATGCTATTGATGTTCACTGAACCCTATAGTAATAAAGAAACAATCCCTGAACTAATTCAATTGCAATCTAGTTTGAAGAAGATAGGACATTTGTATGTACACATTTAATTGTGTTACATAGAAGTCTCATGACAAAAAGGTAAACTGGACAGGCTGATCACATTTGTCACAATGAAACAAGACTTAAGATTCAATGTTTCAATGTGCTTTCTTACTGATGCAGTCTAAACGTGCAAAGGTAATTAGTGAAGTAGCACAACTGCTCACAAAAAGACAATACAAGCATCAAAACAAGCATAGGCCACAAGAGCCTTAAAATACAATAAAGAAAGAAGGCTCAGGATTCTAAATTAATTTTTATACGCAAAATAGAACCATTGTGAAGTCAATCTTTTTCCTGGTGTGACTGCCTTTCCTCATGCATGGACATATTGTTCTTTGACCCTGTAATATATAAAAACTGCTGAAAAATAAATTGACAGTAAAAAGGAAAGGTTTACCATGCATCCCTCTAATCCTCATTAAGTCAGATTCTGCTCTTACATACATTAGCACAACTCCATTCAAGCCAATTCTGCTTTCAATTACATGATGTCATTGACTTGAATGGGGCTACATTAGTGTAAAGTGAAAACAGAATGTGTCCTGTTGGCTAAGTATAGCCAGTCAAAAAGCCCCAGAAGGAATTGATCCAACCATCACAGGTTTCTCTAAGCTGTATAGATTGAACCGATAATGAACAGAATTCATGTTCATTCTCCTGTTCAGAAAGACAGAAAGATGCCTGCACTGTTTGGGGCCAAAAGGCAGGAGGCACTCCAGTACACTTCCCAGAGAGCACCTAATAGCAGATGAGTAGGGACCATTTCTCACAGGCTGCCCTGGTACATGCCCCTATCCCCCTGCTGTCTTCTTCCTTTGAGCTGGGGTTTTCCCAGCTAGGGGTGGCCCTGAGCTGCCAGGGGTTTCCCTTGCCCCTGTTTCAGCCCTTCTACCCCAGTCTCCATGGCCTGTACATGCCCAGCTGGGCTGGCTCCACAGCCCTGCACCTTGTGAGTATCTACAGTGGGAGGGGGAAATGAAGCCCACCACAGTGGTCTGGAGCTGAGATAGAAACCTCCCCCACATGGTCCAGCCCCTCCCCCCATGCTGGAAAGAACCCAGTAGGGGGAGGGGGGAAGCACTGAGACAGCGATGGGGGAACATCCCTCCCCCCAGCACGGACTCTATGCCACTAGAAAAACTCCAACCCGGGGGGGGGTGGTGGTGCTGAGATAGGACAGGGTGCTTCATTCACCACTCCCATCTGCAGGTCAGAGGCAGAGACTCACAGGGGTAAGGGAAGTGCAGCTGGCTGGTTGGCGTGGTGAAAATCCCCCATGGTACAGCTGGGCAGACCCATGCTTTGGGGTGGGGGGGAGCCTGCAGTTGAGGCTCAGGGCTTTGTTCCCCTGAATCTCCCCTGCTGCAGTGACAGGCACAGGCAAGACACAGGGCTAGGGAGCACAGACTTTGTTGCCTCAGCTCTGTGACAGCGCCGGGATGGGCCAACTTGGCATGCCTGGAGCAGAGCACTGGCTGAGGCTAGCCCACCTGTCTTGAGGAGGGGTTAGCAGGCTCTGCAAAGCATCCTGGGATGCCAGAGATCTGTGACCTAAGTTGAATCGGGAGGGGATCTGGAACAGAAGTTCTATAGACCAGTCTAATCTAAACTGCTTAAATCTGATACTCCATCCATCCACGTCTATCTTAAATTGGGTTCCGCCACTTTGAAACTGGTCTATGGGTACAGACAGAAGCACAGCTCCTAGCTGTAACTCAGAACAATTTTTGCAAAGTGTTCTGAGTCACAATTTACCCCAGACCAAACAGAAGCTCACCGTTGGTTCCAGGGTAGAGGGGAATCTAGCTGTGGGCTGGGATCCTGCAACCAGGTTCCCATAGCAAAGGCCATGGCTCTTTGCCAGTTCTCACTGTTTTCAGAATGGGAGTGGGGAAAGGTAGCAGAAAGAGCTCATTCTGGGGGCTCCCCAGCTGGTGCTGAAGTATGGGATGGGTGAATTGGAGCCCCCCCCTTGGGGGAGAGGGGCTACAATATACCTGCCCACTCTCCAGGAGGGCTGAAACCCCCCCCAGGCTGATTTCCCTCTTTCCCTCTGCCCATTCTGAAAACAATGACAGGCTGGAAGCTCCACAGACACAAGTTATACAAAACTCTACATTTCAAACATCTTTATCTGATACCTCATGTAATGAGGGGTCAGATTTTCACTGAATCAGCCATTTTTAAGCTGTTTGCAGCTGTGCACTTGTGTTTGGCCACTTTTTGTGGCCAGATCAGGCAAAAATTGTCATTTCTGTCTGTACTGTATGTGCACTGAACTTCTGTTATAGGTTTAGAATGGTTTCCAATCACTTATACCAGTTTTTGTGTAATTTCTGTACCTAGCCATTGTGTGTTGATCTTAAAATGGAGTATATCATTTAGTGCTGCTAGAGTTGTTAAACTGCATATGATGTCCCACCTTATAAGTATTCCAGAAATGGCAGCTCCCCATATCATTCTGATGTTTGTAAAATATGCTACATAAATTGATACTCCTTAGTTACACCAAGCATAAATTCATCCTCTTATATTTCTTAAAGTCACAGTTTCAATATTCCCCTAGTAACACAAATGAGAGAGAGAGAGAGAAAGAGGGGGAGAAAGAGGGATGGTTATGTGACTAATCCACCGGCTGGGGCTCAGGAATTCTGGGTTTTCTTCCTGGATAGCTTTCCTGTATGATGTTGAGCAAGATATTCCCTAACCACAAGTGTGACCCCTGCAAATGGCTTAAGTGCAGGCGACTGACAGTTATGCCTCTGTTTTCCCCATGTGTGCAAACAGAACTATATGGAATACTGCAAGATTACTTTATCTTTGCAAAGTGTCAGAGATCCCCAATTGGAAGGTAGTTAATAAAGCTCATTTTAATTATATTCCCTGGTATAAGGATACTCATGGAAAACTTTTCTTTTTCAGTATCGCTCTCCAATCTTCCAAAGAGTATTATGGAAACCTGTAGATCCCACATGGCGTGACAACTGAAGAGAAAGGAAATATACAGAAAGGAAAATAAATAACTCATTCACAGCAGTTTTGTTGTGTAAACAGAGAAAACCACAACCAGATGTCAGAGAATTTGCTTGTATGTATGTACATGTAGTGAGAGGGGTAAAATGAAAATATTCACATTCCTGAGATTACAAAACACTGCAGACCACCATTGTGAGCAATACTTTTCTATAGCGTAAGCAGAGGGATTTAATAAAAGCAGAACCTAAGCTTATATAATGAGCACCTGTCTGTTATTTATTCTTCCAATTTATATTTAAGGCATATATCCACTTCTGTTCTAAGGTGTCAAATCTGGAAGAACTTTAAAAAATAAAATAAAGGGTCGATTTAAAAGAGCTGTATAACATTTTGGATATGGAATATAATTTATGGTGTCAGTGCTTGGCTAAAAACAAGTAATTTGTTTTGCATGTGGGTGTTTAAAATGTCTCTTATTTGATTTGTGGTACAGTATATTATAAAAGAATCTCTCTGTTTCAAATGAATTATACATATTTTAAAGAAAGGAATTTTCAAGGCAAATATATATTTTAAAACAATTTTTGAGCTCTTGGGACTAGTATCTTCCCATAACAACTACCTAGTACTTATCGTTGTTTGGGCTTTGCACAAATTATGAGCAGCAACATGCTTTGTACCATCAGGGAGAGAAAATATCAGTTTATTATTGGCAAATCAGTGGAAGCTAAAATTATATATATAGCACATGCATATTGTATGGTTATAATTAATACTTACATTAATTACATGCAATCAACTGAGAAATAATGATAACTACTTGTTGAATCATATTAATTAATTTAAGAAGTATGGTACACAGTACAAGTCTGTTTGATCATATCAGGTACATGCCACGTATCAGAGGGCCCTCTTCATAATCCTATTTTTTTCTCTTTTCACAACTTAGTTCATGCTTACAGTGGTAGGATCCACTACAGGAAATAATACAGGGCTATAGATTCTTTATAGGTTGCAAGTTGAAAACTAGTCTCATATTTGGTACTATGTAGTACACACAAAGGCAGAAATGTCAAAGCTGTGGGAGTACCAAGTGTCTGCTCACTTTCCAGAGATGGTCCTTAATGATCAAGGCACAGAGGGGGTGCTTGCCTTGCATGGTGTAACCAAATCTACAGTAGAAAGATAAGAAGAGTTTTCAAAGCTGTCAATATTTCAACCTTTGCTAGTACTACAGATACTATATTTTCTTTGATAAGGAGCCTCCATATGCAACATCATGACTTCACACCCTTGTTGGGACCTCAGACTCTCTAGCTTCCACTTCTTTCTCTAGCTGGGTCCTTGAGTCTAGGCCCACTTCACTGGACCCTATTCCTGGGTTCCAGCCTTTGTCTTGCCTTTCTTGGGTGGTGGGCCCCTAGTCCTGTTTCCACCCTTCTCAGATGCTGGATCTTCTCTGGCCTCTTTTCTGCCTTCTCTGGCCTCTCTGGGGCTCTTGTTAGCACTGCCCTTGCCCCTCCTGGGCTGTGGGGTCCTGGCCCCTGGCTTGACCCTCCTAGCAGTCTTAAGTTTCATGTGCCTTGCTGGCACTACTGAGATCTCTTGACCTCTCCTACAGTCCCATACCTGGTCCACCAGTTAAAGCCAACCAAAAACATAAGTGCATTGGCTGTAACTTAATTCTCTAAGCCTCCCAGATATCTAATGAAATCACTATCCATACTGATTCTAATCCCCTGCCAGCACTCAGCTTCTTTCTTGCAGCTCACAGACATAACAAGATCTCGCTTATTCTCTCACCAACAGGAATCCTGTTGCAGAGCTTCTTCCTCTTCATACCACCAGAGACCTCTTCATACCACCAGAGCCATACCACCAGAGCCCTGACTGCTTCCAGTCAGATGATGCCCTGGGCCATCTGCAGATGCCTCCTCTAACAAGCTTTGCTTACTGCCCTGAATTTAGGGTACCCTAAACCTGAATTTAGGGTACCCTAAACCAGCAGGTTGCAGTAAATTTCTCCTGCCTCCTCAGGACAACTCTACCGTTGTCGTATGCTGTGCTATAGCACAATAGGCACTTCCCATTATGGGCTTTGGCTGCTTATTTCTTTACAGCTAGCCCCACTCTTTGTCTGTCTGGGCTATGTTTGCCCCTATTTTTCTTCTATAAGTAACAGGAGCTGCAGGTTCCCTTTTACATCATGAAATGAGCTGGGTATTTAAACCAAAAAAGGCATACTGTTTATAAGAAGCACTTTAAAATTACAGCCAGGTAGGGCATTAGCTTGGTGCCATCTGGGGACAGCTGGCAAGGTTTTCTGAAACAAACGTGGAAAAAATGAATTGTAATGAACTAAGATGGAAAACAAGGTGTACTTAGGGAACAGATTAACTAAAATAATTAAAAAAAAAAGGGAGGGAGGGGGAGCAGAGTGATGAAAAAGAGAAGTCACTGGAGTTCTCTGAGTTTTATTGTTCATGCATGTGTCTCCCTATGATGTGCTTGTGTCCTAGCAGTCTTACACAGAGCAACAAAAATGGTGAAGGGGCTGGGGACATGATTTATGAGGACAGATTGAGGGAACTGGGTTCCTTCACGAACACTAGCAAACGGTCCCAGTACCACCAAACTGACTCAGCCAAACAGAGAGCAGCATAATCACCACCCAGGAGATCAAAGGTATGGGTAGAAAGTATACAGGAGGCTTTTGGCCACAGAATATGGAAAGGCATGAGGGAATCTGGACAGAGGCCTCTGAAGCAGAACTGGCACTTTCTCTTGATGTCTTCTGCAAAGAGATCTCTCTTCGGACGGCCTCAGTCTATAAACTGAATTCTCAATTTATGTCTGGTCTAGGGACCTGAGTCTAATAAGACAAACTGATTTGGTATTCTGAAGGCCAGGTACATTAATAACTTGTTTATTTGGTGTTGAATGTACCACTGCCTAAGGAGAACTCTCCCATGTAGAAAGAAATAAAAGAAAAAAAGGCAAAACAAAATGGGTATATTTGAAAATATAAAGATGATAATAAATAACTATGTTAGAAACTTTTAAAGACCTTCAACCAGAATTTTAGGTCTCAGACTGTGAGCCAACAGAGTTTTATTTTGAACTGATAACAGATAGAGGGAATTTAAGAGTAGGAAGTGTGCACTTCTTCTAATTCTCACGGCACACAGCACAAGTAGAGGAACGGCTACAATGTGTTCCCTACAGGGACAGCTTACACAAATAATTTCCCATCTTGAGCATTAGGGTGCATGTATACCCACAGTGAGGATGTGAATTTGGACAATCACACAAAGGAGAAATATTTAGTTTAGAGACTTAACAAGAAATACACATGAAATACAAGTAACAGTGAAAACACATTACATTCCTTATTGGATAAAGACAAGCAGACTGCCCTACAGAACCATGTAATTCAAATACAAACCAAAGTTAAGTTTTGGGAAGTAAAATGAAGTACTGCATAAACATGAAAAACATTGTAAAAGCAAAGTAGAGAGAAATGCATACATTTCATCCAAGTGCACTTAAAAATGGCTTCCATGCTTTAGTAGCCATGGATAAAAGAATAATAAGGAACTGGAGTGCTCAATTTCTTCTGAACAGAATATAAACATATTAGATCATCCAAATTCATCCCATTTCTAGGGTTTCCCATAAGCATCAAGTAAAGCAAATCTTAGCCTAACCTTAGCTTGATTTATGGGCCAATCTGTTTTAGACCCTCTTTTCCTACCATCCCACTTGCCTCTGATATTTGAGTAGGAATAAAGATCCATAACTTACCAAAATTACCTCTGCCTTTCTATCTTGGATTCAAGCACTTGATATCAGGCTACCTCCTCGGAAGAGCTCACCTCTTGCTGATAGATTTTAGAGACAGGGTGGGCAAAATGTGGCCCGGGGGCTGGATGCAGCCCGCCAGGCCATTCTATCTGGCCTGCAGGATCCCTAAAAAATTTAGAAAATTAATATTAACCTGCCCTGGGCTGCCTGTCATGCAGCCCTCAATGGCTTGCCAAAACTCAGTAAGCAGCACTCTGCCAAAACTAATTGCCAGCCCCTGTTTTAGAGTATGCTACAAGAGCGGACATATGAAGGCCAGACACCAAGTCATAGATAAATCCACTATGAAATACCAGAATTATCTATAGACTCTGAGAAGGTGTACTTTAGAAGAAAATTATATGACCTTTATATCTCCCCCGGCATCTGCACACCTCCAGGTGCTGTGCCTGCATTGCTGCTGCTCTGTTCTCTGTGCTTCCAGAGCCAGAGCTGAAATCACTGGAAAGAAGTTGCATGGGGTATGTTGGGATAGGGGCACAGATGAGTAGGAATACTCATCACTCATCCTACTCCTTCACAATGGAGGGGCACAGATCTAGCTCATTTCAAACAGAGTGATAATATGCTAATAAGGCATCTGATGAAGACAGCTTCAGCCCATGAAAACTTGTGCTCTCTCTCTCCCAGACACACACACACACACACACACACACACACACACAGATAGCTATAGACATAGAAAGATAGCAAAAGACTAGGACCTCCTGAATTTGGGGCGGCTGCCCCCCAGTTTCACAGTACAAGCATGACACCAGTTGCCATGTTCATGGTGGTGTGTGGCAGTGTCCTCGCCCCACTTCCTCCCCCACAAATACTTCTGCTTGGCCAAGGGGCCCCAGAAGTCCCACTCCTCCTTGGAAATTGACAGATCCACCACGAAAATCTCCTTCACTTTCCTTCCCCTTGTGCTTCAGAATGCCATGGTGTCTGCTCTTTTCTGTTTTTGCAGCACTCTTTCCCCTCCTCTCTGCCCTACCCCACTTGCAATTGACTTTGTGCAGTTTTGCGGTCCCTGTGCTTTTTCAGAGGGACCAGGTTCTTTTCTGGAGACCTACCAATTTTGTGGTTTCTGCAAAAATCACATAGCAAATTTGGTAGATCCCTAGCTTGTACGGACAGATACACAGACAATTTACTTTGGTTAGTGTCACAGAGCACTGCAGTTGCCCTTTGCCTGCACGGAAGAAGAACTGCCAGAGGGGGAGCCCTTGCTGTGATTAGGCAGCACAGTTGCGGGTTGCCGGGGCAACCAAGGAAGGTCAGCTGACAGAAGGGGGCAGGGCTTGGCTCCTATAAAGCCCAGAGCCAGAGTCAGGCTGGCAATTCCCTGCTGGCTACCAGAGTGAGAGGAGCTCTCTCTGCCTGGAGAGCGAGACGGAGAGAGGAAGCCTGAGGCAGGGGCTGCAGCCATGAGGTGAAGGGCTTTATAGCCAAAGTGCTTGTGTTCGGTTGTTATTGCAGCCAGATGGCTTATGTTTTTCAGTTGTAGCCAAGAGGCTCGAATTTGTTTTGTTGCTATTGTTATATATGACTGGTGGTTTGGGTGAGGCTGTAGGGGTGGAGGAGGCCTTGGGGACAACCCACAGTAATGTGGGGCCCTAGCACCTAGGAAGTGGTGCAATTTGGCACCAGTGAAGGTGCAGCAGCACAGGGGTGTGTAGACCCCAGCCCCAGAGAGGGGGCATTTGATAGGGAAGCTCCCGAGAGGGAGGCATTTGATAAGGAGCTCAAATTGGGCATAGCAGAGCTAGCCCAGAGAGGGGGCGGCTCTGAGAAGGGGGTCCAAGGTGGACTCAGCCCCTGGAAGTGGGGCAGCACTAAGAAGCCCAAGAGGGGCACTATTGGAAAAGCCCAAGTTGGGCACAGCAAGTCCCAGGAAGGGGGCAGCATGGAGGAGCCCTAGAAGGAGGGCCATTTTAATGAGAAACCCAAGTGCGGGCCTTGGGAGTCCCCGACAGGGGGGCTGCGTTTCTTTGAAGACCCAAGTTAGGCATTGACAGTCCCGGGAGGGGGCAATACTGAGACCCTAGGTAGGGGGCAACATATTGAGCAGACCTGTGGGGGGCACGGCGAGCCCAGAGAGGAAAGCGCCATATTTGAGGAGCCTGCGAGGGGCACTAGTTGAGAAGCCCGCAAGGGGCAACACTGGGGGGACCCGAGAGGGGCCACACGGGAAGCCCAAGTTGGGTATCGGCAGCCCCAGGAAGGGGGCTGTATTGTGGAGCCCAAATTTGGGGCCTTGGGAGTTAGAGGACCGCATGAAGTAAGGAGCCCAAGTTGGGCCCAGTCAGCTCCAGGAAGGGGGGCAACGTTGAGAAGCCCCAGAGGGGGCGTGACAAGCACCCAAAGGAGGGGTGCCCAATATTGGTAGAGGCGAGCCCCGAGGGAGGGCCGCGAGATTGAGAAGCCCAAGTAGGGCAAGGATTAAGGAGCCCGGTGGAAGCGCAGCAAGCCTCAGGGAGGGGGCAGGAGATGTAAGGGGTTCAAGGGGGACCCAGTGAACCCCAGGAAGGGGGGGCAGCATTTGAGATGGCCCAGTGGGAACGAGAGAGGGGCCGCGACATCTGCGAGGCTTAGGCTGTGGTATTGGGGAGGAAGGAGCCGCAGACAGCGCCCCCTAGCAGAGGGGGTAGGACAAGTAGAAGGGCAGCCTCCTACTAAGGAACCAATTACCATCAAAATCATAGGTGGGCTGTTGCCTAGAGACCGGTGCAGGGGCCATATTGAGGGCGGGTCCGGAGCACCCTGTCACATTTAGTCTATAAGGTGCAAATCTACCCTGCCTTCTAATATATCTACCTCCAGGTAAGGGTACTTGCATTGTAGAGCTGGATTTGGGTATGTAACTATTACCAGCAATGGAGAATGTAAGTAGTCTGCCAAAACAGCTTCAACTTGATTTCTGCTGAATTTACACACATGGGCAACAATTCCAGGAGAACAGGAAAAGAAATGACTGAAATGCACTCATTTATTCTAATGTAACCCATCTCACAAGAGGGTATGGGTGTGTGGCAGTGGTCACCCAGTTTCTCCTAAGAGTACTTAAGTTTAACAGGAGAGTACAAACAAGTTTTATTTACACACACAAGTATCCAAACAGCAAGCTGTAATCTAACATGGAAACCGGTTAACACAATTACTCCTTTCAACAGGGCAACTTTGAGGGGGCTGAGAAACGCTGGCGGAATGGGGCTGCTAATGGAGTGGAATTGAGATACTGGAGATGCAGCGCTTACAACAAAAAAAAA
>JAGPOW010003395.1:56472331-56484923 GCA_030014935.1 Caiman crocodilus
AAAAAAATGGAGGCAGATTTCTGTCTGAAGTATGTTAGGATCTAAGGAGAGAAAATTTAATTCCAGGATGTTCAGTGGGATATAACAACAAAGAGAGGGTGTAGATACATGTGCTCTTGTGGGGAGGGGTGGGGGGCTTTATAATGGCTCCCGGACAGCTGCTCTAATTAAAAAGCCACAGAGTCACATATATTCAGTGTCCTGTGTTTCAAACTGTCTGTGGGGTTCTTTAACTAAAGCTCATTTGATTAATTTTAGTTAAAGCAGCCCTGCCATCCTTTTGAAATGTGGGATGCTGAATCCATGTGAGATTGCAGGATGCCAGAGCATTCAAATTAGACACATTCTATTTAGAACATGTTGCAGTGTGTATATAGATACCCCAAGAGAATTAATTCTACATTTCCAGGCCTCTTAGAAGTAATATGTTTTAAGGAAAAAATCTGGAGGAGGTGAGGGCACAGAAGTATGTTAGACTGAGGGATGTTCCTGGTGCACAAACCTAGTTAGAAAATACGGAGTGGTGAGGATGGGAGTGGATAAAAACAGTGGTCAAGCTAACTAGTCTGGCTATTTTCTTCAGATGTGTTAAGTGTCTCTGCTGTGTTTTAATCTTCCCAGAAAGTCATGAGTAAAGGGAATGCATAAGTGAGCAGGTTTGCATCAAGGTTTCCTTTGACCAAGCAGGTACTTTTGCCAAATGTGTTTTTGCTTTGTGATGTGAATATTACCTCAGTAGGATAGGAGACAGATTTTTTAGCAACAGTGAATATAAGCCTCTGTCCTGAACATTAACTTCTAGTGGTTAAGAAAATTGAACATTTCTAACCTATACGAGATTCGTTCTCATCCTAGTGTTTAGAAGACATAAACCATACAAGAAGAGAAATGACCAACCCTGTCATTTCCCTTCCCTGCTCACCCCTGGGGCCTTACTGCCTTGTTTTATAACTGACAGAAACTGATGCCAGGTTGGATTTGTTTTTGGATAGAAAAACACCCTGGAAGACTCTAATGTTATAAGAAGCGATGGTGGTGAATCAGTAAGTGACTCTTTTCCCTTTCAGTCAGATACTCCTTGGGGGCTTTGCCTTTGGGGCATCTGGTCACAATAGTACTCAGAAACAATAAAATAAAATACAATAAAAGTAAAAATGCCTTCCCTATATTCCAGAGCAGAATTCAAAGCTTTTAGTATACTGCATTGTTTCCCCTTCCCCCAGATGAAAGATGTGTTAAGGGCAATTGCATGATTGCTCCAGGTAACGTAAGGCACATTCCAATGGATTACCCCAAGCTATCAGAAAAATTTTAAGGAGATCACTGGGGCTTTGAACAGACATTCATTTTTGGCATCAGAAATGTCTGGGAAATTTCTGATAAAATTCTACCATTGGAAAGGGAGAGGGAGCAGTACAGATATTCAGCTTGCAGCTGCTCCCTCCTGTTTTCTGTGTCTTCCCCAGACCAAGGTAATCCCAGTCTATGCATGTTTTCCTCAGGAGAAATTGAATGAACACTTGCATGCCTGTAGTTTCTAATAGGAGCGTGGCAATTCTCTGGGCAAAAATATAGCGCCTAAATGTTGCTTGGGACTTAAACACTGAGTTTGCAGCCATAGCACAAAAGTGAGTATGTGAGGTCAGTTAATAGTGTTCTCCTTAGATTTTAGACGTAACTTAATGTCCTCCATGGTGAGTATTTTGTTGCTGCAGGTGCTTTAATTAATGACTACTTGTCACTGAAGATAGGTTTTTCTCAGGGTAGGGGTTTTAAAGTCAGATTAGAAACAAGACACAGTTTTTAAATTAAGGGTAAGTAAACACTGCAACAACTTACTGTGGGATGTGGTATGTTCTCTGTCATTTGACCTCTCTAAATCAAGACTACAGGTCTTTCTAAAAAGACATTTTGCCTCAACTAGTAATTATGACCTCAATGCAGAAATTATGGGGTGAAATTCCATGGCCTGTGTTGTACAGGAGATCAGACTAGATAAGTAGTGCCCAATCTTGCTTGATGGGCTGGATGGGCAGTACCTGGTCTCCCCATCGGCCGAGTCTAGTTGGTGGTCCCAATTCAGAGCCTGGGACAGCCATGGTAGGCACCATTCAGCTGTGTGCAGGAATGCAGGAGGCAGGCAAGCCCTAACATGGCCCTGTAGGGCAGAGGAGCTTCACCCAGTCCCATGAGAGTGAAGGGGGCATGGCCCAGTCCCAATCCAGAGGCAGGGGTGAGAGGGTGTGGATTGGTTCCATAGGATACATGCGAAGCTTGGGGTTTTAGGTATTTGGCAGCGGGAGAGAGTGGCCATATTAATGACCACTGCTCCCTCTCTGCCAAATTTCCAGACCCATGGTGATCCCCACAGCCCTGATGAGATGGCTTTGCAGGCCACATTTGACCTGCATGCTGGAGGTTAAGCACCCCTGAACTAGATGATTACATTGGTTCTGTCTGACATTAGGAATCTATAAATCCAAATTTCCATCCATATTTTGACATGTACAGTCCCATTCTACGTGGTGAATTTAGAACCTTTACCAGCAATTTCAATGAACAAGCATTTCATTCATTCCCTGTCTAAACCTCTTCTGTCATGTCATTTTTAAACAGGTGCCTTGTTCTTCCTCAGAGATGTCCTCATATCAGTTGCGAGTGAAGTATTTTCTATACAATCCTTTGAGTTCTCTCAATATTCATAGAAATTATAGTTTAGTCTTTACTGAATACTTAGTTAACTGTGGTGAGGGAGGACAAGGTATGACTTTGAGCAAGCTGATTTTTCCCCTTCTTTTCACAAGTCATTGACTTTAAATAATGCATTGTTCCAACAAATACTCATTGTAGTTGAATTGAAACTTAATTGAAGCAAATTTTGTAAAAGTAGTTTTCATCCAATGCTGAGAGAAACTCCACTTTTAATACAAAGTAAAAAAGTCACAGCTATAAAACAAAATATGACAAACGTAGGATCTTGAGGAATTTTCATTCCATGTAAATAGGTCACTAGAATCAAATTATATGCTTTACTGGAATAATTAACATTTACAAAGACAAATTTACCTTGGTATAACTCAGCTGACTTATTTGGGAGTTATACCAGGAATGAATGCAACCTACAAACTTCTTATGAGGAGTCTAAGTCCAAACACACTGGACCAATCATCTTGGTTGCTTTTTTTGGGGGGTGGGGGTGGGAGGAGGCTTCTTTAGGATCCAAATACTGGTTAAGTTTTGTCCTCCTATCTCAACTAGAAAACTGACCCCTGAAAATTGTGAATGTCAAGATTTATGTAGGCTTTCTGTTTCTACAGTTTCTTTCCTCTCTGGCCTCCATCCTGAAGCAGCTGTACTTCTCTGGGCTCCCATTGTGACTACTAACTTTGACTCACTCTCTTTAGTGGCCAAGCAGGAAAACAAGTAAGAGAATGCTGAAAGGTCAAGGATTCTTTTACTCAGTTACTCATTTTTTTCCATTGACTTTTTAGGGGAATCATGCCACTGAAATTAGCTTCACCTCTGTGGCTTGGTTCCTGCACACCAGTCACAAGGGGCTAAGAGCAGAATACTGCAAAAGCTGGAACATTTCCTTGTACCTCTTTGGCTCTTGGTATTAATCTAGCATCTTATGTTTGGAAAAAAGAAATCTCAGGTAGTTGTTCTCACTCTAGTACTTATATTTAACCATTAAATATATATATATCTCAAACATTCTACTGGAGATGAGTTTCCTTGTTATAAACTTGGATCTCAACAGAGATCTAAACCTTTCCAAGTTTAGGACTATGCATTTATGTTTCTGACTATGTGTGTGTCTGTGTATTTGTACAAATCTAAGAATTTGGTTTTGGCCCATCTATTAACTACTATACTTTGGAATGTTAGATTTATTATACTCATACTATACAGGAGATTTCTCTACACAAACAAATGTAGAGACAGAAAAATATTATGGTGAAAATTAGACCAAAGGAAAAGCCCCAGGAGATATTCACTTGGGTGAGAATTGCTGATTGTCTACTTTGTTAAATAATACACCTATCAGCAGGAGGGGTTTTGCATGGCTTTAGATGACTTAAATTATGGCACCTATATTAAGGACTTATTTCGTGGCAAACCTCTTTAGCAGTTAAGTGATTTGCTGTGTTTTCACTGTTTTTGTTTGATAGGTTTGAAATTAAATAGAATAAAACTGACCTGAGATCCAATTATAGTATTCATGCTTACTCCCAAAAGGTTGTACTTTGATCCATCAGAGAGTCCTCCAAGTATCTGTTTGTCAATAGTCACTGTGAAAAGGAAATAGTATTGAAGAATAGTTTTAACCGCTGCCAATTAAAATCAAACAGGTAATTTAAAAATACATTTTCCTCCTGCTATCTTTAATTAGTAGAAATACTGTATATATTACCTTGCTGTGCCTTTAATTTACATCATAAAACATTCCTTTCAACTTACCTACATTGCTTTAATATTTTAATTGCAATTAGTCCTTTATTTATTGGAGCAAATGGAAGACCTAAAATGAAATGTAACAGTTGCCTATAATGAAAATAGATGGCTGGATGTATTACACAATTATGTTGAAAACAATTGTATAGGACATACATTTTGTTTTCAGTGTAAATTACCATATTTACTCAAATATAATATTACTCTGAATGTAATATAACCCCCCAATAATTAGATTCTATATATGGAAAATTTATATTTTTGTTATAATTTTCCAGGTACAGAATCTAGGTTTTGGAGGGTTGTCTTGAATTCCCCTCCCTTACTGTGACAGCAGGGAACGTAGTGGCTGTGGGGAGGGTCATCTGGCTCCCTTGCCCTCTGCTCCACTCACTTGTTCCCCTGCAGTCTTCCTGCCCCCCTGCAACCTGAACCTCTGAGGCCCAACTCCCCACAGATTCTGTCCCATCCCCCATTCCTTTGTCTCTGCCTCTTCCCCTCACACTTCCCTCAGCCTCCACCCCTTCCCCCCCTAACTCTGCCTCTTTCCCCACACCCTCCTGCACCCCTTACTGTCAGACGCTGCTCAAGTTGCTCCATCTGAGAGCGTGGCATGTGGAAGTTCAGCCCTTGCCTGGCTGTGCAGCAGTGTCAGCACTTCTGATTGGCCAGGCAGGGGAAGGTGTTTTCATGTGCTCTATGCCCAGGAGAATCCCCTTCATCTTATAGCTGAGTAAATACAGTAAATCTTTTACAGTCATGTCTGTAAGCAACAGTCAGTAGCAGTGCCTCATTATGAAATCATAATGAACATGCATAAGGAGTCATAGTCCATGTTTGGAAAAGCTTATATTTATATAAGAAAACATGCATGTGCAAGAAACAAATATCTTGTAATCTTGTCCTCATGGAGGATATTAATGTATAGAAATCTGTAGTCCATGGTAGCTATAGATGGACAAAGGTGGTACAGATCCTTATCTCCACATGCTGGACTAGATACAGATGGCATAGGACTGACTGGGGCATGATAGGGCATACAGAAGGGGCGAGGGGCCCAATCTTGGTATCTAGAGACAGGAGAGTCAGTGCCTTGGGCTTGACCCAGCCTGCGGAATGGCTATGCACCATTCATTCAGCCTATGGGGCTGAAAGGTAGAAGCACTTCACTGCTTTCAACTTTAACATTCCTGTTACTACAGTCTTACATGAAATCTTGTCCTGGCAAAGTTCCACTGATTTCTTTGGCATTTAGACTTCATCCATGACTCTCACACAAGTGAAGACAATCAGTTTCTTCACACTGATAAACGAACATAGGAGAGTAGTGAGCTGATATTTCTTTGGTAAGGGTTGACTTCTGGAGACTATTTTTCAATGTAATTTTAAATCGCACTGGGCAGAGGCTTGGTGAATAAATATATTTTAAATAGTTAAGGTTCATTAGCTATTTTTTGTAATTTCAGTGGCAAAAAACCCCTAACTTGAATCTGACATCAAACGTTTACTTTTGGCTATATGCATAACAATAGGAAGTTATGGTAGTTGATTAAAACTTGAAAATCAGATCTTTAGAGAGGTGCAAAATTTAACTGAAAGACTAATATCTATAAAATTGTATGAGGCCTGTTCTGTATCTCATTAATCAGCTGGAGTCTGTGACCTTGATTAGTCCATAATCAATTGTGCAGTTGAAAAATTAGGTCATTATCAGTTGAAAAATTAGGTCATTATCAGCCCTACTTCTCAAAGAAGTCAATACAATGAAAAAAGTGAAAATATGAAATTTTTGCACTACTGCTGCAATTTTGCTATAAATATAATGCCATATAAGCAGCATAAACTTAGATGAGACCTTTAGCTGAGGACACTTGAGCTATCTATAAAATGTTCATCAGAACATGTTACAAAATTCTAATAGTGCATGATACAACTATTGGTTTTAAAGATATGAAACTTTAAAACTACAAATACAAATCCTGCCCATTCCTCAATAAGATTTATAAAACAAGTTGTCTTGTTTGAAGCTTCTAGCTTTAGCTATTGTTGCTTTGCTATGTAAGCAGAAGAAATTAGTTGTAATAGATGGGGAAAATACTGACTGAAGTAATTTTGCTTAAATGTATTAAGTCATCTTTGATCTAAGAAAGTACATATAGGCCAGTCCTTATAGAAACTTACGAAAAAACAAAAAGGTACAGCTGAGTTGCTGTCAAAACAATATTAGCTAAAAAGTACATATTCTAGATGTAAAATGAATCTTCTTTCAGATTTGGATTGTACAATATTATTTAAATTTAGTTCTTATGCCTATACCTAGGTATTCCAATTTAAAAATGAACAAGAATGAAATAAAAAAAAGAAATGAGTATGCTGTAACCTTTTATTAGACCAACTGGAAAATGGCAAGAAAATTGTCCTTTTCTGCAAGCTTTTGGGATCAAAGTCCCTTCATCAGGCTCTGGGAAAAGTGTAGAAGGTACAACATGGTAAAAAGTCCCCATAGATAGGAAATAAACTTTATTTTTGCACAAAGGGAGCTGAATTTGGAAGTCTGTCCCTCTGGGTTCATGAGAATTATTCAACACAGCTCACAAAGACACTCTTCAATGTGTTGATCAGGTAGAATTCCTTCCCTGAAGGTGTCAGATGGGAGGCAAGCAGGTAGAAAAGCTTCCTCGTAGTTTTGCAATGAAGTTTAAAATCCAAAATCGGCTGAAATTTGGCATCTTCCATGTTTCTACCTAATCAACACATCAAAGAGCTATTCAACACAGCTCACAAAGACACTTTCATGGACCCAGAGGGACAGACTTCCAAATTCAGCTCCCTTTGTGCAAAAATAAAGTTTATTTCCTACCTATGGAGACTTTTTACCATCTTGTACCATCTATACTTTTCCCAGAGCCTGATGAAGGGACTTGGATCCCAAAAGCTTGCAGAAAAGGTTGATTTTCTTGCCTTTTTCCAGTTGGTCTAATAAAAGGTATCATTTTGGAACCAAGAGTTCTAGTTTTTTGTATGTCTTTGTCTCAGACCAATATGGCTACCAAGTACACCCAATTCTGCATCAAAGGCTTTTCAGCCTCAATTGAAATGATAAGGTCAAAGACATCAACTGTATCTATTGTAAACAAATATAAACAGATTTGATTTTATTGAATATTGATTTAATTCTTTTCTGTTCTTAAAATTAGCATGAAGCCTTTCAAGTTTCAAGGAGATAGGTGCAGGGGCTTCTGGGTTCTGGGACCCTTGTGACTGTTAGGGTGACAATAATTTGTATTATTGGGGAGCATTGGATCTGCAGCTGGAACAAGGCTTTAACCTGTGTCTCAATGAAAAGTTGCTGATCACAAGGCAGACTGATGAATGAAAATAACCTTGCAAATGCTTAAGCAAGTAGTTTCTTTAACAGTGGAATAATGTGCAGGATACATGATTCCTTGTGTAAAAAGAACAAGATGCAGCTCACCAACTATCGTCAGGAGATAAGACAAGACAGAAGCCAGACCTTGGAGAGTCTGCTGGAGTCAGCAGAGAACAAGAAAAAATCAGCAAGTGCACGAGAGTACCTGAGTTCATGGCCTTACGCGTGCGCTCTTAGCAGAGAGACATGTAAATGAATGAAATGCATAGGCAATTCTATGCTAATGAAGCAAACCATAAACCGAGGTGGAGCTTGCGATGGGAGGAGATGGGTGGAACCAGAGGAGGCACACAGGTGGAGTAAATGTTAATATGTATGAACCAAGGTGTATAAAATGTGAAAAGAACTAATGTTCAGTGCAGCTCCCCAGTTTGTTGTTTTTTTGGGAGCTAATCGGAAGCTATTTCCATTGTGAATAAAGCTGTTGTGAGCGATGTGTGCTGGTGTTTCCTCCCTGCTTGCTCTGGCTAAAGAGTAACAGGATCCATGAGCAGTTGAATCATCATCTCCCTAGTCGTTGGGTACTGCATGGAGTTGGGATCTAACAGTGACATGGGTGCTTGCGGGATTGTGTCTGTTTTGGGAAACAGCGGGGTGAAAACTGCAAGCCTGCTAGGCCCTGCTGCAGCCATGAAGCCTGCCAGCTGTGGAGGAGATAGGTGCAGGGGGAGTCTGGGTTCTGGGGCCCTGCGCCTCTAGCTGCTGACAAGAAAAACTTGTGACGTGGGTCAATGACACTGTGTGTGTGTTAAGGCGCACCCTCATTCAACTGACACCAAGACAGAAAGCAGGGCAGTTCAAACAATGCCTTTTATGCAGTTTTTCCATCCCTACGCCCCGAGCACTGGGACCTCCAGAAAGGATGACAGTCACTGGCCAGCTACACAGTCAATAATGAGAGCAGTCCATCCCCCCTCCCCCTCTTGCCCTTCCCTCTCCTTACTTTAGCTTCTGTTTACCTGTGAGCAAACCCAGTTTGAGCTTCAAAACTCGAAACGTTTCTAATATTTTGAAACATTTTGATTAGCCTCGTTTTGTTTTGAGACTGTTTCAAAGCTCTCTATTTTGTTTTGGTTTTGCTGTTTCAAGCTCAAAACAAGTTGAAACAGCATTGAAACGAAACTGCCAGTGAACTTTCGTGCAGCCCTGTTGAATACCTATTTGTTCACTAGATTTCAGAATATTTTTCCACAATTAAATTAGGGGGCTGAAGGAACTGGATGGCTAGGAGATATATAATTGTACATACAGTCTTTTGCCTCTTGCTCAGGGTCAATGGTATACATTTTAGTGGCATCTGCAAAAGAAACTACTGATTTCAGTCATTTCTAAAGCATAGTTGGTAATGTTTGCAGAGAGGACAGGGAGTGAATTGAACATGGAGACCCAACCAGAAGCAGAGGACTTTAGTTTCTTGGTTTGTTGCCAGTGCCTTTTATGACTCATGAACTTGAAATTCACTGAAAATTCAAAATTGTACTTTGGAAAAAATGATAAACAATATAACAGCCTGATAAATTGGTAGGGCAATTCTGTCCTATGCTTTGTTCAGCTTCATGAAAAAAGCAGTTACTTAATCAGGCAAAGCATATAATGCTGTGGCCAGAATCCCAGTGTGGAAACATTTTCTAATATTACACATTAGGAGACAACCTGCTATTTGTAACACTAGTAAAATTTACAGGAAGATTACAAAGACAGAGACCTCATTTTCTTCAGTGTTGTATTTTCCTTCTTCTCTAGACTTTCCATTTTCCTCCTTAATCAGTCTTAGTCACTGATTGTTCCAGTCAAGATCCAAGATGAATGATAAAATTAAGAAACCACAATGCAAAAGGCTTAGGGGACTGAATTAAACTGCCTGAATATTTAAAGAAAAACCCACCATAAAATAAATGAGCAGTTAGCTAACAGAACCTTAACTGCTACGTCTAAGGGGAGTGAGCAGTTACCTACTGTGCTCTCTCAGAAGGCTCAGCTTGGCAAAACCTACCATGTTAGTATAGTGCTTATCATCTCAGGACCACTCAGCCAGCTGGAACTCTCAAAGTAAAAAAATCTGTCAGGTAGGAAGTGGTTGTGCTATGGGATTTAAAGCTGGAAAATTTCCAAGTGAATAAAAAAGTCCCACTTATTATTATTATACCAAGTATAAATGGATAGTTTTTGCCACCGTTCTACTTAAAATGGCATACAGAACTGAAGGTGACCACCCACTCCAAGTCAAGTTCTCTGCAATTGCAAGTGAACATATAATGAAATGTTAGTCCAGAAAAAAACAAAAAGCAAACCAGAGCCGTAACCACCAGTTTCAGCATCTTGGGCAAAAAAGTGTGTGTGTGTGCGCACGCACGTGCCAAGTAGCAGAGAGTAGATGGAGAGTGGCAGGATGTGGACAGGGGCTGCACTGAGCACTGGAGACTGGGGAGTCAGGGTTGCAGAGTGCTGATACCCCTACTAAATTGGTGCCCAGGGCTGCTGCCCTGTTTGCCAGCCCTAGATTATGTTACTGAAAACAGGAATCACTTCTGCTCCCATCTATACACCATGGCCACAAAAGAGCCCAAAACAATTTAAACCAAGTCGTCCAAAACAAAGAACTGCACGGTGCCAGAGCAAGAGACCAGGGCTAGGAACAGATGTATGTTTGTCTCAGGATCAATTCTGCCTGTGTTTGTTCCAAAACAGGAAAGCATGGATTAGCATGTACCCATATCGTCCTTCCAACAGGGGTTCAGAGAGTGGCTGAATACACTGCCCTTTTCTGCCATTGATTCAACAATGCAATCCCAGCACTCAGAGATGTCCCAGGACAAACTGGTAGTAGTGTTCCTTATTGTGTGGACCTTTTTAAGGTTTGCCCTGGGATAAGACATGGACTACCCCCCCTTCTAATTAAACATATTCATTAGAAGCAGTGTTCGAATTATGTGGGAGCTGGGGGTGGGAGGGCTAAGCATAAGAGATGAAAATCCTCCTGTAAGCATGGGCGACTGGTGCCGCCTGAGTTGGGGGGCACTTGCCCCACGGTGGCCAGTCAGCGACTGGGGTGGGGCTCCCAAACAGCCCTTTGCACCAATGGGGGAGGGGTTCTGTCACAGCAAACTGCACCAACCAGGGGGGGTCTCCCCTGCTGGTTGCATGCCAACCCAAAGTGCCAGTAGTGCACCCAGAAAGGCCAGGGATGTCCACTGCCTCCAGTGCTGGGGGCGAGGGGGGCACCATTGCTCTGGCCTGCCCCCCCGCCCATTGCCTAAGCAGGGAGCGCTGGCCATCAGAGGGTGCACCAGCGCTTTCAGGGGGTGCACATGCACCCCCATGCATCCCCTATGTGTGTCCACCGCAAGATTTGAAAATTATAAAGGGGGGGTATCTTCGATTTTAGTAAGGCATTGTGATGAGCAGCCCGTCTTTTTTTTGCAGACCTCCCCCCAAGAGTCAAAGGAGGGACTCCAAGTCTGCAAAGAGGCATTTTTTTTTTTACATGTGAGCAGCGACAGAAGGCAGCACATCTCTTTGGAAATAGCCTTGCCAGGCGCTCCAGAAACCTGAGCCGGGAAGGGCTGGAAGGGTCCAGAGAAAGACTGGAATCCATTGAGCTGAGAGGAGAAATTCCAGCCTGCCACAGACTGGGGAGTGACAAGTCAGACGGAAAAATCCTCAGGACCCCGCTAGGGGTGAGGGAGCTCCTCTCAGTCCCCATTCCTTTGCACACTCACCGGGAACCGCCGCACAACAACAACGTCGCCCCCTCACCCATTTCCCGCCAAAGGCGGCAGCGCTGAGAAGCCCCCTGCCTCGGGGGGCGGGGGGGATCCGCCTGGCGGGCTGGAGCAAAACAGGGGGGGATTGAAAAAGAAAGGGGGAGAGATAGTAGAGACTAAGAGGGAGATTTTGATGAGGAGCTGTTCCCTCTCCTCATGCCTGAGGACAGCGGGTGAAGGGCGGCTGCGAAGCTCCCGGGCACTTGGCGAGGGGGCGCGCAGGCCGCCCTTCCCAGAAACACGTTCCCCCCGCGCTTTCCCAGAGCCCTCTGATGAGCTCATAGCATTTTTTCTTTGCATATCTTGGCCCGGCTCAGCGCGCCCCTCGCCCAGCCCCGTGCCTGTGCGCGTGTGTGTGTGAGCGCGGGACAGGGCGCGCCCCTCCCCTCCCCTCCCCTCCTTTCCCCGCCCACCAGCCCGCCCGCGAGGGGCAGTGATCGCGCTGCACGTCCCCGCTCGCGTTACGTGAGCGCCGCCGCGCTTGTGTAACCGGGCGAAGCCGCCAGAAAGTTTAAAATCCCTCGTCCCGCCGCTGCCCGCCCGCACTCCCGGCGCCGCCCCACGGACGATGCGCGGCGGCTGAGCCGGCCGGCCCGCCCGCCACCGCGCCGCTGAGCAGGAGAGATGCGCCCCGCGCCAGCCGCCGCCGCCCTGCTGGCGCAGCTGCACGTGTGTCTTTACCTGGGCTGCGCGGGACAGCCCCGCCGCGGCCCGCCACCCCCGCCCGCCGCCTGGAGGCAGCGCATCCAGTGGGAGAACAACGGGCAGGTGTTCAGCCTGCTCAGCCTGGGCGCGCGGTACCAGCCTGCCCGGCGCGGCGCGGCCCCCGCCGCCAGCCCAGTGCTGCTGCTGCGGAACAACCGCACGGCCCCGCGGGAGGCCGCCCCCGCCGCTCCGGCCGCCGCCGCCACGCCGCCCGCCGCCCGCCACTGGTTCCAGGCCG
>JAGPOW010003395.1:56489045-56518184 GCA_030014935.1 Caiman crocodilus
GGCTTTATTATCATCACAGTCATCTACATGGGAGTTGCCAGCCTATGACACAAGTGCTACAAGTGGCATTGACAACCTGTAGGTCACATGGCAGATCAGGGAGGAGACATGCAAAAGGTATAGCAGCAACTAGGGCAGAAAGCAGATCAGGAGATCAGGCTGTGAGCACAAGACAGGAAGCAGAAAGTGCAGGAGGCTGCGCAGGGAGCACAGAGTAGGGAGCAGAAAGAGCAACAGATTAGGCAAGGGAAGATTAGAGTGGCACTTGGGAAGGGTACAGGGCTAACTCGTGGCATGCCTGTCAAAAATGTTGGCACTCCACTAATCCCCATCATGCCACAACATACCCACATTCACTTTGCTACTCAGAGCCAAAATCATCCCTGAAGAATTGCTGGACTCTTACCAAAATCAACATGGTAACATTTTAGGACCTGACAAAACAACACTTGTACCTTTTATCAAGGGTTATAGTTATAAAAATTTATAACCTTGCTCTATGTTCAGCTCTTTTGTATTAGGTTCATATGTAGTACACTGAGAAAGTATATTTGGTTTACTTAACTTCACATTTTTTTAAATATTATTCTACAGGTGTAGGCACCTAAAATCATTAATATTAATTAAATGCTTGCAATAATGCACTAAAGGGAATGAGGTTCCTGTGGGCCTCCAAAGTCCCACAAAAGGAGTTCAAAGGGAGTCAAAGGTAGTTTAAAAAGAAAAAAAAAAAACTTTCTGTAGATTCAGGTAACTTTGGACCAGGCCTTTATTTTCAGGTGATCAGATGTACAAAGCTGCTTTTGTTCTTGTTGGAAAACTTACTATCAAGAGACATTTTTAGCACAGAAGAGGCAATTTTTTTCATGGCTTGCTTTTTTTTTTTTTTATAATTCCCATAAGCAAAAAACCTTTCATGACTGCTATAAATAAAAAGTAAAATTAATGCACGAGAGCTGGTTTTATGGACAGTGATCTGAAATTGGGCAACCCTGCCCCAGAGGGTGCAGAAAATAGTCCACTTTGAATGTTCATTCAGTCCTGGGACTTCAAACACATTTCCAATGAAAATGGCAATTTTGGTGATTACTCCTATGACACAAACTAGTCCATGAGGAAAAGAACTGTACCAACTAATTTGTGACTGATTAGCTATCAGATGGTAATTTTTCATTACCATCATTCCCTGGGCCACTCTGAGTGAATTATTTCATTTATTCTTTTTCATACACACAGTGTGCTAAGGGAACAGTAGTAGAATGCAGGCAAGTTGCTGAGGTAGGTGACTTCAGTTTGCATTTTCCATCTATGTGAGAAAAGTAAAACTGCAAGGAAAAATGGTGTTAGAGCCAACAGATAGGATCTAGGGTACTTCTTAGCATACACAGGAACAGCACATATTATGAAGTAAGCAATTTTTTCTGCAGTAGTTTAGAATGATCAAACACACTGAGACATCACATTTCAATTTATATACAGTAAGTAAATAAGTCTTTTGGCTGTTGGTATCTGATATATACTATGTAAATTCTCTGTTTAGAGTGGATAGTTTGCTGATAGACTTATAAAATATCACACGAAGAATCCCAGAAGTAGAAAAAAATAACCCTAACACTTCAGTAACTTTCAGAAATAGCAAACTATACTATATACAAACTATACTAAAATAGCCAAACTATGCCTGAAAGCAAAGACTTATAACATGTACCAGTCAAATGTGAAGAATTTCGTATTTGCTATTTTTGTAAGAGATTAAAGAAAACATTTTGGAGAACCAAAAGAATTCAGCCTCTCTTCTTTACCAACTTGAATACAAGTTTTGTTTTTTCTTTACAATGAATGAAAACTGGAATAATAATAAACAGTAAAAACTTGAAGGACAGGCCTACAGAGGAAATATACTAACCCACAATTTGTAAGTAACAAAAAGAACTTGGTGAGCTGTCTTAGTATGTGGAATAAGTAGAGAACGTATGATTAATGCCAAACTGAGTAAATGATGTATTGGCTACATCTGAAATTACTTATATACCTATGATTTAATAGACATTACCACAGCATGGATGAATTCAGCCATTATGACTTGCTGGATGCCAACTCGTATAGAAAAGTTGCAGAAGGACACAAAGCAAGTTTTTGTCTTGAAGATACCTCCTGTGATTATGGATATTATAGACGATATGCATGTACAGCACATACACAGGTAAGTGAACAAACATTTTTTTCTTGAAAATTGTCTTCCTTGAGATTTATGCTCCGATTCTAAGGTATCTTGACCCAATCTGAGAGAATCAGCCTAAGATAGGGGATATTTTAGTGGTATAAGGCTAGGGTGGCAGAAGTTGTACTGTCCTTCCTCATTGGCCATGAAGGGGATTCTAGTTGCTAGGACTGACTGGAGAGTCCTGAGTCTTTCTTGCAACCCAAGCTCACTGGCAGGTAGTTCACATCAAAACAGACATCAAGCTTATATGATTTACATCTAGAGTACTGCATTGTCAGCTTACAGGGGTATCCCAGGACTGGGGACAATGAAGAGGTGGGTTAAGGTCCAAATATTTCCACTAAATTTGTAGTGTGCTGTTTGGCTGTAACCAATGGCTAATTCTCTCTGATGTTGTTGTAAAATAAAATGCTGAGTGCCTCCACTTCCATTACTATCAAAAGGACTTGAAGGAGTCCTTGATAGCATAGCATTTTGCTCTGTTCACATGTATTACAGCCATTCAAGAAATTGGGAGCTGTGTGAACATAGACAGTAAAATATGTCCCTTTTTAAAAAAACAGAAAAAATGAGATGAGGTAGTAATTTTATCATTGGGAAATACCAGCTATGCTGCATTGGTTGATGTGTCCACATTTAAATCCTACATTAAATGCATGATCTACATATGTTAAAGCTTTGAAGAGGGTTTAAAAATATCTTTGTATCTTGTGCAGACAACATCATTGAACTAAGCAATGAATATATTTTACAGCTGGAGTATTTATGTCACTAGTCAAGGCTGTGTCAGCATTTCCATTGGAAACCCATATTTTCAGGAGTTTGTAATTGGACTGTAAAACTTTGCTCCTGCCTCAAACTTGGCACAGGGAGTAGGACAAGTTGAATACCACTGGAGTTAGGGGAGTTCCTCCATAGCTTTGTCTTACAAGTTTAACAGTTCTCTAGAAGGACACCTTTTTCTAAAAAAGCCTATATTAGTCACTGTTAAAGATCTAAAATGTGGTAAGGTCTCAGTTTGGCCATTCCTCTTCTGTTCCTAACAATAGAGTAGTTGTTTTTTTTTGTGTAGATCAGTTTGGAAACAGTTCTACTGCCATTTTGGATTTCCTCAAAATTGTTGTGATCACTTCTGAAATTTCAAAACCTTTACTTATTTGAACAATATTATATTATTAGGCCATTTTCCTAATAAGAGTAAATATCAAAATACTGGTTTTTTTAACTCCATGACTTTTCTATTACAAGAAAGTACTTCACTTTTATGAATGGCTGCAGACTAATCTTGATGTCAAAGGAAGCACGTAGCTTAAGAGAAGTCAAAGGCTCTGCCGCTGGCAATCAAATCAGTTTCATTTTAGGAATGTCATTTGAGGCTTACAAATCTGGTTAAGCCTTATTTTGTCTGGAAAGATTGTAAATAAACAACACCAAATAATACAGTTAGTAATATGTATAAGTAAGTAGGATTGCTTACTACAAGTAATGCTTAAATATTTTGTGTAAATTATCAAATACGTATTTTCAAAAATAATCATGGAAGTGAATAAAGTATAAGGTGTATTTCAGAATTTTTATTTGAAACTTTTATTTTTTCCTTAAAATTGTATTTTAAATGCTTTTGTATGTTCTGATAAGTTTTTGACAATAGAAACAAATAATCAACGTTTATGGTGTGTCAAAGCTGGGTATTATTTAAATTCAAAGTCAGCTATTAAACTCATTCACTGATGTGCAATTCTGTTTCTCAGTGATGTGCCTTAAGGAAGCATGATGGTATTAACTCCCTCTTGCTCCCCACTGTCTTAATACTGCTAATACCTGAAAGTATTGTTCCTTAGACTCACTTGTTACCATCTATCCACATTTTAGGGACTGAGCCCTGGCTGCTATGATACCTACAATGCTGATATAGATTGCCAATGGATTGATATTACAGATGTAAAACCTGGAAATTACATTTTGAAGGTATACAAGGTTCTTTGTGTGAATCTGATATCTTTTATTAGACCAACTTAAATAGTTGGAAAAAAACTTAAGTAAGCTTTTGGGTTTAAAAACCCTTAGTCAGGCTGAGGAAGTCTCTGCATTTGGTGTGTGCTCTTCCTGGATGGAATGAAAAATAAAGAAGCCAGAGGTTGGGCTGGTATGCATACAAGATAGGCAGTCAGTGAAGCTGTAAATTGAGGAGTCAGTGGGTGAGAGACAGGCTGGGTGTGGTGGGGAAAGAAGGGGGATGAATAGTGGAGAGGTACCTAGGGAGTCGGATGTCAGGCAGGTTATAATTTCGAAGCTATGTCTTTATAAAGAAACAATTGACATTTCTATTGAGCTAGCAAGCTACATTGTCAAATTAAGCCCTGAAGTAAACACTATTTTTCCTTCCTCACAGGTTAGTGTAAACCCTAGCTATTTGGTACCAGAGTCCGATTACTCCAATAATGTAGTACGATGCGATATCCGATATACAGGCCATCATGCATATGCTTCTGGTTGCACAATTTCACCGTAAGTACATTCTTGTTTGCAACTACCATAAACTCATAAAATTAAGGTTAACAATTAGGACACTATAAACATTTATCAAGATCTGTCCCTCTTTTTGTGCAAGGACACCCTCTAAAATTCTTGTGACAAGATGTTGCGTTTGAAATCTTTGACACAATTTATAGGGATTTTTAGATTAGTACTATTATAACTGGGTTCCCAATGCTACACTGACTAAACCACTCCCTGAATTTCCATACACATACAAACCTCCAGCTGTTCATCTAATTCCTATACACAGAATCACCCAAACCTCTTAAAAGACTTTTAGCTATCTGTTTAAGACAGTAAAAACACCTCCTTATGTATTATGTTGCCGCCACAGAAAATCTATCCAGCATACTTTTTCCAGGAATACTCTGTTTGCTTGTTTTTGTCAGCTCTTTGGATGTTTGCACTTTGTAGTCAATTAAGGCAGAAATGAACTAAAAAGTACTTTGTATTGTGAGATCACTTAAACTGGGCTAAAAACGATGCACATATTTTCACCCATGTGAGATTCTAGGCTTATATCACATTCATGTCATAAAAGCCCCAAGTTAAACATAATTGGCTTAGTCCTTTATTTGTTCTTATCACCTGCATTTGTGGAAGACTGAGAAGCAGAACAATAGGACGACTGACAACTGCAGGTCAAGCAATGATTTTTTGGTAGACCTGTGAAAGGAAGCTTTCACAGTGTCTCCTACAGTAGTTTAATTAGCATGCCCAGTAACACAGTGTTTTTTCACTTAAACTCAGTGTCAGGAGGAATTATTTATACAAAATTATTTTGCTTTGCACCCTCCCCTTTTCAGCTCCCGAAGTTTAACAAAATAGCTGCATTCATGAAGACAGAAAGGAGAAAAAGTTCTTTCATTCTTTTTGTACTGCTGTGTTCAGGTTGATGCATAAACTGGATTTAACATACCTAGATTTATTTGATTAAATACTAATTTGGTATTAAGCGAAAGAGTTTGTTTAATAAGCTGTGGTTCTTAACTATTTCTTTTTCCTTTTTTTAATAGATACTAAGATGCAAGAAAATGGATGAATCAATGCCAGTGTTTTGATTTGAAATGTTATATAAATTCAATAGGATGTAAACACTTAATAAAAACAAATTCAGAGTACACATACATACATACCCTTACCTTATGTGATTTTGAAGCATAATGGCTGCTTCATAACAATGCTTGTAACTGGATTTTAGGCATTCAAATTGGCATTGCTTTTTAGAAAAATGATTGAAATGTGTGGAAATGGTGATTCATGCACAGATTTTCAAATTTTACAGGAAATCAAGTCATTCACAGAAACATAACTGTTTCCTTAACTCTACTGGAAATCAGAGTGCAGATAACAGCAGGATTTGATCAATAGATTGCCTGTGAATGAACTGAAAACATTAAGGGTTAGCAGTAGAAAGAACTAATGTTAGCTAGCCCAATGAATGCCAAAACAAAGACCAACTTGGGAACGGTGCTCCTGCCATTACAGTAAGATTGATTTGGATTCATTTAATGCAAATGAGAAGTATGTTCAGTTTAAAAGGGATATCAATGCATGGCAATGTTTATATATGCATTAGTTACCCCCTGCATATGACACTTGTTTACATTTTTAATATATTAATAGGCAAACCATTTTCTTAAATTAAAGAATATGTGGGGGCCTATTTTATCTTTTAAAATAGAACTGGAGAACTGAGCCACCTTTCTGTAGGAACAGAGTTTTTTTAAAGTAAACTCCTAAAAAGATCTACCATGAATTCAGTGTGGGTAATGTGGATTAGAATGCATTTCTGTCCATCAGAAGTTAGGCTACTGAAAGAGACATTGGATAGTCCCTGATGTCACCATAATCTGTGAACAAAAAGATAAACTGAACAGGTTAACCAATTGAAAAAAACTGACAGTGGCAGTCAACTCAGGTGGCACCACAAATAAAAGTTGATCAAAGGTTTATCAGGATTTTCTTATGAGAAAAGCCTTCTACTTGTATTCCCATTAACGTTATTTTACATTACGTACTGTACTTGATTGTTAATTGCGCATTTGTATTATTCAAGGATTACAATATTATGCAATATTCATGAACTGATAGTTGACATATGCAAAATGCTTTAGTTAGGTTGTTCAGGAGCTCATCATTAAACTTTTTAAAGTGAGTAGCTTTGTCCCAAATTAAGAAGATAGTTTATGCTGCTTACTAGTGATGGTTCCCAAAACAGAGAAACAATTTGCTTATGCAATGGACCATGCTGTAAGCTAAAATAGCTGTGATTTTTTTTTTTTTAACTGTGAAATAAGTTCTTATAAAAGAATCCAGGCAGTTTTTCAGTACTGATGGTACAATTTACATGGTTTGCTCTTGAAAGAGTGACCCTGATTTGATTGTGCTCAACCAGCAACTGCCATCACCTAACGTAACAGCCAATGCTCAAAGACTTTCATAGTAGTAGTAGTAAAATACACTGTTGATTAAAATAAGAAAGCATTGAATGGCTTGAGAAATAGAAAGTGTTCTCTTAAAATTAACAGGAACATTTTAATCAGTATTTGGGAAGAGTCCATGCAAAAGAACCATAGAAATTTAATTTGTAAAATGTATGAGATGTCAGAATAACCTTAAGGGCTAGGGACCACCTGTTTCTTTTCAGTACATACTTCAGTTTCTTGTTTTTAAGATTATTAAAAGCTGCTGCACAAATCCTGATCAGGTTATGGCATAATAACAGAACAATTATAACATCAGTACGTACCTAAGTGGACAGCGAGGACTAAAGGACCATCAACTCAGAGGGTACAGCCTTTGAAGATCACATACTCAGTTTGATATTTGATTACAGAATGAGTACAATTTATGTCATCAGGCTCCAAAGTTTTCCACCTGCTTCATTTCACTGATCAAACACTTAATTTATACTAATTGCCAATGTATGCATCTAACTCTAACAGAAAAGTTTGAAAATTAGATGCTTGGTACTTTTACTATATGCATATCATGAGTTAATGTGTGCCTTTATTTTTCAATACAGTATCCTATTTCTCTGTATTATAACTCACTGCAAACATATCTGAAGTTTGGTTTTCAAGGTATGAGCCCCAGAAAAATGTTTTAAGAGTGATATTTTTTCCCAAATAGAAATACCTGTAAAGAGATATAGCTGCATTGATATCTCCTTCCCCTAAAGTGATTTTAAATCTCAAATCTAGTTAGTTGGTTTGATCCTGCAGCTTATACATGTGGAGCTGCACTAAAAGTCAGTGAGGCTCCCCATAGACAAACCTGTGTGGAGCAGCAGCAGGTAACTAAATTAAACTGGCATTATTCTGAACAGCTGTATCTCTTTGAAGTAATTTTTGGTGAACAGCACATCTGAGATCATATATTTATTGGCACCTGAGGTGCTGAAGGTACTCTGAGGCATTGTATTTTAAGTGAGTCATCTGGAGGAGTTTAACTCTGTCTAGATGTGCTGAAACCTGTATTTTCCTGTGGCTTTTAGAGTATCTTCAGGATTAGAGGGACACACTCCATACTCAGCCATAGGAAAGTAAATTCTATTACCTCCCAATTAATACCTCAGCAATGATGGAAGTATAAATAAAGGACCTGTTGAGTACTTTCAGCTTTTCTGTAGGACACATTCTGGCTGGTAGTGCAGATGTTTGGGCTGCAAAATGGTCCACTGATTTAAAAATCTCTTAAGTATTATTTGCTCTGATTGTTAGGACTCAGTGACTGAGTAAAAAGGTAAAGTGTATTCAACAGATAGTCAGTGGTAGCTCTTTTCTTTGGTCAAATACTGTAAAACTTTAAAAACTATGCACTTTTGTTTTAAGCCAGTGATTCTCAACCCAGATGCCATGGCACTCTAAGGTGCCATGAGATCCTTTTAAGGGTATAGCGAGATATTAGTACTGGTAGGTGTGCAACCACCTACACAATTCACAACAAAAATCAGAGATTTCAAACAGAAATCCATAGCATCAACACTAACCTGTTGTATCTCTCTGCAACAGAAGAATTGCTCTATTATTTTTCTGTAGTGAAGAAAGAAGTGAAAACTAAGACCTGGCATTTTTTAACAGATGCCTTGAGTCTAAAAAAAGGTTGAAAACCACTGTTATAAACAAAGGGAGAAGAAAGTACAAAAAACCTGGTTCAAGATCATAGTCTTCCTTGAATAAAGAATAGGGATTAAAAGTTGGAAAATAGTGTCTTTATTTATCCTGCTGAGTTATAATGCAGGAGGCATTATACACAAACAGTTGATTTACCTAGCATATGAGCTAACCTTTCTAAACGAGAGTGCCAGTCATCATTCTCAATATCTTGGCTCTCTAGGTTTGACCCAGATACCCTAAACTACTTTTTCATGCTGGAATATATTTAAAGAGAATACTTGTATTTTTGTTGACATTTTAAAAAATGTGTTTTGATAAAAGAGTTTATTTTATAAAACAAAGTATATTGTGCAATCATTTTTACTAGGCATTGGGCTGTTACTGTTCCCTTTGAAGGGAGCTTTGCCATTGGCCTTAATGGGAGCAAGATCAGACCTAACTTTTGTGATATTTCAGAAGTACAGAAATACTCTTGTTCAGTTTTGAATTTCCTTTGAAAACCTAATGTTAGAACGTGCGTGAAGCAATTACCTCCCACATTTCAGATCTTTATATAAATGTTGCACACAAAGAACATTCCATACACCAGACTCATTATAAGAGGCCTTTTTTATATTTTTTAAGTCTTGAGATACAAGTTTGATAATATTTGCATTTTTCTATAAAAAATATTACTAAAATGACAGATTGGTCATCATTTGAACCAACATATCATGTAGATGATGTTTTTATGCTATTAAAATTAGTCATTTTCTGTTTGCACCAAAAGTTTACTGTGTAGTATTGAATGTCGTGAACAGCAACATTTTTTTTCTAGTCCTCTTATATGTCTAAATTTTTTAAGTTGTAAGGGTTCATACCAGCAAGGTGAATTTCATTCATTGACATTCAAGGTGGTCTATCCTGTGCCTCATATAAATGTGCTAATTATGGTATTTTCACATCCTACAGATACTTTTAAAAAAGGTGCTGAAATATTTTAACTTGAATTAAAAGCAAGGAGTAGTCTATTGGTATTTTTTTTTTGCAACTAAATGCTACAAATTCAATGAAATGCCACTTTTTTTTGCAGCTTTTGAAGGGATTTTCAGTATTTCCTTCACTCCTTTCCCCCTCAAGAGTCTTAGTTTTAAAATATTTGTATCTTTATTTGAAGAGCTCTTATTTATAATATTCAGACACTAGCTTTGTATTCTTGTTGCACTTTTATATTCTCTTGTTACATGCCTGTATTATGGTTGCAAGTTTATGTGAAAATTACTTGAATAAAATGTTTCAAGTGTTAAGAGTGTTTGGCTAGTATGCTTTATAACATGGGCCTCATCCATCTTTCACCAATGTCAGCAGGAGTCTTTGTTACCAACTTCAGGGGTAATTGGATAGGTTTTATATGGGTCAAAATGAAAGCATTTAGAGCCTGGCAAAATTAGAAGCAGCTGAAAACAAGGTGTCTGTTGGGAATTGTATGGCAGCCTTACATGTTGGTGATGCTACCAGTTCTACTTATTATACATACACTGAAATTCAGCACAAATACATAACACCTGTGTAATCTAGATGTTGATCTAGATCTGTGAAATAGAGATGTTGAATGGTTTGGGATACAGTTATTTGAGACAGCCCTGTACCTTGTCATGGCAGCTATGATTAATGAAGTGTCTGAGTATTTTGAACACGGGATTCCCATAAATTATTCCCTTGGGTTTATGTCAAATAGTGTGTTGAGGTGGCTCATGCTTTCAGAAGAAGAGTGGTAAGGGACAGGGGAGATCTATTCACTGAAACACAAAATCTTTTCTCTCCAGGAAGGGAGCAGTATAGCTTCTTTGCCAGTGATGTTAAGTGCCACATGCTTGGAAACTACCAAGAACAGTCATGCTATAGTGCAATGTTTACCTCATATAATTAGGAGGGTTAAGGCAAAGTTCTTTTAGTTGTTCTTGGTATCTTCCCCACTGAAAATAACAGCTGTTTGCTGCAAATTAAAAAGAAAAAAAAATGCTCTTTATGGAAGCTTGTCATGTCCCTAAGTCTTAGTTCATCTGTGGCAAGAATGTTTTTAAAATGTCCACAGAGGAGGGCAATAAGAACTGGGGGGAAGTTGCAGTTTTACTTTTGTTTTAAGCAAAGCATTAACAAGAGTCCTCTGCAAGTGCCAGCTCAGAATCTAAGTTTAAAACACCCCATTGTGCTTTTGCCTCTGAACAAGAAAATGATGGGCTTCAACTCTGGAATTTGTACCTTTTTCAAGTGTCAAAATCTAGTGACCTTCAGGTCACTAATAGGAAAGAGGGTGTGCAACAATGGCAGCCACTGCACTCCTGGCAGCTGCACCACAATCAGTAGTCCAGCTGCAGCTGCTGCCCTCTGTTGTCAATGCCCAGGGTACAGAACTGCACAGTTCCAGTTCTGATTATGTAACATACTTCCATAAAGGTTTTGATTAATTTTTTTGTGATCTAATTGGTCTTTATAATGCCTGCCAGCCATTAGGAGCTAAAGAAATAAGTAATGTATCTCCATAGAGTATCAAAGGAAATACCAGTGAATAAGACACAATAGCAAACAATGATGCTCTGATACTTTGAGCCAGATACCATTTGAACCCACATACTAATAATATAGCTTACAGGGCAGTGTTTTGTCATTCTGGATAAATTTCACAGTAAAAACTCTCTCGTGAATTTAATAGAAATAAAAAACAAGAAAGCAGAACTTGCCACAAACAAAACATGGAAGTTACTGTAATGCCTAACAATACAAGAACAGTGGATTGGTCTGTGGTACAGCTAAGTCAACACACTTTACTAGGGACACAAAGTTATCTTACCAAAGTAGCAAAGCAGAGTTTTTGCGGGAACCTAGAAACCACAACAGAATTTCAATTCCACGACAAGATACAGAAGATCATTAGGAAATACAACTTAACTGTATCCCAATACAAGCATGGCTTCTTGACCTGAAATACAATCCTGTGCCTAACAATACAAGATACAGAAGATCATTAGGAAATACAACTTAACTGTATCCCAATACAAGCATGGCTTCTTGACCTGAAATACAATCCTGTGCCTAACAATCCATGCACCTTAAGGTATCTAGTATAGACAACAGTAGAAAATACACTTCAGATGCTTCGAAGAGTAAAGAGTTTTGCACATATTTCAATAACTGCTTACATTCTGGACCTCTTAGAGCATGAGATTTACAGCTTAAGGTTACACAATATGCCTGACATCAAAGAATGAGATAATGACAGATCTAAACTAGGAACCAATCAGCCTGATTCCAAAACCCAATGAAGTCACTGAAATACATGTCGGTTCTGGGCCTTATCTCAGTAACTATCTAAATCCCCTACATATAATTTAACATGTATGTGTGTCTACTTTAAATAGGGATAGCAGTATTAGTGTTTCCATAATTTTTCTTATAAAGTAACTTGAAAATGTAATGTCATCATTTTTCTATCAGTTTTCTTCCAGTACTTCAATTTCTCTTAAAATATTTCCATTTTAAGATATTGATACATGCTTGAAGTGCATCACAACACTGAAGTGAAGTGTTTCTGATAACATGGATTGAAACTCAGAGCATCACTTCTCTAACTTTACTAAAAATGATGTTGTTTTGTACTGACAAGTTGGCTAAAGCTTGCTAGGAGTTAACAATAAATAGTCAAAGAAGGAAATTCCTTTTCAGTAGAAGATCATTATTAAAAACAAATATTCAAACAATTACATAACTTCACTGTAGACTTACATAAAAATGTATATGTTCTGCTAATTGATCCATATTATGAGAAATTTCAGAAATTGCAAGCCAGTAACAAATCAAATCTCAACCATTACTACACATTCAATTCAATAACTACCACAATAGTGACTTAAGTGGTGCTTAGAGTCCTCACCTAAATGGTAATAATGCATAATATGCATGGAAGGCAGTAAAAAACACATCTCACTTCTCATTTATGTAGATGCAAACTGTAATCAATGAATACTGAAATGTGGAATAATATTCATGTCTGTGATCAGGATCTACCTGTGAAAAATTAAAAAACCTTTTTACTAAACAGAAAGATGCTCTGATGTATCAAGAGACTTCAGGAATACCCTTATGGTTAGAGACTATAGCTTTTAGAATGTCTCTTTCTGAATCCTTATCTGCCAAGAAGAACTGGCACCTGAGGGACATGTAAAGACACACAAAAACATGCTTTAGGATCAAAAAGTCTTACCTTTAATCGGCTTCTAACTATGTATTGTAGACACTACATTTTCTTAACATTTCAAATTTACAGCTTTTCTTTCAATCATTTGCTCAGTAACGAGAGTCAAAATTGGGAAACTTGCAGCTGCCCAGAAAATAGTGGTCTGTGAAGAAGCATTTTATAAGCGATAACAGCTAACAAAGGGAGAGAAAGCATTTCCTGTGCTTTATTGAAACCAGAAAGAAATGCACAAATTGTTTCGACTAGAAATAATCCTTAAAAAAGGATTCTTGTCTTGAAAATACATAAAAAGTGTGCCCTGGCTATATGATGTAAAGGATGGGGTTTTTTTCCCCCTTCAAAACATGATTTTCCCTGAAGAAAAACACATGGTCAAAAATGCAACAAACCTAATACCTAAGTACAGCCAATGGCTGCTTACATATAGCAAGATTACTTTGACACTAATGCTAGAAGAGTGGCTTGAATTCTTCAGAACAGGTATAAACTTTCCTTATGTACCACACAAAGATACCGTTTCAACCAATGCAGTGAGAAGAAAAAACATCCTGGAACACACATAATCCAATATTCTCACCCATTCAGAAAGAGAAAACTTCATTTGGACATAAATACCAGTATGTTATATGACCTGCAAATTCCAACATCTTAACCCTGTAATACAAGCTCTGGGAATTCATTCAAAGTTTGTGAAGGAGAGTAGCACAGTCAGTTAAACTATAATGTGTAAGAAATTACAGTAAAATTTATAGATCTTTTTCAAACAAGTAATTTGAAAAAACCCCCACAACTATGGGGAAAAACATTCAAATGAATTTTTTTCCCCTCAATTCTATGAGCTTCCAAACAGCTATCTCTGTTCAACATCCTTTCTAGCATTTAAGACAGTGGTCACCAACCAGCTGATCGAGATCAACTGGCCGATTGTGGAGCCTCTGACAGTCTGTCAGAGGCTCCATGATCAGGAGTGCCAGGACACATGTGGATGGGCTGAGACATATCTCCTGCTGCCTGGGAGGGCTGGATGAGCCCTGGTGGCTTGTCTGGTGTGGGGAGGAAGAGGGGAAGATAGCATAGATCTCAGGTGTCAAAAAGTGATCTTACCATAAAAAAGTTGGAGACCACTGATTTAAGAGGACTGAAAGAACAAGAAACCCCTTGGAGGAACAAATCAGAAAAATGGATTGGAAGGCACATTTTTCTTTACACTCTCATTTCTAATTTTAATATTTAGGAATTTGGTTGGATGAAACCTAATTGTGCAACTGAGTGTAAATGATGTAAAATGAGGAACATTGAAGAGTTCCTTCAGAAAAGAATACACATGACTAGGCCAGTTATCCAAGCTACTAATTTAATCAGCAATGGGCATTGTTTTTTTTAAAAGGTTAAATCTTTATTCCTACTTAGAATTTGTTATTCCATGAAAACTACCTGGCATTTCTTCCTTGACACATTTATAAATTTATCAATCTTATTCAAATTTATTCAGGTAATAGACCTCTGAACTTCTCCTAGATGAAGTAAGTGTATACTTTTTTTTTTACACAATTTATAATACAGTTCATATTAAGGAATATTAACAATGTCTTTTCATAGATAAAAAACACTTGTCTTTCCCATAGCATCTCATATTGAGGTCCTTAAATAGCAATCTTATACTAACTTTACATAACAAAAATACCAATGTAGAAAACAAAGAAAACCTGTCACAGTACAGGATACAAACTCCATCCATAGATCTATTTGCTCACGTTCATCAGCATTCACAGGTGGCAACCCTTAAAGCCATACCATGTGAACTTCTAATCAGTCTACTCATAAAGCACATGAAATGAGTGAAAGTCCTCCATAGAAATATATGACTAAATCGGGGATAGGTATTTTATGCCAAAAAAGTTTTTAAAATGTACATCACATTTCACAAGATCAGGACAATATAATGAAAATAATATAGGAAAAAATTGTAAATATTTTTTTGAAAAAAGAGACTTTTGTAGTTCTCTAGCATTGTAGAATGTTCAGCCTTTAAACAACATTGTATGTATTATTTTAACCAGAAATAAGAAGTACTCTCCAGTCCAAATACACAGCTACTTCATGTGTAAATATCATCAGTTGTGAACTTTATCTTCTTTAAAATCTGAATCTTCAGAACGATCTTTAAAAATCTGAATTCACATGAAAAAAGTTCAGTCATCAAATTTAATCTTTTTCCCCTGGAATGCTGTAATTTGAGACACCTGTTGCTGACGTTTCTTGCTTGCCTCCCATGAAGGATGAAGAGGTTGCTGCAAATGCTTTTTCTTATTTTCATGCTTTATACCTGCAGCTTTAGCAAGCTGGTGTTTCCTGAACTCTGGTTCCATTTTTGGAAAAGCTGTGCATAAAGTACAATACAAAACATTAAATGCAATTATCTGATGAACGTTCATAAAACCACACAAAATCACATGCTAAAAGTGGCAGAAGATAATGGTAGGTATTTAACAGAAACCACTGCATCAATACAAAGTTTGAAACAATCTCTGATCTATTCCTTATGAGCCATGTGTATCACATGCACAAGAAACAAATGAATGCACTTTTATTAAAGCCATTGAGCTGTGAAAGTCAGGCATTCTCCAGATTCTTACAAGTCAGCAAATGATCACATTGTCAACAGCAAATATGCTCAAGATGATTTGCTGCTGCCAAACAGCACTGGGGTCTAAGTGTAGAACCTGTGTGGAATTTGATTACCACATGGGAACTAAAGGCTCACAACAATCTGTGTTTACTGCTGACTTCACCAGAGAGGGATTAAATAGCACTTCCTAAATATCATTTTCCAATATGAAACTAAAAACCTAATTTGGTGCAGAAAAAGAAACATAAAGCAAAAATTACCAAAACCACAATCAAGTTAAAATATTGAAATTACTAAATCAATCAATCAATCAATAAACCAACCCTTCTGTTCTTCCACTGGAATGAACCAATGGTTGAAATTCATGGTCACTGGGGGTTCCAGTACTCTTCAAAAAGTAGGAGTTTGCACTTGAACTATCTCAGCAATGTTCAGGTGCCTAGCAGCGTGGTTTCTGCAGGGCTCTGACAGCTCACCACAGCTCGGGCCAGAGTTCTAGCATTCTCCTTCCCTTCCCCTTGGCTTGTGTTGGAAACAGACTTTTTCCCCAGCACAAATGTAACACCTGTTCATAGTCTGAGACATTAATGTTTACCCTGAGCAGTCTTACTGAAGTAGACTCATGCAGTAAACTACGCAACACAGAGGAAGGTAGAGTGTAGGACTATATGGCTCCTGCATAGAAAAATATTTTTTTCCAGACCATTATGAGTTAATAGCACACATTAGGTATATCTACAAGAACAGATATTGTGCTTCTGAGTTAAAGTGCAATCATTTGACGTTTGATCGTTTAGGCAAAAACATCTGTGAATAGAAGACATTGCTCAGATAAACAAAAAGCAAAACCAGCCTAATGGGGCTTCCACGGTTCCCCTGCTTTACCTGTTGCAGGCTGGGGTGTTATGTCTGTGTTGTGTCAGGGTTGATGGTAGTCTTATGTAGAGTGTAGATTATAGATTGTACAGGATGGTTTGGATAGGGACGATCCTGCATCAGGCAGGAGGCTGGACTATATGACAGCCCTGCTTTTATTTTTATGATACTCTAAGTCTACCTCAAAAGGATTTTTAAAAATTTATTTTTGGTTTCTATGATATTACCAATACATACCTGTTCTTCTGTTTTTGGGAAGCTGTTCCTTTACATTTCTGAAAATAAAATAAAAGTGTAAGGAACATGGAAAAAAAAAAAGATTAAACTAAAAATAATTTGTCCCCAAAATGGACAGCAGCAGAAGGAAGCTTGATGCATTTGTTGCCTTCAGTGTGCAGAGTTTGGGGAAGGTAAGACTTTGCTTCCCTCCCCTCTTCTCCACAACAGTGATCAATGTACCTCCCCAGCTCCTGCACTGCTATGGGTGCTGTATGAGCTTGCTACATCTTTGCTTTATAGCACTATTGTTAACTAATAGCAGAAACAGTTTAAAATGTAACAGAGATATTTATTAAATGACTACAAGAACTTAGAATAAATTAAGTTCTATAAATATGATTTTTATTGATGACTTTTACTGAGTTACACAGCTTTGTGAAGATCTAAACCAGATCATTAATTTTAAACTTTAATGAGTGCTGACAAACTAGTGCCGTTTCTGGAACAGGGATGAATTCGGAAAAAAGGGCATAAGGGTCAAGGAAGTATGGAAAAAGGCCAGAATACTATAACTAGATGCATACAGATTGATTGATTAATTGAGTCTGAATATCTGATGAGCAATAGAAGAAGACATAACCATTTCTATTACTATAACAGAATGGGAAGGGAAGCGAAGCGAAGTGAGGTGGGGCACAGCAGGGCAGCTTACCTCCTCAGGTTTTTGGATTTCTGTTGAGAGCTGGACAAAGAAGTGCAAAATACAGATTCTAGCTTCTTTGCTTTAGCACTTGGGTTGTTTTCTTCTGTGTTCACATCCTTTCTTGTCACAAATTCTGAGTCCTTTTCTGCTTTTAGTAACATTTTGGGGGGTATTTTCTTTGCTGAAGAACAGTTAAAGTCTGCCACTCTCCTCCTTTTTTTCTGCTTTACTTTGCCGATAAAGAAATCATCACTGCTATTGTTATCTTCAGAATCTGATGACTGGTTATAAAACCTCTCTTCAGTGCTGTCATCAAAGTATTCCTTATGTTTGTCATTTTCTTCAATATCACTAACATCGCTATCTGACTCTTTAGTAGCAATAACTTTGTTCACACCTGTAAGTTTCTTTTTCTGGGGCCTGTCAATTCTTTTTTCTGTTTCAGCCTGAACGACTGCCTGCGTTTCCAAAGCTGGGAATGGAAGATCATCTGGAGTGCATGTTCTCTCAGCGTCCAAAGTCTCCTGATTGGACTTTTTCTCACTGATTTCTTTATCCTGTATGTTTGTATCTGTTTTCATATTTGCCTTTGTTTTGTTTCCACCCTCTTTCTGTTTTTGAACTAATTCAAAATTTTGGTCTTCTGTATTGCTATTAGAATGTTTCACCAATTTAAGTTGTTCTGATTTACACTCCTCTGAAGAATGAGCTTTGGCTGCTGTCTGTCTTGCAGCTTTAAAGGCTTTTACAGCAGCTAGAAAAAAAAAGCAAAAAAATAAACAGGAGGTTCTTTGATAACACATGTCAAGACAAACGTTAATTGAAATAAAGTAAAAAACCTGAAAATTTGCAAGGTAAATAATTTAATAAATAGGATTTTCAGTGTCTGTATTTGATTATTTATTGTGTAACATTAGGGGCTAAAAATGGTTTAAACAGAAGCAACAAACTCACCTCCTGCTGTCAGCCAGATCCAGACCACAGGGCTCTTTGTGGGCCAAATCCAACATGAGGCACCAAGTGACTTTGGCAGTGGCAGCAGCTCCAGCTCCTGCCACATGTCCATGCCCCATGTTACAGCAACAGCTCTACCTCTAGCACAGGGGACACAGTGGCAACAGCTGTGGCATGCGGCAGTGGTGCTGGGGCTGGTGGCTGAGAAGGCAGGGCCATGGTGGTGGCAACGGGCAAAATTGCTAGGGCTGTATCAGCTCTCTCATTTACCTTGTGACTACCTGCCAGGTCCTCAGATTCTGTGGCAGGCTACTGCCCTTAGTCATATACCCACAACTTTCATTTGCCCACTGGTAGCTCAGGAGGCCAGACAGAGAAGGTCCATGGGCCAAATTGTTTGATACCTTTGGTTTAGAGTATAGTATCAGTATTAATAAGAAACGTGGAAAACAAATCACAACAGGGAAGAGGCTAGCTTACTAAAACACTCAGTTAAAAATCAAATATAAGCTTTTCAGCAGATGTGCAGTTTACAATTTGATATAAGGAGATATTTGGGGTATGAAAACTGAGCACTAATAATATGTAAACATAAAATTATAATGGGTATCTAACCCTGTCTATTATTAAATAAGATTATTTTCATCATAAGCTATTTCTCTTGCATAGTCATCTTTTCTAAATCTTTCACTTTTTGTTCTCCTTCTACCTCTGTGATTTTTTTTTTTTTTTAATTTTAAGGATATTTATTTAAAAAAAAGTAAACTGCAGTGGAACTACAATCTCCTCCACAGTAACAACCCACATGCCTCATGCCTCAAACTCTTTTTAAGGAAATCAGCACTACAGGCAGGATGGGAGAGTGCAGTCTCATTCATTCCTGCACTTCTGTATTGAAACTCAAAAGGTACGCATTCATGCTAGCTGTGACAGTTAGCCCATCATTAGGATCCAATAGCATTTTTTATAATTTAACATTAGTCATGCTATTCCATATTCTATGCAGGAGGGGCGTCAAACTTGCCTGGTCCCTCAGAGCAGGTCTGGATCAAAGTGCTCCTTGCAAGCTGGATTTGCAATGGAAAGAACCTTTCAGGCCAGACCCAGACCTCCCGCTGGCAGTGGGGTGAGTGGTGACAGCGTCAGCTGTCATGGGTGCCCAACTTGCTTAGTCTCCTCAGAGAACAGCGGGGATTAATGAGATCGGATTTTCAAAGGAGCGTAAGGGAAGCCAGGTTTTCTGAAAAATCTCTGGTTCTTTATCCTATACGTACAGTAGTGTTAATGCAGAAGAAGCTTATGGATTTTACAAATTATAATTACAGTTCTGCTAGTGACTATGCCATTGACAGTTTTAGAAACTACTGAATAGCTAGGAAAGGATAAAGGGCTGATGTAATCTTAGCTAACTGGATTGGGTCTGATAACACAGGTGGAAAACATTGCATGTATCTGTATATATTATGTAATGTATATTATAAAGTCTATAGATATTATGTTTGGACCTACAGTAAAAGCAAACTAATCAAGGTAATGTGTAAGCAAACAAGTACATATATATGCACATTTGAACAGGGTTAAGCAGTTTATTTCATACCTTTAACATCAGCAATTTTTGTCTTTAAGAGTGGGTGTGCTGCTAGCCTAGCAATTGCTCTGTCAACTGCAGTACAGTTGGGCTGTAAAAAAAACCGGTTGAAACTAATTAGATTTACTGAAATAAAACAAAACAAAACAAGAATGTGGATATATGGTGGTAGAGTAGATTGGTATGATTCATGTTATAAGGTATACTAGGGAAATTCAGTACCTCTCAGCCCATCAAAAAAAGAGAGAGAGAAATTAAGGATGTTATCAAGGTTTGTATCTCTCTTTTATTGTAAACTAATCTTTCAGGTCATTCCAAAGCATGTGGAAGAATCTAACTGGAGAATAATTTATAAAAGCATCACAAACATCCACTTCTGCAATTGCAAAAATAATAAATACAGATAACACTGTGATTTTTATGTTCAAGAATGTTGTCTAAATATCATCCAGACAGTGTTACAGTGTTACTGTAAGTTTACACTCATTACATATTTGCTATGAGTCCAGCTCATTTGCTACTGGTCCACAGTAAGTTCAAAAAAGGAAGAAAAGACTATATACTCTATGACAGTTTTACTTTCAGTATTTTACATTATAATACTGCTGATTTTCCTTTTTGGCTAAACTTTGAAACTGCTATGAATTCTTTCCAATACGGGCCGCAACTTGCTAAGCATTTTTCAAATGTAAGACAAGTCTTTATCCCCAAGAGCTTTTTCTGTTCTAAAAGACAAAGGGGTAGGGAAAGGGATACGTTATATAATGAAGACGACTCAAATTAGCCAATGGCTACACTTTATTAATACAGAGTTTTCAGTATAAAATGTACTTAAGTAAAAAGGTAATGAGGAGGCTAGGATAAACAGAATAATCATCACATAAGGTAGTCTTCAGAAGACATTTCAATGTTAAAGGTGTTGCAAAGTTGCAGACCAGATGAAAGGGGCGTTCCACTGGGGGTGGGTGATTTGAATTGAAATGTTTGTGAGAAAAGCAGCTCGAATTAGGCATCAAATTGACATAACTTAGGGAGTAAAGTTGGTGAGTGAAGATGCTTAAAGAGTAGATTATTGGGGTGGGGGAAGAAACAGGGTTTGAATGGGACAGAAGTTTAAAGTTGATGCAGTAGAGCAGGGGAAATCAGCAGAAAGATTCAAAGAAGAGGCTGATATGGACAAAATGATGAGAAACAATGAGACTGGTTACTAAATGTATGTGTGAAGACAGAGACAGGCAGCAGTATGGATACAATGGGAGTAAGAGAAGAGATTAACACTAAACAGGGAAATGTGCAAGCTGTGCTGCAGGCGGTGATCCATGACACCACCTAGCAAGCCAAACCCCTGAAGTAGCGCCTGAAGCCAGCTTTATACTAAAAAAGGAATAGAACGTAAACATTAAATTTCGTAGGCTAACTCCAACTATATAACCCCGCCCATAGCTAAAACGGACGGAGCTCTCCCTCTTGCAACCCGCGGACAGAGGTCGTTTGTAGAGGTCGGACACAGGTGTCTGCTAAAGCTTGCTTGCTAAAGCCATAGTGAGAAGCTGCAGCAAAGCCCGAGACCCCCGGAATCCTCCCCGTCCCTTTGACGATTAACTGCTGCTGTATTAACTGCTGCTGTAACACAATCCTCAATAAACAACTACTAACAACAAGCTGTGTAAAGTAAGTACCCTTGTCTCCAGCGGTCTCGCGAAATCTGATCTATCTAGCAGCCAAAGTCAGGGGAAACCAGAAGCTAGCACGGAACAAGTTAGAGTTTAACCCGGCTCGCGTATGGGGCCTGCCGGAAACAAGGCTCCTGTCCGCAACAGGAAAAAAACTATTATAGAGGCTATTTATTCCTTCTTCTCTTGTGATGTCTCTTCTCATAGGCTAGAAGACAACATATTTTCAGAAGGGGTATGCTTTTTCAGTAAAATGGTCAACATTTCTTAAGAAAGTTCCTAATGAAGAAAATAAGATCTGGTTAAAATTTTTTCAATTAATTCTTTTGTTTGTGGCAGTTATTTCTTTCATTGGGAAAGTTTCTCGGAGAAGAAATTGGGAAGGTAGGTAAGAAAGAAACCAACCTTCCTGCAGAATAGTCAATAATTCAGGTGTTAAAACACCTAGGATGTGGGAGTCCTAGATGGGTCCTTGATAAATTAAGTGGGGAGAGAGACTGACTATGTATCTTGTTTAAGCTGATCCACATTGTATAAATAATTAAATAACTATTGGGTCAGAGATTAATGCTACAGATCAGGGGTTATGGCAAGCCCATGAAGGAGACCCAGCCTCAAGTCCATGGTCTCAATGGTGCAGTCACTACATCCCAACCATGTGCCGTAACCACCAGACTACTGGCTGTAGTGAGATGAGCCTCTCTGAATTACATAGTAATATGTCTCTTTTATTAAATGTTCAATACTATTACAAGACCCAGGCAAAAATTACTAAATAAGACAAGTTCAACCAAACAGGTGAAGACTTCATTTTACAAAAGGTATTTGTAAGCACCTCCAAAATATTATTATATTTAATGTTTGAGGAGGCAATATTCTGGAAGTGATTATATTTTGCCTCCTTCCTTCTTTCTTGATATTACAGGAATGTTTTCTCATGTTGAGAAGACCTAAAAAACTGTTTTTCCTCTAGACTGTCTACAGTGCCTTGAATGCTGGCCAGAGGAGACGTACATATTCTATGTCCAAGAGCCTCAAGCTGGATCACTCCCAAAATGTGTTGGCTTAGAGAGCTTAAAGACTGAACCTGGTCCCCATGCGACAATGGAGCCTGCTGCCACCAAACTGTGTGACAGCTGGGTTCATATGTCTGAAGATCAAAAGGTATTTTCTTTGGAGGTTTTTCTATAGCTGGAAAATGTATTTTTGAACATAATTAATATACTTTTCCCCTCAGCCACTTCCTGTGGGTTTTGAAAACGTGTACCATAAAGTTCAGAAAGCAGCAACAGCTTCTGTTCAACATCTGGTGTCCTTTAATTCAAGTATTTATGGAAAGGATTTAAGTTTATATATGCCAGTTAGTATAGGATAGTCACTTTTCACCCCTATATTAAAATACCCCACAAACAATCTCCATTAGTATACAGTAACCATAAATATACAATGTGACATTCATATCCTTAAAAACTTCCTATTTTTCTATTCGTTTCACATATCCAAACTTACAGGGAAAAAAAGCCAAATAACAAATTAAACACAGTGTTTCCAGTATATAAAATGCTTGCAAAAAAAATATAAAAGGAAAAAAATGTTAAGTGAATCCACAGCCTGAAAAAAAAAGATAATGCAGGCATTAGAACTGTAAATATTTATTTTCATGAGGCCATGTTACTCCTATTGTCACTTTGCACTAATATAGGGCCTTTCATATAAAAAGTGTGCAGTTCTTTCAAAGGCAGACATTTTACAGATTGAAGATATACTTTATCCATGTGATGCGCCTGGAAGTTAGAAGTCTAGAAAGTCTGGTTTGCAACAATAAAATACAGGTTTCCTGATTTTCTGTCAGGAAGCTAGTTATTACAAACCTAATATTTAACTAGATATATAGAAATGTTTTATTAAATTGTAATGTTTTAAATATCATCCAGTGTCTCCAGGCTGGCAGATGCAGAGGCACCACTTCTGTGATTGGTAGTACAATCCACCATCCTTCAGTCAAGCAGACTTATCTCACAGCAGACTGGGTAGTAGCTTTATTGCCTCAGGTACCCACCGCAGCTCCATTGTGTCTGCAGCTAGACCAAACAATTATTTGTTGCTATTTTGTCACATCTTAGGAGCTGCCATTCGGAGACCAGAACCTGTTTGTGCTAGGCGTTATACAAAAACAGAACAAAGCATGGCCTCTCTCATAGCAGACAGGGAGCATCCAAAGGTAGAAGTGAACAAAGAGATCGTCAGGATGAAGGCCTGGTGCTACCACTTAAATGTTACCCCAGATTAACTTCTCAGGCTCACTTCTTAGTCAGCTTGAGCTCCCCAAACATCCCATACTCTTCAACACAAATAGGCCACAGATACCACCAATCCTGCACTTTAGACTCTACCCAAACCAACCTTCCTTTTTCCTCTTCCAGCTACTTAATTCATTCTGCACTGTCCAACAACTGCTACAGTAGAGTCTTCCTTACTTATCTTTGGCTTTTTTTTTCCCTTTGTTTTTTCCCCCTCCCTTCCATGTTCTATTTTTTGTTTTCCTAATTTCCACCTAGTTACACTCTCAATGACATCCTGTCACACATTCAGCTTCTTTCATTCCTTGGAGTCTCAGAACAGCAGAAAATCTCTATGCCTGAAAGGTAATTGTGCTTGAAAGCTTGCAAAGAACTTTTTCCCAACTACTCAGTTGGTTTAATAAAAGATATCATATCTACCCAAAGAACCTTGCCTGCCAACAAATCTCAGCAATTCCAGACATCCTTTGCCACCCACCCACCTCTGTAGCCTCCCTAAATACTTTCTTATCAATAGATGCCAAATATGTAGTCCTGAATCCTTCCAATACCACTACAAACTATATTGGGTATGTTTATAATTGCACTCCAATTAACTTTATAGGTTCAAGGTGGCTTATAGCAATGGACACCTTTCAACACAGTAAATCAAATAAATGCTGTATTTCTTGAATATAAGATGAAGTTCCCCTCTACACCTCAAATCAACATGAGGGGAAAAAAGCCTCTTGTCTTACATTTGCATACATTAAACCACATTAGATACATAGCCTATCTTTGAAATGCTGCTAAAAGCAGCATATAAACTCAATACAGGCAGCCCTCAGACTTAGAGCCCGGCAGGACAAATTATGCTGAGGGGAAACCAGCACGGGTTCGTAGCAGGTAGATCATGCCTGACTAATCTAGTCTCTTTTTATGACCAGGTTATAAAACTCCTGGACGCAGGAGTAGGGGTTTACGTCATTTACTTAGACTTCAGGAAGGCCTTCGATATGGTATCCCACCCCATACTGGTGAACAAGTTAAGAGGCTGTAACTTGGCTGACTGCACGGTCTGGTGGGTGGTGAATTGGCTAGAGGGTCATACCGAGAGAGTCATAAGGGATGGGTTGGTATCGACCTGGAATGGTGTGGGCAGTGGGGTCCCACAGGGCTCGGTCCTTGGACCAATACTCTTCAATGTCTTCATCAGCGACTTGGATGAGGGAGTGGCGTGTACTCTGTCCAAGTTTGCAGATGACACAAAACTGTGGGGAGAAGTGGACACACCAAAGGGCAGGGAACAACTACAAGCAGATCTGGACAGGTTAGACATATGGGTGGAAAACAATAGAGTGCAATTCAACAAGGAGAACTGCAAAGTGCTGCACCTGGGGAGGAAAAATATCCAGCATACCTACTGCCTAGGAACTGACCTGCTTGGAGGCACGGAAGCCGAAAGGGATCTTGGAGTCCTAGTGGATTCCAAGATGAACACGAGTTGTCAGTGACAAAGTCATCAGAAAAGCTAATGGCACTTTATCATGCATCAGCAGATGCATGACGAACAGATCCAAGGAGGTGATACTTCCCCTCTATCGGGTGCTGGTCAGACCTCAGGTGGAATACTGCATGCAATTTTGGGTGCCGCACTTCAAGAGGGTTGTGGATAATTTGGAGAGGGTTCAGAGAAGGGACACTTGTATGGTTAAGGGCTTGCAGGCCAAGCCCTATGAGGAGAGACTAAGGCACCTGGACCTCTTCAGCCTCCACAACAGAAGGTTGAGAGGCGACCTTGTGGCTGCCGATAAGTTCATCATGGAGGCACAGAAGGGAATTGGCGAGGCTTTACTCACCAAGGCACCCCTGGGGATTACAAGAAATAGTGTCTATAAGCTAATAGCAGATTTAGACTGGACATTAGGAAGAACTTCTTCACAGTTAGAGTGGCCAAGGTCTGGGCTCCCAAGGGAGGTGGTGCTCTCCCCTACCCTGGGGGGGGTCTTCAAGAGGAGGTTAGATAGGCATCTAGCTGGGGTCATGTAAACCCAGTACTCTTTCCTGCCTATGCAGGGGGTCGGACTCAATGATCTATTGAGGTCCCTTCTGACCCTAACATCTGTGAATCTATGGTTCCTGAAAACTGCATCTTTAGTTGAAACATATTCACTTGGAACTAATTTTCCCATAGGAACAATGTTATAAATTGGGATTGGTTCCTTTACAATGCTAGATACAGCTACATTTAGCTGGTAAGTCTGTTGCAGTGGAAGGGAAGGGGTGAGGGAAAGCAGGTCAAGGTCCCCTGCAGTGAGGAAGGGCCTGAGGCAAGTTGCTTATCTAGCAGCTCCCACTGCTCATCCAGGAGAGTGGGGGGTGGGCGCTGTGCCCCCAGATTTGTGCAGGGTGGGGCAGGCAGGGCCGGGGCTGCCCTGGGAGTGAGGGCTATGCCCTTCTATTGCTCTCCCAGCTGAAGCGGGCTGGACGTGGGACAGGACTGCTGCACCTGCCTCCGGAAGAGCGACGTGCAACAGCTGGAGCCCCACCCCCGGTCGAGCCACAGCTCCATCCTGTGCCCAGCCTGCCCCAGCTGGGTAAGTGGCAGGAGGGCATGGGGAAGAGGGCATGTGCCTCTGGATCAGGGCAGGTGGTGGGGTGGGCACTGGAGCGGAGGCTATGGGCAGGCGGTAGCCCCCCCATAGGCTCCGCCGCCTGCCCAGAGCAGAGCCCGGCGCAGTCCTGGCTGGTCTGCCCCGATCCAGGGGCACTTGCTTCCCTCATGCTCTGCTACCGCTTGCCCATAGTATGAACATGAGCTGTCAGTGTGATGCTGTAGCTAGCAGGGAAAACAATACTCTGGCATGCATCAACCAAGGCATCTCAAGTGAAACCAAGGAAGTGATTCGCCCGCTTTACTCAGCATTGGTGAAACTGCAGCTGGAGTACTGCATCCAGTTCTTGGTACCGCACTTTAACAAAGACATGGAAAAGCTTGAGAGAGGCTAGAGAAGAGTAACGTGTATGATCAGACACTTGCAAGGCAAGTCATGCAAGGAAAGGCTGAGGGATTTGGGTCTCTTTAGCCTAAAAAAGAAAAGACTGAGAGGGGACTTTGTCAGGGGACTACATCATAGGCTTGGCAACAAGCGTTCACCAGGCCCCCCTTGGGGAAAACCATGGGTAATGGCCACAAACTCCTAGAAGACCGTTTCAGGCTTAACACTAGGAAAAACTTCTTCAATTACAGTGTTCAGACTGTGGAATAAACTCCCTCCAGAGGTGGTGCCAATCAACTACCCTGGAAATCTTCAAGAGGAAACTGAAGTTGTCTTTCCTGCCCAGTGCAAGGGTGATGGACCTGATAACCTTGCAAGGTCCCTTCCAGCCCTTTACAATCTATGAATTTATAAAAAATTGCCTTATACCGATAGTGAGCTTTTATATACATATATTTAAGATGCAGGCCAGACCTAAAGAATTAAAGATCTAATTAAAAGGCCAGACCTAAAAGCTATATGGCCTACAAGTTGCCAAATAGTCCTTTAGTTTCAGATTGGTGATTATGTTCCTTATGCTGAAATTCCTGCACTCTAAAATCTTGTTGCAGGTATGTCATTTTCCACTTCTCTGTTGGAACTTTTTGGTAACATTACATTACCACATTTTTTTCCTCAAGAAAGAGAATGTGGTAGGCCTTTTGTGGAGGGGACAGGGGTTGAATTATGAAACGTGAAGTACTAAAACTATAGTAAAAGCAGGATTTGTGCCACTTCTCCACACAGTTTGGGCAAGAAAACTCAGCATGACCACCAACACCCCTGCTCATCAAGCTTCTTTTCCTTTGATGGGAAAACCTGCAATCATGTTAATTGGTATTTTAGGTTGCTTTTTTGTGTCTGATGTGGACATATTCCCACTAGAGACTAGGTAGATGCTACATTCTTCAGATTTGACCGTACCGAGTTGAAAACATAGAATTTACAGAAAATACTTAACTGCAATCAGAAGGGATACTAGCTATGACAGTCCGCAAAGTGCTTGAATTAAAAAATACTGGAAATATATGCACATATAATGGAATAAGCAGAAAAAGGAGCATGAGATAGTGGGGAATAGCTATAAAAATAAAAAGACAAAACACACAAAGAAGGCCTTGGTTATAAAACTGGTATTAACTGAACATCCTGTAAACTTTCGTAGACTTTAAATTATTTCTATTGTTAAGGGGAAATAATTCAGAAATAAATATATATTATTAATACAATTACTTATTTCACACCTGATTCAAAAGCATGGGCATTTATAGATATGTTCCAGCAGGCGGGAGGGGATGCTTTAATTAGTGTCCCCACACTGAAAAATGGCAGCAGGGTGCTTTGAAGTAAAGCTCATCGAATAAGGTTTAGTTTACAGCACCCCGCTGCCATTTTTCAGTGTGGGGATGCTGATACACATGACTCTGAAGGAGGCTGGAGCATGTTAATTTCTGTGCTCCGATGTGCTGGATTTACAGCATGTTGGAACAGCTTCGATGCATATCTATAGAAGCCCAGAGTTTCTTGATGGAAAAGGTGTAACAAATTGTAAAATAGATTTGTCAAATTTATAAGAAGGTAACCAACCCACAATAAAAAGGGAATAAAGAAAACTGAGACCCAGAGCAGACAGTTGCTTTCAACTAAAAGTTGGATGACACATTAAGGGAATTAGCCAACCTCAACAAGCTCCAAAAGAGAGGCTTGAAACTAGTATGGTTACTACTGTTTGAAAAAAAACACACTTTCATTTGTTACCCAAGTTTTTAAATAAATAAGAGAATGAGGGTAGAATAAATGATTCCCCTTTAAACTTCCCGTGTTATAAGCCAGGCTGGACAGGGAGTTCTCAAACAACATGCAGTTAGCTGTATCCTGAATACATTACAATTCTCTAAAGTTGAACCTGTACCAAATGCCATGACCAAAAACACAGTGGAAGCAGATAGTAGAAACATATGAGCAGAGGTTTCATAGTTTCATAGTAACTAGGGTCAGAAGGGGCCTAGAGCAGGCCATCTAGTCTGACCCCCTGCCAATGGCAGGAAACAAGTGCTGGGGTC
>JAGPOW010003395.1:56518284-56540406 GCA_030014935.1 Caiman crocodilus
GGCGACCAGGTTGGTCTGACAGGACCTGCCCTTAACAAACCCGTGCTGATTTCCCTTCAACATAAAGTCTCCTGCCGGTCCCTCACAGATATGATCCTTCAGAATCATAGGTGGGTGGGGAGGGGACAGAAGTGACTTCTACATGAATAAAACCATGTGACAGACCAAGAAATGTGGCTGCTCAGTCAAAAAATATCAGTTAAAGAAGGCCTGAAACTAAAATTACATTGAGAAAAACTTATTAGAAACTCAGGATGGTGATGACAACATAAACATAGGGATTTATGGTGGTTTAACATCTGAAATGTTATTAGGCAATTATATGGCGAAGGCAGAAACACAAACCTAAAAATATCTTTCCTTAGGTACAGGCTGATAATAGCATACATTTTACCTATACACATACCTGCCCACCATGGAAAAATCAGTACCTCCTTAACTAAAGCTCTAGGGGAAGACATGAGTTAATCCTCATGAAGTGCTATGGTGCTAAGGTCCAGCAGGAGAACAAATGACCCAATGGGTACTGAGTACTATTTACTAGTCATATAGGTGGGTCAATTTTAGATGCTGGAGATGCTATTGAAAATAAGACAAGATTTATTTGGCACACTACATTTGGGTTTTGCCCACAATTGAAAACAGATTTTTCCCCCTAGCTATACATATTTAAGCATTTTTCTGAAAGAGACAGTGGAAATGGAAATTCAGTTCAGCAAAAAACCAAAAAACCAAACCCAAAACAAAAAAACAACCTAAAACTATGAAGTATCTGAAATAAACATGCATATTAACAACTCCTTGGCACTGAAAAGTAGATTTTCCACCATTGAGCCTACAGAGGCAATACAGACATTCAGAGCTCTTGGTCTGAAATGATTAACATATGCCAAATATGCTTGAAGACTGTCAAGGTTTCCATATATATTAGTAACAAAGGAGATGAAAATATGAGACATTCTTACACTCTAAAATCCTACTATAAGTATCTCAGCATGGGGATCACAATCATCAATTTATACTGGAGGAGATCTATTTGGCACCTTCTAGACTACAGCAGTATTATTCTCTGGGTCTGGTCTACACATAATACATATATTTTTATATATTACCTTTACATTTCAGTAAGGGAAATTTCATAGATTTTATAGACATTAGGGCTGGAAGGGACCTTGGAAGATCATTGAGTCCAGCCCCCTGCCCAAGGGGCAGGAAGTCAGCTGGGGTCATAGCATCCCAGCAAGATAAGCATCCAAATTTCTCTCGAAGGAGTTCAGTGTAGGTGCTTGAACTACTTCTGATGGCAGGCTATTCCAGACCTTGGGGCTCGGACAGTAAAGAAATTCCTCCTTATGTCTAGCGTGAAATGGTCTTGCAGTACTCTGTAACCGTTTGACCTCGTCATCCCTTGGGCCGCACTGGTGAACAAACGTTCCCCCAGATACTGGTGGTCACCCTTGATAAACTTATAGGTGGTCATCAGATTGCCCTGAGCATGCGCTTTTCCAGGCCAAAGAGCCCCATAGCTCTTATGATGCCATCATAAGTTCTGTTTTCCTGACCTCTGATCATGCATGTGGCTCTTCTCTGGACTCTTTCAAGCTTCTCCACATCTTTTTTGAATTGTGGGGCCCAAAACTGAATGCAGTACTCCAGACGTGGCCTCACCAAGGTTGAATACACGGGGAGAATGACGTCCTGGGATTTGCTTGAGAAGTATCTATGGATGCAAGTCAGTGTTTTGCTTGCTTTACTAGCCACAGCATCACAGTGAAGGCTTATGTTCATCTTGTGGTCCATGATGATCTCTAAGTCTCTTTCTTCCGTAGTGCTAGCCAGTGTAGCACTGCTGAACCTATAAGGATGCTGCAGATTTTTCCTCCCAAGGTGGAGAACCTCGCATTTTTCGGTGCTAAACACCATCAGGTTCTCATCTACAGATTTGCTGAGCCTATCCAAGTCAGCCTGGATCACCCTCCTGTCTTCAGGTGTGGATGCTTTGCCCCAGAGTTTGGTGTCATCAGCAAAACTGGCCAGTCCACTTCTGACTCCAATGTCCACACCATTAATGAAGATGTTGAACAATATGGGTCCAAGGACAGAGCCTTGGGGGACTCTACTGGCCATAGGGCACCACGATTGACTTCCATCAACCACCACCCTCTGGGTCTGACCATGGAGCCAATTTCCCAGCCAGTGGATCATGGTGGACCCAAGGCCAAAGTTTGCCAGTTTTGCCAAGTGATCATGGGATACCATAAGGAAGGCTTTTTTGAAATCAAGATATATGACATCAATCTCTTTTCTCTTATCCAGTTGATAGGTCACCTGGTCGTAAAAGGAAATGAGATAGGTTAAACAAGACCTACCCACAACAAACCCATGCTGGCTATCCCTCAGGATGTTGGTGTCGGCCAGTCCATTAAGGATGGCCTCTTTAATAAACTTTTCTAAGACTTTTCCTGAGATAGAAGTCAGGCTGATGGGCTTGTAGTTTGCTGGATCCCCTTTCCTCCCTTTCTTGAATATAGGCACCACATTGGCCTTCTTCCAGTCTTTGGGCACTATACCAGAGAACCAGGAGTTCTCAAAGAGCCATGCCAGGGGCTGGGCTATGATGCTTGCTAGCTCCTCGAGTACCCTGGGGTGTAGATTGTCAGGGCCAGCTGACTTGAAGGTATCCAGCCTCTCAAGGTGTTCCTTCACAAGGTCAGCATTGATGGAGGGCAGGGGAATCTCCCTCACCTGGACCTCCCTGTCCCATAATGGCCATGAGTGTCCCATGGGACTGATAAAAGACCAACACAAATCCATTTAATAGGTTACTTTTTTTCCAGGGCATCAGTTGTCAGATGTCTCATCTGGTTTAGCAGGGGTCCAATGTTGCTCTTGCTTTTCCTCTGGCTCCCCACATATCTGAAAAAGGACTTTTTATTGTCCTTGATACTCAAAGTTAGCTGGAGTTCAGTTGCAGCCTTGGCTTTCCTGGTTTGCTCCCTGCAGGACTGGACCAGTACAGAATATTCCTCCTTGGAGGTGAATCCTGTCCTCCATCCTTTGTAGGCCTTACTTTTTAGCCTCAGGAGGTCTGGTAGATCCCTGTAGAGCCAGGGCAGCTGCTCTGCCCTCTTGCTGCCTTTCCTCTGAGATGGAATATAATTAGCTTGTGCATTGTGGGTCGCACCCTTGAGGAGCAACCATTCTTCCTAAACTCCCCTCACCCTGGGGTCACGGTCCCTTAGGGTCTCACTGACAAGCCTCCTGAGCTTGTCAAAATCAGCTTTCCTGAAGTCAAGGACTTCAGTGTTGTTGACTGACTTGCCAGCTTTACGGCAGATGGTGAAGGTGATCAGCTTGTAGTCACTGTCACCCAGCTTCCCATCGATCACTAGGTTGCCGATTAGATCATCCCCAGTTTCCAGTACCAGGTCGAGCAGCACTTTACCTCTCATTAGTCCATAGACTTCTTGAGTCAGGTAGAGGTCATCCAGGCATGATAGGAAGCTTTGCAACCACTCAGATTTTGCTGAGCAACCCTCCCACGAGATGTCTGGGTAGTTGAAGTCACCCACGACAACCATCGTCCTAAAGCATGCAGCCTCAGCCAGTTCCCGGGTGAACTCCTAGTCAAGCTCTTGACTTTGGATAGGAGTTCTGTAGTAGACTCCCACTGTTGTGATCCTTGTGCCATTCCCCACGGATTTTAATCCAGAGGGTCTCAAGTCGTCCACACTGGTTGCCAATATCAGCTTGCAGGGACATGTAGCTTTCCTTAACATAGAGAGCTACACCCCTGCCCCTTTTATCTATTTGATCTCTCCTGAACAGGGTATAGCTGTCTATACCCGTGGTCCAGTCATGGGTGGAGTTCCAGCAGGTCTCCATTATCTCTATGATGTCATAATTATTTGTGTTAAGCAGGAAGATGAGTTCCTCCTGCTTATTCCCCAAGCTCCTGGCATTTGTGTACAGATAGGCAAGTGTCCCCTTGTGGGGGTCTTGCCTTGCCCATAGATTGTACCAGGGCTGGGGCAGGGGTGGGCTTCCTTAAGTGTCTTGACCTGCTGGCTTTGCAATGGTTGCTCAGTGGGCCAGCAGTGGTGGTAGTCCCCCCTGTCCCCCAGGGGGTTCAGTTTAAAGCCTGGTGGAGCAGGTCAGCCAATGTTCACCCATGAATTGAACCCTCCCCCAATCCTTTGCATCTTAACTGCACACAAAACTATGCGCACTTATCTCCCATGTCAATAACTTTTTATATCAGTGGTTCCCAAGTTCTGACAGATTGCATACCACCAATTTAAAATGATATAGCTTTAAGTACCACTAGCAAATGTTTCAGACACATAGGTAACAGACTACATATTAAAACAATCTTTAGTAATCATCAAACATTGTTTTATCAGTTACGTATAAAACAATTGTAAATCAGAAAGACGACAGTGTAAACTTACCCCGCCAGAGATGCTTTTGGGGATGTCTTTAGTGGGAGGGGTAAGCTTGCTTGACAGAGCACAGTATCCACATCTGGTGGGGTGCTGTGAGTGTGTGTGTGTGAGGTCTGGAGCTTAGAGAAGGGGTGGGGTCCCTGCATGCCTTGCCAGGATACAGTGCACTGCAGGTCAGGAGTGAGAGGCAGCAGCAAGGCTGAGGGGGCAGTGGTTTGGGAGTGACAGACACAGATACATACAGTTCCTAGCAAGTATGCCTGTGGAGAGGGAGGAAAGAGATGGAGGTGCAGATCAAGGCCCCCATGGTGAGGGAGGAAGCGAGACAGGAGCAGGGGCCGAGATGAATTGGTCCCCAGGGCTGGGGTATGTGGAGGACAGAGCCATGGAAGGCTTGTCTAGGGGCACTGGAGGGGGGGCGTGTCTCCCCACCACTTCACACACCCCCAAGGGAGGCATGGGGGACACGTGCTCCCCCAGATATGTGCGCAGGGCGGAGGCAGGCTGCCTGCTATACACTGGGCTCCGTACCCTGCTACCACTGCCTCGGGAGCTGCACATGATGCCATGTGCCTTCCACCACTGGGCAGGCAGGGAACACGGAGCAGCCAGCATGCAGAAGGCACATGGCATCGTGCATGGATCCCAAGGCCGAGCCCAGCGCACAGCAGGCAACCCACCTTCACCCTGCACACAAATCTGGGGGGCATGTGCCTGAACCTAAGAACAAGTAAGAACCTAAGAACATAAATGTCATTTACTAGGTCTGACCATAAGCTCATCTTGTACAGTATCTTGTGCCACACAACAGCAGAAAGTGGATGCTGAAAAGGAGAGTGAACTGGGCAGGACCAGCATTTTTTCTACTGTTCCTCTCTCACCTGCAGTCTCCAGCATTTAAGGTCTAAGAAGTTTTGATCTGAGGCTGTACCCCTATCTCCTATGTTCAATAGCTTCTGATGTGCCCTTCCTCCAAGAATTTGTCCAATCCTTTTTGAATCTGGCTAAACTGTCAGCTTCCACAACATCTAGTGGCAATGAGTTCCACACTTGCTTTACACGCTATGTGGAAAAGAACTACTTTTTGTTAGTTTGAAATTGACAGGATGCATCTACATGTGGTGTTTACTGTGCATTAGCCTCATAACACTGCACAGTAATGTCACAACAAAAACCATGCTAATAGCCTACTGCACTGTGTTATGAGGCTAATGCACAGTAAGCATCACTAAATAACTGTTTGCCAGCACTACTGCACAGTAACTCTAGGTACTGCACATTTAGTTAGTACCTTCTTAAGAAAGTACTAAATTAAATGTGCAGTATCTAAGGTGCATTAATGAACATGTAGATGCACCCACATTCTACTAATTTCATTTTGTGACCTCTAGTTCTTGCATTGAGAGAGAGAGTAAATAATAAATCCCCATTTACTTTTTCTTCACCATGTAATATTTTATAAATACTTATCACACCTTTCCCTTTCAAGTGTTTCTTTTCTAAGATGAACAGGCCTAGCCTCTTCAGTCTTTCCTCATATGGAAGCCCCTCCATACCACTAATCATCCTTGTTGCCCTTCTCTGTACCTTCTCTAGTTCTTTTAAATCCTTTTTAAAACGTGAAGACCAGAAGTGGGTACAGTATTCAATGTGTAGCTGCACCATGGATATATAAGAGTATAATGATGCTTTCAATTTTGTTTACAATTCTCTTAATTATCTCTAACATTTTGGTTGTCTTTTTGGATGGCTGCTGAGCACTGAGCTGATGTTTTAATGAACTGTCTATGATGACTTCCAGATCTCTTTTCAGTGTAATAATAGGTAATGCAGAGTCCATCCTAGTGTAGGTATAGTTTGGGTTATTTTTGCCTATATGTATCACTTTACATTTATCTACACTGAATTTCATCTGTCATTTTTTGCCCCTTTACTCAATTGTGCCAGATACTTCCTCACAGTCCATCTTGGTATTTACCACTTTGACTAATTTTGTCTTCTGAAAACTTGGTTACCTTGCTATTTACTTCCTTTTCCAGATCATTTATGAATATGTTAAACAGCACTGGTCCCAACACAGATCTCTGGGGGACACTGCTGTTTCCTTCTTTCCAGCTTGAAAACTGACCATTTACACTCTGCTTTCTGTTTTTGAGGCAATTTCTATTCCATAAACAGACACTCTCTCTGTAATCTCATGACTACTTAACTCAGTTAAGGCCTCTGATGGGGGGGACCTTGTCAAAGGCTTTATGGAAGTCCTGTGTCAAAGGGATTGCCCCACTCCACCTGCTTAATGATACACTCAAAGAACTCTAGTAGGTTGGTGATTTCCTTTTAACAAAGCCATGTTGATTCCTCCCCAGCAAATCATGTTCATCCATGTACTGAAAAATTCTGTTTTTGAAATGATTGTTTTGAAATTATAGTTTTCCAAGGAACAGAAGTTAGGCTCATCGACCTGTGAGCCTCCAGAATTTCCTGTGACCATTCTAGAGCCTTTTTTTAAAATATGGGAATAATAGTGGAAACCCTCCAGCCCTCTAATACTGAGATACCCTCTAATATTGTTTTAAGTGATAGGTCACATACTACAGTTAGGAGTTTAGCAGTTTCTGATCTGAGCTCCTTTAGGACCTTTTAGGTGAATGCCATCAGGTCCTGGTGATTTGCTACTGTTTCATTTATCAGTTTTTTCCACAATATCATCTACTGAAACCTCAATTTGGGTCAGCTCCACTGACTAGTCCCTAGAGAGAAGTGGATCTGGTAAGGGAATCTCCCCAACATCTCCCATAGTTTCTCAGCAACGATTGTCATCCTTTAGCACCCCTTTTAAACTCTGATCATCCCAGAGGCCCAACTAACGTCCTGGAAGGTCTTTAGCAACTAATATACTTAAAGAATTTTTTATCATTACCGTTTCATATTTGTCCTCAAATTCTTTGCTTGTCTTATTACACAGTTTTTTATTTTTATCCTTAGGATTTGACTTCCACTTTTTGAAAGAAACCTTTTTTGCTGGTATTGCTTCTACAACTCTGTCATTAAACCATGCTGGTCTTCTTTTGGTCCACTTTTCAGTTTTCTTTTGATTTGAGGTATGCATTTGCTCTGTGTCTTCAATATGGTGGTCCTTAGCAATTCCCATGCTATTTGCAAGTTCTTCACCTCTTTAGGGACCCCTTATCTGCTGTCTAACTATCTTCCTGGTTTTTATGTAGTCGCTCTTTTTTAAAATTAAAGGCTACCATAGTAGATTTTGTTCTAGTCTCCACTCCTACATGAATGTCAAACCTAAATGCATTGTGGTCACTACTGCAGAGCAAATGCAGAGTAACACTTACCTTTTGCACCAAATTCTGTGCACTACTTACAGGACTAGGTCAAGAACGGCCATTTCTCTAGTAGGTTCCAGGCTCCAGGAAGCAGTCTTTTATAATGTCAAGGAATTTGGTCTCTGCATCCCAGCCTGATGTTAGATTGACCCAGTCTATCTGTAGATAATTTAGTCATCTGGACTCTCCAGATGGGAGACAATTTTGTATAATTAGTACTATTTTTATCACTTTAAAAAACTGACCTACAAAGAGAGCGGAGCAGAGATGAGAATTATGTACTTTTTATTATTATATGATATATTAGAGGGGCAAAAGAAATACTTCTTTATTAAAAAAATGAAAATGCCAAAAAGCAACAGCAGCTGTTTTTCATTTTAGAAATATTAGGAATGTAAAATGCAGCCTTCCTTGATTTTGTAATATGACTCTGAGTCATGCTATGATGTACATGTGTACTGCAAACTTTCTTAGCCAGTAAATGAGGGGGGGGGGGAATGGATGCTGAATCTTTAATAGTTATTTCATTTATTCCAATTGGTTATAAAGGAGCATGAAATTTAAACAAACCGTAATGAAAAGCAAAAAAGCCAAAAGCAAGCCTCCAAATATGGTTTTCAATATACTGAGGAAAACTCACTTCTCTGCTCAGATCAATGTAATTTGATTGGTATCTGTGATGTGACAACTCTTCTAGTTCTCCAATGGTCCATAACATATCTTAGGAAAAAAACCAAAATACTCCCCCCAATCCTGAAATGACAAAAATTAATTTCCAATGTAAAAAATAAGCAGGGGAAAAAACCCCAAACAAACAATCCTCCCTCCCCCATCCCCAAAACAGACATACCTCATTATCAGGGATCTGGGTATTCCATTTCCCATGGATAAACAACTCCCCCCCGAATTTCCCCTTTTAACAGAGAAAACAGTGGATTACTCATTTTAAAGGAGAAATTTGGATTTTCCACCTTCGTAAAGAGCTCTCTGCAGGCTGGCAGAGTTCCAGCCAGCATGAGGTGAGGGAAGTGGAGGGAAGGTGGTCAGGCAGGGGGCATCATTTGCATATGTGCGCTCATACATGCACATGGCCACCAGGCAACCTGGAGAGCAGCTCCCTGCAGGTAAGTTGTTGGGGGGGAGGGGGAGAGTGGGAATTGAAGCCCCCATAGGAAGTGAGGATGTTAGGCAGGGCTGGGGCTGCTGCCTAGCCAGGTGGTGCATGGGGTTTGGGGCTGACAAGGCCTGGGAGGCTTATCCACAGGGTAGGCGGGGAGGGGTTGGCTTCCTGCCACTGCACACACTCCTGAGCAGAGTAGGGAGGCACAAACCTCCCAGATCTGTGCGCAGGGTGGGTGCATGCTGCCCACTGTGTGCTTGGGGCTCCCTGCTTTGCTGCCCTACCCCCAGGGCCTTTGCAGCCCAGTGGACAGGACCTGGCATAGCAGTGCAGAGAGGGGCCAGGTGGGGAAGCTTGTTGCCACTGCTGCAAGCACTGCATTACCACAGTGAGGCAAACCCCTGCCTCCTGGCAGCAGCAGGGCTGGCGGTGCTGAGTTGTGCCCTTCACTGCTGCCAGGTGGGTAAGAGTAATCTTGTCAAGGCTGTACAGGGCTCCAAGTGGTGGCATCATGCTTCCCTGCTCAGCCCCACTTTGCCCTGCTGTGCTGGGTTTCACCCACTGGGCTGCAGAAGCCCTGCAGGGAGGGCAGCAGGGCAGGGAGACCCGAGCCCACAGCGGGCAGGCCCCCTTATGGGCTGCACTCCTGCTATACTGCCTGTGAGAGGGGGTGGGGGCTGGGCTCCAGGCTCTGATCTGATGTGGCAGCCAGGGCTTGGGCGCTGCTGCAGGGGGCTGCAGACCCAGGCCCTAGATCTATAGGCCTGGCAGCTGGGGCTCCTTCCAGCAGGGCTGGGAGGGGTGGCAGGGGATGTGGGTGGGGAGTGAAGGGTACCAGTAGGGATAGGGCAGTTGTGGTTGGGGAACAAAGGGAACTGGCTGGGGTAGGGGGGCTGTTGGTGGGGAGTGAGGGGCCTGGACCTGCATCCTGGGTGAGGTATGGAGATAGGGGAGGTCTGATTTTCCATGATAAAAACCCCAAAATAAGATATCAAAATGTATAGGTACCTAGAATTTATTTTATTATAGTGATTGAGGCACTGGTAAGCTCTCAAATTGCTTTACAACTGTAGATATATCAATAAAACATTGTGTTCATTTGATACCTATACATATATAGATACACACACACACACACACCCACCCACCCACCCACCCACCAGCATTTCATTTTAATCGTGGTGTTTGGGGTGTTTAATCAGATAATCTGCAGGAGTTATCAGAGGTCCAGTGATTTTTAAACAGGGAAAACCAGGGTCCCTACTCATTATTTAGGTAGTTTAGAAGGTTTCTCTCCTATTCCCCTCCCCACCAAATGACACCCCTTCTAAAACTCCCTACTTTTTTTTTTTGCCTTTGTGGACCAGCTGAAAAAGCAATGAATTTCCCTCGCAAGTATGTAGCAAATGCAAATCTTAAGACTCATCTCTTGTTGCATGGCTGAAAGCAGCCTCTTACTTTGTCAGGGCAAGGTGTCTTTAGCCTCCTTTCAAACACTGCCCAGGACCATCCACTGTAGAGAATTTAGTATAGAGAAACAAGGAATGGATATAGAAACGTAACTGCCATTCCTGCAGGTTATATGCATCCATTATTGCTATGAATTTACCTGCATTCATACAACTTAAAGGAAGACAGGAATATAAAAGTTTAATCTATTTTTCTATTAGTTACATCACATGCAACCTCAAGGGAGTTCTTTAAAAAAGTGTTTCCCTCAGTATTTTGGTTGCATAAATTTAGGTCAGTTTCATGCCTTCCCACATTCTAACAATATTTTTTCAAATCTGTAGGAAATTCTACAAAAAATATTTAAAATAAATATTAAAATAGTACATACCCAATGAAAACTTTTTCTTCCTAAAAACACTTCCAGCTAAAAAGACTAAATCTGTTTTCCTAACAAATCTACAAGTTTCAATTCTGAGCACCAACCTATCTGAACACACTTTTGTTAAATACTTGGCTTAAACATGGGAACAAAAATGTAAATGCTTCAAACTCTCAAGCAACAATGGTATTTCTACTAAGCCAAACCAACTGAAGACAGCAAACAAATGAAATTAATGTATTACAATACAAGCCATGCTTAAATCACAAACTGAAATTTGCAGCTTTTGTTAAAACAAAATTAGCTGTTATGTCTGCAGCTGATGTCTGTATACATGTGTGCGCGCGCGCACACACACACACACTCTCTTTGTTTAAACTATTGAACTATTCTGGTTAGAGGTGTGACTTCATACTGATATAATTAAGTAGCATAGCTCCTCTGTATGGTCATAATTATACTGGTATAAAAAAGGTTACTAAAAAAGGGGACTGGAAACGCTACCCATTTTTTTTGCTGTAACTGACATTTTCTAAGGGTCTGCCTTAGGCAGAACATTTTTGGAATTTGGTTCAATCACTTCTGAAAATGAGGCTAGAGAAAAACACGCTTTTAACATGATAAAAGCAATGTGTGGTGATGTACTACACACACAACCATAGTAAAAGAATAACCATTTTAACTTAGTTTATAAAGTGTAGTTAAGGAGGGTATAAACTCTAGTGAAAACCAGTCCTAAATACCTCTAAGTTCCAAGGTCAAATGATTAATTTTGGAAGTAATGAGACTGAATCTTAAAGAATCAGTCCTGCAGACAGTTTTTACACCTGAATGCAACATTCTTCACATCATCAATCGTCTTTGGAAAAACAGTAATCTCTGTTTGAAGTTAACATCTTTTGTCTGCCATGGAAAATTCTCAGGAAACTGTGGTTTAATATACGTGGAGCCATTTACATTCTACATAGATATAGAAAAAGGATACAATAAATCAACTGTATATTTTTGATTCCCTGGGTATCTTCAGTTATTTTAAATCTGTTCTAAAAAATAATGTATTTATTTAAAATCCTTTTTTCTGAAGTAGAACTCTGATTAGGCAAGTGTCTTCAATATTTCACCTGTAAGCAACTTACAATTGAATTTTTCATTAAGAGGTTCTGACACTTTCTTACAGACAGATACTGCAGGATTTTAAATAAAAAAATCACTATGACAAGAAAGTTATTTTATACTTTTAGCACATACAGACAGTGTATACATGTATGCAGGACATCTGAGTGACAGCTTAGATATGCTTTTATATGCCCCAAGCTGGTAGACTGATGTAAAAGGCAACCCATCAGTTTTCCAACAAGAAAGTAAATGTGATAATCACATATTGTTAAGATATGTGAATAATTATAGTACTTAAATAACCTGATGGCAGTATTCTAGTAGTTGCTATCACTATAAATGCAAAAAGGAAAGTAGCTATTAAGGCAGAGAAGGACAAAATGAGTTTCAGATAAAAAATACAATTTGAATCAAAAATCTGTACTGAATGGTCTCATAGGATATCCATTTAACTCAGCTGAACCTTTTCAGGCCAAAATTTGGGCCATAAGTAGAGCAAAGAAAAAAATAGTAGTAGTAGCAGCAGTAAGTTTTGGTAGGTCTCACAAAAACAACAGCTGTTTTTTGTCTGAAAATTTCCTGGCAGTGACATAAGGCAAAACACTCATCTTGCCAGACTTGCTTGATGATGACTGTTAGAATGCAATCACACTCTGACTCTGGTAATTTTTTAAAATGGCAAATTTTGGAAGCTAATGCTGACAATAATCAAACATAGAAATACTGAAGTGTAAGCTAGAGACAATCATAATATACAAGAGGCTAAATGATAGGCTATCACATCAACATTAAACCAAAAGGCAGAGAGAAGACTGCATATAGTAGTTATTTCCCTGTGGATTACAAAGTGCAAACATAATTTTTTCATAAGCAAAGAATGTTAAAAATCCATGAGTAATTATCTGTTTATATTGCCATTAAAGAAAACTAACAAAACCAGACGTTTTATATCATTAACAGAAATATGTCATTATAGAAAAGTTGTTTTTTTGCTGTCAGCACAAAAATTGTAGCGATTCCAAAGCCCTTTTGTAGTCAATGAAAAGATTCCTATCAACTAAACTGGGCTTTGCATTGCCTAACCTTATGGAAACAAAAGGCATTTGCACTGTTTTAACTATACATATTTTCCATCATAAATGCTTAGTTCAAACTAAATTATAATTATAAGGATATATTTAGGAATGTCATAAAAACTGAAAGGAACCACCTTCACATTTAAGAAGACTAGTAAATGTAGTTAAGACCGTGCTTTTCTAATGAGAAATCTCAAATATTAATGCTCTCCTTGCCTCAGCAATCTTGTCATCCTCTTTCCTTTGCTTGTAGGATAGTCAAAATATGCATTGCTGAATACCAAATTTTAAATGATTTTATATATAACTCCATTTGACATTGTGTTTACAGTTACTAACCTTTACACAATTTTCTGCAAGTGCTGTAATTAAACGCTCTGATCACAAAACTGGTTGTCCCACAGTTTCATATGGCCTAATCATACAAAGTGCTGAGTGCCCTTAGACCAAGCCTCTAATGCAGGGGTGTCAAAGATATGGATTATAAGCAGCATCCAGCACTCAGAGACATGCCATCTGGCCTGCAGGGCTCCTATAAGACTGGAAATTTGGCAGTGGGACAAACAGTGACAGCATTACATCTGTTACTGAAGTAGAATGCATATTCTTTTCTTTTCTTATGCTTGCGCCCTTTCTTTGGAAAAAAAGAAAAGGAAAAGGATTGGGCTAAGACCTAATTGCCCAGTAAAGCAGGACCACAATATAAATAATTTTCCACTAATGTAGATTTAATACATTCATCTCCCCTGCTAACTGTTACTAACTGCAAGCTTATGTTCACTTATCTAAAGACAGCAAAATCATGAAATTAATTTTTAAAATGTTTATCTTACTAGGTGCTTAGCATATATGTATCAATAGTTAAACTATATAAAGAACCCTTTCCAAACAGCAATTTATGCTTATTTTACGCTGAAAAAATATGGAAAATAGCCATAATGCAACATAAAATCTCTGTAGGTGGAAGGAATTAACAACTAATGTCTTGACTTTGTGTCTACTATGCAAAAAAAATATTCAGCATTCCACAGAGAATTAAAAACAGATCATTTTTACCAGTGAAAATAAACCTATTCTGAAAATGAAAAGAGTCACAGGATGTTTTGCTTCAGATATTTGGATATTCAAGTTAATGAAGGAGTAAAATAATACATGTTTTTTATCTAACCTGCAGAACATTATTAGGTATTAAAAGAGAAAGAAAAACACATCCTATCAAAAATAATAAAGGATATCTCTATGAATTATGGGAGGAGAACCCCCTCACCCCCCAAAAAAACAAATTACTTAGCAGTACTGAGATAAGTATGCACCTCAGACACTCTGGTTCAGAAACTTTTTTTTTTTCTGTCAGAGACTGAGGAAGACAGGAGAGTTGGCAGGATGAAAAACATGCTGCTTCTATAGACTGCATCTCGAAGCACTCAATGCACTTTTGCATGTGTCAGGTAAGAAAATGAATGCGTACAGGGATTGTCTGAAAGGTTTACTCCTATGCAGGTAAAAAGAGAAGTATCTTTTTACATCAAGCATCTCTATATCAACTCTGGAGAATGAAGGCTTTGAGAAAAGCACTATCAGAGGGATTTGTTGGCTGAAATAAAATTCAGTAACAACCTTAGGTAGAAGCGCTTGCAGTGAAGTCCATAAGGAGAGCTGGTTTGTGTAAAAGACCATGTGGATGGGGTTTCCCCTGCCTGAAACCTGTTTGCAAGGAAACTGGCTTATTCCTCACCTTCCTCTCACTGAGGAACCAGCTACATTGAGATCTTGAGGTGCAGGAGAGTGAACTTAATGGCTCTAACAAGGCAGTTTTATACAATCAGCACATATTTAGGCAGAAATAAGCTTCAACAACCTAAGTTAATACTACATGCTGAACTAAATTAATCCCACAGGACATTTAACATGGCATTATTATATAATTATGAACAGCAGCAACATTCTTTTCCCTGGATCATCTAACCTTATTTTATCTCCCACCTGCCAGTGGCTGTCTCAACTCTGCCTCCTTGGTAATTGTTCACACTCTATTTTCTATTCCCTGTGCCTACCTACCACTTGTTCACACTGAATTATCTGCCTACCTCTAGTACTAAGGCCTCACTCACCCTTTTTGCTGAAGTAATCAGTAGGGATCCAGGTTTCTCTTTTCCTATGGAAAAATGAACAAAACCATGGATTTCCCCCTTTTACTGGAGAAAAACACAGATTTCTCATTTTAATGGAGAAACCTGCAGATTTTGCAGTTTTGCAAAGAGCTCAAGCTGGCAGAGTTCCAGCCTGCAAGGGGCTGGGAGGGAGCAGGAGGAGGGTGGTCAGGCAGGGGACACCATGTGCATGTAATTCAGTGCTGAATAGAGAAGAATAATCACACTTCCCTTGACCTACTGACAACACACCTACCAATGCAGCCCAGGATCCCATTAGCCTTCTTGGCAGCAAAGGCACAGCGCTAGCTCATATTCAGCTTATTGTTCACTGTAACCCCCAGGACCCTTTCTGCACAGCTGCTGCCCAGCCAGTCAGCACCTGGCTTGTACCAATGCATGGGATTGTTTTGTCTTAAGTGCAGGACTTTGCACTTGTCCTTGCTGAACCTCATGAGATTTCTTTTGCTCCAGTCCTCCGATTTGTCTAAGTCACTCCTAATCACCTTTTTCTTCTCCAAGTGCTTAGAAATGGATTCCTTGAGGATCTGCTGCATGACTTTTTCCAGGGATCAAGGTGAGGCTGACTGGTCTGAAGTTCCCTTCTTCCCTTTCTTCAATATAGGCACTATGTTTGCCCCTTCCAATCATCCGGGACCTCTCCTGATGCTATGAGTTTTCAAAGATGATGGCCAGTGGCTTTGCAATTTCATCAGCCAACTCCCTCAGCACCCTCAGGTGCATCCCATCTGGCCCCCTGGATTTGTACTCACTCAAGCTTTTCTTAGACCATAACCCATTTGCTTTTTTTTTTTAAACCACTGAGGGATGCTCACCTCCTCCTCAAACTGTGCTGTCTAGTGCAGTAGTCTAGGAGCTGACCTTGCCTATGAAGACTGAGGCAAAAAAGGCATTGAGAACTTCACCCATTTCTGCATCCTTTGTCACAAGGTTTCCTCCCCAATTCAGTAAGGGACCCATGCTTTCCCTGATCCTCTTCTTGCTACTGACATACTTGTAGAAATCCTTCTTGTTCTCCTTCACATCCCTTGCTAGCTGCAACTCTAATTGCACAATGGTCTTCCTGACTTTATCCCTGCAAGCCTAAGCAATGTTTTTATATTCTTTGCAAATTATTTGTACAAGTTTCCACTTCTTATAAGCTTTCTTTTTGTGATTTAGTTTGGTGAAGAGTTTCATGCTAAGCCAAGCTGGTCTTCTGCCATACTTGCTAGTCTTCCTGTGCCTTGGGATGGTTTGTTCCTGCACTCTCCGTAAGATTTCTTTCAAGTACAGCTCTCCTTAACTAGCTTCCAAAGAGATCCTGCCTATGAGTTTCCTGAGTGAATCAAAGTCCAGGGTCCTTACTCTGCTGCTCTCCATCTTTTCTTTCCTTATGATCCTGAACTCTATCATCTCATGGTCATTGCTGCCAAAGTTGCCATATGCTACTACATTCCTCACTGATTCTTTCCTGGTTGTGAGCAGCAGGTCAAGAAGAACGTGGCCCCTAGCTGGCCGCTCCAGCACTTGCACCAGGAAGTTGTCACCAATACTTCTGCACTGCTTTACTGCCCTCCCAGCAGATGTCAGAGTGATTGAAGTCCCCCATGAGAACCAGGGCCTATGATTGGGAAATTTCTGTTAGCTGTTTGAAGAAAGACTCATCCACCACTTCCTTCTGTGGAAGATATTCTGGAGATATGCTGCAGGGTAAGGCTGGGAATCAGAGTGACTTAGACAAATTGGAGAATTGGGCCAAAAGAAAGCTCATGAAGTTCAACAAGGACAAATGCAAAGTCCTGCACTTAAGACAGAACAATCCCATGCACCAGTACAGGCTGGGGGCTGAGAGGCTGCACAGCAGCTCTGTAGAAAAGAACCTAGGGGTTATATTCAGCTTATTGTCCAATGTAAGTCAGCAGTGTGGCCTTGATGCCAAGAAGGCTAATGGCATGCTGGGTTGCATTGGTAGGTGTGTTGCCAGTAGGTCAGGGGAAGTAATTATTCCCCTGTATTTGGCACTGGTGAGGCCACATCTGGAGTACTATGTTCAGTTTTGGGCCTGCGGGCTGCGCTGCTCAAGCAGGGAGAGGAGGGAGACAACCTGGCTCCACAGAGCCCCTGCCAACCCAGCCCAATGCTCCTGCTGCTCCACTCTGGGCCACACTGGCGCTGGCTTCGGTGCTCCGGCATGGGCCCTGTGCTCTGCCCTGCCTGTCAGCTGGTACCACATGGTTCCCAGTTTCAGCCCCAGAACTGCAGGAGCTGGCCTGGCTGGCTTTGAGGACTGGGACAATTGACAGTGGTCCTCACTCTGCCTGGCTGCCTGCCTCCCCCCTCCTTCTTATATGTATTTCCCTCAGTGCAGGGTGGCAGGAACAGTTCCAGGCCAGAAACCCTCAGAAGCCCCTGACAGGCAAAGGCTTCTAGGTGGGGTTTGAGAAGATACTTGGAGGGGGGGCAGGGCTGGGCTGGACTGGGCTGAGCCAGACTTGCTGCTACGGCCATTTAGTTCTGCTGCCTGCTCTCCCTGGGTCCTACTACTCCTGGATCCTGTCATCTTTGACAGGTAGCCAGGGGCAGATAAATATTCATTTTCTAAATTTTGTAGGGACCCCATGGGCTGGATAGAATTGCCTGGGGTGCCAGATACAGGCCATATATGGCTTGCCCCTGATCTAAGGTCACAAAGACAATGAAGGAGATCTAAACTAAAAATTGAGAGAGACAACAGGAGACTCTCAAAATGGCTAAAAATGGGTTAAATAAAAATTAATAGATAGATAAAAGGCTTTAAACAACCGTAGGCCAAACATAGAACAGACTTCAAAACTCTTAATCTCAAGGTAGAACTGCTTAGAGGAACTGAGGAATTTGAAGTACATACTTCCCTTTATGCCTTCAGAGTAGTAGTAGGAGAAGAGTGAATGAGTTTGTGGGTAGAGTTAACACAGTAAAGCCCTGAGCTTGAGTGGTTACAGAACCTGCTCTTCTACAGTCCTAATGTATAAATGGACAAGCACTTGAAAGAGACATAGCAAAGACAGAAAAGGAACTGGGGAGCTGAATTTTATTAAAATACACTGATAGTTGTACCTTTTGTAATTGTTCTTGTGAGCAGAGATTGCATTCATGCAGAAGCATGTTCAAAGTAAAGCCTTGTTTTGCAGAGCCATATAATACAGAAACTTAATAACAGAGGAGTTTTACAATTAAGATCCTTAGAATAATAATTCTAAAAAAGGAATTTCATAAGTACCTGTTTATAAATAGGATTCTGAGAAAAACAAAACTCACCTTAAGGACTAAAGCATGCAGCTAGATGTGTTTATAAACACCATTACTGAGGAAAAAAATTCCAAAAGCCCAGGAATTTCATGGCATAAAAATCTTCCTTTGCAAGTTTGCTGCAGTCAAACTCAGGGGAAAACAAAGGAGTAGACGCAAGAGATTATTTGGTAGGATTAAACAAAAGAAACAAAACAAAACACACACCCTCCTCCAGGCAAATCCTACCACTTTCCTTTTTTGGGAACAAAACCTAACTGCATAAAGTGTTCCAATGAAATATCAACCATTGCTTTACTTCTGGGCCTTTGTATCTTTCAGTAATTCCGTCAGTGAAAAGCCTAATGCTCTTGAACTCTTGGCAGTGCTACTTATCACGGTAACAGACATCAGTGTCTCGATGTCCTTAACCCGTGATTTTTCTGAAATAGAGACTTGCTGCAGGAGTCTTTTTAAACTAGGAAGTACCTCTTCCTCAGTACTATAAATCCTATTTCCTGTCCCCAGCTTTCCTCCTGTATGGAAACTTCATGCCCTACTCTTGAGACCATGTCCTACCCATTTCCTATCAGCAACACTGCAACCCTTTTTGTTCTTATCCTTTTCTGGCCATCACGTGAAGGAATAGCACAGAAGACAACATAGCAGAACTCTTATTAGACTTGTGCCATGTCAGACCCAAGAAGTCTTTTTTTTTTATTTTTTTTTTATAGAGAATATTACATTACTCTGCAAATAGGAGATTAACCCAATTTTATCTATGGAACTATTCTTGTTGTATATGCTGGAGACTCCATAGGCTAGAGAAATCACCAGAAACCTTTAGCAGCTGCCTGTACAGTCATTGTACAGTCACCATAAAAGAAAGAGGTCAAGCTTATTATGGGGAGATGGCCACATTCCATGTTTAGTTATACTTCGTGGACATGGATACAAAATTAGTTTTGTGACATGGATCACAATCATTAATTAGTTAGGGCACAGAGATCACGGGGAAAAGACAGCCTTTATGGAGTACCTAAACTTGTTTCTATCATTTATTAATGATTCAGTATGATTCTGTTAAAAATACCTGCCTCTTAAGGGTACCTATTACTGCTCTTCATTTTCTTCTCTGTTGCTGCCTATTTACTCTCTATGCGAATTTCCTTTGCTCTTTCCTCCAAATTCCATCCTGAAAAGTAACTCCTAATTATGACCCCCTCAGACATTCCGTCTGCTAGTGACATCAGGAACGGAATAGTTAATATTTAACTAAGCATCTTCATTGGATTTCAGAGGAGACATATCAACAAGATTAACAGAGAACAGAGAGTTCACACTCAGTTACTATTTTAGGCTGTCCATAGACTCAAACAGATGTCATGATGTTGGTTACATTCTGTGAAAGATTTTGCCTGCCATCTAAAGAGTTAGAATTTTTTTCTTTTAAGTGAAAGCTTTGACTGGGCAAAATTAAGTCAGTCATTTGAACCGCAAACATAGAATGCCAATAAAAAATAAATAATGAATACGACCAGTTCACTTAGCTTTTTATGAGGCGAGTCTGAGAGAACTGGGCTGCTTTAGTCTGGAGAAGAGATGACTGAGAGGGGATTTAATAGTGGCCTTCAACTACCTGAAGTGGGGATCCAAAGAGATAGAGCTAGACTGATCCCAGTGGTGATAGGCGACAGAACAAGAAGCAACAGTTTCAAGTTGCAGCAAGGGAAGCTTAGGTCAAATATTAGGAAAAACTCTCACTAGGAGGGTAAGTAAAGCACAGGAACAGGTTACCAGAGAGGATGTGGAATCTCCACCCCTGGCGGTTTTTAAGACCTGGGTAGACAGAGTCTTGGCTGAGATGATCTAGTTAGGGATTGTCCTGCTTTGAGCAGGGGGTTGGACTATATGACCTCCTGAGGTCCCTTCCAACAATAATTTTCTAAGACTCTATGAATCTAATGTCAAATACATAATAGATGTGACCAATTACCTCGCTGCCTGTGACTGGTAGGGATGAGTTCCACTTGCCTTAAATGACAAGCCACTTTTACTAAATTGCAATTTGTAGGTGCACATGCCATAACATACAGATACAACTCCAGATTACAGGGTAATTATCAATAATAGTGATTTTAATGTATTTTTAAACTCACCATTTTGCAGACACTCTCAAAATTAATTTCTTTTTCAAGAGCAAATTTGGTTACTTGATCTGGTTTAATTTCCTGTGGAAGAAAACATTGTTTACTTATTCTTTAGCTACAAATAAAAACATTATTTCATTATATAAATGTCTATTCCAAAGGGAAATCTTAGAGGTTTACTAGCGTTTGGGGTTTTCCCATTAATCTCAAAGGAGAAATGATAGGTGCCTAAAAATAGCAAGCACAAATATTCCTCTGAATTTTATGGATATGTTCAGTGAGCTTGCTTCCAAGATTCACTAAAGCTTACTCAGGGTCTGATTCTGTGTGTTAATATCATACCCATGCAAAAATATCTGATTATACTGGAACCACAGAATGAACGGATTCTGCAAGATCATGATCTTATTTATAGAAACATTCAATTGCCTCAACGTGCGTTAAAATATAGACTGTAAAAGGTTAAGAAATGCCAATTTACCACAGACAATGAAATTACTATGAGATCTCTGAGCATATATAAATACATAGGTTTGATTAAAACCTTGAAATTGAGGTTGAAAGGGAAAACTACGTACCTGTAATTCTCCTTCACTGAATGCACCATCTGTGCAGGGTTCTCACTATTGGGTCTCAGCACTGCCATCAGGAGATGAGACCCAGCAATGAGAACCCAGGATAGATGCTATCCTTAGAACTCTATTTTTCTGAACCGTGCCCGCAATGAGGACAGATGTTTATAAATATAAAAAAATATATATATGAAAATGCTTGGAAGCTACATAGAATCAAATAATCTTGGAAGCTACACATATTCAATAGTCAGTTTAAAGATCTTATATTGGCTGAAGCATTTTTGTCTAAGGGCACTTGAGCAAATAAATCATGTTACAGATCAACTGCTTGCCAGCAATCCATTTTAAAATAAATTTTACACTGCTAGGCTACATGAAGACTAAGTGACTTTTCCATGTATTTGTTGTTTTGAAAAGTACAAGTCCCTTATAAAACCCTGTAAAGGAAGGAATTGAACCATGTTTGTAAGTAGTGTTCTGGTTTACCTGTTACTAGGATGCTTGTAGTGCTAAGCTGTGGGAAAAATAAATCTATACATTAGGTATTCAAAACAGTAGAAATTTGGAGGCTCAAGAGACTCTTCCATGTGCTGCACTTGTATCTGGAAAATTGTTTCAAATCCAGACACCCCATTACAAGAAAGGTATTAAGTGAAGGAAGCTCAAAGCAACTAGAATGATGACTGGTCTAGAACAGGTAACAACAAGCAAGTAAAGACTAACATATCTACAACTTGCAGGTAGACTGTTGTTTTTCGCATAACATCTGAAATATATAAACATGAAAGACAGCAAGCCACCTCATCCTCACAAGGTTGTTATTGATCTTGGTGTCATTTTCCCTTACTTAAAAGGGCCTTCCAGACCTCTAACTATCCCACTTCTTTCAGCTTTTTACATTTCATCATATTGCTCCCTTAGGCTAGGGACAGAAGGTAACTGGTTTAAGTGATCAGAAACCGATTTAAACCTGTTACAGAACCATGGGCGACTGGTGCTGCCTTAGTCATGGGGGGCACCGGTGCTCCTGCCTGTCCATTGCTTAAGTGGC
>JAGPOW010003395.1:56540506-56555262 GCA_030014935.1 Caiman crocodilus
ATGGCCCATCAAGGGTGCACCGGTGCTCTCAGGGGGTCCGCGTGCACCACCGTGTACCCCCTACATGTTGCCACTGAACACAATACAAGTTCAGTGCACATAAACCAGTTTCAAAATAGCTCAAACTGGGTTAAGGTAAACCTGGTTGAATGTAGTATCAGACTTAATTGATTGAGGTCAAACCAGTTTATGGAACTTCTGTCCCAGACCCCTTCCTGGTTTAAGTTAAATCAGAGTCCCCCAGCATCCCAGCATGCTTTTCAGCCCTGAGCTAGGCTGGGCTGGCTGCTCCAGAGATTACAGTTGCACCCACCCTTTTGCTCTCTAGCCACAGCAGGGGTAGGGGTGTGGCCAGATACTGGTCAGGCATAACTCCCCCCCCTCCCCGAGGCAAACAGGGCAGAGAGGGGGCTTATTCCCTCCTCCCTCCCCTCTCTGTTTGGGACCTCAGCAGGTCTGGGGTCCCTCCCCCCTCGCCGCTGCAGGGGTGGGGGCATGGTCAGATTCTGGTTAGCAAGGCTCTCTGAAGCGAAACGGGAAGGGAGGGGGTTTATTCTCCCTTTCCAGCCTCTCTCCCAAGGGGGAACTGCAGCCGGGGTCTGCCAGCCGTAGTGCCCCCCCTCAACTTCTGATCTGAGCCACTGCAGGTATGTGGCTGCATTTCCGGAATCAAAACATCAATGTCTATTCACTTGCTTGGCAGTACAATCTACACAGGTTAGACTAACCTGCAAAGATTGAATCAGTTCAGGCGCAGGCTTTTTGAATGTCTCTACTTAGCCTTAATGTAAGACAATTTGTGTGCCTTCATGCTTCTTTTTTAATGCCCACATTTCCAGGTAGTCTCTTTCCCTTCTTATTAATGATTCTTGCATCTTTTCTTCCTACTAATTAATGTCCTGGCCATCCTCTTAGACTGTAAGCTAATTCAGAAAAGGAGAGCTGCATACTTTAAAACAATTAAACATAACCCCAGCAGCAAAGCATAACCAAGCAAAATGGTTTGAAATTAAAAGTAGAATTCATTTGATACAGAGTGAGGAAAAACTTGCTGACATTGAAAACCAGTAGCCTGTAAAATCATCTCCCTAAGGTACTGGTGGAAGCCCAATCACTTGGCACATTCAAAACCAGACTAGAAAAACACTAGTAAATGTAGGAAACAATTCTGCGTTGGCAGGTAGACAGAGTGGATGATCTAATAGGTCTTTTCCATCTCTACACTCTATGATTCAGTTTTCCATGACTTTTCAAATATTTCACAGATGAAGAAAATAAGTCAGAGTTGTTAAGTGATGTGCCTACAGTCACATAGCAGGTCAGCAGGCTAAGAATGAGGAGCTCTGGCTCCCTGTAGATTGATTTAAAACAGAAATGGTGAAACTTTAAAAAATATATATATTTATTTATTTTTTAAAGTGGACTAAACCTTAAAATAAAAAATGGGCCAAGGGTCACACAGAAAAGCATCATAGTTCTATAATTTGACATACCCTAATATTAAGTATTTTATGTAATAGTAGAAAGGAAAGTATATCTTTTAAGCAAATGTAGGCTTATTAATGCATAGTAAAAAGTTCAATAATAATATTCTATAATATTATTTTATATTTTAAACAATTAAACTTAAAAATGAAATGGTACCCTGTGCAAGCAGCAGGAATTGAGGTTGATGGATCACTAAACTATCAGCTTGTAAGAAGCTAGATGTTTACTAGCTTATAAGCAGCTGGATGTTTTACTAGTGTTGGTGGCAAACTGCAGGAGCTAAGAAATACTGCTGCTGCTTGGCCCCTTTTTTCCTGCTGGGGAATTCAATGGGGGAGAAGGGGGAGTGTGAGGCGAATGGCAGTGATGTTCAACTCCTGAGCTCTGGAGCTGTGTGAAAGCTGTGGCTCCATCCAGAGTGCAGTGAGCTTAGAGTTTTCAGGCAACTCGGGAGCCCAGAAGGTGAGCATCACCATCACTACAGCTGTTTGGCTCATCAGTGCATTAACTGGATATATAATGCCTTGGTGTATTTGATTAAATACTAATTTAATATGTGGTGGTCCTTAACAACTTTTTCTTTTTCAAAATAGATACTAAGCTGCAATAAAATGGATGAATCAGTGCCAGTGTTTTGAATTGAAACGTTATATAAATTCAATCAGATGTAAACACTTTATAAAAACAAATTCAGAGCACACACACATACAAACCCCTTCTTTATGTTGGGGCAGGTAAAATATGGTTTGGGGACCATATCTGGCCCAGGAAGTGTCCCACTTGGTTCAGGCGCCATCTGGCCAGTGGCTTTTTTCTCTGGGCATGCAGCAGGGTTGAGGCAGCTTCACAGCTAGACTGCCTTTCTAGGCAGCTCAGGTGGTGGCAGTGGCTCCTTCCAGCTGCTGTCATTACTGTCCCCAGCCCCATGGTACTGGATGGGACCTGCACACAGACCTGACCCTGGTACACCCTGCATCCACTCTGGACTTGGCCTGGACTCTGAGCAGCCAGAACCGGCTTGCCCTGCCACCAGCCAGCCCCGTGCCTGCTCCAGACTTGCCCACAAATGCTGAGCAATGGCAGCAGCATCGCTGGCTGGGCAGAAGCTGCTGCTCGGCACAGGGGAGAAGCAACACCTTCCCTTCACCACTGCTGGGCTCTTCTCGTTGCAGACATCCATAGTCCATGTCTGGGCTGCCTTATGGCTCGTCTGCATTGCCACCACTGTTTTGCTAGGTGGCCCAGATGTGGTGGGGATGGCAGTGGAGAGGAGCCATAGGGTAGTTTGCACATGGGCTCCAGGCAGCTGCAGCAAGAAGAGCCTGGCAGTAGTGAGGCGGACAGACCGTTTGCCCCCTGTGCCGAGCAGCAGCTTCTGCCTGGCTGTTGCCCAGCATGGGCAGGTGGTCCAGAGCAGGCACAGGGCAGGGCAGGGTCAGGTCTATGCATGTGAGTTTTTGCTGATCTGGAGTGGGCACGAGGCGGGCTGGGAGTGGGGAGGAGCTGCAGTGTGCGCAGGCTCTGGGCTGTTTCAAGGGGGTGGGAGGATGGAGCAGTGCTGACTGGCCCATGGCAGTTCCCCAGACGTGCCTGCCCCTGGACTAGAGGTTGAGCAGCGCTGATTTAGAAAAACATCATCATATTCAGAAGAATGTATTTTTCTGATTCAAACACCCCAAATGGAGAAATGTTACAAGGCACATTTCAGAGAGATTCTATATACAAGAGTTTCACTCTTTTATCATTATTACTCTATGGTAAAATGATCTTAAAAATTGCAAGTAAGATTAGTTGAGAAATAGTGGTGTGGGAGAAAACCACAGAATTCTCCACAGAAAGCAGCATTCTTTTCCCAGTGCTTACATAAAGGAAGCCTCTCCTTGAAGCATAACCTTGTCATAGTGGCAAGGTGTGTGCGTTCCAATGATCCTCAGAGCTATGTCATCTTGAGTCTTATATTCCTAGTAGGGTGTCCCCTGGTGAACAGATATGAGGTGAGGTTCCAGACTAAGCATGGTCCAAACTCCTGAAGACTCCAATGGTGCAACAGGCATACTTGAGGATCTGCTGGTTCTCTGTGGCTGTGAAGGCAGAAGAGGGCTGAAGCAGGATGGAGGTCTCTGGTTGGCTTGGACTTCCTTGCCACTGGGTTCAGGGCTCCCTTCTGTCAAGCCTGTCACCTGCGCACTGGCTTCCCCATGTTAAACAATGTCACCTGCAGGCGTCTGCCAGGAACGTTAACATCTCCCACAAATCAAGTCCTGCAGTGATGAGTAAGTGGCAGTGAGACCACAAACGATGATGTCTGGGAGTTCCAAGTTACAAATCTGCATGTAGGCAGCGGTTGTGTGATAGTTGTTTCGTACTTACCAAGAAAGAAATACAATGTGGCAGCTGTAGCCATGACTGAGCAATCCTCTTTAGGATCCCCTCTGGTCACTCTGAACAGGGAAGGGGCTAAAAAATGTGCCCTAAACACAGGCCGTCTCAACCCCCTCAACTGGATTGCCACATCTAGTGAGATCAATCTACTTGCGCCTGAAAACAACAAAATAAAGTACTGAAGTTCGCCACATGGAATATCTGCACTTTCATGGTCTCCTTGAACAGTGAATGTCCTGAAAGAAGAACTGTCATAGCGCTAGACAACTTGCAAGATATGACATCAATGCTGCTACCCTAATCAAGACCCACTGGGCAGATGAAGGTCGGTTGAAAGGAGGAGGTGGCGACTTTTCTTTCCAAAAAAGAGGTGTCACCTGAAAAGAGGTGCATTTGTGGGGTTGACTTCGCCATCAAGAACAAGATGGTCAGCCAGCTTTCAGAACTCCTTGTTGGTATTAACGAATATCTTATGACTCTCTACCTCAAGCTCAGTAACAACCAGTATATGCTACAGTCATCAGCACATTCACCCATCAGGTGTCCCCACACCTGATGAAGAAGAAGTCAACAAGGAACAGTTCTACTGTGCTTCTGACACAGTCCTGTCTTCCTTGGCTGTGGCAGTCAAGCTCATACTAATGGGTGACTTCAATGAAAGAGTTGGGTGACACTCTGAACTGGCACCACTGGGGAAGAGGGAATGGGGGAAAGTCAAATCTAATGGTATCTCCTTCCTCAGCAAATGTGCAGAGCACAACTTGCTCATCATGAATACCATTTTCAGACAAAGTGGCAAATATAAAACCACTTGGAAACATCTGTGCTCCAATCAGTGGCACCTTCTTGACTATATTATTGTCAGAGCCCATTACTGTATTGCATCAATTAGATACACCACTTACCATCACCAACATTGGCCTGAAGAGAACAATGAGGAAATTCTAGCACTTATCCATCAGAAAAGAGCCGCAGGTAGCAAAATGAACCCTCCAACTAGCAAAAATGAGGCTTACTACCGAGTGAAAGCTGCAGTTCAGAGGAAGCTATGGGACATTAAGAACCAGTGATGGCAAGCAAAGACCATGGAGATCCAGAGTTTTGCTGACCAACATGACACAAGAAGTTTCTTTCAAGCAATAAAAGCCATCCACAGGCCACATTCCAATGGCCCAACCCCTTGGCAATCCCAGGATAGCTCCACTGTTCTCACAATGTATTCATCAAGCAACACTAGAAGAAGAAAAGACTAACTCAGCTGTGAATCTGAGGTCTCAGCTGCCACCATTGAATCCATTTCTTAAAAACCAGTAATAGAACCTCTTGCTGATCCCCCATCCTTCAAGGAAGTCTGGCGTGCCATCACTCAGACCAAGAACAATAATGTGCCAGGCCCAGATGGCATTGCCACAGAGGTCTTCAAAGCTGGTGGAACAGTACCAGTGCAAAAATTTCGCGAACTTCTCATCAAAATATGGGTTAATGAGGAAATTCCACCTGACAAAGAATGCCAGCATTGTGACCATCTTCAAGAAAGGGGACAAGTCAGTGTGTGGGAACTACTGAGGCTGTCATCCTCTCTGTTGCTGGGAAGATTTTTACACACATCCTTCTGAATTGCCTCTTCCCCCTTTTTGAAGATGTTCTTCTGGAATTATAGTGCAGCTTTAGACCATCTAAGAGCAACACCAATATGAATGTTGTTGGATGACAAATGGGAAAGTATAGAGAGCAATACCAGGAGCTGTTTGCGGCATTCATTGACCTAACCAAGGTATTTGACCCCATCAATTGTGAAGCCTTATGGAAGACACTGGCTAGGTTTGGTTGTCCACTGAAGTTCATCAGTGTCCTCAGGCTACTCGATGAGTGGATGACCAGCACAGGCCTTTGCAAAGGATCAGAGTCAGACCCATCTACCATGTGTACTGGTGTCAAGCAGGGCTGCATCACTGCCCCAACCCTTTTTCCATCTCTTTTGCTGTGATTTTGAATCTCACCCATTACCACTTTCCTCTGGAATTGGGGTCGAGTACTAAATGGATGGTCAACTTTTCAACCTGCAGCGCCCTCATAGCAAAACCAGTTACCAAGACTAGCATCACTGACCATCAGTATGCTGACGACTGTGTTATACTTGTACATGCTGAGAATGATCTGCAGTCTACGCTTAAGTTTTTCTCAGGTGCTTATTACAGCCTGGGACTTTCCCTTAGAATTGGGAAGACGAAAGTGCTCCATCAGCCTGCTCGAGCACAAGCTGCCCCTCTTCCTCCACAAATTACCACTGATTGAGAAACCCTGGAAAATGTTGAGCATTTTCCACACCCTGGCAGTCACCTCTCCCAGTCAATGTTAATATAGACCGTGAACATAGGATTTGCTGTGCCAGTGTATCCTATAGAAACTGTTTTGCTGCGTCTTTGCTGACTGAAATCTGCAGATGAAAATTAAGATCCTGTTCTACAGTGTAGTGGTTATCACCCTGCTCCTCAATGGGTGCGAGACGTGGGTAGGACATGGGTGAAGCACCTGGAATGGTTCCATCAGCATTACCTCAGGAAGATCCTTTGCATTAGATGGGAAGACCATTGAACCAATGCCAGCATCCTCTCTGCAGCTAACATAACCAGCACTGAGGCAAAGACCATTAAACATCAACTTTGCTGAGCTGGCCACTGTGTAAGGATGGCTGACACTTGTCTCCTGAAGCAAGTCTTCTTCTCTAAACCTAGTCATGGTAAGAAGACCTGCAAAGGACAGAGGAAGCAGTACAAGGACATCCTGAAAACATACCTTAAGGAGAATAGCATGCACCAACTCTATAAATCAGAAAGTGCTGGCTGGGAACAGGTTTCTATGGAGCTGTACCATACATCAAGATACAGCCCACTTCAAAGAGAACCGTCTTGCTTAGGAAGCACACAACATCCTGGCCAACAGTTGTGCCCTCTCCTTATGCACTCTATGTATTTTTGTGACTTAATCTCTCTGTTTGGGAAGTAAGTTCCCAAAAAATGTTAGCTGCAGGAAAACTATGACTGGTTTACTGACACCTGAAAAAGAGAAGGATGACAACAATGACTATCTTCCCACCATTTAGGCTTATAACCTAGTTTCTAGCCCCTCCCCACTCCCCAACCCAGTGCAGTTTGAACCAGCACCTCTCACTTCCCAAGTGAGTGCCCTTACAACCAGGTTAGCACTTGGGGATTGCCAAGAACATCCTCCATCTGTCCTGTTGAAACTGGCCTACTGGGCATGCAGGAGAAGAATGGCCAGGAGTATAAACTAGAGGCTTAGTGAGACACTTAGCTAGAGGCTTAGAGCAGGGAGGCCTTCGTTTCTAGGCTATTCCACTGTCATTGCCCTGTTTTACATAATGGCTGTCACAGGCAAGATACAGAAACGCCATTGGGAAAATGCCCCATGAATACCTACCTGCCCAGCTAAGGGGAACCTATTTAGCATAACTGACAAACCATTAAAATGACATTTATATAAATTAAACATAATCCTATTATAGTGAAGAAAAAGACTTGGTTCTAAACACTAACGTGCAGGCAGGAATTATCAGGCAGAAATGATATTTTAAATTTTAATTTCAGATCCTCATTAAGATTACTCAGAATACAGTGTCCACAAGGTGCCAAGCAGCATCCAGATACAGACTAATACAATCCCCAGCCTGACAAAAACAGAAATAGATTATATTTTATTAAATAGCTTTAAAAAATCTAGCGGAATAGGCAAACATACAAATTAGAGCTGGAAGAGAGCAATGCAGAAGTGTTAAAAAGAAATAAAATGTATTCTCAACTGTCTTGTCTAGTACAGCTTTAGATGACTCAGAGGAAAGATTTTCTAACACTTCCCTAGGGATATGATACCAACATCTAGAAGACCTCAGTATTAAGAAATTTTGCCTGATATTCAGCCCAAATTTTTCTGTTCAGCTTTATTCCCATTACTTCTACTCATATGTCCATATGCTACTAAAATATTCTTCCTCTTAAATATCTACACCCTTGTATATTTTTGTGTTATATATGCTTTCCTTGGTTGTCAAAACTGTAGCATCTTTCCTCTTAAATCTCTTAATAACTTTTGCTTATCTTGCTTAAAATTCCCTTCCATTTTTCTGATCTTGGAAACAATTTTTATCTTAAATGAGTATTAAATGATAAGATTAGGCCATAAACAGATGGTACTACACTGACAAGAACTCTTGAAAGTATTTTAGATGAAATTTCAGTAGTGTCACATAGAAGATGACTATTTGCATTTTATGGTGATATAAAGGAGCACAGATCAAAACTGTAATGAAAATTTTGCTGCCATAATGTCTCTAATTGGCTGTTCACTACTTCACATAAATCCTTTTAGTTAGTACACTTTCTTAATAGATTTCCTCAGTTGTGTTTTTATTTCAAATTACATCTATACAAGCATAATACTAACCTGACCTTCTCAGTCATTCAAGTTCATTTTGCTATTCCCTGTCCCTTGTTGTACACTAAGTCTCACAGTGGAAGGCTAGTTTTGGCATTTTTTAAGGCAGCAACCTGCTTCTTAAAGTGCTACTCTTCTGACTTATGGTTGGATAGCCTAGTGTCACGTAACTTAATATTCAATTTATGTCTTTTGTCTGAAAAACAGGGATTTAGTCCATTAAGAACATAAATACTTTATGATTGATAGTTGCAAAGTACTGAAGCCATGTGCTGTCACACATGGAAACAGAGCAGACTTAAAACTCAATAGAGAAAAAAATTGCGCCTGCTTGGATATATACTTCAGTTAATACAAATGGTCACATACTTTCCAAGAAAAAACTAGGGGCCAGGTCCTACTCACCGATTAATCTGTCTGCTTTGGTTCACTGTAGACTTAAGATTATAACACAAAAAGTGGGAAGAAGGATGACCCAACCCCATTTTTTATTAACAGTTTTTTCAGGGACTCAGTCTGGGTGAAATGGAATTGTTCTTAGATATAATTACCACTTTGGGCATGGACACCCTTAAGACTTAAGTGGAATAGTGCCTGGCTCTAAAACTGCATTAGGGATATAGGTCAGATTTAGGGCTGCCTTTCAAAGAAGTGTTGTGCCATCAGCCTATTCTCAGATTACCACTCAATTGATATCATATTCTTTTTTTAACCAAACAATCTAGGATGGTAGATCTGAAATAGTAGAAAAACTATTTTTTGTCCTGGCATATTTTAAAACGTCAAACTCTTTGACAGCTATTATGATACAAGTCTTCATGAATTTCAGCAGATGGAAATCTCATTAAGGGTCCATTGTAACAACAAAAGAAAAACACATCCAAACTATTTCTAAAAAATTGTTTTACCAGATGTGACATCTACACTTACCCTTCACAATGCTGCCAAGGTTTATTCAAATAAAATATAGTACGCATTTTAGCAAAAAAACCCTAGAAGTTGATATCCAGCTTCCTTCAAATTCCAATTTAGATTCTGGATTCTTGTAAATGTGTGTACAATTTTAAAAGTAAGAAGTCAATAATACATCAAAAGATTTATATAAACATAATGTTCATCATGTGATATTTTCCAGTTCTCAAGTACCACATTAACTAGTTGAATTTTATTGCAGAATTAGAGCAATATACTTAAGAAAAGGTAAATAAAATTCAGGCCTCTACAGCTCTATTACTTTCCAAGCCACATATATAATTCATTAACAATCCCTGCAACTCCGCAAAGGGTCAGCAGACTTTAACATAATCTGTTTTTCATCATGTGTCACTTTCTCTCTTCCAGAGAATACCACTTCTTTGCTTGGCCTAAGTTAGTTTAATATTCTACATTTTAAATCACTATTCTCTAAGCTATGTTGCAGCTTTCTATATAATTTATTAACTGACAGAGAAACTGTTGTGGTGCTGAATAAAATATATTATTAGTGTAGATAAAATTATGGTAACCATCTTTTTGTCCTGTGTTTGCATCATATCCAGCTCCCAGTTGTGACTGTGATATTACCACAACATTACCAATAATAAGAATTTAGAAAGATTAATTATTTGGAAAAATATTCAGCCCAACTCACAATACATCCATGCAACACATGGGATAACTATGGTAAGCTGTGAAGCTACTCTGCCCATTTGTGCATGCAATGTCACAGGGTGTAAGCCATGTAGAAAGTTATATTCTTTATTTCTTTATTTGAATTAAAACTAAGTGCTCGCTCATGAAAATCACAATATTAAGTGATAAAAATATAGAGATTTGCATAGTAATTGTACATTTAAATAGTGTGGCTTATTAAACCATAACACTTTTTATTCTCTGCACAAGGAACAGTTAAATTTTGCCTTTTGATTTTGAATTACTCAGCTGCTTAATGTCTCAATGCTAACATTTCAGAAATGGAAACAGCTGTCCCTCCACAGCCTCCAAACAAGACAAGGATTTTTTTGTTTGTTTGTTTATTCATTTTTAAATAGAACTAAAATAGAAAAAAAACAGTAAAAGCAACCTTAGATTCCAGCTAATGAATTTACAAGTCTGGAAGTCAATAGGCAGCCATGCAAACTGCAAGCACTGGTGAGATATAGTTCTTACTTGATTCTGTATACCACAGTCAGAGATTTAATGTGGGGTGATTTAAGCTGTAGCCTAATGCAGACCACATTTCAGTTATGTTATTGTCAGCTACTGTAAGTTCACAAATCTCTTTAATTACCTGAAGAGATGATAAGACAATTTTTTCCCTAGAAACTTATTGAATGTTAGGGGCTACTACAGATTCACAGAAGTTTAGGACTGGAAAGGACCTCTTAAGATCACTGGGTCCAGCCAGGTGTGCTTACAGTCTCCTTTTGAAGATCTCGCATTTGGAGCCTGCACCTCCCCTGCTGAGAGTCCATTCCAGAGTCTGGTCATACAAACTGAAGAAGTTTTTCCTTACATATACTCACAGCAATCCAAAGTGACTGATTCCCAGAATTGGCCATTGATGCACGGCTTATAAAAGCTTTTTCTTGCAGACATCAACAAAATGAAGTTTGGGCAGTCTAAGCTGAAGTTTGCCAGTGGCCAGCTCACCGTAAAGTATGTCCTTGGGGATCTGGCCATGTCTTATATGATTCATATGTCCTAACCAAAAGAGGCAGAGGTGTGTCTTTGTCTCAGGGGCAAGAACATACTGCGTTTGTTTACTGGCCCATTACAGAACAGAGAAGTTGAAGATTATGTCATGCCATGAGCCTGTCTCCTTATCATATATGGGAATCAAGTTGGTCAAGCATGACTTTCTCTTGGAGAATCCATGATAGCTCTTCCTGATCGCCTTGTTCTAAGCCCATCTTCAAGAAGGAGAGGAAGGGAACAAGGCGATGGGTACAACGCTGGCCCTCTTCCAGCCTTCTGGGACCTCTCCTGAGCACCATGAATTCTCCAAGAGGTTTGCCAACGTTCCTGTGATGACTTTACCTAGTTCATTCAGCATGCTCGGATGGAGTTCATCCAGTTCTGCTGACTTATAGATATCCAGCCTCTCTAGCTGTTTTTTCACCAGCTTTACATTGACTATTGGTAGGTGTCTCTACTGTGACTATTCTGTGTCATATTTGCATTTGGCAGGCTAGCACTCTTAGTCTGGTGGAATACAGCTGTGAAGTACTCATTCACGAGTTCAGTTTTCTCCTTGATGTCAGTGATCAAACATCCAGATGCAGTGAGCAGTGGTCCCACATTTCCACTGGTTTTCCTCCTGTTACTTACATACTTATAGAAGGACTTCTTATTGTCCTTGATTTGGGTTGCTAACCTGAATTCAGAACCTGCCTTTACTTTTCTAATCTGTTCCGTACAGGTGTGGGCCAATCTTATGTAATTCTCCTTGGCACATATTCCTAGCTTCCTTCATGATGGCTCTTCCTGATCGCCTTGTTCTCTTTTAAGAAATTCATAATACATTTCTTGAGGACCTGCTTCATGAGTTTTCCAGATATTGTGGTCATCTGAGTGGTCTACAAATCCCCAGATCCTCCTTCTTCCCTTTCTAAAAGATAGGAACTATATTTACTCTCTTCCAATTACCTGGTGTAGACTACAGTAGGCCCTATGATGTTTAATTTTAGGACAGTCTGTCCTTTTTTCAGCAACAGAGCAAACAATCCAGATGGGAATTTTGATCACTATCTCCTGCCCTCAGTTTGGTTTAAAGCCCTCTTTACTAGGCTGGCCAGATGACCCAGATGTTCTTTCCAGTTCTCATCAGATGGAACCCATCTCTCAAAAGCAGTCCTCTTCCTCAGAACATCCACCCATTGTTGAAAAATCAGACACCACTGTCTCAGCCATGCATTTACTTCCAGCATATTACATACGACCCAGATTATAGTTAACCTTTTAGGTTCACTACTGATAAAACAGGCAGAAGGAGATCTACAACTGAACCTTTTATTTGTGTGTACACTTCAAAACACAAAAACAAACATTTACCTCAAATTCCATCTGGTTACCTGTGACAATACAACATAGATTCTCACCTTTACTGGAGGAGGATGGCACATAGACTGCCAGCAGGTCTTTTTGAATTTGCTGAATTCTTCAAGTTCCCCTCCAGCCTGCACCCAATATTTATAGATTGCTTGGTCTAATAGTATAATAAATTACCTCTGACTGGTTTTATTAAATCACTGAAACTTTTGGAACTAGACTGAATCAGCTCTCTTGTGGACCTGGAAAGTTAATGGAGTTTTATATCCTTAAGAAAGTAAATGGAATGCTTTTCAACACTGTCCTGCTTCTCTTTCCCTTAATTTATGGTCTTTGATGACAAAGCTGTTTTGTTTTGACAAATTATCTAAGCATTTTAACAAAAATAGCAAAGCAACATCTAATATATTTGGTTACGTCAATCACACCTGCTAATATTTTAAGATAAAGCTATGATATAGTATACTTGGATTATTTAATGTATGGTCTTCCCTTATAATATCTCTTTTCAGGCCTGGTTTAATTGCATCTTATTACTGGTTTAGACAGATATAGTGATGACTTCTTTTACTTTACCAAGCTAGCTGTTACATCTGGAAAGGTTCATGCTATGGTCCCTCAGAAACAACCTTTGAGGCCTTCTGCTTAGTCATACTTCTGCAGCTTGGCCTAGGCCCCCTGAAAATGGCCAAAGCTGACAACAAGAAGGATCACATCCCCTGATTTGCAAACAACAGTTCTGTTAATACAGCCCAGTATGATGCAAGCCTTTTTTGCAACAAGAGCACATTGTTGGCTCACCTACTCTGGATTCCTTTAAGAAACACTTGGATGCCTATCTTGCTGGGATCATTTGACCCTAGCTGACTGACTGCCTGTCCTTTGGGAAGAAGGCTGGACCCAATGATCTTGTGACACCCCTAATGTCTAAGGATAGATAAGGTAAAGTTTATATAGGGAATGACAATAGGCAGGTGCCTATTAATCAAGAGTAGCACTTATTACAAATGTTTTTACATTTTTTACCTTAGTAAGTATTTAAATATTTTAGCCAAGCAACAGAGTATAGAACCTGGGCCAACTTTGGGATTTTGGGTCTTTAGTCCTGAACTACAGTTCTTGTTGAATTGCCCACTTGCAAGTATAGCTGGTTAGCAATATTCAGCAACTTAATTTTTTAAACCTAGGTGAAAAGGTCTTTTCCTTAACAGGCTGGCCACCAGTTAGAGGCATTTAAAGATGTTAGGACTTAAAACAATTTAAGATTAAACTGCTTTCAAATATTAATAAGATGGTTATGCCTTTAGGTAAATATGTATTTTAATATTTTAATCATTTGCTTGATATGCCTTAACTGTATTGTTTAGTAATTGTCTTTTCCACAATTTGTTATTGAAATTCAGAAATCAGGTATTCCTCTATTGTAATTATTTAATTCTGGTGGGACTGGCTTTTTGAATTTTTGTTGGCTCTCAGAATCCATCTGAGAATTAACACCAGAACCTCACCTGACCTCTGTGAACTCTCAAAGAGGATAGCTAACAGCGCTGAAATTACCCAAGTCAATTATTTTAGATGCGTGCATCCCATCTAGCTCTTCCAACTTGAAAGCAGTCAGCTTCTCTAACTAATCTCTAACCTGTTCTTTTACTACTGTAGGCTATTTATCTCTTTCCCCAGGTTTACTGCCAACTGCACTTGGCACCTGGTAGCTGCCTCTATTTGTGCAGGCCGAAGTTTAAAAAGCCATTAAATACTTCAGCCTTGTCTGCAACATCCATATCTAGAATGCCTTCTGTACTCCATAAAGGGAATATGGTTTTGGTCTTCCTCTTACCATACTTGTAGAGTCTTTTTATTGCCTTTTATGTCCTCTGCCAGTTGCATCTCAAATCGTGCCTTGGCCTCCTTAATTTTTTCCCCTGTGCTCAATTCACAAAAGCTATGGAGGGGTGCCTTGAGACCAAAAAGGTTGAGAACTACTGGGTTAGATGCTGGTTAGTGACTTAAGCCATGCTGGCCATACATCTGGTCTAGTAATACCTCTTTTTAATAGGCCTTACATATTATTATGCCCCCTACCTGCAATGCAACATCCTATATACCTAGCCAGTAATGCAAACTGAAAGCAAGCTAGAAGCTATGCTGGTCACAGTGTTCCAGTCAAAGTTTCAACAATATTAAACATTAAACAACAGAATAGTTTCCTCGTGTTACACATAGAACACTCTTGTTAACTCATTCCAGATTGGCATTTGCTCCTTTTCCTACAACATCATATTTGTTAACAGATATCTTCAATGTTAACGGAGATCTTCAATGAGTTCTTTGCCTCGGTCTTCCTGAGGGGGGACCGGGACATCCCTCCCGTTGGAGGAATGTATTCCCCCTTGGAAATCGCTGCT
>JAGPOW010003395.1:56555362-56565608 GCA_030014935.1 Caiman crocodilus
TCCTGTGACCCTGGCACTCGTTTCCTGCCAATTGGCGGGGGTCAGACTAGATGGCCTGCTCTAGGCCCCTTCTGACCCTAGGTACTATGATACTATGAACTCATATCGTGTTCGTGGTCTACTGCAATACTTGCATCCTTTTCTGCACCACTGCCATTGTGGGTACAATTAACCTGAATTTTGTACAGATGTTCCAACAAAAGGACGATTGTAAAACTTTTTTCAGTACTGCTTCTCAAACAGCCATCCACACAGTCCTGGACAAAATACCACTGTATATACATTCTAAGTGAATGCGAGGCCCAAATAACTATTTCCAGTAATTACTTTGTTGTGAGATCAGCCAAATGCCACGATATTAAGGAAATAAGGTAAAAGTCATCACCCCTGACACCAAGGAACAAAAAAAAGGAGGTGTAGTCATTTCACCTACTTAAATAAACTTATGATTAAAAAGAAAGATTATGGGAAGCTAAGAGAATAGTATTTTATTTTTCATGCGTTTCCAAATAATAATGATTTTCTCTAACATGGCACTGTGCAGTGTGTAAATGTAAATATAGCACGCTACAGAAGCTGAAGCTAAGCTTACATTCAAGCATCATTTGCCATAGAAACATTTTATTGAATGGATAACAGATAACTTCTAGAAAACACCAAAAAGACAACCTCATAGACAGTTTCTGCTTTATCATTCTAACCAAAATGTTAAAAAATTCCATATAATCTGATTGTATGACTGGATGGATGGATTGTGCTGGAAATTCTATAATATCACTAAAACTAAGGGTTTTATTCAGTAGGAATGGCTGTAATTAAAGATAAAATAGGTTCATGCTAAGTGAAATGAATTGTAAATTTTGAGTATGCTCCACATATCATTGAGGATTAACAGTAATGTCCTGAAGTAATTATAGTATTTTTTATTTATCAAAACATAATTTCTGCATTACCACCAGAAAAAATGCATTACAAAAAGAGAGGTTTCTGAAGTTACAAAAGAAGTTTAAAAAACCCAACCCCTTTTAAAACACTATACCCAATAAATTATTGTGTATTGTTCAATATGATTCTGTACCTTTCATCTATGCCCCGTTAAACATTTTAGATTTAAAAGAATTATATAATATAATTTATTGCTACCAGTTTTAAATTTTAATATATACTTTGCACCATACATCATTTATAGGTCTTTGAATGAAGTTGAATTGTCACTTCTTAATGATAACTAAATTTGCAGTTTGCAACACAGGTCAGATGTAAAGAAAAGGAACAATAGTTATTAAAAATGCAATACAAAAGCCATACAGAAAGTCACTAGATGATAACTCGTAAGGGCTTCCCCTTGAGGTGTTACATTTGTTGCATGATATATACGAATAGTCTTGAAAAAAAATAGTAACGTTCCACATGCGTGAAAGGAATTTATCTCTGGATAAAATTGATGGATGTGCCAGAAAATGGCAGATCCATGACAAAGAAACCACTCTTTAAACAGCAACTTATTTGTGATACTGGGACAAACTGAACATATGGCCAGGCAGAAAAACCTCCATGATTCAACAGTGTTTTGCTCTCTCCAACCTTGTTCAAGAAGAGGAGAGAAAAGCTAACTCTCCTGTCAGGAGCTACCTGGATGGGGGAACTAGTGGTCCCTGCTCTGATAAGTAGCTCCCTGCGGGTGCCAGCAACCTGGTAGCCAGAATGCTACTCGCTAACATCCCAGGTCCTGGCCTGTGGGTGCATGCTTTCAATGCCTGGATGCCTGCAGAGCGGGAGTAGGGAATGTTGGTCATCAACATCTCAGCTCCTGCACTGTGGGCACGTCCTATGTTGGGTCTGATGCATCTGCAGCCATGGAGTATCCTGGATCCCAGGCTGTGGGTACAGCTTTAAAAGTCTTGGTACAGCCACTGCACAGGAGACACAAGCACTGGTGACTGGCATTCTCTTACACTGCAGGCACTTGCATTTGAATCTTCAAGCAGAGGCAGGAGCTGATATAGGTGGAGACCATTAAGGAACCGAGATCTTAAAAAGCCTCCTGCAATGCCTAAGCCTGGCTGGACTTTTGGGTTGCTCAGCAACCCCACAAACTTGTCTGTGAGCCTGTCTGAAGCAAGTCTTTGCTGTGCACCAGCTAGGGGGCTCTGAACATGTGGCTAGCCATAACATTTTGTAGCACTACAAAAATAACATATGGGAGCCCAGCCACGATTACAGAACTAAACCTAAGGCAATCCAAGGCTGCAAACAACCTTAATTTGGATTAATATATGGCATTTGATTTCAATGGCAGTTTAATGTAATTTACCTGTTTAAAAAATGCTACCCCAAATGACTGTTTGTCATTGGGAGCTTAAGAAAGTATTTAAAGTTGAACTTATATAAAGACTTTTTTTTGTGAATTATATTAGCGTCAGTTTTTTGCTGGAACCAATTTTAAACATTACTAAATGTCTACAAGTAGTGCTGTCTCAGTTTAGATCCAAGTGAAATTCAATGTCAAAATCTGTGAATCTCCATTTATGAAGTTGTACGTTAAAATGTTTCAAGCACAATTTCCTATTCAATAATACTACTTTCTGGGAAGAACACAAACACAACTATTAACAATTTCATTCCTTAACTTGAAAAAGTAAAGCTACATTACATAATATTAATTTAAATTTCTTGCAGGTATGTATACGTTTCTACATATCTGAAATTCCTTACCCATCTCTAGTCCTATTTTTTTCTAAAATTAGAACATGTAATCAAGATAAAACATAATTATTCACTACATATTTTAAATAACTAGATAAGTATATTTAAAGAACACTGAAGAGTTAATGTGACTAGCTTGTTTAAGTTGATGTGAAATGCCCAAGCTTTATTTGGCAGGGTAGGCTGTTCTCCTCTGCCACGTTTATAAACTAATTTAATATTTCAAGAGGCACGCAAGTCAAATGCCAGCAATTACATCATCCTAAAGGGATGAACATTATCAACTTGGTACTTTATTTAGACAATTAGAATGGTGTAATTTTGGAGATTCCCATCTGACTCAGTAGCCACATTTGGGGATCAAATGTTACTCTTTTTACCCTAACATGCAAAGATCAGTTAGGACATCTGTAATTTTGTGACAATTTCAAAAGTAGTAGGTTACCATGAAAGTACTTGGTAAATTGCAGTTACAGTGTTTCAAAAAAAAGTTATAAAAAAGGAAAAACCAAGCTCACACCATTATTCAGTATGGTAAGTATGATAAAGCCAAAATGACAATGTTTGAACAGTCTTTTTCCTTAAACATTGTTTGGTTTCGAGTGTTTTCACTTGGACGAGGACAATCTGTAATTGCATTCTTTACTGGCAATTTGTCCAACAGCACTTTTCTAATATTTAAAGTAACAGCCACATAGAAATTCACGGTTAATAGACTTGCTAATGGTCCTGTTTTGGTTGAGACTATCCTTGGGTTTTGATTACTGTCCTGGTATTCATAACGCCTACCAATGTCATTGGTTGATGAACTTTTTTTTGTTTTTGACAAAAAAACAGAACAGCCTCCTCTCTTGCCAGAAGGGGACACTGTGCATAGCTGGAAGAAAGCCTGTAGCGAAAATCTTTTCTGTCTCTTGCCTTAGTCATTTATCTTCAGTGTTGAAATCCCAGACAAGAGAACAGCAGAGGAAGGGAGAGGAGCCAGAAAAAGGTGGTAGCAAGCCTGGAGGCAAAGTTGATCAACATTTATTCCAACTTCCACATTCACCTAAGATTTAGGTGGAGCCTAAAAGAAAGGGGAGCCTTTAGACACTGAGCAGTGGTTCTCAAACTTTAGAAAGCTGAGCCCTTTCAGGACACTGAAAAAAAAATTACATTGCGCTCGTGTGGCATTAATCATCCATTGCAATTCTAAAACACTATGGCTAGGGTCAGACATTCAAAAAAAACTTGAGCCTGAACTGATTCAGTCTTTGCAGGTTAGTCTAACCTGGCTAGGCTAAATCAGCTTGTATCTGTAGAGATATCCCAGACATGCAGGCACATGCCTGCATTGGTCAGACTAGACACCAGGGGGGCTAGAGCAGCTCTCCCTTTCTTCCACAGCATGGAGCTGAGGGAAGTATGGCCAGGCCCCAGGAAGATGCTCTGATTAGCCCAGCAGGGAATTGATAACAGTGTTTATCACCCCATTAAGAAAACAACAGAGGGGCATTTCCAACTACCTGCTGATTCTGTTTTTGTCCCATGGGCCACAGCACCAACCGCAGCCAGCATATGGTCTGCCCCACAGATACCTCTCACCAAGGCAGGGGGGAAGGGGAATTCCTGTTTGGCAGAGAGTGGTGAGGGGGAGAAGGGGAGCAGCCTGCAGTCTCTGCGAAAGGTCCAGCCAGGGAGCAGAGGGGAGGGACCAGCCCTGCTGTGGAAAAGAGAGCCCCTCCCATCCCAGACAGCATGCTGGGATGCTGGGGGTGTCTGGTTTAACTTAAACCAGCAAGGAGTTTGGGACAGACATTGCCTAAGCCAGTTTGACACAGATTAGCTCCTGATACCTGCTGTGCAAGGCTGCTGCTGGGACTGCAGGATCTTGTCTCAGGAGCCTACTGGAAGGGGAAGAATTTAGGGAACCCAAAAGGTAGGGATCCTGTTAGGATGGAGTGGATAGAAATGGCAGAGGTGAACAGACTCCAACAAAGGGATTAAAGTTTGCACTTTAGCACATCTTTTCTGCATACAGACTAAATCTTCACCTCATAACTGTCATGCGTATTATGGATGAGTAGTAGAGAGGTAAAAAAGCTAGGCACTAGGGGTGCTGACAGATGTGAGACCCCCCAAAAAAGACCCCCCCAAACCTCAAAAAACAACAGGACTTTAACTTTTAGCTTGGTGTGCCCTTGTGCGAAGTGCAGTGCATGCCCAGAAAAGGAACTGAGTCAATTTGACCAGGGTTGCTCAGCACCTATGTAACTCATGCATATCAGCAGGGCTTTTTGGCTCTTATATGGTAGATGATTGAATCAGATGTCGAATAAAAGCATCAAAAAGCCCTGCTAAAACACATGAGCTATATAATGCTGGGGAGCTGGGTCAAACTGATGCGCTTCCTCTTTCAGTAAAGTGCTGGTTCTCCCCTCTGCCCCCCAAATGTCTGCCAGCACCCTAAGTGTTTAGGGAAAAATAAGGTAAAAAGAAAAGTATAATTTTTTACCATTTTTTTTTTTTTAACTACTGCAGCTGGCAGTACTGCAATTTATACAACTCTCATGTTGGCTTATCCTTCATATATCCATACATTTGGGGAACAAAAATAAGTCACTTATTTAAAAATACCTGATGCTTTTCAAGCTCTGCTGTTTATATACATTCTACCAGAGACATAACAGGGGTGGGAAAAATACGGCCGCAGATCAGATCTGACCTACTAGGACCATTCTGTCTGGCCCATGGGGCCCCTAAAAAAAATTAGAAAATTGTTATCTGCTCATGGCTGACTGTCTAAGCTGATGAGGTGCCAGTGGCAGCAAGACCCAGTGGTAACATCAGCAAGGCCCACTCAGCCCCACCCCATCCCCAGCTGGAAGCCTCTGCCTAGCAGAGGCTTTGTATATCTATAAAGCTGTCAAGACCAACTTCTTGAAAGTAGTCTCATCAAATTGTTCAGGCCCCATTATGTGGATAGTTTTCTGACTGGAGGAGTTTATCTGTTGTAATCTCTTTAGAAATCTGGACATCCTGGACATCCAATAATTTTCACATCTTATGTTTTAAGGATTTCAGAGTAACAAGCAACTATAGATGGCAAACAAACCTTTTACTGAATTAAAGATCCAGCAAATTTTATTAAGATCAGATAATCCTTAATAAATGCCAGGTTTGCAAGGAATAGTAATGCAGTATCACAGGGTCCCAGCTTCAAATATTTTTAAATGAGTAATAATGGGAATGGTTTTAGCAAGTATATCTAATCTGGAGATGCTGAATGTTTTTGGAATAGGGCTCATCTGTCAGTCAAGAATCAAATATCTAAACTGCAATGACAACAAATATGGTAGAAGGCTTTTCTTTCTAGCTACAGTACCTGGGATTAGAGATGACAAAATTGGGGTCTAAACTGCTAGCTTCAGTAATTCTTGAAACCTGACCTAGATGGGCTACACTGAGAAAGTTAGAATAATGAAGTTGTGCTCTGCTTGAGTTTTCTCAGAGTCTGAGGTGTCAACAGAACCAGTGGATTATGTTGAAACAACAGAACCCTGGACTATATTATTAGAAAGGTGTCAGTAAAAGCCCAACTATGCCCACCTCTGGAGCAGAAAACTATGTTTTTCTATTTAAGATCATAATAAAGAAGTGATCTTACTTCTGGACAGCTAAGGTCTTTCTGGACCACCAACAGTTTGTAGATAATACTTGTTCAGCCAATTTGCAAGAGCATTCTTCAGCTCTGGCAAATAAATAGTGATGCTGGAAGTTTAATGTTTTATACAAAGTTTGCACAAACTGATTTCTTACTGAGGGTTGGGGAGAGGAGGAGAAGGAAGAGGAACAGAAAAGATAGTCTGTCCCATCCTACTTTGCTTCTATATAAAACAATAGTATAATTATTTGTACTGTTTTACCAATAATTATAGGCAAGAACATAACATATGCCAGATTTATATACAGAAACTCACTCTCTCTGACCATAAGCCTCTCCATCTTTGAAAGGACATTATCTCCAGAGTAAATGGCAACTGAGGAAGTGAAAAATTAGAGACCCTGGCATACATAAAGCAGGTCTTTCCATATCTGAACAGAAAACAGAACAGAACTTTTCCACTGATGTGTCCATGTTGACTTAACTGGGTTGAAAACTCACTATAACCAACTTTGTAAATTAGTGCAAACCAAATCTGCCATGAAAGGTGACAAACATGTAATGCCAAATAGCCCAGCAGTCTGAGGTTGTTGACAGGTGTAATTTATATCCATCTCCTTCAATTATATGCTGAAATCTATATATTTTGTCCGGTGAAGGGATATCATGAAAAGACAAGACGAGAAAAGTGTCCCTTCCTCCCCACAAACCCTTGCTTCTCACATATTTCCTTGGAACACCATAGTTGCATACAACAAGACTGAAATCTAGAAGCGCGCCTATAAATTCTGTTGCAGTCAGTAGAGGTTTTTTGCACATTTGTAAATAGCTTGGTGAAGAAGTGAAGAGTGAACGAGATATTGCCGGAAAGACATTATTGAAAGAAATCTTGTGCTAGCGAAATCACTTATATAAAGGTGAAACTCAAATGTTCTGTTTTTGAAGGAATGCTGCAGCCAATCACCAGATACTTTATAAATACTTTGGGAGCAAATGATGTAAATGGTATTATTTTTCACATTCCCACTACAAATTTTGCATACTTCCAGCAGGGCAGAATAAATCAAGATATGGAAATGAGTATCTTCCATACCAATAACTGCAAACCAATTAAGGTGCATCTACGAGAGGCATTAATAATATTTACTCAAATGCAAGACAAGGTTTTATTCTCCCCATGTAACACAGGGGGGGGAAGCCTCTTGTCTTGGATTCATGAACAAGACAATGGGGCAGCAGACAGCTGCTGTGGCTCCAGCTCTGACCCAGGGTCGGAGTCAGAGCTGCAGCTGCTGCCTACCTCCCTGCCACCTCTCCCCACTTACCCCCACTCCAGCTTATCCTCTGGTTTTGGCAGGGCTCCAACTCTGCTCCAGCCTGGGGCATGGACCACATGGTTGCTCCACCCCCATGCCAGTCCAGTAGCACAGCAGCTCTAGCCAGGACCCAGAGCTGCCACTGTCACCACTGCTACTGGGCTAATCTGGGGCTGGAGCAATCGCATGCTTCATGCCCCAGCCTATAGCAGAGCCAGAGCAGAGGGAGGGGAGATAGCAAAGGGGCAGGGACATGGGAAGGGGGAGTATAGAACTTACTGACTAAAAGCTAAGCAGAAGCAGTGAGTATTTGGCTCTGAAAGTAGATACTCTATAGTCACTTTTCTCTGGTAGGAATGAGTTACACAGTCTATGTCCAGCTTCTCTAAAGTCTTATCTCCTATGCTTATGCGTATTGATGGTTTCATTATTTCAATGGAGCACAGCTGCTATGGGAGGCAAATCTCTCAGACTGACTAGTGATCCCAGTCAACAATCACACAAACTGGAATCAAAACTTACACCTCAAGCTTCTGAAGAAATCACTATTTTTTCATAATTATCTCTTCAATCTAGAGTTAATGTGAGTTATTTCTCTTTGGTTAGCCAAGTCTGAGTGAGAAAAACTATACCTGAATGATAGTACTACAAAGCAGCAGAGATCTGTGTGTGGATTATCAAATTGTTCTTTGAGCTGCAAAAAGCAGACAGGTTGTATGAATTATTTTCCTCTATGGGAGAAGTCATCTGTTGTATTTGGATAGATGGTAAAAAGTTGTGCGAAGGCACTACAAGATTAGCAGTACTCAAATGTTTGGCATCTATAAGCAAAGCTCACAACAGCTGAGGAGTTATGTTACCTTATATTACACTATACACCTAATGGCAGACCAGACAACTTGCCTTTATACAATTCAGTTAATTTTGTAGTCAAGTACATTCACTGGAAACATATGAATGAAGTCCCTTTTTCATTCAGGTTTGTGGTCAAGAATTCATAACAGCTAATACAAGGTAAAACACATAACTTCAGAGGTCTGAGAAACAGTGGTGAGATTATATCACTATGAAATTCAGAATGGATTAAACAGATGTTACAGTGAGGAAATAAAGGAAATGAAACTGAATACAGTCAGAAAAAATATTTTTTCTTTTTAAAGGAACAAGATGATGTAAAAATCTGACTTTGTAGTTTGGGTTTTCTTATTCTAAAATTAGGCAATGACATTTAAATTTAGGCATATGGATTATATTGTAACAATGTACAAGTTGCATCTTTATGAAAAAGCAGTAATATAAATAGTTCTGTAATATTCAGAAGATAGATGGAATTTGAACTGTAAGCCATATTTCTGAAAATACCTGTGAAAGATTCAGGAATGAAAAACAGTATCATCTATATGCCATTTTTTTAAGTGGAAATAGCTGACAACCTCTATTATAGAGTCTACTTTAGTACTCTCCTTCTGTTGTCATAAATCCAACAAAAATCTGCTCTTGTGATGTCTTTTCACTTTATAACTAACAGCCTACATTGCTTTAGGAAAAAAAACACAAAAGCACATAACTATTAACTAATTATATTCAAGTATCTTGTCTACAGGGAACACTACAAAATAAAGGTGTGGCATTAAGTTTCACATTTAAGAAATGCAGGCCATAGCCTCTAACACAATCTGAGGAAACACTGCATGCGTGTTGGCAAGTTATGTACATTTTGGTGCAAAACCCTGATTTTATGATTTTGTTCTCAATAAAGGTGAAACATTAAGATGTTATCAGCTGCTTTGTACATTATACTTAACGTATTATAATAGAAAGTTTTTCATCAAAGCCTACAGCTGAATTTGTTCCTTTTAATTTCACTTACAATAGTACTCAGTCTTAGTTTTAAGCATTCTATTACTAACATCTGCAAATTAAACAACAAGGATCATTTTTCTTATAGTTACATTTCCTGGTATACTTGAGAAACCAGACACTTGGACACCATGAGAAAGAAAAAAAAAGGGACCTGTGAAAACCCCGCATTCAGGCAAATTAGGTATATTGCAGGACTACAGGTTTTTACTTTAACACAAATGTGAACGGAAGCAATTTATGGATGAACAATAGATCTAGAAATCCAGAAGAGAAGTAGATCTCCACTGCATGCATGCCTGTTCCCTAATTCTTATGAATGTAGGTACAGAATCAGAAAATAGCTGAGGGTGTTGGTGGCAAGTCAGTGCTGCTGAGGAGTCTGCTTTTTTGGCCATACTTCTGTTAACCTTCAGCAGTAATATGGTAGCTATACAATAGTCCTCATCAGGGATCCCCGTTTTCCGTTTCCCATGGAAAAAACAAACAAAAAATGCAGATATTCCTTTTTACCCAAGGCAAATGTGGACTTCTCATTTTAACTGAGAAACCCATTGATTTTGCAGTTTTGCAAAAAGCCCTTTGCAGATCTGTGCGCAGCATGGGGGTGAGGTAGATTTGGGTTCCCTGCCCTGTTGTCCTTCCCAGGGGCCTCCAAGGCCAGTGGGTACAATGTGGCACTACAGGGCCGTGTGAGGAAGCTCCTTGCCGCTCTGTGCTG
>JAGPOW010003395.1:56565708-56583265 GCA_030014935.1 Caiman crocodilus
CTGCAGCAGCACTTCTTCCTATGTGGGGCAGGGAGCTGAGGACCCAGGTCCTTGGCCCCATAACTCTGGCAGCTGGGGACTCCCTCCAGCAGTGCTGGGGGGTGGGGCAGGGCACTGGGGGTGATAGGGTGAGGGGCACTAGCATGGCTGGGGTGGGGGGAGCTGTGGCTTGGGAATGAGAGGTGCCTGGATCTGCATTCTGGTGAGCTAAGGGGACAGGAGGAGCTCTGATTTTCCATGATAAAAAACCCAAAATCAAATACTGACATTTATAGGTATTTAGAATTTATTTTATTATAGTGATTGAGGCACTGGTAGGTTTCCAAACGGTTTTAAAATTGTAAATATCAAGAAAACATTATATTGAACTGATACATATTACACACACACACACACACACACACACACACACACACACACTCTCACGGGCCTTTCATTTTAATCATGGAGTTTGGGAGTTTTATTAGAGAATATTTGTTTTTTTTATATCAGAGAATTTGTGATTTTTTGATTTTATTTTATTAAATCAAGGAAAAACAGTATCCCTGGCCCTCATTAACACAGGAAAAGGTAGCCTCAAACACTCCGTCATCCTAATTGTATTTTGCCTTGCATGTTTATACAACTTCCATTCTACAGGATCAAACTTTGTTATTCAGATAAAACAACTTACTTCCTTTGAAGAGTGAAGTATGCACTTAAGATGCCAGAGCAGAACACGAGTGAAATGTCATTTCTCAATAGTGGACTGAATCAGCAAGTACCAGATTATCAAAATGATACCTTCATTGTCGCAATGGAAAAGCAACTATGAAAGAGCATGCTATTATGTGCTCTGGAATAATTACAACTATTCTAACAGAGAGGTAGTTAGCTATGTTACTATGAAGTCAGGCAGAAGGCAGGATAGATTTGCACCTCATACAGAGCTATATAGCATGAACTTTCCTGAGCCAAAGTTCACTTCATCAGATGCTGTGAAAAAGACGTGCACAGAGCAGTGTATCAAGCAAAGAGAGTGATATAAATGCGAAAGACAGGTAAGGAAAGGAAAAAGGGGGTCAGTGCTGGAAGCAAAGTAATATACCTATACAGACAAAGGGGTCACAAAAGCTAATACAGGCAATGGGATAAAACCATACTTAACCACAGTCCAATCTGTGAATGATTTCTTGTCCCGCAATTTTGTGATCAAGTTCATTTTTAAGTTCTGTTGTCTAAGAACAACTATTTTGAGGACAGCAATGATAAACCATATTTGTACAGGCTTTACTGCCTGTTTCAGAAATTGCATCATTTTCCAAACTCTGAGTGGCTAATATAATTTTTGTATCATTCCAGAAAAAGGAAGGCAGGAAAAAGCCTTAAAAGAACCGCCAAAACATTGAAAATTGAAATACAGACAACTAATACCATTTAAAACAAATGGAATAATTTAACATTGCATTTCTAAGGCATTGTTTGTTTAAATCTAGCTGATGCACCATAAACCAAAAAAATGTATGCAGTTGTTTAGATCTGTTTTTGTATTGCATGGTAGCTCATTTTCTAACTTTGGGAGAAAAGAAGCACTTATAACCACACCGATTATGTTAACCACACAGGGAAAATGGTAATCAACGCTTCTCAACATCAATGTTTATATAGAAAATGAATGCTGATGCTAATTACTAGTTAGGCTCTGTCTGGACAGTGGACCTTAGGGGAACCCGTTTTTATGTCTGCATATTAGAATAAGGAAGCTACAGAAGTCCTTTCACTGGCTGCATTAAAATTAGAAAAAACAAAAATTGTACACACAGCCAACTTCAGGACAGGTGAAACTTAACCAATATTGAATAAAGAGTTAACTGTTTCCAAGAATATTTTTAAGTCCAAGTAAATCACTGCAGACATTAGGTTTCTTCCATACACCTTGTTAAGCATTATGTGGTGTTTTTTTTAGTATTCACACATTTGGTCAACCATCTGTGTTCTTCTTCAAATACTATGCATTTTACCCTTAAAGGAAAACATTATGCATCTTAATAAGAACATCTCAAACTCGTAACGTTCATTGAGTCTATGAATGACAAGTGCTATAATTCTAACAACATGTTAAAGTCTTCTCAGTGGTAACTAATGTCTTAGAAAGTCTTATGTACTGCATACTAATGTACCTGAGCTCACACAGGCTCATATAGTGGTAGCTATTTTCAGTTATGGAAAGAGGGGACACCTCAACTTCCTTCCTCAACAACACACATGCACATTCTTTTGCTGGAGGATGAAGAACTTATTTGTAGAAGCAAATATGTTAATACATCATGCAAAAAACAGAATAAAGTCTCCTCTTCTCTTTTAGGGTCAAGAGGCTATCTATTACGTTTTACAGTGTGGCAAAGTGGGCATCCTTTGCTAGCCGCAGCTAGCTCCCCACCTGCCTCTGGGCATGCCACCCACCTTTCTCACCCACCACAAGTTGGTGGTAATTAATAAAAGTTGTTACCTAAAGTGGGAGGCTGCCCATTGTTGCACCCTGATATTAGGGGGTATCCGCAGCTCTGTACCACCTCTACACTGTGGCCCAAGCCTTGCAGATGGCGCATCACGCAGTTAGCTAAACTGGCACCTTCGCCCATTAACTGTGACCATCTTCAGCTTCCATAAGCCCTGGCCTATCTCAGGCCCAGCTGGGACCCCAAGCTTCTGCGCTCATCATGGACATCCCTCGTGGTGGGCCCCTGGCCCTTTTGATCCTAAGGTTGTGGCCCCAGCTCTTACCACTCCAGTCCCTCAGCAGGGTCTTCACCTTCTGCCTGTACTTCCTGGAGTGGAGTTCCCCATTCCCAGCTCAGGTGCTCCTGGGAGTATGCCTGGCCCTGTGGGGTCTCTCTCCAGCTGGCTCAGGAACTTCCAGAAGCTTCATCTAGCCTCTGCTCCTCCCTTGAGGTTATTCTTTGCACACACCATGACTGGTGCTACAGGGTCTCAAGGGGATTCTCACTCCCCCCTTGGAGCAGCAGGTCATTGTGCTTGGCCTCTGATGTTGCTCCCTATCCACCAGAATGTGAGGACTGGGGTTAAGGCACCCCTACATGCCTTTCACCAGGGTGGTCACTAGCTTGGCATTTCCTGGGGGCTCCCGTACCGCTGAGAGCCCCCACCAGGCCACCCACTCCCGGGGGGGGTGCAGTTTTAGGTCATGCCCAGGAGCCTCCTAATCATCCCCTACAGCTCCTCCCTTACCTCCAGGATGATGCCAGCCAGCCTTGCAGGCACCTACAGTGCCATGCCACATACAGTTAAACACAATTACTGTACTGTCCTGTCTAAAGCAAACAAGAGGAAAGAATGAAACCTTAGAATTTACCAATAAAAAATAAATCTGTAAAAAAGGTAAAAGAAAAATGCAGAAGTGGAGAAAGGTATATATGAATACTTCATCTATAATGAAATAAAAACTTTTTTGTACCTTGCAGTGAAACCTGACCAACTCCACAAAGAATACTCTCTAGATTCTAGAATCACAGAAAGAAAAGCAAAATATAACACTGAATTCTAAAGCAAACAGTATATTCTTTGAAATCTCTTTCAAATGGTAAAACAATACTTTCCACCATATTGTTTAGATAACTAATCAAAAGCATTGGCATTGATTAGATTTTTTTAAGAACATCTTTCCTTGCATTTCTAACATTTATATGAGAAAGAGAGAGAGAGAGAGAGAGAGAGAGAGAGAGAGAGAGAGAGAGAGAGAGAGAGAGAGAGAGAGGTTTTAAAAGACTTGTGATTGGGTGTGTCGGATGGGCTGTACAAATCCCACATTGATCTATAAAGGAGGTTAATAGTTTTGGAGGCTCAGTCTTGCCCCCACAACACCTGAGAGAAAGTCTTCCGGCTTGAGTGGGGTTAAATGGAAAACATAATCCAGCTATCAGCAGACTAGACTAGACCTCTAGTCCCCAGATATTTCTGCTCCCTCAGGGACAGGAGAGCCTGGCTCTAAACTACAAATTCTGTCTTTTTTCAGAGATTTTCCAATATGCTTGGTAGAAGTCACAGAAAAAAGTCCTGTAATGAACCTGTCAGGTGCTACTGTTTTTAATCTCCTTTGCATAGGGTGGAATTCACTAGGATTGGCTGAAGAGCCAAATTCCCTACAACTTGTTATTGTAGACTGCATGGACATCACAGACCAGAGGTTAAGTGGAAAATATTATCATGACATGGACTGCTGCTTGGGTTTTGCAGACTATAAATGTTCCATGGACCATGGTCTGAGAACTACTGCTGTAACAAACAGTAGGTTCCTGGAGGAGGAAGGCAAATGGATCTGTTGGAGGACCATGAACATGTCTTCTTTGGTAACACGCAACAAAACCAGGAAGCAGAGGAGCAGGAGCTGTGGGACAGAATAATTGAAATATAGGACTTGGAAGGGACTGGAGGAAGTCATCTAGTCAACCCTTTCCTCGAGACAGGATCATGCCTGACAAGCATTTGTCTTTCTTGCTCTTAAACTTCTAAGGATGGAGATTTCACCACCTCTCCATGTAGTCTGTTCCAATGCCTGACCACCTTTAGCCTGGTGATGGAAATGAGCAGACAAGAACTCTAATATTCAAAGATAAAGCAACCAAATGTAGACTTTTAAAATTAAAATGTCTGGATTGTTCCAGTAATTAATATTGGCTTGTTAATTTAATAAAAAAATGTGGTAACGCAAGCTGATTATCATATTCTTTTCTTTGGCTCATCATCTGCAGTTGTGCTGTTATGCAAATATCACCAATCTTAGTCTGCGTCCAAGGCAGTATTAAGATTAAATTCCTTACCATTTTATTTTATAAAATCCATTGACTAGTAACGTATGACGAATACACTATTAAAAAAACAGAATCTGAAAAATTTGACATGAAAATGAAAGTATTAAGCCATTTGGTCCAATGATCTTCAAGTATAGTTCTATTAGGCACAGCATATTCTAAAGTGCTTCATCCAAACTTCTCTTCTATGACATTAAGACAGGAAACTTCTACCACTTCTTGGCAGACAAAGCTACACTCTAGTACATTTATTTATAAGAGTCAGCACATAAGATTCAGAGGTGCAAGAGCACCATCAATGGCTTAATACCTCCTTCCCATATTGCATTTCTAATCTGTCTGTGGACTGAGTTTCCAGAGGGATATCTCTGTTCCATAGGTAAAGAGACCCTCTCACCTCCCAAAATAAAATATAACAAAACAATGTTCTGTACATTAGTGAGTTTTTTCAGAAGAGTTCACTAGACACCTCCTACAGACTCCACAGTCCCAACTCCACACTGGAGAAGGTACCCAGGCACCTGTGATTCCGTACCAACCCTACTAGCACATATTCACACTGTGGAGCCAAGCACAACCCATAATCATGTAGCTGAATCTACAATGGTATGGCAGGTAACAGTTTTGGCACAAAGTTTCCTTGGGTGGAGGAGGAAGAGGGTGGGGGGAGTGATTATCTTAGTTTTCCTAGCACCTCAGTAATTTAAGCTTCTGTAGGAACCAATTCACAGAGTAATGCTGGAGAGCTTATACGAAGGCCAGGAAGGACAGATGTTGTAGTCCACCAACACTTATAGCTGAGTCACTTCTGGCTCTACATGGTCCTCGCTTTTGCTCCAGCTGTTTCCTAGCCAGGGGTCCAGCATACAAATGAACTATTCCTGCTCGTGGCTAAACTGGTGTTGCAGCAGGCTCCACATTCAGGCCTTTGGAGATTGTAGATCTTTCAACAGCAGCTTCTGATCCTCAGAAGGCAACAGCTAGTATGCAGAGGGAAAACATTCATGCCAAAGTTCACATATGCAGACTTGCACTTTTGGCTAGCTAAGCAAGAATAATGGAAGAAGAAAGCATACAAACATGAAATGAACACCAGTAGCTTCAGTACTTCCACATAAAGAGGACACAGCTTCATGAAGGTCTGCTAAAGAAGCCTGAATCCTTCAGCAACAGGATGCAAATGAAGAAGGCTATACCAGACCAGAAGTGGACTGTCACTGCCATTTAGAAGCTGGAAATCTCAAACTGCTATAGTTCTGCAGCTATTTGGTGTTGGCAAGTCAATTATCAATGCTGCAGTACTGGAGGCAGGGAAGACAAACTTATGCTACTATATTTACTCAGCTATAACACAATGATTCCCCTCTTCTTGCCCCTGATCAGCATAGGGCAAAAAAGCTACATACCTTATATTCACATACAAGAAATCCTCATTAAATATACTGTCTATCATTAAACTGGTGCCAAAAGTAACATATGCTCAGTAATGAAAACCAACTATGAAACTGATTAAATGCAGCCAGCACTGAGCATGACTATAAAACACATGGCCTATATTGGGCAAATATACTGTGGGAACCTGCCACAAGAATAAGTTAGTGAAGCCCATCTGAATAAGGTATATGGTACTGCTCACTGAGCACAGTACCCTGCAGCACAGACTCCTTTTCAGGTCTCGGTGAGCCACTATACTGTATTTCAACTTCCTGTCCACTCCTGTTTCCTTACTAGCCTTAAACATCTGGCAAACACCACCAAATGGGTCCCCAAATAGTTCACCCAGAATACATCTGTTGCCCCCTCTCTCAGCATGTTGCATATGATTAGTGTGGCCCTGCCCACCATGAGGTGGAGCTATAACAGGTTGCCTTGCATCTCATCTGCACGTAATTTTTGGAGGATCCCAGAACTCATGACAAGACCACCCATTTCCAGTCACGATTTGGGGGCTAGTTAGCACATGGATCCTTTTGTTGGGGGGGGGGGGGAGAGGGATGGAGAACATATCTGGAGTACACACACACACTCTTACTGAGCAGTGCTGAGCTGTGTAGTCACCATGACTTGAAATGCTGTGGACTTTACTGGAGCGTCAAACCCACTGAACTATATGGTAAATCATAAGCCTTTTGATTTTGGATTAATATCATGCATAATGATCTTCTTATAGCATCAGGGTAGCATCTCAATCTGAAGATCCTTGCACTATATACAAGTAGGTACAAGAGTGCTACTTAAAAGTGTGTTTATGGAATGCCCCTCACTTACATGTGCTCAGGGAGAGCAGGATCTGACAGTAAGGAACAGGAGGAAAAGAGTTACAGGGGGAAGAAGGGGGAGGGGGAGGGGGGGAAATGACAGAGGGCCAGGCTGTTGATAAAGCCATGTGAAATTTTGCTTGGTGTTTTGTTTCAAAGTTTTTTGACATGTCTCAAGCTCGAAACAGTGAAATCGAAACAAAAGACTTTGAAACAGCTTTGAAATGAAACCAGGGCACTCAAAACATTTTGAAAGTTTTGAAATGTTTCAAGTTTCAAAGTCGGGCTTGCTTGGCTGCAGTGCCAGTCTCAGCTGGGAGTGCCAGCCTGCTGTCATCCCACAAACAAATGTGGGGGCCCGCATGCCCTGGGAGGGGTGGGGCACAGGCTCCCCGATCTGCATGCAGGATGACAGCATGCTGCCACAGCCAGCTGGGGCCAGTGGCAGTAGCAGTCTTCCTGGTGCTCAGCATGGGCTGTGCCCAGGGCCTGTTCCAGCCAGCAGCAGCAGCCTGTCATCCCGTGCACAAATCTGAGGGCTCACACCCCCGAGAGGGTTGTGGGGCTATGCCAGACTCCTCTTGGGGGTGTGGACCCTGAGATCTGTGCACAGGGTGACAGGAAGCTGCTGCCTGGGGCCAGTACCAGCAAGAGTCTTCTTGGCACTGGGAGCACGCTGCACCCAGCGCCAGTCCCAGATGGCAGTGGCAGCCTCCTGTCATCTCGGGCACAGATCTGGTGGCCCACACCCCTGGGAGGAGTCCGCCACAGCCCTGAAGCCCTCCTGGGAGTGCGGGCCCCCAAATCTGCATATGGGATGACAGAAGGCTGCTGCTGCCAGCAAGTGATATGAGTTTTCCTTTCAGCAGTTTGAGGTGCAGTTTTCCAGAAACTTCTGCACCTATTTCCTTGAAACTTGGCAGGCGTCATGCTCTCCAAAGCAGGCAAGACATGACAAAGTTTTAGACAATTTCATGATACCCCATTATCGCTTAAGCGCAAAACGTGTTGAAACAGTTTTGATGAAATGAAATGGAACAGTGCTTCAAAGCAAAATGATAAAATAAAACACTGTCCCTTTAAAATGAGAAAACAGAAGTCAAAATGGAACAGTGCTGTTTTGCACAGCCCTACTATGTGACTTCCCAAATTTATTTTCCCTGATGTAGCAGATGGAGTAGGACAAATTCAAGGAAAACCTCCAATAATTAGACTTTATACCTGGAAAATTATGACAAATTTATAAAATTTGCCATGTATAGAATCTAATTATTGGGGGGGGGGGTCATCTTATGCTAGTGGTCCTCTAATAGTCGAGTTAATATGCTATTATTTATCCCTAGATAATGGCCTTTGCTTTTATAATAGAAGTCTTCAAGATAATTGTGTTTTCAAACTGCACTGGTTTCACTGAAGCCATGCTTACTAGGTCTGTGCAAAGAAGCAAGTACTTGATCTGGATTCAGCTGATTCTGAAGGACAGGGATTCAATTTGGTGATTCGATTTGGCCAAATTGGATTCAGAGATTTGGGTACTGAATCAACTGAGTCGGCCATAGACTATGATGGAGAATCACTAAAATACCTGTAACTTCATCTTCTTTTTTTTGCAGATGGGGCTACCATCCCTGCAATTTCATCCACATGTCAGGGCAGGAAGCCTGCCAAGTTTCAAGGAGATAGGTGCAAAGGTTTCTGCAAAAGTGCCCCTCAAACTGTTGAAAACAAATCTCATGTTGTGTGTGTGTTGAGGCAGAGCAGGATGAAAGCAGCAGGGATGGTAGACTCTTCTGAGAGCATGAAGCCTGCCAGGTTTCAAGGAGATAGGTGCAGAGGATTCTTTTCACAGATGAGCCTATGAACTTCACTTCATCAGCCTCCTAGGTACAAAAACTCATGGACTCAATATAGATATTGGATTTATGGCACACTATAACCTGCCTGATACCTGATTCCCCAGGTTCCTCTCCACCTTTACCTGCTACATCCCTCTCCTCCACCCTGACGCCTCAATTTACATTTTCAATGACTGGCTTTCTTGCATATCAGTCCAGTCTCTGGCTTCTTTATGATTCATTCCATCCAGGAAGAGCAATCACACCAATCGAAGATGTTTCCTCAGCCTGACAAAGGGTATTTAAACCCGAAAGCTTGCCAAGATATATTTCTCCAATTATTTGGTTGGTCTAATAAAAGATATGATTGACCTGAAGAACCTTTTCTTCCTTGTGTGTGTTAAGGTAGAGCAGGATGAATGCAGCAGTGATGGTAGCCTGTAACAGAGGGCCTTGCCAGTGCCAGTTAGATCTCAGCCCGCCCAACTGTTTCTAGGTCAATCGCCCGCCCCTCTTTCACCTGCCATGCCCTGACAGAAAACTGATTCAGATGTTACCCAGGCTATCTATTTAGGCCCCTGATGTCTAGGGGTGACATCCATTCTGCAGCTCCATACTTTCCCTACACTGCGGCCCATGCCTCACAGATTGCATCCATCACCCCTTTAGCTATGGTCCCCTCTCTGGGACCTTTGGCTCCCCTTTATGCCCTGGCCTCTCCTTCAGATCAGTCAGAATCCTGAGCCTCTTGCTCTGGGCAGTCCTCATAGTGGGCTCCTAGCCCTTCGATGCCCTCCCCTTTTGGGTTCTGGACCCAGCATGGACCAGTCAAAAGTACTTCAGGTCAGATCTGGGATGCCTACCTGCTCTCACCCTCACAACTCCACTGCAACCAGTAAGCCTCAGGCCTCTCAAAATCTTACAGGTCTGGGCTTTCCCTAGCCATGACTGCACATGCATGCATGCATACATGCAGTAACTGGAGGCTATCAGGCACCTCCTACCTGCCTTTCACCAGGGAGGTTTACAGTCCTGACATTTCCTGGTGCTGCTGCACCACTGGCAGTCCCACCATGCCTGCCCACCCCAGCAGGGTACAGTTTTATGTCATGCCTGGGACCTGGGGCCACCTCCTTCCTCATAGCCCCAGCCCATACCTCCAAGTTTGTCCTGGCACAGGAGCTAAGCAGGAAGATGTTCTTCCCCTGCTTGTTGGTGAAAAACTAAACTGCCGCCTCCAGCTCTGGCAGCAGGGCATTAAATGGTTGTGAAAGCAACTAAAAAAAGAAAATAAGTGCGGAGTGAGGAGGGTGGCACTCACTCCATCTGCATGTGGAGCTTGGGGAACACCAGCTGCTCCACCAAACCAGGATCCAAGGAGGTGCAGTAGTGGTGTCACAAAGTCCCCAACAATGCTGAACACCATCTTACTCAGAACACTAATTGGAGGACAGAATAGGTGTTGCCAGGCAACTGTGGGCAGATCCTGCTACATCTGGCTGCAGGTTGCCCAATAGGTTAAGGGGTTGCATTGAAGCAGTTCCACTTCCTCAGCAAGATAGGTATCCACTGAAGCCTCTGCATTACCTGCTGGATGGTGGGGTCTGGTGCCTCTGGATCCCAACATTGAAGCTATACTCTCAGCCAACATTGGTAGCAGCTGTGGTGAAGGAAATTGCCTGGTGCTTGGAGTGCTGGTATGGGACAGTGGATCCCCCTGCCTCCACCCTTCTGCTTCCCTGACTCTCTTCACCAGCACCTCTATCCAGTGATAGAGGGTTTTGCTGCTGCAGATGCTCCCCTTTACCCTTGGGTCGTACATGCCCACCAGTACATGGACTGTATTGGACTGCAATGGATCCAGCTGTTTTGTGATGCCCTCCATCAGCCCCTTCACCAGTGCCTGCACCTCTCATGAAAGTGGTTTGGAACACTGATCCCCTAGAACTTCTTCATTTGATTCTCAATCTCCTTCACTATGGGGATCACCTGGGCTAAGGAGGGCACCACAAGTGCTGAGGCTCTCGGTGGCTTCGAGGAATGGCTTGAGGAACACCAAGAGCTGGGAAGATGGTATTCCACTCAGTTTTGTTAGGGGGGGCACTTATCCCAATCTCCCCGAGCAAGGCCATCTCATGGATGGCCTTCTGTTGCTCCACCAGTCTTTCAAGCATCAGGTATGTGGAGTTCCACTGAATCACCACATCCTGCATGATCTTGTGCTGTGGGATGCTCAGCTTTGCCTGTTTCTCCTGCAGCATCTTGCCCCTCTTGATGCTCGGGTGGAAGTAGCCTGCAACCTTTCTGCATTTTGAAATGAGCTGGCTGGTCATGGTAGTGACGGCTCCATCACTGGGAGCTCTGTTCCCCTCCAAGGTGTCCCTGACTATGAGGTGGAATTTGTGCACCACACAGCAGATGCCAATGAAGTTGGCATCACACACTGCCTTGACCATATTGGTCCCGTTGTCAGTGACCATGAAACTGTGGGTGAGCTTAGCCTGCCCAAAAAGTCTCTGGCACTATGCGGTTCATGACTACCATGATCTCCCCTGGCCTGTGGGACTCATCCATCACCTCTGCTTGAAGGAGAGTCCACCGATGCCCTGGCTAATCTCACCAGTGCCCTGTGAAGGAGAGGTAGGCATGATCTCAACCCCAGCTGCTCCAGATGTCTAGAGAGAAGTGTAAAGCTGCCTGCAGCCCTGTTTTCTACAGCTCTGCCCTCAAGCACTCTCTGGATGCCTCATATAGGATGCCTCTGGATGCCTTCCTACTAAAGGTGGTGCACTACGACGGGGCCATGAGTGCCACAAGCCATCTGAACCCTGGACACTCAAAGAAGAAGGGCTAGCCAACCACAGCAAGCGTCTTCCCAATGATCTGAGTGACCTCACTCACCTTGGGAACGCACTCCTCTTTATCTCCACCTTTCCCCCACTGGTCCCAGGTGGCCTGCCTCTCCTGCTTCTTGGGGATGGGGGCTTTGGAGCACGAGGGGGACTTCCCTTTGGGCACGCTCCCACTGATGCCAGGCTGAGGAGGAACAAGGGCAAGGGAGTACTACCTCCTGAAATGCAGCAGCATCACTGTGGTGGTGAAATGTTTCTTGTCCTTACCCCAGCTGATCTGCTTTCATCAACACTGGCAGGTAACATACCTGGGATCATCTGCCACCTCAAAATCATCTCACACTACACTACCCACCTTCTTCTCCCTCCTCAGCAGGCAGAGACACAACAATAGGAGGAACTGAGCCACCTGCCTCCACAACCTCCTCTGAGGTGCCTTCTGGAGAAGGAGACCTGCCTCTAGGGCAGGGGCAGGCAATTATTTTGGGTGGAGGGTCACTTACTGAGTTTTGTCAAGCCATTAAGGGTCGCATGATAGGCAGCCAGGGGCAGATTATTATTAATTTTCTAAATTTTTTTAGGGGTTCCCACAGGCTGGATAGAATGGCCTGGTGGGCCGCATCTGGCTGTGGGCTGCATTTTGCTCAACCCTGCTCTAGGGGAACTTTGAGGGGTGTGGAGCACAAGCTCAGATTCCCCCTCTTTTCCCAGAATTTCCTTAGCTATGGCACTCAGGTCCCCTGCTTTCAGATCCAGCTCCTCTTCTGACACTGGAAGGCTCACGCTGGCAACTGAAACTGGAGTGAAGAATGTCATGCTGCTGCTGGTTGTGGTTCATGGTGTTACTGGTGGTGCTGCAGGTGCAGCCACAGCTCCCACTAGCAGCAGTAGATTCCTCGCTGCCAGGAAAGAGGATGCATCTATATATATGGGGGTGGGGGGAGGGGCTTGCAGCTTTACCTCTGCCCCCTCTCCCTCCCTGGCCAGAAGACCTGGCATCTGCCTTTCCAGTGCACTTCATGATGTGCATCTGTGTGTAACATGCGTAATAGATATGTTGTGCTTTCCTGCATAGTGATGACACACTGTGAGGGAAAACATAGATTTGTTTTTGGTGGGGGGGGGGGAGGAAGACAGGCTAACAAGAACAAGTAAGAGGATTTTGGGGGAAGAATAAGATGAAAGGAATAGATAACAATAGGGATTGTATGCAAGGGTAAATAGGAAAGGATTGGATAGAACTTGGTGGCAAGAGACAACCTGCTACTAAGCCAGAACCCTTCAGATGTTGCTGCTGCAACAGACAGACAGACAGCTGACAAAAGGCACACAGATGAGTTCACACACAGCCTTATATGTTGCTTTTACATCCCTCCCCCAGAACACTGTGATTGTAGGGGAACCGTCACTGGCCAGCTACAGATGTCGATATCAGAGGAGTCTTTCCACCCCCTCCTCCCGCTCCCTCTTTTCAGTTTCTGTTTCTTGCATGTCTGCCTTCTGAATCTCCAAATCTTTTCCGAATAGATTCGAAGACTTCAATTCAATACAGAACTTTTAATAGGTCTCTTGATCCAATTCGGAAGTTCAGCTGCCGAATTGGGCCGAATCTCCTTCAAATTGAATCGGCTACTGAAGCTTCGCACAGCCCTAATGCTTACCTGAAGTTTATGTTTAAAAAAAACCCAAAACCCCAAACCACCAGAACAACACATGCCCATACAAACCACAAAGGATACTACTAGATTAGGTAGTTCTTGTAGATCAAAGATTGTTAGCGAACAACGATATGATGCCAGGGTACTGAAGATATATGGCACCTACTCTTTTTAGATAAGGGTTCTGAGACCATCAAAATAACATGATCTTTAATGGTGGTGTGTCTGCACCCACTGATTTGGAGAGGACACATCTGATTATGGCTGGTTGAAGGCAAGATAGTCCTGCCTACAAAACCTATTTAAGACTAATATGGGTGTTGCAATCCATACTGCAGCACACTGCACAAAATCTAAGGCAAAGAATCTTAACCACAAATGGTTTTAAGATACTACTGGTTGCAGGCAATCAGAAGTGAACTTGTTATCATTACGGATGAATGCAGTTAAGCAAGGGAAATAAGCAGGGTTTTGTCACATATGTACCTGCACCATAACATGGTAGGCATAAAAAAAATGTGACCGCCTAAGAGAACACAATGCTGTGTATTGTTCTAGAATACATGGTATATCTGCCATTGATTTGGCATAATAAAAACAAGATACGATTTCCTAAAATTTCCTTTCTAGCCCACGTACTCACACACCAACATGTCGTTAATAAAATTGATTTTATTAACAAGTTAAAACAGTAGTTTGAAAAGCCTTGTAAAATAGTTTTAAATTGCATTAAAAATGTAATGTATGAAACTTAACACACGTGAACACTACAGAAAGTGGAACTGTATGTTAGAAGTGCAATTGCTTTCCTTCTTCTGGTTGTACAGGAAAAAAAGTGAATAGGGAATATATGTGACCATTCGAGTTTTTTTTAGTGAGTCATAGCCCATACAAATCCTGAAGCACCTGCTGCTGCAGAACGTGCTAAGAATAAAAGAAATTGGATGGTTACTGGTAGCGGGACTGTTGCAAGTGCTGGAAGCTGCAGGATGTACAGCCACAAAAACCAGCCTTCCTACTCTGCTTGGTTTTGCTCCCTCATTTTCTGGTTGTGCTTGAAATGCTGCCTGATGATTCCATCCTCTCTCCGCTTTCTCTCTCCCCGGGTCCGAACTCACCCTTCCTTCATTGTTATATTTGGTTTGCAAACAAAATTGCCTTGCATTTCATTTTGTAGGCCATTGAGCCGTTTCCTTCTTTCATGATCATCTAGGACCCCTCCTCTCCAGGAAACTAAAGCCAGCAGCATTACAAGGTTTTGCCAAGCCCAGGGAATGGTAGTAGTGAGGGGGTAGGGTGAGGTTTGTCCATGGGGGGGGGAAGAAAATTCCCTGTTTTATACATTATAAAGCCACTGATTGAAATGTATTAACTACCGAGTCCCAGAGTGTGGAGGGAGAGTTTTGGTGTGAGGCTCAGTCTGTTTAGTGGAAGCAGCACCATCCCCTTGCTGCATTTCATTTTGGAGTCCCCAGAGTACAAAGTGGGCAGGTGGCTTTTCTTAACTGCTGCAGTCCCCTCTCCTCCTTCCCCCAGGAATGGAAGGACTACAGCAGCCGTTAGTTTTCCCAGACTGGGATCACCCAGGCCTTGGGAAGGCACAAGGAACAGGGGAGAAGGGGCAGATGCAGACTGAACACCTGTACTGCTTCCTCTTCTGAAATGAATGCTTCTACACAGCCTTATTATGGCCAATCTAAGATTTCTGGGATGATAATTTAACACTAATAATAGTGTTTTTCTGCAAGAATCTAATAGTTAGACCATTACAAATAGCAGCATATGCTGAAATACGTACTCATGCACATTAGGCCTGAATTCTCACCTTAGATTCTCTTTTTTCCTTTGCTAATCAATTCCAACTTAGAACTAATAATTCAAAAGTGGTCTTGTTTCCCCTTGTTCAACTGCCACTCGGTAAAGGTCAGGGTATCTGGATAGTTTTAAACCTTAAGTGAAGCTAACAACACCACACTGTCCTTCATAAAATTTTTGTTGGTTATAACCAGGAAGCATCTTCCAATTATGCTGTAGCTTCCCCTGTAACAAAGATGGGGATGTCACCTACCTGTCTGCAACTGCTGGCTCTAGCAATTCTTCCTTCTGGGCTGTCCTCCAGGGTTATTCTCTAATGGATCAATGATAGGGGCATCCTTATTTCTTCCAACTGTGTGGCATGTTCCATGACATGTCAACACCCCACCTCTTTTGCCCCTTCAGTGCCAGAATCTCCTCCCAAATATAAAGATCAAAACAATATCTAATCAGAAATCTATCTTGCATGACTATGAGCTCATGGTGAGCATCAAATCAAATAATTCATAAAAAAGAGAGCAGGTAAGTGGGAAGCAGACTTGTTACTGCTATATCTACCTTTCAGTAGAAGCTCTTTAGGTTCCGAATACACTCTTTTCATTAGATAGTAACCCACTCAATCTCCACCAAGGCGTAATATGGGTGCTTACCATGTTCCCTGCTGTGCTCTCATCAAGTGTAATCCTCTAGCCAGCAAGGCTGGATGACATCTCCTGTACTATTTGGCTGAGATAACTCAAGTACAGAAGAAACACTACAGGCTTTGTGAAATAAAAGGTCAATAATCATCAACCATGTACACAGAAACTAACAGGTAGCTTCTGAGACACGGGAAGCAAGAAGACATCATAGCTGGAAAATACAGGTCTAGGTACCTGTGGGTTGACACTGGAGAGCTAGCAAAATACAAGTTCCAATACCCAGGCTCTAGCTACGTTCTTGCTACAAAAGGAGGGAACTTAGAGCCTTTCTGATAGAAATCCAGAGATCTACCTTTGACCCCCAAGACAGGGAAATAGGTAGAGGTTCAAAGTGCAAATGTACACATATAAGTGTCTTGTGAAGACAGTTGTGTGAAACCAAAATAAAGTACTGGGTAAGAGTCCAGAGAAACTGGAACGCAGACACTCTCAAAAACAAAAACACCCCCACAAATCAAAAGGAGACACTCACTCCCAGATTTGAGGATATCATACTTAGCATAATTTAACTGGCAAGAAGCAGTACTTTTTAGTTCAATTTGTGAATTTTCCAAAGCTTATGTAAAAATGTGCTTTGGCATTTAGAGCCGACAAGAATGCTTATAAATGTTTTGATGCTTTACAATTTCAGACTCAGACAATTGCTACACTATCAGGTTTTAAAAGGTTCATCTATCTGAGGCTAATAATGCATCTTGGCTCTAAAATGTTTTTACTGTTATTTCCAAAAACTTCTAACATATCCTTTCATACTACCAACATGGAAACTTGTGGTGCCTTGCATGAAGCAAAATATGCAACACGTTTTTGTTGGAAACGTATCCAGGGAAACAATAGAAAACTAAAGCAAAACAGCAACAAAGAATGTTAGTCACAACTCTAAGACAATTATTTGCAGTCAAACAACTAAAACCTAGGCTATAGGAGGTGGAAGAATCAAGCCAAAGGAAAAGCTACTGTTACAAGAAATTATAATAATAAGGATAAACAATCTTTGTCAATGTAAACAAAAAAACAAACAACCTCTTCCTTTGATCCCTACACTCAACCCACACACCAGAAACCAAATCAAGTAAACAATGGAAGAGCAACAACTCTTGCTTATATGACTGCCCACAGTGATCTATTCCTTTCAGACAAGAGGTCTTTTCTGTGTCATGTCAGTGACTCCACCATTGCTTTCATGAACTGAGAACTTAATTCTGTTCCCAAGCCAAGAGATATTAAATCAATCCTGAGTTTCAAGCTTGCTGTTCGCACTACTCTACATGCAAGGCTGGCTGTCAAAAACTTGAAAAGATGACTTGAGTCTGTCTCTCAAACCACAGCCTTGTTCATTCTTTAAATCTTCTCTTTGTTCTCTCCCTAATTTATTTATTATTTTTAAATCTCATCTTAAAATCTTTTTCTATTTATCCTATTGACTACCTAAAGCATTTTGCGATACTGAGTACAGAACATAGCCTATGAAATAACTGTACTAAGACTATTACTTCCAATAACATTTGGGGAAAATGGAGAACTCCGTATTTTTCATTTGAGCTATCATTTTGTTATTGATGATTCCTCATTAATTACTGCTCAGTAACAGTAACTTGAACTCATACATTTCTCTTTTTGGATAAAGAAG
>JAGPOW010003395.1:56583365-56596779 GCA_030014935.1 Caiman crocodilus
AAGAAGCCTTTACCTTTCTCCCATTTCTCCAATACGGATTAGGGTTGGCAAGATGGTAAATTGACTGGTCAAATATTGTCAACTGAGCAGTCAAATGACTGCATATTTTCTGGCCGGTCAAATATTTTAACAATTTTACAACCTCCCCTCCTACTTTTTCTGTAGTTTTCTTAACAGAAATATGATTTTAAAATTTGTTTTTGACAAATTTCTTACTGGAAAATTTGTATTTTTTCCTCTGTATTATTTGGACCTATTGGCAACGTTTTACAAATTTGACTGATATTTGACCAGTCAATTGACTGGACTGTATTACAGATAATCCTACATCAGCTAATTCTGGGTAAAAGGCAACATCTACCTACCTTAACGAACTGATATTTTTAAAAGAAAATATTCAGGGATAAAAAGGGAAATCTAAATCAGTGCCATCCAAAACTGCAGTTACACAATGTGTGTACATGTTATTGTGTTACCTGTTCTGCAGGTATGTAAAATCATTAATGCTTTGTGTCTCAATTTCTGCTAAAAAGCCGAAGACTGAAGAGATAAGCTACCTATGTTCTGATGAGTTATCTCCAGACACTTCTGTGTAATGAAAGCTATGTTGTTACATATTACATTTTAAAACAGGAAAATAACTATTCTGCATATTATAACTATAATCCATATTGACAGACTATTTTAAAAACATCTCTCTTACCAGTTTGTCACTTTTGTCTAAAAAAGTAAATCACTTAAAAATGAAAGGCAAGCAAGGATCATTCTGTTCTTTCTTCCTTCTCCATGGTTTATATAGTTCTGGCAAAGTGAAGTCAGAGGAATCCAAAAACAGTGTTCTAGTCCAATAGCTCTGAAAACTCCTGCAAACAATTAACCCAGTTCTTGCATCCACGTAACTGGAATTTTAACTACTGTCATTTCCCCCATAAAGAAGAAAATGCCTATTGTTTGAAAACTGAAATAGTAGTACTTCTCTTTGACAAGTATCTGCAGTAATAATCCCTTCTTTAATTCTCCAGCATTTCTAAAAAAATATAAGCAAATACCAAGGACCAAAGTTTTTTCCTTAGCCTTGCTGTTTTCCTCAGATATGGCTGCATAGAGAATCAAGAACTGAAAGTGAGTAAAACCTAGCTAAGCTTGTGTAAAACACTGTTTATTGAAATACGACTAGGCATACACATACTGAATTAATGCCTCATAGGATCATAGGAAGCCAGGGCTGGAAGAGACCTCATGAGGTCATCTAGATTAGCTCCCTACCCAAAGTACAATTACCCCTGACCAAACCACCCCAGCTAACAGTTTGTCTAACCAGTTCTTGAAAACTTCCAGGGACAGAGATCCCACAACTTTTCTAGTGAACCTGTTCCAATGCTTGATCATTCCCATAGTCAGAAAGTTCTTCCTAATCTACAACTTACATTTCTTCTGTTGCATCTTGAAGACATGGCTCCTAGTCCTGTCCCCTGCAGCCACAGAGAATAGACTATCTCCATCCCAGTCATAATCCTCAGCCTTGGATGCACCCATTACTCAAGGCCTCTAAATAAGGTTTTAACATCAATAAATCCCAAAACAAACCAAAGAAAGAAAACCATGACACACAGCAGCAAGGTGGGACAATATAGTCTTCCAGCCCTATGAGGCAACCAGCAAAGCTCAGAGACATGAGAAAAAACAACTGCAGAACACATATAGGCACAGCTACTCAGAGATCATGAGACACAGCTATTCAGAGACTGGTCCAGACCAATGCCTATCCAAGCTCTTGAACACTCTTCCAATGATGAAGAGTTCACAGTTTTCACTGAGTTTTTCCTGATATTCAATCTGAACCTATTTTCATTCTACTTCAAGCTGCAGCAAAAGAAATAAGTGTTTTCCCTCTTCTTTATGGCAGACCTTCAGGTGTTTGCAGTTGTCCTCTCAAGTGCCTTTTCCACAAGTTAAGCATACCTAGCTTCTTCAACCTCTCCCTGTACGAATTGTCTTCCAAGACTTCCATCATTTTGGTTGCCTACCTCTGGACCCTAACTTTTCCACAGCATTTTAAAGAGGTAGAGCCCCAAAACTGCATACAGTACTCTAGGTGAGGTCTGACCAGTGCAGAATTGAAAGGCATTGTTGCTTCCCGCATCTTGCATCAATGCTTCTATTCATGTAAACCAAAACTGCAACTGCCCTTTGTGCAGCTTATCGCTCTGTAAACTCGTACTGAGTCTGTGATCTATAAAGACTCCCAGAACTTTCTCTGTAGTGCTGGATATGATCCAGTAGCTTCCTGAGTATTGAGAAAAGGCTAACTGGTCTGTAGTTCCCAGGTCCTCCTTTTTGCATTTGCTCAAAGAGGGCCACTATGTTGACTCATTTCCAGGCCTCTACTGCTTCAATTCATCTCTCAAAAGCTCCTGAATATCACTGCCAAGTGCTCAGAGATCTTCTTTGCCAGCTTCTTCAATACTGTGGAATGAAGTTCATCAGGCCCTGCTGACCTGTATTCATGCAGATGCATCAAAAGCTCTCTGATGGTCTCTGCTATCTCATCCCTTAGCTTGTTCTCTTCTTCATCCACATACTTTTTTATTAGGCTTCTGGTTGCAGCCTATTTTTGGACCCAAAGTTTTCTTGGTCTCTTCTTGACCATATCATACTTATAGAACCTCTTCTTGCCTTCCTGAACCCAACTCACCAGTCCACCTCATTCTTTATCTTTGCCTTCCTGATTTTGTTCTTACTATTTCCTGATAGGTTTTCTTGTTACCTGCCCTTTTCCATTGCCTGTATACATTCCTTTTGCATTTGAGGTATCCCAGAAGCTCCTTTGTGCGGTCACATTGGTCTCTTACTATTTTCTTGAACTTCCATGAGAAGAGTTTCTTGTTGGGTTCCCAATGCTGTGCCCTTTAGAAGCTTCCAACCCTCCTAGGAACATTTATCCTTCAGTCTGTCTTCTCATGGTACCATACCTATTAACTCCTTTAGTTGGTTGAAATCAGCCTTTTTTGACATCTAGTGTCCTAGTTTGCTGACCTCATGCTTTTCCAGTCTCAGGAACTAGAATTCTATCATACAGTGATCACTTCCTCCCAAATTTTCTATCTTCTTCACATTCTCCACCAGTTCTTCTCTATTGGTCAGGACAAGATCCAGGACATGCTTCCCTCAGTTATATGCTCAACCTTCTGGAATAGAAAGCTGTCCTCTGCACAGGTTAGGAACCGACAGTGGCCTGACATTTTGTTTTGGGGTATACTGTTCTTCCAGCAGATGTCCAGAACAATTGAAGACTCCCATCAGTACCAATCTCATAGCTTCTGGATGGATCGTTTTGTTACCTCCTTGAAGAGTCTCATCCACCTCCACTCCCCAACTTTGTGATTTATAATAAATCCCCACCATTATATTTGTGCTACATCTTTCACCTTTCACCCAAATATATTCTGATTAGCTATCTTATTCCTCCCAAACCAGGTAACAAACGTATGTCAAAAACACATGCAAGGCTATACCATCAACTTCTCTCCCAACCCTGTCCTTCCAAAGAGAGCATAATCCTCAGTGTTGATATTTTAGTAATAAAAACTGTCCCACCAGGTCCTGTGATACCAATCAGATTATGGTTCTTTTTACAGGCTGCAACTTCCAGCTTATCTTATTTCCCAGATTTTTCACATTTGTATACATACATCAGACATATTTTGCATTTTGACCTACTTGTTTCCCTTTTGCACCACTCATTGCTGTCCTGTGGCTCTCTGGCTCTTTACCATAATTGAGCTGCTTCTTCTAGTCCTTTCCCCTCTGGATTCTTTGCTCTGTTGTTGTTGTTCACCATCCCCTATGGAACCTAGTTTAAAGCTCTCCTTATGAGATTGGCTAGAAGATGCCCAAAGATACTCCTTCCAGTTCTGTTCCAATAGCTCCCTACTCTCTTGATAGAAGTCCTCCACCCCAGATCATCTGCCCATTTTCAAAGAATCCTAAACTTCATATTGGCACCACCATCTCAACTACACGTTTACTTCTATGATACAATGGTCCCAACTTGTGTCCTTGTCTTCTGTAGGGAGGATTGATGAGAACATCATTTGGGCTCCAAGCTCCTTAACCCTACTGCCAAGAGCCTCACAGTCATCCCTGATCTGTCCAGTGTCATTCCTGTTCCATGGATACTTCCAGAGATAAGCAAGAAAGGATAATGGCCTGAGGGGTCCAGGCAGACAACACACTTTCCAGGACCCCAAATTCAGATGACAAATTGGTGCTTTTGTCCTGCACAGAAGGGAGCTACCAACCATCACCACTCTTCTGTTCATTATTGGGAAAATGGCCTTAGATTCCCTATCTCTGGGGCCCTGCAAGTCCTGCATTCTAGGCTGCTGAGTCCTTGGGCTGTCTACCGATGTCCTCACCTCTGCCTTTTCCTCAGCTGTTCCATCACAGAGTACTTTAAAGTATTTGCTGACTTCAATTTGTGTCTCTTAAATTCTGGAGGTCCTCCTTCTTCTAGTAGTCGCATGCTACCACTTCTCTTTTCCCTTTAGCCTCTCTGTAACTCCTGTCCAGGTTATCTTCACTTTTCTTGATAAAATTCAATATGAATAACTCTGCTTTCAATTTTGTCCTCCAAGGCAGACATTCTGCCTATGTTCAGTGCAGAAAAAGTGGTCTCGACTCTCTGGGAGGAACACAAAAAGGGCATATCCAGAGCAAGTCAACTGTTTGTAGTCCAAAAGACTACAACAGGTCAAAATGTTTTTAACACTATGGATTCTTATTTGAAACCTTTGGGTTTATGTTATGCAACACATCTCTACACCAGCAGTATTCACACTGTATGGTATCCTATGGTATCCCTGAAGGATCTCAGGGCACCCACGTGGATCACTGCATGACCCTGAATGAAAATCATAATTCTTCCTACCATGCCAAACTATACTTTTGAGTGTGAAGGAAAAAAAATAAGAAATCCAATCCTTTCCACATATAGTAAAAAGTTATATAAAACTATGTTGCAGGTCACATTTCCTTCTAGACAATAACAGTAAGTGTTGTGGGACGTATTAGTCCAGACTGGTGGATGGAAATATACTAAGTGCCTCTCTACATGTGTAGGTAAAGGCATGATGAGATCTAATGCATGATCCACACAATCATGCCTCCTGCCATACCACACATGCAGGGCAGGAGGGGCAACTGGGATTGCACATAAGATCTCATTGTGCCTTATCATTGGTGCAGGGGGATCCCAGGAATATGATCCTGGGCTTCCCTTGCACTGGCTTTCAGCTATGAATCCTGCATCCACTGGGGCTCATAGCAAGGGCAGCATTGGCTACATGCCCCGCGGTCAATAATGCTTAAAGGGGGAAGCAGCACCAGGAATGCTACCACCACCGTAGGAGCTACCACTGCTGGCAGGAGGTGGTGAACCTTTGTGGCCTGGAGCCTCTCAGTTGATGGGCCTCCATTACATTACAACCTTTACCTACATGCACAGCTGTACTGATTGCTTTAGTTGTTTAGAGAGAAATGCAAAAATCTACATCACATGCAATTACTGCAAGTTAATTTTTAAAAATATATTAAAAAACTCCTATAATCAAACTACAGCGTCTATAGCGCTTGTGTTCACCAAAAAGCATTGGCTATTAAATCACTGATCAGATCAGTTTAATAAATTACCTGATTCCACAGCTTTAGTTTTACAGCTTCCAATAGATAGGGTAGGAAAATCTCTAAGGCAAGATGGTCAATGGCTTAACTAGCATAGTTAAAATATGACCATGTTTATTGCTTTTCTCTGTTTATTATTTCTGACCTATTAATGCATGCCAGAGAACCAGCTGGCATAGACTTCAAGCATCTACTCCAGGAAAAATAGCATACAGGCTAATATCAGCTTCCCAATCTGTGTAACAATGCATTTTTAAGTAACTGTCTAGGGGAATTCGCAACTTTTTTTTGCACTATCTAGTCACTATAAACAACTCACCGTGTTTGGGCATTCCTTTGCATGACACTATTTCTTCTGACCCCTGCAACTGACAGTTCCATGGGAAGTTTTTTTATGGTCCCTACATTTCAAAGTAACACTTAAATTCTGTTTTCAACTCCCCTTCAAGGTTGAAGACTGAAGGAATTTGAACTGTATTTTGAATTGAAAAAGCATTGCGTAGTGGGTTCAAAAGCATGCGATTCTTCTGAAATGACTCACCTGACACACTCTTTGATTGCTGTTCCATTTTATAATGTTGCCCTATATAAACATTCAATTGCTTATATGGGAGAGGCTGGATATTTTTTCTGTTTCTTGTTTATCTGTTAAGACTGTCTGGGGTTTTGAATCAATTATGAGTTACAGGGAACACATCTAGCTAATTCCAATTAAATAAAAAAAAATAACTCCAATTAAACTCCAAAAAATATCCTATTTTTGCGTGACATTATATAAAGCCTAGAGACTCGACTCTTGAGAGATCAGGAAGGACAGCCACAAAAAGACATTGTGATAAATGACCTAAGCAAAATGGAAGTTTAATGATAATCTAAAATGAAAATATAGATTTCTTAGCATTGACATCTTATGCTCAAACCTGAAAGTAGGCATTTGTAATTCAAGACAATATTCATAATTTAGAAAGGTTCCATAAAAATTAGTACAATCATCTGTACAAATGCTGTGTTAAATTTTTGCTTTAAAACAGCTCCTAGAAATAAAATGAGATTTCAGAGTAAGAGAACTGAAAAGACATGAACATTATGGTAAAGAATGGCTAAAGAGAAAAAGTAATAAAGCATGATTCAATATTTCTAGTCAGTCTGCTGCAACTTGAATTTTAACAGCTACTATACAGCTTTAAAGCTGAAAGCAAAATACAGCACACCATGCAAAAATTCATAGATTTGGCAGTAAGGAGAATATGATGTCAAAAAAAAGGACTGCCATCCACAATCCTGAACAGCATATGTATTTGAATTCCTATACTTGTAACTCTTACAGTAAAAACGTTGGGCACAGAGCATTTCTAAATAAATACAAAGTTTAGCTTGGCAGGTCTTACATTCAAATTAGTCTAAGATCTTGACAGATCTATTAAACAAACATGGAAATATGCAAATATTCATAGTTGCTGCACTACAATAATATACACAGCCAAACTGCCCTAGGAAAGATTGCAGGTAAATCTTTTCACACCATATTCCAAGAAAATGGGCAAAGGTTTGTGTTAAAGTAAGAGACACTAAATTTTAAATGTGTATATATGATATTACCTTCATAGCATGGATTTCTTCTATTAACCTCTGTGCTCGCCTTTGGTTCTTTAATACCACATCTTCTGAACCCCTGTAGATAAAACATGCTATTTAACTGAATAACATGGAGAAATAATTGTATATCCACAACAGAAATATATAGTTACTATTTCCTCCAAACTTAAAGGCATAATGATCATAAGATCATTGCTGTTCTCACATTCACTTTGCTGCACATAAAAATTCAACACGAACAACTCTGACACAAACACATAAGAAATTCTTAGCTGTCAGAAGACATGAAATACACAGAAATTTTAAGATCTGGTTGCAACATTTTGGTAAGGTTTTAATTTATTTTCTACATCAGAAGATTCTGTAGCATCTTCTCTGTGCATTGCTGACTTAAAAGCAGCACCTGGTGAAAGCTAAGATGGGCAAGTTAGATAACAGCTCAGTCGAACCACAGAACAGTTGATGGGCTGAACCACTAACTTGCAGTAAACTGAGTGAAATTTGTTTAAAGCAGACCATAATTAAGTTCTCTTATACAGGAAATAATACAATCTTAAGTGGAAGAGAATTCAAGAATATCTCCAAAATAACTTGTGATAGAGCTGAAAATTAAATACCAAACATTGTCTTCCTCTGCAAAATGTACAATAAAATGATTTCATTCCAATATTTTAAAACCTAAGGCTAAAACCCAGTGAAAAGGAGAAAGTGGGGGGAGTTGATCTTCCTTCCCTCCCCTCTCCCACAGCCATGGGACCCCAGCCAGGATCTTCCTGACAGCAGCTCAGCAGCCCCTGCCAGGCTTGACCCCACTGCTCAGCTGGTGAGTGGGGAAAAGCCTGGCAGAGGCTGCTGAGCCCCTGCAGAGTAGATCCTGGCTAGGGGCCTGTACTGCTGTGAGAGGGGAGGGAGAGAGGATTAAACTCCCCTCCCTCCCCAACCTTCAACTCAGGGGCCTGGCATCTGGTCACCCCCCACAGGCTCTGTCCCCACTATTCAAGTAGCGAGCTTGGGGGAAAAGCCTGGTAGGGCTGCTGCATCCCTGCTAGGGAAACCCCATTTGGGGTCCCATACTGGTGGGAGAGCAGACGGAGTGGAGATTAAATCCCCCTCCATTCCTCCTCCTCCATCTCAGAGGTCAGTCTAGGGTCTGGCTATATCCCCCATCCCTGAGTGGGAAAAAGCTTGGCAGAGGCTGCGGTCCCAAGCAGGGTTTCTCACCCACACCCCCATGCCTTCTCAGCCGGCCAGAGCAGTGATAGTCCTCTGGCTGGGAAGCAGAGGGGTGGAGCCAACCCTGCTCCAGTGGAGCAGACAGCCCAGCCCAGCGCTGCAAAGCATCTCGAGATGCTGAGAGACCACGAAGTAATTTAAACCAGGAACGGGTCTGGGACAGAAGTTCCTTAAACCAGTTTGACCTAAATCAGTTAAATCTGATTGACTTTTATTAGTGTATGGTAAGGATTTGTAAAATCCCAGAAAAGATGACAAAGCCATAAGGGAAATACAGAGTGCCCGGGCGAGGGACTAACAAGAAAAAGGATGGGGGTGAGGTGGGGAATGCACCTAGGTTACATAAGATACAATGTTAGCCAACTAAACCTGGAGGAAAGGGGAGTGGGGAGGGGGAAGGGGGGTGGGTTTCGCGATGCTGAGAGAGAAAGGGGATAGAAACACACATACCCGTGACAATGGTCCGTGATGGAAAAGAAGGAGTCCGAATGGTAAAGAGTCTCAGTTTATATGCAGTCTATCGCAGGGGTCCTCTTCAGGTGGCGTAGGGTCGTCATCGTCGTCCGTGGTCGATGAATCCTCTTGAAGCAAAGTTCCGTCTGGTGCAGAGGGGGCCGGGTTCAGGCGGTCCCCTCTGGGTCTGGTCCAGCAGCTAGTCTCCTGCTGGGGTCTGTGTATTGGCGGTGGCCCGTGATATGCTTGATGTAGATGTCGCGGGACCACCGGATGGTGTCGGACACCATCAGGCAGCGCATGAGTTTGGCGTAGCGGCGGGAGACGCAGCAGGCGCGCAGGACGCTCTCGTTGCCGGGGTCTACATTCAACCATGTCCATCTTGAACCAATTTTGGCCACTCTGAAAACCAGTTTATGTGCACTGAACTTCTGTTCTGTTACAGGTTTAAACTGATTTCTGATGACTTAAACCAGTTTGTATGTAACTTCTGTTCCTAGCCAATGTGAAAAAGGAGGAACAGGAAGTGCACCAGGAGGCCAGACAGACTAAACAGTCAGCTCTACACTGAGTTGAAACTCAAAAAAAGGAATCCTATGAAAAGTGGAAACTGGGCCATAATACTAGGGAAGATTATAAGAGTTTCACATGAGCATGCAGGGATTTTTATTTTTTTTAATCAGGTCAAAAAATGGTTTCAGATGTAACAAGGATTCTAACAAGTACATGAGAAGTGAGAAGACAACTGAGTAATGGATGATATGGAGAAAGCTGAAGTATTTAATGATTTTTTTACTTTAGGCTTTACAAATAAGATGACAAGTGCAGTTGACAGAAAGGTCAGAAGAGGTAAGCAGCTCAGAGTACTAAAAGAACAGGTTAGACATTACTTAAGAGAAACTAGATGATGTAAAGAGAACTAAGCTTAATAGAACGCACCCTGAAGTACTGAATGAACTAGCAGAGAACTTCAAAACTAGTGGCTATTCTCTTTGAAAAGCTTATGGAGCTGGGATAGAACAACTGCATGCACAAGAGAAACTGAGCAACAATTGGCTTTTCTGCAGTAAGGTAGCAAAGAAATTAGGGGTTACAGTGAATCATTAGCTGAATATGAGTCAACAGCATGCTCATTCCAAAAAAAGCCAGTAATATACCATGCTATAAGAATAGCAGCATCACTTGCAAATCAAGGGAAGAGATTCTTCTGCTCCTATCTGGCAGTGAGGCCTCACCTGGAGTGCTGTCTAGATTTGAGTACCACAGATCAAGAAGGATGTGGACAGATTGGCATGACAAACAATCAGAGGCTATGATTTATGAGCGTGTAATAGAGCCCCTACCCCATTAGTTAAAGAGATAGGAAGCCAGTGATCAGCTGGCTGGTTCCAGCCTCCTGGACAAACTGATACTGGCAGAAGGCCCTTTAATAACATGGTTGCCCACCACAGGTGCAGCCAGTGATCGACAGTCCTAGGGCAGAAGTAGTTGATCAGCTGACCCAGAGAGGGGCATATAAAGCCCAGGGCCTGAGGCAAGGGAGGGGGTCTGGCCTTGCAGGCTTCAAGAAGCAGACTTGAGGGGAAAGGGGTCTGACTGGCTCAGGAAGGACTCCGAACTGCAGAGAAGCTATAAGGAAGCCTCTGTATCACCAGGCAGCAGAAGATAAGTATTTGGGGGCCTTGTGTTATACCTCACTGACACAATAAAGTATTAACCCAGGACTAGGGAACATTTTGTTTGAGAGCAGATGCTCATATCTTTTTGTTTGTGTTTTAATACCAGAGGAGCGGGTTGTGGCTGCAGGTGCAGAGGAGGCCACAAAGAAAGGTGCCAAGGGCACTCCCAGAGCCCCTGAGGGGTAAGACCAAGGCCAAGGGGCCCAGAGCCCACAAAGAACTGAGCTGAGACCCAGGAGTCTAGGGTCCTGGGACAGTGGACCTCACGTGGAGGGACTGAACTAAAGTTGGCCAAGGCCAGGGAGGCTTTGGTTCAGACAAGGACCTGAGACCTGAAACAACGTGCCCCCCGACTTCCCCAGTGGAGCTTCCTTGCCCAATTATAACAGCAAAGCATGGCAGGTGAGACAACAGGCTGGGATCCTGAGCAGGCAAGCAAGGCAGGTTCAGGCAACTGTTAAGGGGTGACTTTGCTCCCCCAGCACTGGACCCATGACAGAGGGAAAACCTGAAAGATTTATTATTATGACTGAAGGAGAAAACTGAGGCAAGATTTCATAACTATCTTCAAAATACCTGGAGGGAGGTTACAAAGAGAATGGAGACTAATTATGCAGTGTGAAAAAAAACTCCCTTTTGTTAGTTCTGTTAAAGTGTGAGACTCACTGCCACAAGATGTTGTGGAAGCTGACAATTTAGTTAGATTCAAAAAAGGATTGGACAAATTCTTGGAGGAAAGCTTCAGTAGTAGGCATTGAGCAGGGGTGTTAGGTTTATAGCCTTTGAGTGAGAACTTCTTGGACCTTAAATTTGAGGCTACAGATTCGTACAATGGAGTGATCATACCCTGTTCACTCTCCCTTTTGGCATCCAGTCTCTGCCACTGTATGACCAAGGGCACTGGGCAAGAAGGACCTATCGTCTGGCCCAGTAAATGGCAATTTCTATGTTGTAGTTAGGAGACAGACTATTTTCTGTGGCAGCACGGGGCAAAATAAGGAACAATGCTCTTATATTACAACAAGGAAAAATTAATTTAAATATTAGGAAGAACTTTATCATTATGGGTGGTTAAGCATTGAAATAGGCTATCCAGAGAGGTTCTGAAATCTCCATCCTTGGATATTTTGCAGAGCCAGTTAAACAGACATTTGACTGTATGATCTTGTCTGAACAGGAGGTTGAACTAGATTCTCTCTTGAGGTCCTATCAACTATACTATGCTCTGATTCGGCGATCTTTAAAAATCTATCCCTTAGCATTCTAGAAAAGATTAATTACAAGATAAATCCCTCAGAGTCCAAATACAGGCAAGCCCCACTTAGTGCTCTTAACTGGTTTCCGAAAAACAGCGTTAAGCAGAATAGTATTAAGCAAAACCAATTTTTTTTGCTGAACCAAGATGGCAAAACTGGCACTAAATTGCACAAGGCTGCACATCACCAAATGCTATAACAAAATTTGCTGAGTGCTAACTGGAACTGGGTATCAATGTAAAATGAGTGTTACAGTGAAATAGCACTAGGCAGAACAGGGTTAAGCAGGGTTGCCTGTTTAATATATATCTACACTTACTGAAAGTCACTGCCACAACATTGCAAGACACTGTGCTAAGAAAAGCAGCTGCAACTTACTTTAAACAATACAGTGATCTAAAAATCCAAGATGTGATTTTCAAAAGTGTTCAAGCGAGTTCGAGACCAGGACTGGGGCTCCTAAATAACTAACCAATTTGAAAAATCCTTTCCTAAGTCTCCCTTTAGATTTGCACTATTTTAGACTATACTAAATCAAGTTAAATATTTACATAATTATAAATAAAACTTGTTATATCTTACTTTATAGTTTGCATGTATTCATAAAGCTTAATGCAAGTCCAGATCCATTCTAATCAGTACGTAATCACAACTTATAATCATTTTAAACAGTTAGTGTGTTTACTTTTGTCATAATACGCTCCCTCCAGGTGGCTGTGGAAGGGCGCTTGTGAAGACGCACCGAGCAAAGGCCTGACGGGCGGTGCCTGCTCGGATGCATTCTGGGCCCTGGGTGGCCGGCGACAGGGAGAACGCGAGAGACGGAGAAAATTTCCCAAGGTGAGGTTTGAAAATAAACAAGTTTACTCACTCAACTCTTGTAGGCAATTCGGTCAAACCCGTCAACGAAGTACAATTAACACAAACGGCGCGAAGCGATGAATCGCACAGTGGCTACGGCCAGGTGTTGGCGTACCGTAGTTCTTTCGGTGAGCCCTTATGTATTCGCAGGGCCTCTCAGAGCCCAAGGGTGATAACCCACTCGAGAGACATGGCTCAAGAGATAGTACGCGTGAGAGGACGAACTAAGAAGCGAGCCTCTTGAGGCCTCACTCGTCCCTTCTCACACGGGTGCGAGAGGAAATCAAATTAACTTGCACAGACAGTCAAACGGACTGACTAGCTCGATTTCCTTAAGCTACCAGACAGGCTGAAGCGCAGACTGTCTGACTCGTTCAATCCCCACAGGAGAGCGCGCGCCAGACAGAGAGGTGTGCCGACTGACTCGGTCACTACCTCAGGAACGCGCGCCTTAATCTAGGGGCAGGGTCCCTAATATACCTTCTGCTCAGAACCTTCTCGAAGGTCCTGTCAATCATGTCCTTCACGTAGCACTTTAAATCCTGCCATCCCAGATTACTCAAGATAGAACTCCTCTGCCACTGCGTTCTCATCCTTCATATAACAGGCAAGTTACTTAACAAACAGAGTATAACATAATACAAACATCATAAG
>JAGPOW010003395.1:56596879-56638235 GCA_030014935.1 Caiman crocodilus
AGTTACTTAACAAACAGAGTATAACATAATACAAACATCATAAGGCAAACAGCACATCTTGTCAATAATGAGAGCATTGATCCAGCGGGAGTCACTAATTAAAACTCCAAGACAACTTTTAGAGAGAGAATCGTTTTTGCCTATTTTTATGTAGGTCAATTAAATTAATTTCAAACACATCTAGTAATATTTAATAATAAACTAACTTTTTTAACTTCAGCTTTCCAATGTGTCTTGTTAGCCGGCGAATGGTTAGGACTCTGGCCCTCTTCACTTCTTTTCTCAGCTTCACCACCTATTCAAAAGAGTAACAGTATATTAGAAAGTTACTAAAAACTAATCAATATCCTGTTATGTCTTTGCCTTTAAAAAACAGGTTGAATGAGGAGAAATGTCCTGGAAAACAGTTCACACCTTTTCTTTAAAAAAAAGAAAGAAGCAAGCATATGTGTGTACATGTGTGTACAAAAACACACACACACCAGCTGAGCTGAATTTAGGTCCTTGTTAAAATCGGGACTGCTCCATAAACATCAGAGAAGGAACAAACAGAACAGTCTGAAAAGTGTCTGAAGTCCGAACCGAAACAAGACCTGAAATAAGCTATGCCATTCCATACCAGCCACATTTTAATATTATTTTTAGACACAGGTTGGGATAAAGTTTTGAAATGGCTCATTTTTCCTCAGTCATTTCATTCTTCAAGTTTTACTGGAACTACACTTGTGTCACTTCAAGGCAGTTTATTTTATAATAATTTAAAATGTTCTTACAAAGACCCTAAAGGCCACTAATTATTCAATGGCAGCTAATATGTCAGATGCTCTCCTAAATTTTAAAAGAGCTAATTCAAATAGACAAATCAAACACTGCTACATTTCTCAATGACACTAAACTCAACACCCCCTTCCTGAATTATACTTGCAAATTTTCAATTTAAAGAATTACTAAACATAAGAAGTTTTGTTCAGCACATTTTGGTCATGCTTCTTGCAAATAAAAAAGCTTTTAAAGATAAATTCAGCAAGTTATATAGGATTTCTCCTCATAACACTTTGTTATGGGTAATGTTATTGCAAGTTAGTTTCTTTGTTGTGATACCAGGAATTAAAAGGTAGGTGATGATGGTAATGGCATCTCGTTACTAATTAACTTAATTCTTGAAAAATTTCTCATTACTTTGTCCATAAATGTTATTGTATTTTAATTGTTAAAGATAGAATTTTAAATACGTGCACACTCCCCATGTATATTAATGTGCTAAATTACATTTATTGCATCTTGCTGACTGCCAGAAACTACTAAAGGCAGCAACATGATGGAGGACAAACACTTCCTTCTTCACTACCCTATCTGAAAAATTTCTCTTTCAAAATTATATTGGCTGGGTAGATACAGCCTTTAACGAGAAGCTGTTGTCTTACAAATTAGTGTGGTTTGAAATGAGACTTTTATGTAATTTGAAAATTGCAATGTATTAAAGAGATGACAAATGTAGGTATATAGCAAAACACAAAAAAATTGACTTGTGTATGAGATCTAATTGCTAGCCAAAAAAGGATGGATATTTGACCAGACTAAAAGGTAACTGGTGAAGTGACCAGTCAAATAAATATTAAAAATCAATCATCATTCAGCAAGCTGATTCATTAAAACAACAACAACAAAGTATAATTTCCAACAGGTTAGATAGCTTGCTCAAGTATAAATAAAGAAAGGTACATAACTGAGTTACTGAGTTACTTACAGTTACAAAAAGAAAAGAAATTAAATTAAAAACAGAAATACACAGGTACCAAGAGGAAAAAGGGTCATTTTAAATAAAGTTACACCACAAATGCAACAAGTCAATACTAAGAATGTTGCTTTCTGCTATATCTTCCAACATCAGCTTCAACTATTTTATCTACAGGTTTGTCATCCTCAACTTATCTTCCTTTCATTGAAATACCAAATCAATTTATCTGCCATCTTCTTCTCTAATCTTAAATTATGAAACAGTAATAAGCATGCTTGAAGAGGAGGCTTTTGGTCTACTCTCTGGTTTTAAACAAATCATTCAGCCTATCAGCCAACTTCATTTTGCACATTCAGGACAAGAAGAGTTAGAAGTTCTGCCCTTATAGGTGCAAAGAGAGCACAATCTTTCCAATCACAATGAAAGAGGAAGCCTTGACTGTATTACTGGGATTGCATTCTACGTTGCTTTCCAATTGAACAGGCTGTTTCTTGCTTCATAATTTGCTGCCTCCAGCAGAACAGTTTGTTTCTTCATATAGTTTAAAGTTGCTAACACTCATTATATGGTCATAAACCAAATCAAAATCACTACCATGAGGATCATAGTCTTGAAAGCGCAGATTGATTTTGTGACTGTTTTGCCCATTCTTTTTTTCTCTTCAGCCTTTTTAAGTCAACTTTGTTTAATATTGGTAGAAATGGCTCTAAATGGTAGGCAACTCAGGCATTAGACAAACACCCATTGGGTAAGCATGTTCATTAATATGCAGTGGTTATTGCACATTTAATTCAGTACTTGTATAATCAAGTACTAAATAAATGCACAGCAACCAGAGTTACTGTGCAGTAGCTCAGGCAAATGCCTTTTTAGTAATGCTACTGTGCAGTAGCCTAATAATTCTGTGCAGTAGTGTAATAGCACTGTTTGTGCTGTGATGTGCTACTGCACAGTATTACCAGACTACTTTGCAGTTAGCATCTCATGTAGACGCACCCAATGTGGATGTAGCGTTAAGTAATGAAGAAATATAGTTGTTGGTACCCATTTTTAAAAAATCTGACAGCCTTCCACTTTTAACATGTGAGAAAGTTGTCAGATTATCAACTAAGCAAAACAGTGCCACCCACACTGCTCTCAAAGTCAAAGGTCCAGGCCTCTGAAATGTTTTTGTAGGCATACCTCTTCTTGGCTTAATTCAGAACAGAATGCATTACTGCCGAACAATCTAATCAAGTTGAAATACTTATAAAACATGCTAGTTTATTTCTGAGTAATCAATGTACCGGTTAAGCCTGTGCCTAAGGTCATATCTACTGCAGACAATTTGTCCAAAGTCTGTGCACATCTGGTTCTTGATGCAACATATTCTCACTCCAGAGTTGAATTGCTTAAATTATTTGCAGATTTGTGAACCAATTATGGAAAATGCATTTGTCAGGAGATAAGAGTTACAAAAAACTCCCATCAAGACAAAAATATTATTGGGTCATTGTAATAAAAGGAAAACAGTCATGTAAATCAGGTAAAAAGATATAACATGCCTTTTTATACCTAAGACTGGAGAAGTAATACTATATTCACAGCACCAAACAAAAATAATAGGTCTGGGAGGAGGCTCAAGAAGTCCTGAAAGGAGCAGGCTAAGCTCAAGCCAGGATCATCCCAGACAAATATTTGTATCACCATAATTACCTGTCTAAACACTGATGTAAGAGTGGGAGACTGAGTCCAACAGCATCGATAGTTTTGTTACAAAATTATGAGTTTCTAACACATGACTGCAAATAGTAAGCAAGCAGGCAATAAACTTATGCTACAAAAAATGCTGACATCCTTCAAAATAGGGGGCACTGGAAAAGTAGGAATCCATATTTGATATAGTCTAGTAAAAAATATTTTAAAAGTAAACATAAGCTAACTAGAAATACTTATATTAAATTACCGAATTTCCAATACAGGGCTCTTGCAGGCCACATGTGTCCATGAGGGGCTAAACTGCAGCCTTCAAGCTCCTGTCTGGCCATCATAGCAGCTGGAGTCTCTAGGATCCTCCTCCTCCTCCTGGCCTTTGCTACTTGTCCTTGGGAGCAGGGCAGTTCAGCATCACATGGCCCAGGGAGCTGAGGGTGAACCTGGGGCAGCAGCACAGGTGCACAGTGCAGACAGGGGGAACCAGTCAGCCCCTGGCCACTTATAAAGTTGGACTACTTCATTTTAACTTACACAACTTTATATATAGTCAAAATTAGGGGAAAAAATACTGTACCTCTTAAACGTTAAGGTCAAGTATTTCAGTTTTTCTTTTACTGACTATAAACATACTGAATTCACTCTATTGTTGTTTTATTTGTAAGATGTTATCCCTCATTTCCATTTTTAATTTTGTATTACCTATTAGAATATAGAACTTAAGCCTGGCATTCCAGATGCCACTGGCCCTTAAACAAGTTACCGCAAAGGAAAAATGCTTGTAACCTTGAGACCAACAGGTCATGAATTTGTCTGGGCAGGCAACAAGGGCTTTACTATTCTCTAAAAGTTTTATGTTGGCAAATAACCTTCTTCCCACAACTGGGATAACAGGAAGCCTGCTTTAAAAAACCTGTTACAGACATATACTCCTTCAAAATAAGCACTGAAGACAAACAGAACTACCCTTATAAAATCTTATAGTTTCTTAGGATGTCCCCTCTTTGTCACTAAAAAGGAAAAAAAATGAGGGCTTTGTGCAATTAAATAACTATAGAGAGTAGGAAATTATTTGCTTGGAATTAATCAAGTTGCACATTTAGCTCTGTTTTGACAACTGCAGTTCTTATGGTTGAATACACATTAGAAAACATATTACACAAAAATCATATAGAATTCAAGATAAAAAAAATGAGTATTTCATAGCAAACTTTAAAAGCTATTTTTAACACTAAAGAAAAAATCCACAAGCCACAATAAAAAGTCCAAGTTTACTCTTTGAATGAAACATACAATAATTTAAAAAGGTACATCAAATCATCATGTACCCAAACATAATGTATATTTAGCTTCCTCTCCCAAAAGTTTTGCAATCTATTTTTCTAGGAATATTAATGCAAATGCAGCATATTTTCAGGGACCAAATGAGCCAAAAGTCAGCCTCTCTCGGTGCCAGCCAATGAAAGCTCTGCAGATGGAAGATAGCAGGACTACAGGAATGAGGGAAGCTTTCTACTTCTGCCAGACACAGAATGTCAAACTATGACTGCTTCTTTCCCAAGGGATGATAATATGCCAGCTGGACTCATGGAAGTCTGTCAAGTTATTCCCATTAAAGTGGTCGGCACTTCGGGACAGGAACCAACATTTTGTTCGGTCTGTACTGAGCCTATAGCAAAAGACAGGATCTTAGGACACCTGTGCACTATTAAATAAACAACAGCAATACTCAATGAGTTTTGATGCCCAAATGAGAAGGGAGATTTTCCCTTGACTGACTGCTCAGTTGTGCAAGGTTTTTTTTGTTCATTTGTTAGTTGGATTAAAAATGTAAGTTTAGCTTGGCTATATAGTGCTGTTATACAGGGCTATCTAGCCCACAGACTTTCCCCTGTAATGGAAGCCAGGTTCTTTGGGTTCCCACACCCTCCTTCAGCCTCTATTTCCTGCCAGTTTTCTGGGGGCAGGGTAGGGCACTGCAGGTGGGTGGCACATATGGCCTGGAGGGGAGGAAGGTGCTGTATATGCAGTGGAGGGAAGCTGAGCACGAGATGGTGATGCAAGAGATGGACAGGGAAGGTGGAGAGAGAAGGCATGTTGGGCTGCCCTCATGGCGAGTGGTTCCCAGGTCTGTGGCTCACACAGTGGCCCTCAGTTGCCTGGAAATTGAGCAATCTTCAGCCCTTTAATATAGATGAGAGGTGTCAAACTTAGAGCTGTTTCATACAGCCTGTTTCACTTGGGTTCCTAGCGGGGGCAGAAATTCAGGGGCCACAGAAATCCAGGGCCTGAAGCCCTGATGAGCATGCATGTTGGCAGCAGGGGGGAGGGAGAAGGGAAAGAAATCAATAGCTGCATTAACCCCCACACCACTGTTTTCCCTGCTATCACCACCACCATAACCAAGTCTAGATCTGGCCTGGGCACACAGGTAAGTTTGAAACCCCTGTTACAGCCTACCAGGCAAAAAAAGGAAAATAGAAAATCTTTGCACAAATGAAGTGGCTGGGGTATAAGCCAGGTCCACAAGCACATCAGAGCTCCCTAGACTTAGTATTTTCTGCGACTTGGTAACAGGGGTGTTCCTTACCCTGGGATAGATATGTCAGAAAACAGACTAATTATACCTCAAAAGCAAACCTCAGCATCAAATTATCTTCTCTATCAATAATGGAACATTTTGGACTTCCTGGAAGTTCAGAGACCATGCGACTACAAATGGAAAAAAAAAAAAGCTAAACTGCGTTGTAGTAAATACCAATATAATGAAAAAATAGCAATGCATTTGAAGTTATCCTTAGAAATTCTACCAGAAATAATGTGAGATTCTGTGCATCTTGGAAGGTTCATTCATGAGCATATTTATTTGTATTTCTGCAACACTGATGAGCCCTTTTGCCATTTGGTGCTTAGGACCCTAATGTCATACATGTCATATAAAAAGATGTAAAAGATCACTTTCCCTGCTAATACTTTATAATCCAAAGACAGGGCAAGAGACAATGAACAGATACAGATGGGGAAGTACATAAAAACAATATCAGGCAATACTGGTCAACATGAGTAGTGGTCTCAGCAGATCAAGATTCGCCCCTTAACCTTTCTGTAAGGCATCATAGGTAACAGGAATATAGCATGAGAACTTGCACCCAAGGGTGTGTACACTATAGTAGCTTTATGTACCTATTTTGCCTTCCAGCCATTAAATTGAACCCTAGCATAACTAAACAGGTCCTGAGGGGCCTGCCTAAATTAGAGCAGCCTCCTAGATATCCCAGAGTTGAAAGTACTACCCAGGATCTCTACAGTACTGTATGCTGGGGCCCATCCCATGGCACAGAGCTTGAAAGGGTGGCCTTGGAATGTAGCTTTGTCACTTTCTTCACTAACTGTATTACAAGAATCCTTCCTCAGCCAGATTTTAGGTCCTATTATACTGCTCTAGACCTCCAACCGCAGCACAAAGGGATTAAAGCAGGTATGATGAACTCACCCATTTGTACTGACAACAGAAACTAAACATCTGTTTATATGAGATGATTAATAAAGCTTGTTGACAGCTCCAATGTTAGGAATGGAAATAAACACAGGAATTAGATATCTGTGTTTAGTATTCAAATATAAATTTCACAAACACATGCAAGAAAGTCAGATTTATATACAGATTTTCTGTACATTAAACCATTAAATAATTACACATCCTGCACTTCTGCAATATGTTCCAGCAGAATACGCCAAAATACTTTACAAATCATTTAAATTGAATACTGCACTGATATGGATAAAAATGTCCGACTTTAGAGCTGGAAAAATACTAAGATATGGAGATTGGAAGTCTCTCTGCAAATCTATGGACTATAAATATAAAAAAAAAAAAATCCATGTTGCCTCCTTTTCAGTTTTGGCCATACATGATTAGCCCATATTTCCTTTCTACACTGGTAGGAGAGACGCTGGTATAGTTAGAGAATTAACAATTCCCTTAAACATAGAAATATTTTTTTAATTTTAAAGATGCATCTGCCATAATGGATAACTTTAAAATATGCTTTAGTTATTAAACACAACTATCTCCTTACTATAATGATAGAACAAAACTGGCTCTATGGTTATAGTCACAGCCTGGGAAAATATTACTATTATTTTTCTGTGTTTTGTAATAAAATTATTGGAAAATGGAACTCAAACAGCATACTGAAGTGTATGATGTGTTCATGTTTCCTCCCAATGCTAGGAATACTTTCCCAGCATTTTGTACTTTGAAGACATTGCTGATGCCCAAGCTATGGGAAAATGTACTGGACAGTCCAATGAAGCTTTGGGCCACTTAGGAAATTAAAACTTGTGTTTCTTCAAAGGAGGTTGCCGTTTCATTTTTAGTTTTGATACTGCTGTTCAAAAAACTCAGATACATAACTCACTCTCAACTGATCAATTTTCTCTAAAATGTTCAATGGACCAAACTAAAATGTGCCTGCATTTACTCTGTTTATGAAATGTCATGAGTTAGCTACATCTTCTTGCTTTGTATTCAACAGAAAGTGCTCAAATGCTTCTCTAGCAGTTGGCCATTTCAGTGTTCAGCTTCAGTAACAGGAAGAAGGATGAAACAGGATGGCTATGGAAGCAATCACACACCCTGCTTGAAATCAGACAACACTACAATCCCCTAATGACTTAGTATATAATAAGCTTGGGTACCTTAAACACATTAGACTTTCTCCTCTGCTATATAACCCATATTCCACTCAAATAAAAGTCCCATAACATTACTACATCTCTCGTGCACTGGCTAAAGAGTGCAGAACAGATTATTGGGACAAGGTTCTTCTATCAGCTTTATGTGCCAACCCAATTTCAACATTTGGTGCTTATTTAAGTTTTTAAAAAGTCATGAAGATTCTGCAACTTCCAAGAAATTCCAAATCTTAAAATAGAAATGAACAATTAAAGACTCTTTTTTCATGTACTCTATCACATCTCAACTTCTCTCTAAAATTTGCAGATAAGCAACTGAATACATCATACATTTGAATGTTTTATATTTTTTCTTTCACTTATTGCACAAGTTATGTTTTACTATGTCGAATATCTCAGGGCTCTAATCATTTAAGATTCTGTAAACGTTAAACATACTCATTATCACAAGTTAAAACCTGTGAAAATGGGTTGCAGGGACTTATTTAGACATGTGTTCCAGGGTGCATAATTTGTAGACCATTTTTTCCCATATTCTCCATATTTCCTTTAAAGTAAAAGAAAAGTTACTGGACCTTCACAGTGGATTCCAACTCTCACAGTATTTACCAGATACTTTTCTCTTGGTTAAATGCGACTGAAGCCAAAAATGTGTCCCATCTGTAAGCCTAACTACTACATCTTTCAATTTAACAGTACAAACAGATTTTGCTATACATTAATATGAAAACAATATGGAAAACAAGTCAATAGGAAAACATATTACTGCATGCAGCTTATAAATCCCCACCCCCCTTTCTATATATTTTAAAAGTGCTTGCACAATTAAACAAAGCTAGCGTCACCAGGTAGGCTTTGCAACTATTTTGAAAAGGAATTTGAAGAGTTACTAGATGAACAGGATTAAAAAAAAGCTCTATTATTGTCTCCCATATGTTTAACTAATACTAGGAATAATGAATCTACATTCATGCACCAATAATAACATCCAAGGCCTAGATCCAGACACAGAAGTACCTTATGTGTATGCATAAAATTCATATGCACAGAGTAGTCACTGCTGAAGAAATCCACTTTTCCTACTCTCCTATTAAGAGCATATGTATCAACACAAATCTCTAAGATTATGTATGTGGTGGCAAAATTCTCAAAAGCATATTACACTAGAATAAAATGTTATAGTTGGCTGCTTGTGGGGTTTGTTTTGACACTTGTACAGGGAGCCAATCTCCAGACAGAGCTAACACGCAGCCAATTCAAAAAAATAATCTAGGAAAGTGTGACTAAAGAGTTGTAGATGTATCGAGACGGACCCATCTCTATTTAAGTTAGAGTAACTGTTATATTTCAAAATACTTTTGCAAATCTGGTGAACTAGCACAAAAATAAGCACCACTCTCATTTTATTCCAAAGACTGGCTTGATGTTCTAAAATAATGAAATATGAAAAGATCTGGACCAGTTTTCAAAAAGAACTCTGAAAGATTCTTCTTCTGTTACTGTGTACAAAATTCCTCTTCACATAAGGACACTGTATATCTTTTCATTCTTTCATGGCACTGCTATACATAATAAGTGTTAATACTTTAAAATCAAAATGTTTGGAATCCTGGAAGGCCCCAAAAATGGGAACTTTACATTCTGCAGGGGAAGAAGGAGGGACCTGCACGTGCAAGGTCCAACAGTGCAAGATATTGGATTTAAAATTAATAAATTATTGTTTTAGATCATTTGTGAAGATGCTTTTAAACATGCAGTGTTACTTTGTTTCTTCCCTGTGACCCTTGCTAAGGTAAACTCATGTCAACAAATACAAAAAAGTATATTCTGATGTCATTAATCCACCAATAGCAGTTCTAAGTATGAAATGTCATTGTGACACTTCTAGCCACTCTATTTATTATTTCAAACTCCCTCCAATACTGGGGAGGGGAGCCGGAGGCAGGGGCGCAGAGGGGGAATTAAAACAGAAGGCTCGGGGCCCCTCTCTACACATTACATGTATGCCACAATTAATGTGTTAAATTGTTCTGGCAGTGTTAATATGATGTTGTCGCCATGATGGTCCAAGAATTAACAGAAATGAAAAGATTTTATGGGGGTGATATCTTTTAGTGGATCACTGCATGGCTGGAATAAATTCAGAAAGGCTTTCAAATGTAAGACATTTTATCACCTGACCCGATGAAGAATGTCTTTAATTTGAAAGCATGTCTAAATGTATTCCAAACATACAGTTGGTCCAACAAAAAAATATGCCCCCCCGCCACTAAATCCTTGTCTCTTATATTATATTGCAGCATAAGTGGCAATGGTTTTATATGTGCAGCCAATTTAAGGTGGCATAAAATGGCAAATCAACCATAAAAGCATTCCACACAAAGTAGACCGTTTTCATGGCTGTTTTATGTACTGCCTTAAGCTGAATGTGTGGCATGTTTGGGGCTGCCCCAGAGCAGCTGATTGTTAGTCCTGGCTGCAGAACTGCACTGGAGTCTTGAACCGGCCCCACGTGGCCCTAGCCCCATGGCAGACAACTGGCTGATTGTTGGCCCTGGCCCTCAGACTATACCAGTTCACACTGGCCTATGGGAACCCAGTTTCCAACTCGCTGGTGTAGGGGGAGCTTGGGATCATGACCCCAGACCCTCCAGTACTGACAACTAGAAAGGAGATAAATCCCGATTCCAAAATTACGCCTCCTGCCATGCACATGTGGCAAGGCTGGAAGTGTGATTTTTGCGATAGGGGCTTAGATCCTATGGCACCCTTAAATGAATATGTACTAGGGGCCTAAGTATATTTCATTTCTAACCCATTTTAGTTGCTTAGAAGTCAGCTTTCAATCAGAAAACAACCATAGCAACATAGTAATTTGTATTTTAATTTTTGGCACTATTTGACAAGAGATAGTATTCAAATTCAACACACCTGCAGCTACACATTTGATAGCCAGAAGTAACAAGAGGTCATAATCTAATGAGTGACTAGCCCAAGTAAGTTTTAGAATGTCACTAAAAATATTTCTCTCTATTTTTCTCTGGAACTTCAGACTGAAAGATATAATAATTTTTAAATTCTTAGAAAAAGATTACTAGGTGCCAATTTCCATCATTTTTTGTTTCAGTTTGATAGATCACAGTACATACTGTGTGAGTAGGTCAAGATTAAACAAATATTTGGAAACATATAACATCATTTAAAAATATAAATCTGAGACCACAGCATATAATTCATAACAGATTTATATGAAGAGAGCGAGACAAAAAACACAAGGTGCATCTGCATGGAAGGCTAGGTTCAGTTACAACATTCGCTCATCTTTATCAGTAAAGTGATGATATGGCTGCCTATTAAAAACAACCAATTCAGACATTTTTTAATCTGTAGAAGGCATTCTTCAGGAAGGTCTAAGGAACTGATACTAATGGGGGATTTAAAAAATCCTTAACATTGGTTTTACGGTAAAAATGGCAAAACAAGATGCCCAGCAAAGTTCTTAAAATGTCTAGATCTCAAAAAATTGAGGAAACTGGGGACTATTTATCTTTGATCTGATGCTGACCAATAAGGATGAACTATTTGTAAACCTGAAGATGGCTGAAAAGTTCATGGTATAATAAAAATTATGATTCTAAGGCAAGAAAGGCAAGCCCCCCCCCCCCCGCCCCATCAAGAAACACTGAATTTAAAAGGCAGATTTCAACCAATTCATACAAACATGACAGGTCACATGGCAGGAAAATTAAAATAAAAAAAAGCCAACAAATTTAAACAAGAGGATAGGTTGGCAGTTGCTCAATGACAAAATACTAGAGGGTCACATCCAGCTATTACAGTTTAGAGGGACGTTAAGAAGCACAGCAAGGGTGTGCACACAAGAATACTATAAGCCCAAAGTGCAAATATATCATCATGGAACAGGGATTATAACATTTAATTAAACATTATTTGAGACAATATATTCATGTAATCTTTTTAGAAGTTTTATAAATAGATCACAACAGGCCATGGACTACATTAGGGGCCCAATCTTACGGGGTTCCCAGAGGCTCTTCTATAGATTAGTAAAGATTAAAGAAAACCACTGTACCCAATAGGACTCAGTGCTTAGTCTAGATGATCCCACTAAGCATCTCTGTGATGCTTAGCTCCAGTTCTCAACTCTGGATTTGTCTCTCCAGAGATCACAGACAGAAAAGGTTCTTTGGGTAGATGTGATATCTTTTATTAGACTATCTAAATAGTTGGAAAAAATTATTCCTTGTAAGCTTTCAGATACAAATGCCCTTCTTCAGGCATAGGGAGAGTTTGTCATCTCCAGAGATAACATTCTTGTTAACAGCAGTTCATGTATATAAGAGATAGTAGGCCTGATTACCAGGGATCCTGGTTTTCCATTTTCCATGGAAAAACAATGAAAAACACATATTTTCCTATTTACCAGACAAAACTGCAGATTTCCCATTTAAGCTGAGAAAACTGTGGATTTTTTAGTTTTGCAAAGAGCTTTCTTCAGGCTGGCAGAATTCCAGCCTGCAGGGGGCTGGGAGAGAGCAGGAGGAGGGCAGTCAGGCAATGGATGCCACGAATATGCACATGGTCACCAGGCAGCCTGGAAAGCAGCTCCTGCAGGTAAGCTGCAAGGGAGGTGGGGTGGGGGGGAGAGAAATGAGGCTCCCATAGTGAGGGAATTGGGCATGGCTGGGGCTGCTGCCCAGCCAAGCGTACATGGGGCTTAAGGCCTGAAGCCACAATGCAGGGCCCCAGCAGGGAGTGGGATGGGGTCACAGGTGGTTTGTCTGGGGAGGGGAGGGCAGGAAGGAGCTAGCTACTTGCCACTGTACACACTCCCAGGGGGATGAGAGGACCCATACCTCTCAGATCCGTGTGCAGGGCAGGGTAGACCGCCCACTGTGGGCTCAGGTTCCTCCCCTGCTACTGTCACCCGGGGGTGTAACCCAGCAGTGCAGGGAACAGCAGGGCTGTGCTGGGATCTCCTTGCCACCGTGAGCCCTGTGCTGCCCTGCATGCATGGCAGCAGCAATGATGTGCGATTATGTTCCTCACCCCTGCCATGCGCACAGGGGACACCTTGCCAGGGCGGTGCAGAACTCAGAGGCAAGGAAATCGCCACACAGGCCTGCTGTGCCCTGCAGAGCTGAGCCACACTCGCTGACCTGTGGAGGGCCAGGGATAGCGCAACAGGGCAGGAGCCCAAGCCCACAGTCCACCCCAACCCTGCATACAGATCCAGGGAGTATGGGTCTCCCTTGCCCCCTAGGAGTGCGCACAGTGGTGAGGAGCCAGCCCCACCTCCCCATCCAAGCCCTCAGCAGACAGGCAGCAGAGGGGTAGATCTGGACTCTGCTCCACTGCAGCAGCCATTGCCTCCTGCTGGGAACAGGGACTATGGACCCAGATCCCTGGCCATGTAGCCATGGCAGCTAAGGGGGAGCAGGGGCCTTTCATTTTAATCATAGATTGTGGGGGGTTTAATCAGAGAATTTATTATTTTAATCAGAAAATCTGCTATTTTTCTTTATCAGGGAATTTACTATTTTTATGTGTCTTTCTTTTTCTTTAAGCAGTGCAAGAAACGTTGGTATCACTGGCAACGCTTTTTGCAAAACCAAGGATGACAAGTTTCCCAGGCAGGTTTTTCTAAGCACAATGTGCAATTTTGTTTTTATACTGATTTAAAGCTTAAACTTTACAAGCATCTCAGTATTAGCTTGTGTTGGCCTACTGAAGTCAAAGGGGCTGCACACGTCTCTTAAGAAAAAAGCTTTGTATAGTATTGTACTACAGTTCACAATATGAACCGAGGGATAAGTACATCAAACCTTAAAGTTTATATTGTATCTATGCAATGTTTAACAGGAAATCTAAACACTAGACCCTTTACCTGAACTTTCCTCCCAGAATTTTTAACAACATTTTTAACAACTTTTTTTTGGAGAAAAGTTTTCTGTGTTTTTCCCTTTGTATTTGTTCAAAAAGGACTCATTTTTTTGTTGGTAATATTGAAATGATGACTGGGCTGAATCCAAAATATTTTCTCATGCAAATTCTCAAGATTATGCCATTTTGTTAGTTATAAAAATGACTCCAACACACACAACTGAAGAACTATATATTCCTTTTAATGAGGCCACTTGCTTATATAATACAGTTATATACTTCCTAAGTATTTCTGTTTAAACTTTACTTGAAAATTTGAACACCTTTTCAAGGTCAGACTAATATGTTTTTTCTTTAATTTAAAGGCAATTTGTAACATTTTTGTCAATGGGTAATGTCCTCATTTCTCCCATTTGTTTTGTTTGAGGCAACATAGAGTATTTGGTGAGGTTTTTTTGCTTGCTTCTTTAAAGATTTTCCCTTGGCTCATTTTTCTATAAGAAAAACAAGAAATAAAGTTTTGTCTTCTCAGGCATTGATTAAGAACTTCTGTGGCTTGCCCATTTCAGAACATATAACATAATCAACTCCATATCTTCATTGAAAGATCAGCTAGAACTTTGGGTTTATATTAAAAGGGGCAAGGATTCCTTAGGGCATTATCTTTTATTGGACCAACTATGCAGATGGGATAAAGTTAAGCAAGCTTTTGAATGCAAGACATTCTTTCTTGGGGCTGATCACAAAGAGCCAGGAAGAGCTGTAAAAAACACTGTTGTGCCTGGCTTCTTGTGATCAGATCTGAGGAAGCATGTCTTCCATTCAAAACTTGTCTAATTTTTTCCCCGACTACTGTACACAGTAGGTCCAATAAAAGATACTATCCTAAGAAATCCTTGCCTCTCTCACAATTTCTGGACCATCACAGCTACCACTATCTTCAGGTTACAGGGACACTGACACTACAGCTTTGCTGAAAGAGCTTTGGCAGAAAAGGCCCCTTTTGAAGATGCACAATGTTGCGGCCAAAGGGTTTTTTTCTGTTGGCTTAGTTATACCACCTTCCAGAACAACGCTAGCTAAGTTGGCAGAAGCCCACTCTTGTTAGAAAACTGTGACCAGACAGGCAAGCAAAGATTACTAGCATACTTACGTCAGATAGGGAATGTGATTTTTTTTCTCATTCCTAATTGACGCAACTACATTCACAAAAACTGAGCACATCTACACGAGACGCTGACTGCGCAGTAGTATCACATGGCAAAAACTGTGTCAAGATGCTACTGCGCAGTAGCATCACTTAAAAGATGTTTGCCAGCCCTACTGTCCAGTAAGTCCAGTTATGGTACATCTATTCAGTAGTTGCTTATATAAATGCAGTAAAATCCCTGTAATTTGGGATTTTCCTAACTGACATTTCTAGCTGGCCAGCCAGATGTGGGGGAGGAAAGCTTGCACGTGACCCCTGCCGTTGCCACCAACCACACTGTACTGCTGCTACTCCTCGTGAGACCACCTCCACCCCCTACCACCCACTCCGTGTGCGGTCGCCACCACCTCCCCCACTCCCACCCCCACCCCGTGTGGGCAGAAACCCTCTGCTCTCAGGTAACCAGCATTTTCACATTACCAGCAGCCCCCGTTCTCCACTCGTGCGGGATAGCAGGGATTTTACTGTACTAAATAAATGCACAGTAACCACTACGCAGTAGCATCTCATGTAGATGCACCCACTGTATCATAGACCAGACCATTCTTTCTGTTACCAAGTTACTGGAGTTAAATTTTGTTTCTCCTTAACACTCATTTAAAGTTACTTTTTAGAACACTGCATGGTAATTTTATTTAAAAAGTATATGTCCTTTCTTTCTTGTTTTTCTTTCATCTAAAGACTTTAAAGATTTATATCAGAATTGTTCATATTTTATTTGGAGACTAAATACCTTCCATTTGCCTGAGACTACAGCAAATGCCAAAGGTAAGAATGGCTTTGTGCTACAGTCAAATATGCAGATACTCTCAGCCAAGCAGATTTCAATACGTAAGTGTGGACACTTGGGCTTGCAAGTGTTTGTATTTCACTAGAAAAGGCTGCTTCTCTGATGGTATTTCTAACTACCATTTCTGTATGGGCTCCCTGCCCCCCAACCCTATTCAGTGAGAACTATGTCCCACCCAGTGTTTATAGATTAAGCCAAAAAAAATGTGGGATACATCCAGAAGGCCCTTAAAATAGAAAGTGAGGCCCTGCATAGTTTTAAAGACTAGTACCATTTAACTACTTTTCCAGCATTTATAGAAGGAAAGAATTCTTTCTAGTGGGAGAAGGGGATTAGCTTTATATCCATTATTTAGTAGCAGTTTTCTGTATCTGAAAAAAGGCAAGTTAGAACTGGTATTGTGATGCAAAAATTTACAGTATCTGCAGTTCTGAGCGCAGTATTAAGAATGTTAAATCACTGTTTGATATTGTATTTTGTTTTAAACTAGAAAGAAAACACTCATTTGCACTCATAAAAAGCTTTCTAAAAGGTAAAGTAAGTCTAGTAGGAAGTTCATATGAGAGAATAAGAGATAAAAGGGGAGTGGATAAAAAATAAATACTCTTGCCAAATGTCTGGTTGATGCTCTTTAGCCTAAAGCCCTTATGATCCCCACAGCTGATCTCCCCTAGGGGAGCCTTCAAGGCCCTAATCCACAGGAGATGGCACAAACCACCATTACCTTTTAAAGGCTATCTAAACTACACTGGAAAACTTGTTACTCTTTTTTTTAAAGCAGCGATGATGTCATATTACATTTAGAAAGGGAGTAGCAATAAGTTTACAGATTTCATAGTATCATAAAAAGTAGGGCTGAAAGGGACCTTGAGAAGTCATCTAAGTCCAACATCCTGCCTAAAGCTGGATCATCCCTATCCAAACCATCCCATAAAAATTCACTGACTACCCTCTTAGGAAAACTACTCAGTCAACCATAAGACAACACAAAACATCCTAACCTGCTACAGGTAAAACAAGGGGGACCATGGCATCCAACACTCTGCTTCTGTTAAAGGATATTACTATCAAATCTATGCTCAGAAAAATCCCAGGTAGAACCCTCCCCACATGCTATGGAGCAAGGCAAAACCGTCACACACCAAATCAATTTGACCATGGGGTAAATTCCTTCCTGACCCAAGCAGGCCAATTGGTCTGACCCTACGCAGAGTGACAAGACCCTCCAGGCAGGAACCTCTGGGTTTCAGTCCCAGCAGCAGCACTGGCACACCTCAGTCATAGTCCCCAGCTTTGTTTGCAGCCAATACCTAATGCCTCTGAGGAAAGCTTAAAAAGCTAAAAGCAAAACAAAACTAACAAAAAAATCCCTCCCCATCCTATGTGGCAATAAGCAAAGCCCAGAAGCATGGGAAAAACCCATGGTAAAGCACAGGCATAGCTAGATCTAGATCATCCTTCACCAATGCCTGTGCAACCTCTTTAAAGATGAAGAATGAACAACTTCCCTAGGCAGTCTATTCCACTGCTCCACTGTTCAAATGGCAGACATTTTTCCTGATATCCAACCTAAATCTACTTTGCTTTAGCTATGAGACACTGGTTTATGCTCTATTCCCTGCAGCAAGAAGGAAAAGGTGCTTTCCTTTTTTGTGGCAGCCCTGCAGGTATTTGAAGACTGCTGTTATGTATCATCCCCCCCGCCCTAAAGAGCCTTTTCCACAAGCTGAACATGTCAAGCTCCTTCAACTACTCCTTGTATGACTGGCCCTCCAAGCCCTTTATCATTTTTGCTGCCCACTTCTGGACCTCCCAAGTTCCCTATATCCTTTAAAAAAATTTGGAGCCCAAAACTGCACTCAATACTGTAGGTGAGGTCTAATCAGTGTCAAGTAGAAAGGCACTATCACCTTCCATGTCTTGCATCTAATGTTTCTATTCATGAACCACAAAACCACATTTGCCCTTTGTAAGGCTGCATCACACTGCAGAATCACAGCCTGTGATTACCAAAACTCTCAGATCCTTTTCCATATTGCTGCCAATCAGCTGGGTATCACTCATTTTGTATTTACATTTTTAATATTCTTCCCAAGTGTAGCGCCTTGTGTTTGTCAGCATTGAACTTCATTCTGTTAGCTCCAGCCCAGCTTTCCAATCTGTCAAGATCCTTCTGAATTGTATCCTCCAACATGTTCACAATCCTTGCCAGTCTCGTGTCATCTGCAAATTTGCTCAAGATTTCTATGCTAGCATGCAAATCATGAATAAACACAATAGAGAGACTCCTGTGGAACTCCACTCAAAACTTCCTGCCATGCTGACATGGATCTATTTATAATTAATTACCCTTTGCTTATAGCTATTGAGCCGGTGGGTCTATCCATCCATGTTATAGTAGTTTTATCTAGCCCACAGTTCTCTAGTTTATCAGAAGCTCATGTGGGACCTTGTCAAGTTTTGCTGAAGTCCAAATACACTATATAGCCACAGCATCCCTTTATCCACCCAAGTAGTTACATTGTCAAAGATGAGCAACAAGTAATCAGCTTTACTTCCCCCGCAAGTGCTTGCAAATGGACTTCCTTTGGATGTGCACTAGTAGCTTCCTGGACACCGAGAGGCTAACTTGTCTGTAGTTCTCCAGGTCCTCCTTTTTGCCTTTTAAAAAAAGGCGCTATGTTTGCCCATATCTGGTTGTCTAGTGCTTCACCCATCTCCCATTGCCAAGTGCTCAGAGATCTGCTCTGTCAGTTTCTTCAGTACCATGGAATGAAATTACTGGCTTGAATTCATTCAGACCCACCAAAAGCTTTTGTTCTTTCAGCTGTCTCATGATCATAATACTGATAACTCCTTGTCATCTACATCTACTGACAATATTGGTGGCAGAATTCTCTCCTTATTTTTCCTCTTTTCCTGTCTCATCTCCACCTATAGCTCAGTACTTCCACCTCTCTCAAGATTGATATATTCCCATCCCCCTCTTCTATCCAACATCCTCTCTCAGTTATCCTTATTATCTTCCTTCTTCCTTGACCACTTCCAATTAAACCAGTGCACAATATACACCTGCCTATTTAACAGTTTAATACTGCACCCTCTGAAATGCTGATTTCATCATACAGTAAAGTACACTTTACGCTCCTTTCTTTACTTCATTCCAACTGAAACATTGACTGACTTGGGTTCACAGCCATTGCTCAAGGACACTATTTGAATACCTTCAGGCCTTAAGGCTCCAGTGGTAACATCAGCACCTCACTTTCACACTACACCTATCTTTGGAAACATATACTATTAAACTCTTCTTAGCATTCTTAATCCTGGATACCCCTCCATTTGGCATTCTAACATTCATCTTCAGTCTCATCCCTAGTATCTTCAGCCTCTGTTCACAATCCTTTAGGTTCCTATTTCACTCAGTTCCTCTTCACTGGTCTCCCTCTGACTTCTGCTTCTGGAAAACATCTCTCATTCATTACTCTAACCTCTTGGCTCAGTTTCCCCTGCAAAGTGATTTTCATGGAGATATCATCTTATTTCTCTCTTATAACTTGCATCTCTCCATAGCACCATGTCTGTCTGGTCTGGAAGAAGTCTTTTCCTCTGCCTTGACAAATCAAGACACCACCAAGGCAAAAAAATGCTGCTTGGCAACGTCCTTTTCTACTGTTGTAAAAAGTTATACAACATTGAGCAGGTTTGGTCAATCCCCTGCCCACAGCCCTGTATTATCCAGTCCGCAGGATTCCCCCAGTATCCAGAAATTTGGTGATGGGACAGCAGGGACACTGCTCCTCCACCACCACATTTCTGGACCTATAGAGAGCCCTGGGCTCAGAATGCAGGGCTGGATGTGCTGGGCCCCAGAGCCCCAGCTGGGATCTGGGACAGGGTGGCACTAGGCCCCAGGGCTCAATCCCAGAGTGAGGAGCCGAGAAAGGGTAGTACAGGTTCCTCAGGGACCAATCTCAGTATGTGGGGGCAGAAGGGGGAGCAGTGCTGCACCCCTAGGACCTAATCCTGGCACAAAGTGACCAAATCCTGAAGGAAAGGAATGGTGCTATGCCCTTAAAGCCCAATCCCAGCACTTGGGGACAGGAAGGGGCAGTGCCTGGTAGAGATGCATCAGTACATTAGTCCTACATCAGATCGACACCAATGTAAGCAAAATTCACAGTACTTGTAATTGGCTTTTTTTGGCTGATAATGTCACTGACAAATGCCCTGTGCATATGCAGTCAAAGCGCAGCATGCAGGTGGGCCAGGAGTACAGCCTGGCAGCATGGAGTGGCGTCCATCTGGTAAGTTCATTGGGGGTGAAGATAGAGGCCCCTGCAGTGAGGGAGGGAGTGGGTATGGGGTGGGGGCTGGGGCTGGTGCTGCCCAGCTAAAGCAGGGCAGGGCGGGGTGCGGGACAGCCGTGAGCAGTTCACCTGGAGGGTGAAGAGTGCGGATGGCTCCCACAGCTACAAGAACCCCAGGAAGGCATAAAGGGCATATAACCCCGGATCTGTGAGCAAAGTGAGGGTGGGATGCTGCTGCAGGTTGGGGCTGCGCTGAGCTATTCCTGGCAGGGGAAGGGTGCAGGGGGTGGGCCAGGCTGCACTCGGGGCAGGCAGCGATGGTGATGGCAAGATGAATTTTGGGGTGGCTGCAGCTCTCCCCCCTAGCCTTTGCTCCCAGTGCCACCACCACCTGCTCTGAGCACAGCCTGGCCTAAACTGCTGCAGGGAAGAGCTCGGTACAAGACCAGCCCACAGTAGTAGTAGCCTACCCTTGTCCCCCACACAGACCTGGGGACACACCCTCTCATGCCCTCCCGGGCTGCATGTAGCTGTGGAAGCCCCCCTCTACTCCCCAGACAAACTGCTCACACAGCTCTGTCCTGTGCCCTGCCCTGGCTAGGCAGCATCTGCCCTTGCCCAAACCCTACTCCCTCCCTCAACATGGGGGCCTCAATCTGCCTCCTCCCCACCCGCTTCCCCAGAATAGATGCTATGGTAAGGCTACAGTGAATTTTGGCATGGTTGCAGTCCCCTCCATAGCCACCTCCCAGCACTGCCACTGTCCACCCCAAGTGCAGCCCTGCCCAGCCCCTACCAGGAAGAGCCCAGTGTGGTCCCAACCCACAGATGCATGCCTGCCCCAGCCCCACTCCCCCCTCACCGCAGGGGGCCCTGTCATGTTCCCTCCCTCCTCCCCTTCCACCACAACCGACTTACCAGCTGGACACAGCTCTTCAAGCTGCAGGGCTGCGTATTGGAAATTGGATTGGCATCGGCCAATATGCCTCCTTAAAAATTGGCTATCAGTATCGGCCCCCAAAATATCTATTGGTGCACCCGTACATACTATACTTTAAATTCACAAATATCTTCATTCTTAATATTGCAAGAACAGAAATCTCACAGCCCTTTCAGTAACCCCTCAAAAGGAACACTACAGTATTTGTCCAAATATTTTCATGGTCAAAACATGCTGTTCTTCACTTCAGGTCCCAACCATCTCTCTTCCTCGTCCACTTACAAATTTAATGAAATGTTAAGAGTAATATCTATAATTGTATTCTTATTCTCATACCTTTTTTAGTTTAAAAAAAATGAATGTTTTTGTCCCAGGAAGTCATTATAATGTGGTATTTTAAATTTGATAGTTTATCCAGCATGATTGTTGAGTATTACCTCATGTCCTGTTTCTAATGACCACAAAGATATTTTGTTTTTGAAAAAGTCCAGTACCACATGGAAAATCAGATTGCAGCACCCAATTCAGTGAATCCAAACAGTGCTGGATGTCAGACTGTAATTTAAAGTTTGTGAACCAGAATGCTTAGATAACCCTGGATTACTTTGTGGTATCCTAGAGATTTATGGGTCAAACTCACAACTGCCTTTAATAGTGATTACTCAAACTATACCTAATGCAATTTTGGCATTGTAACTGAACACTGGAACTATGGAACAGAAAGCCACAATGACTCAAAAAGCCAGGCCATTGTAGAAAAAAACTCAGACAAATTAAAAAGGGACAAGGATACTTACATTTTAAAGAGCTACACACTATTTGATCTAAAACTTTTCTAAGTTTTCAAGGATAAATATACTCATCACACTATGCATAGATTACAGTTACTCATACAGCAGAAACTTGAGAGTTGTTGGCCCATCTTCCCAACATAGCAGATGCCTCACTTAAGTCACTGTTAGGAAGTCTAAGACATGTCATGAAATATAGAATTGAGTACCACATATGCAAAAGGATATGAAGCTTCATGCCACTTTGGTCTTGATCTTTTGTATGACCCAAGTGCCAGTGAAGTCCATACAAAGACTTTGAATGATTTCCATGGTCCATTAATGATCTGAAAACAACTTTTTTGAAGACCAGAACTCAGAATTGTACATTGTGCATCACTTAATCCCACAGCATTACCTAGACTGGCAGAATTGTGCTCAACACTATTCCATGTTGACAGAAAGTATTCACTATTAGTTTTCTAAGAAAAAACTGCAAGAGCCACAATTCCAATTAGAAAGTGAAAACTGAAGTGCAACTCTCCCCACAGCATCTATAGCCCACTCCTTGGTTTTGAGAGCCTCAAGCCTAGTAGTTCTGAAGCTGAACAGAGAAATTGGCATAATACCAATACAGCAAGCAACCACTAAAGCATGTTTATCACATTTGAGAGCTTTTTAAAGAATCATTCGGCCTGTATACTTACATATATAACAAGAAAGCAAATCTGAAAGTGCAATGTTGTTTGTATGCTACAGCTATACTACAGCTCCTTTAAAATAAAATGTGCAAGCTTCCCATAACTGTTTGCATGTTCTTTTCATTACTGAACACTACCACACCAAGGAACCACAGATGTTTTGTTTTATGAGTGCGTCTAACTAGCCTACGTGGCCTACAACACACACTTTAAATAAACCATTCTGAGCTGAAGAAAAGTTGCAATTCTTGTTCTCAAACACTGAACATATTTCTTTTTAAATTATAGTTTACATAGAGGAAAGCCAGCAGCAAGTGACAAAACTGCTTTACATGTATAATTACTTTTATAATCTGCTGAAAGAAAATCTATGTGAATGAATGATTTTAGTTTGCCATTAATACTCTCTAACTGATGATGTGGCAACTTGAGAAACTTTAAAAACAGCTGCTGGAAGAGTTCCTAGAAAAAAAGCACAGTTCCTTAGTATTCTCTCACAGGGTTTAAGTTTGGAAATTTCATAAGCTTTGAAGAGACCTTTTCTTTAGGACATTTACATGGTCTGTAAAAGAATGTCAGTAATTCAACACTTGAATCATTTTAGGCAGAACTCAAACCCAAGCCATCCCATTTTTTTCCTGCAGCAAGTGCTTTGTTTAGAACCATTTAATAGAAACACAAGTAAAATCATGTCTTCCAAGGAGCAAAGGGCGATTGTTCTCAAGTATTCTAGATTTAATAAGTACTTTTTACATTTATCACAAAATTGAAATTTGTTTTCAGAGCAAAAGCATGAAGTTTTAGTCTGTGAATAGTCAGGAGAAATTGGCAAAAATAAAAATAAGTATTTAGTAAAAAGGGGAAATTAAAATTTCCAGTAAGACTACTAAATCCTCAGCAATGTGATTAAAGTGAAAAAAATAGAAGAGAACAAAAAGAAAAGGAGTGACTTCTAGGTTACGAAAGCAACCACAGCAATTTTAAGGCAATAAACTAAACTAAATGGTGAAAAAATATCGTGGAGCAATACTTTTGAACTCCTGACCTCAAGAAGGGAACATTCAGATGACTCCACTCCAGATCCATCTTTCAGGTCTGTTATTATTTTGGAAAATAGCCCTTTTCTGCACCTTATCCAGACCATATACATCTTTAACATAGGTGTACAGTTCTAAATATTTCAAACGAGGTCTTATTAATGGCTTGCAAACTGGCACTAATACTGCCCAGTCTCTACTAAAAATAAACCACCTAATGCAGTGGGAATCAATCTTTTTGGCACGCATGCTACAAAGTAGTGCTACATCCTTCCCAAGTGCCACTCTTTTCCCTTTCCTTGTTTGACCTGATACTCTACTTACTTCGTCTTGCCCTGTGCTCCATACTCAATCTCTTGCTCTACTTTCTGTTCCCTCCCTAAGCTACGCACCACAGAGAGACTGGCTATCCCATGTGGCATATGTGCTTGTAGATTGTCCACCCTTGATCAAATGCATCCTTACAGCAGACTAACTTTTTCCTTGATGACATCATGCTAGCAGCTCGTAATCATCCTAATGATCAACAAATACCTACAAGATCTTCTCTTTCATCACTACCCTAACCTGCAAACCTTCAGTAACAAAAATTCTTGCTATTAATGCTAAATACATGACTTTGCATTACTAAATTTCACAAGGCTTCTATTACTCCAATCCATATGGCTTTCTCATTCTTCTATGTGGTAATTCAGTCCTCTGTCACACTGGAAATAATGTCCGACTTTGAGTCATCCCCAAATTTTATACATCTGGTTCTTCGCACCAAGGTTGCTAATGAAAATATTAAACTGGATGGGTCCTAAGACTTATCCTCGAGGACTTCCCATGGTTCTGGCATTGTAGCATGTTGCTGGGCCAAGCTGGCTCCCCGCTGTGCCATGCAGGTCCCAACCACGCAGCCAAGAACCACATCATGCCAGGACAGGATAGGCCTGGCCAGGCTGGCTTCGTGCCATGCTGAGAGGGCCCCCAGCCATGCAGCTAGGGATTGCACACTACAGTGGGATAGGCCAGGCCGGCTTTGTGCTGCACCATGCGGCACAAAGTCAGCCCATCCCATCCTCTCCTGGCAGCATGTGGTTCCCGCTACACGGCCTGGACTCAGGCCGAGCAGCAAAGAGGGGCCAGGCCGAGCCTGCTCTGTGCTGCGTCATGCAGGTCCTGGCTTTACAGCAAGGAACCATGTACTACTGGGAGGGGATGGGACAGAACGGGCCAGCTCCATGTGGTCCCAGCCTCACAGCCAGAACTGTGTTGTGCTGGGACATGCCAGGCTGGCCCCATACCAGACCATATGGGTCCCAGCCTTGCAGCTGTGCACTGCAGCTGAGATGTGATGAGTGAGGCTGGCTACCCACCTCCCACCATACCCCTGACACACATTCACACCCTCTCACAGCAGCCACACATGTTCTTACCCCCACCACACCCAGGCCCACATCCTCCCACACATCCCCACCCAACAACATACTCCACACTCTCCCTCACACCCTCCCCACACCCTAGCAACCATACCCACACCACACATACCCCATCACACCCACTCCTCAACCACACAGCCCCTTATCCCCCCCACCACAATATACAGAAGACTATATTTTGAGCTATTATGCAATTGCCTCTACATACGCTACCCAAACAGGCATAAAACAGGACATTTTTAAAAAAAATAAAAGTAAAATAAGTTACAGCAGATGTTTGAGTTTTTTATCATATGATTTGGGGTTTTTTCCAGTGTCAAGATGGCAACACCCCCCCCTCCCCCAGGAGTACTTCTGGGGCAAGGGGGGACTTCTGGTAGCAAAGGTCAGGGGTTAGGGGTTGGGGCACCTGTCAAGGGGTGGAGATACCCTTGTGGCTCTTGACAGCTCACCAAAACTCGTTAAGTAGCCCTCCAGCCAAAATAATTCCATAATCCTGATTTACTTCATTATCTACCTACCAACCCTCTAGCTGTATGGGCCAAATGAGTGATACAGAGCTGTTCCACAGTAAGGATTGGCCCCATAGGCCAGGATTAGGGCTCTGGGATCCCAGTGTTGCCTCTACCTGACCCTGCATGCTGGGGTTGGAGTTCTGCACTGCCCTACACACCCAACAGCATGCAGGGCCACAGCTTGCATGAACCCATGGACCAGATGACATTGTGCAAGGGGACAGATCTGGCTAAGGGCTGAACATCCCTGAATCATAGTAAAGATACCCATATTCTCCAAACACATAGTTGATGCATTTTACCAGAGAACAGCAGCCACTCAGTGATGTCATAACCAAATCAGTTGAGTGTCCAAGTCACAAGAGACTGCATGGAGCCATTACCCCAAATTTGGTCACGTTCCGCTTCATTAGTTATTCCTACCTAGCAGTCCGTTATTGGCCAGTCCAAACATATAAAAGTTATGCAGCTTCTGCCCAAGTCAGAGACCTCTGAGCATGCGACAGAGTAATCACGGAGAACTCTGTAGCGTGACCAAGGAAACTTGACGGACTGATCACCCACCAATATCTCCTCGTCACAGGGTCCTTTTGACGTACCCTCGTTATCCTGCAGGTTCCTTTTTGTTCAAAAACGCGTTTACTTAACCGTGGCAACACAAGCAAGCCACCTCGAGGCCTGCGCTGCCATTCCACACAGCGTAAATAAAATAACCTTTTAAAACCAATAAGCTATCTCGCCTCTCCATCACCGGCCTGCCTGATGTCCGATTAACTTAGCGGTCCTCTGGATGGCTCCAGCTGCCCGAGACAAGTGATAGCCAAGTGTTTCCCCCTGGTCTGTTGGAATGACATTAATATGCTGTGTTAATAGTAGTAATGCACAAGACCCAGCAAAATTGCTATACAGACCACAATATATTAAGATCTTTAGGTCTAACATGGGCAAGTAAGTTGTATGTGTTATTCCTTAAAGAAAATATACACAGCTCTGAGCTAAGCAACTCAGACAGCTCAGCTTCAGTAAGAACATGTGTCCCTCATATTCTGTCCTTCCTGTCCTTCCTTAAAATTCCACCCTATAACTCTGCAAGACTGAGACATATTTCTTACATTATTATACAGAAGCCAGTATCTCTGAAAGGAACTTATTGTAAACTGGATGTACAAACAACTTTCTTTCACAGGTCAACACAAAGCAATTCAGGAGCGTACAAGTAGGCAAAGAAGTCTGACAACTGACTTTTTCTTTACTTTTGTCATCTTAGCTGTGGAAATCTCATCCTGACCAGCTATCTAGCCAACTCCTGAAGAACAATACACATCTACCCCACATGCAAAACAAAGGAATCGGTCCCCATCAAATAAATGCATAGATCTCCAAGTTAATGCCCAGCATCTAGCTTTGTTATAAAGAAGAAAGCTACATGAATAATACATGTATACAGAAAATACAGTAACAGGCACAAAACATTTTCAAAATTATTACTGGTCTTCTAAACAAGTTTAAAAACAAAAAGCTCAACTTTTTCTTTAAGAAACTGAGGTTTAACAAACTAATATAGTAAAAGCTCCGTTATCTGACATGAGTGGAGGATGCTGAGCCAGTTACCTAAAAATGCTGGTTATTTAACAATACTGGAGCTGGGTAGGGGTGGGGGGAGGCTTGCATGCGGCAACAATAGTGCAGGGGGGGTAGATGGTGGCAGTGGCAGTGCAGTTCCAGTTAATAGACTATTTTGACTGGTAGAATGCCGGATAGCATGGATTTTACTGTATATTTCTACAAAGCTGTGGTCTAATAAAAATATACTAAAAAGACTGCTTTTAAATTTAGAATGACTTTCAGTGCAATTAAGGAATTTATAATACACCCTAAAATCCAGAACAACCTGGATAAATTGGATGGTCCAAAATCAATGAGATGAAATTCATCAAGGACAAACGCAGAGTCCTGCATTGGGGACAGAATGCTCACACACACAAATACAGATTAAGCAAGAATGGACTGGGCTGCAGTACTTCAGGGAAGAACCATGGGGTTACACTGGACCAAAGCTGAATGTGAGACAACAGGATGCTCTTGGTGCAAAAAACCCCCACCCAAAACAAAAAAACCCAAACCAACAGCACACTAAACTGTATTAACAGAAGTACTGCTACAAATCAAGGGAAGTAATTCTTTCACTCTGCAGAGCACTTATGAGGCCTCCCTAGTTGTAGTAATTTTGGGTCCCATACTTCAAGAAAGAGGAGAACAAAATGAAAAGAGTACAGTGGAGACTGACAAAAATTATTACAGTCTGAAAAAGATGACTTGTAAGGAAAGGCTGGAAGAACTAGGATTATTTAGTCTGAAGAAAAGTGAGGGGAGACATAGTAAGCCTGAAGAGAAATAATACCTAAAGGAAAATTATAAAGTGGATGGAGATCTATAGCCACAGAGAAATGTCTGAGACAGGAGTAATGGCCTAGAACTGAAACAGAGGAAATTTAGGTTGGAGACTTTAAAGAACTTCCTAAGTATGATGACAGTCAAACACTGTCACTACCTAATAAGATCATGGAATCTCTATTCCTTGAGATTTTAAAGAGCAGATTAGAAAGAGACTTGGCTGGGATGTCTAGTCAAGGACAATCCTGCTTTGAGCAGGGGGATGGACTACATGAACTCATGAGGTCCCTCCCTGCCAGCCTTACTTTCCCATGATCCTACTATATTTCAAAGTATGGATACACATAACAGACTGGTTTAAATGCAGTTTAAACCTGAAGCAGACAGACATACAAACCTGTTAAACCAGTTTAAACCCATCTGGACAGGTTCAAAAATGCACCTGAAAAAAGCTCTCAAAAGTACTTTTTTGGTTCACTGTGAACTGGTTTAATATTACATGTGGACAGCATGTGTTCTGTGAAAAGGGCCAGTCCTCCAGGCATTCAATATTGCATAGCTCCTCACCTCTATCTACTGCTTTAATTGGCCATTGGTACATGGTAAAAATTCTACTGAGCCTTTTTTAAAACCAATAAGCTCCCTTGCACTACCTGGTCAGTAAAAAACAGAATCATAGAAAATCAGAGTTGGGAGGGATCTCAGGAGGTCATCTAGTCCAACCCCCTGCTCAGAATAGGACCATCCCCAGCTAGATCATCCCAGTCAAAGCTTTGTCTAGCTGGGTTTTGAAAACCTCCAAGGATGGAGCTTCCACCATCTCTCTGGGTAACCTGTTCCAGTGTTTTACTACTTTCCTAGTGAGAAACTTCTTCCTAATATCTAACCTAAACTTCCCTTGCTGTAACTTGAAATCATTGCTCCTTGTTCTGTTATCTATCAGCACTAATAGTCTAGTTCCATTCTCTTTGGAACCATCCTTTAGGTAGTTGAAGACTCCTGTTAAATCCCTTATCAGTCTTCTCTTCTCCAGACTAAATATGCTCAGTTCCCTCAGCCTCTCCTCAGAAGTCATGTGCCCCAGCCCCTTTACCATTTGCACTGCCCTCAGCAAGACTTGCTCCAATTTATCCATTTCCTTTCTGTAATGGGGGACCCAAAACTGAACATGGTACTCTAGGTGTGGCTTCACTAGTGCTGAATAGAGGTAAATAATCACTTCCCTTGATCTGCTAGCAACACGCCTACCGATGTAGCCCAGGATGCCATTAGCCTTCCTGGCAACAAGAGCACAGTGTATGCTCATATTAAGCGTATTGTTTACTGTAACCCCCAAGTCCTTTTCTACAAAACTGCTGCCAAGCCAGTCAGCCCCTAGCCTGTATCAGTGCAGGGGACTGTTCTGTCCTAAGTGCAGGACTTTGCATTTGTCCTTATTGAACCTTAAGAGATTTCTTTTGATCCAGTCCTCCAATTTGTCTAGGTGTCTCTGAGTCCTAACCCTAGCCACCAGGGTATCTACTACTCTCCCCAGCTTGGTGTCATGTGCACTCTATGCCATCTTCCAAGTCATTGACATTAAACAAAACTAGCCCCAGGACTGACCTGTGGGGCACTACACTTGATACCAGCTGCCACCTAGACATGGAGCCATTGACTGCTACCCTCTGAACCTAATGATCCATCCGGTTTTCTATCCACCTTACAGCCCATTCATCCAGCCCGTACTTCCTTAGCTTGCCTCCAAAAATGTTGTGGGAGATCATATCAAAGCCTAGCTAAAGTCAAGGTATACCACATCCACTGGTCTCCCTGAATCTACAGATCCAGTAGTCTCATCATAGAAGGTAATCCGATTGGTCAGGCATGACTTGGCTTTGGTGAATCCATGCCGACTGTTCCTAATCACTTTCTTCTCCTCCAAGTGCTTAGAAACGGATTCCTTGAGGATCTGCTTCATGACTTGTCCAGCGACTGAGGTAAGGCTGACTGGTTTGCAGTTCCCTTGATCCTTCTTTTTTTCTCTTAAATATGGGCACTATCTTTGCCCTTTTCCAATGATCCAGGACTTATCCCTATCACCATGAGTTGTCAAAGATCACTATCAGTGATACCAGTGGCTCTGCAATCACATAGGCTTCCATAGCTCCCTTGTGTACAGCTTGTCCAGACCCATGGATTTGGATCTTTCTAACAACCATCCACAATGCACCACACTGCCTAACTCTTTAGGTGTTTGGTTTTCAGAGTTTAATTCACAGCCCCAAATCAGATAGCTAAGCTCCAGGTACAGTGCTTGAAAAGGACTCGAGCACCTCAGACTGGGATACTGAACAGCCAAAATGCAGAGGTATACTGGTGCTGCCCAGTTTGAGCAAGAGGAATTTTCTTCTTCTCAAAATTTGCACATTTAAATTTGACTGCGGGAAGTGCCTATGCTATGTACTGGGATGCATAGAGGAGCACCTTTGGCCTAAATGCTTACGTTTATTGCTTTCAAAAATTGGGAGGGTGGAGGGAGAAGGGGGTACTGTTAACACCTACAAAGAGGTATCATAACAAGATTAATTATACCTAAGAGATGCATGACTGCAGTCCAGCAACTAAGAAAAAACGGATAATCTTCCGAGATCCCCTGTAGCACCACAATACACCCCAAAAGATCTGGCAACACCAACACCAGAAGCAGTGGCCATGCAGAATATTGAGAGCAGACCATATAAAAAGGTTGGACTGGAGATACGGTGACAAAAATATAAAGAGGAAGAAGCAGGAGACTGGGAAACACACTTGGGAAGGGGGAATCCTAGGTAGTTTCTGCTCCCTATGCTGTTTAATGTAAAATGCGTAAACATTTTATCTAATGACTTTTTAAGTCACCTTCATATACAAATAATATTTTATGTACACACTGCTTACATTAATGATTTCTCCAACATAAAAATCTTGATTGGAAATACTTAGTTCTCACCATCCCTCCTTCAATCCACCAAAAACAATTTTTTTTAACTTAATCAACACTGTGCCAAGGACTACAAGTCAAAAGTGCTGGTAACTTCTGAAACAGAAGAGTTGGGAAGATTTTTAAACATAGCAATAATTGACTAAGGGCGCTGATAAACATGAAAAAAACAAAACAAAACAAAAACAGGACTTTACCAGAAGAGAAAGTATGTTAGTTTGACCCAGCTCTCCAGCATCTGAGAGCTAGGTCAAACTAACGCGATGCCATTTCTGGGCATGTGCTGTCCTCAGCGCAGAGGTATGCTGAGCTGAAAGTAAAGCAGTGTTTGTTGGGGGGGCACATCTGTAAGCAGCCTTAATGACTATAAATGATGAACTTCGCTGTGTATGTGCCTCAGAGTGCCCCACAAGAAGGTACTTGCTTGGGACCACTGTAGCCTTGTCTGGGCTTCACGTACCCCTAAAGCCCCTAAAGCCAGCCCAGAGGACAACTTTCAGCACCTGAGGGAGCCCAAGCTCCTTCCCACTCTGAGATGCTGGCTACCCAGGCCCTAACTGTCCCTGGTTGCCTGTGGTCCTGATCCAAAGAGCTAGCTTCCAGTTCAGCTCATGACAGAAGGACTTTCTTTTTTGCTGGGGAGAATACATGCAACTCAAAATTTGAAACACCAAAAGACAGACGCTCTTCAACAAAAGCATTTTATGGAGCACAGACTACCCAGCCAGAGGTTCTTTGGCCTCAAAGAGTTAAGCAGTCCCCATTCCAGCCTGCATAGCCCTGAGCACCCCAAAGTTTCCCCTCCAGTCTACCCAGTCAAGTCTGCACTGCTGATCTCTTGTCTTCACACACTCCTGCACCAGCCAGACTCTTTGTTCACTGTCATGTCCACTGTCATGCTTCTTTCTGCATCATCTCTTTGATACTCCCCAGATATAATCTCTAGAGGATGACTAGAGCAAGCTTCAGTATCAATACACAAGTTGAAGCTTCAGCATCAATATGGCTATTCAGGTGCTTGTAGATGGATGCATCTTGCCGCATAAGCCAGGAACTCTGACTGCATCCTTAACCCATTCTCCCCACCCTGCATAAATTGACCAAGGAAATCTGCAGTACAAAACACTTGTAAGCCCCTCTGAAGCACTGATCAATGTATATATTGTACACACACACACACACATGCTCCTGGTGCTGCATGAGCCCCAGGCTGCTAGCAGGAAGCCACAGACAAGAGGCGGGAGATGCAGCTAAGGCACTGGGGGGTACGGCTCAGCTGCAGAGCCACAGTTTCCCCTTGCCCCCACAGGCAGGGGCTAGGGCTGCAAATGGATCCAGAGCTATGGACCTCTCCCGTGTCCAGATCCTGCCACAGGGAGAGAGGGAAGGAGGAAGAGAGGGAGGTGCCAGACCCCCACACAGGGGTCAGGCAGGACACAGTGGGTCCCAGCCTCCTTGAAGTGGCAGGACCCAGACAGGGTAACAGACTCCCTGCACTCCTGTTATGCTTGTGTTGCTGTGGCCTGGATCTGGAAGACTGTTCCACGCTGTCAGGCTGGGTCCTCCCCAGCTCACCCCAGGGGAAGGAGTGGTCTGTCAAGCATGCTGCATACTTCCCTCTGCACTGGGGCCACATGGAGCCTGGCCCAGCCTTTAGGTGGGGTTAAATGCACAGCTGGCTTGGTTTAAGATGCTGCTACAGCTGGAGCAGGTGGCGCCAGGTCTAAGGGGTCGCTGTGGTCCCAGGGCATTCCTGAGGGGTGGTGGCACAGCAGCTTCGGCCTGGGAGGCTGCTGTTGCAGCCCTAACACTGCCCCCAGGGTCTCTGCTGCACTGCTTTGCTATGGTGCTGCCCCATATGAATGCCCTGGGGCCATGGCCACGGCATGAGGGGCTGGCAGTGACTCCTCAAACCCAGTGCCATGTGCTCCAGCTGCCACAGTGCCTCCTCAGGCCGAGCCAGCCATGTGCTCAGCCCCACCTCAGGGTTGGGCCAGGCCCTGGGAGGCTCCAGCACCACAAGTGGGAGGGGGAAAGATGCAGCACACCCAGCAGAGACTGCCCCACCGGAACCAGACCCCCATTCCCTGGGGCGAGCTAGAGAGGGCCTCACCTCGCAACACAGAGAAGCCCTCCAAGTACAAGCCGTGGCAGCACAAGTACGGTGGGACACGCAGGGAACCTGTTACCCTGCCCTGGTCCAGCCACTGCAAGGAGCCAGGCAGACCTGCCACGGGGCCAGGATTCTCACTGCTACAACAGGAAAGCCCCTGCAACTGACCTGAGTGGGGGGGCCTGGCACATCGCCGTGACAGGGGGATCTGGGGAGAAGACAGGTCCTCAGTGCCAGGACAGTGCCCCCTAGTAGGTCAGCCATGCTCACCACCCCCTGCCCACGACTCCCTCTCCAGTATGAACTCATTTAATATAAAAATATTACAATAAAATGCAGTCTACCACAATATGTATTCAAAATACTTAAGTTGTTTTGATCTCCTGCAAATCCATCAGGTTAGTCTCACTGTTTCAGGCCCTTTAGTGAGAGAAGACTATTCTTTAGGGATTTCAAACTGGACTTTAGTTGTTATGGCATTTACTATACATTTGCAAACCATACAGCAATGCCTGCTTGTGTAAATTTTTATGTTATTTCATTTTCTGGTTACTGATTTGGTGGGCCACAGCCACAAAAAGTTTACATAATATAAAAACAGCTTTAAAAGAAACAAAAAACTGTCCCAATTTCTATAACTCACAACTGCTGAAGTCAGAATGCAAGCGTACACCTAAGAGTAGCAGCAGGCCAATAACACCTATAGACAGTAGCTCTGAATGAAGTCAAATCTCACATTTTTGAACAAGCATCAGCTTGTCTCATTTTCTATAGGAGAGATCAGCAATGTTTTCTGGTGGGGAGCCAGAAAGATTGAACTCAGATCTGAAGTGGGTCTAATAGGACCCACCTACTTTCCCTGCTTCTCCCTGTTGCTTGGTTGTAGCACGGTGCTGCGAGAGATTCTCTCTTTTGAAGCCCCCGGTGTGCAGCTGTGCCACAGCATGGATTGAGTTCCTCGCTGCCAAATGTTGCTGAAGCCACAGCTCCAGAAGCCAAATCCAGCCCACAGGCTGCTGTCCCAATTCTACACAATGGAAGTGTCAATCATTTTTCATGTTAAGCATATGTGCAGGACAGAACTCTCAAAAGCAGACACTGACAAGAGTAGTTGCTGATTATGTACTGCCATCTAGCAATTTTTTCATACAAGTTTAGTTTATCCACAGAACTGCCTTGAAATTATCCACATATCTACTTTGAATACCCATGATGGTACTCCATTAGACAAATGAAGCATCAAAAACAAAAAAACCCTTGCTGTAATACATTTAATTTTCTATTTTTTCCTTCCTTTTTGTGTGTTCTAAGCAATGCACTCAAAATACTGTAATTCTGAAAGTTTTCAGGCATCAATATATGGGCAGATAATGACAAAGTGTCTTTTCAATATAAAAATAACCTTGCAAAATAACGTACAAGGAACACAAGAGACCTCTTGCATCATTTAACTTTACTTCTCTGCCTTTGTAGCCATCACATAATAAACTTACCTAACTTCACCTTAAAGCAAGCAAGCAAGCAAACAAACCTCTCAGTTTCTTGTCTCTTCTATACCAATAGAAAGGTATTCCATATGCTGGCTATTCTAACAGGTGGGAACTTTCTTATTTTCATCCTACTTTTGAAACTGAACCGGCTGCAGAAACACAGTAAAAGCACTCATGAGTTGGCTATAAATTAACAGAACAAAGGTTTTACTCGATTCCCTACATGGTTTTATTTTTATAGCATTTCTTGTGTCTTACGAAAAGGGGAATATTAATTTCCTAGTACTACACATGAAAAGTATTCTGTTTTCCTACGCAATTCTCAAATATCACACTCACTCATATCTTTCATGTTGCTTCGATTTTCTATCAAACTTTTCCCCAGCCATCCAACACACTAGAATCCATGCGAATCAATATGTGGAATTTTGTTCTGTCACTCAAAATACAGAAATAGGATTTCAAGAAGAAACACCACCCATGTAAAAGCACTAGAAGCCTGGTGAGTTAAGGCAGTGATTCTCAACCAGTGTGCTAAAAGATCCTTTTGAGGATGTCACACAATATTAGCAATGTAAGCCATGTAAACAATACATGATTCAAAAAAAACAAAACAAAACAAAACAAAAAAATCAAACCCATAGAGTCAAAAGATTCTGACCTGTTTTTGTCTTTAGAGTTCTTTGGGACAGAAAAAATCTCTCTTATTTTTCTGTGGTCAAAAATGGGTGAAAGTGAAAAGCTGGCATTTTATAAGGGGCGTCTTGAGTCTAAAAATATTGTGCTCATTCTCCACCTTCAGTATCACTATTAAAGAAGGATGCTTAATTTCAAGAATACACACGATCACATTCTTAAGCACTTTCCAAATTCAGGGATGTTGTCAAGATCTTCTGTAAACTGCATATCAACATTCAATTTCTGACTACAGTAATAGTAACTACAGAGAAGATAATGGCTCAAAATTAATTTTGAAACTGAATGATTGTAAATCAAAATTCACAGAATATTAAAGATTACTAAAACAAACTGTTTGCCACTGTTTTAAACTAGTCATATTCAACGAAAATTATAACAACATTCTTTAAAAGCCTAGTTTTCTCCTATACAAATAAAATAGAAGCACAATCATTAGTTGAATTATACCTCTGAAAATCATGTAAAAAATGCTGCAAGTCACAGAACATGTCTATACATATAACAGATAATTTTGAGAAATATTATGCCATAGACAAGAAAAAACAACTAATGATATAATCTGAAACCACTATGAATAGTATATCTATGTTTAAATTTTTTGTCATGTTTTAATGATTATATATGCTAGTTTAGAAATGACATGCTTATAGATGGTCTTGTTTAAAACATATCCTTACTGTCTTATGCCAAGGTATAACTATAGGGGTCTCTAATCTAACTACTGTGCACACAATTTCTTGTCAATGAGTACTTTAAATTTAGCTTAGCACACTTATTAAGAGGTGCAGACTGAAACACAAGTGCTGTTGAGTTAGTAATATACTAGAAATTCAGCTTTTCTCAGCTGCTCTCGTGCAGACACCATTTCTACCTGAGCTTGGGTAGGAGTTAACTCAAGCAGACACTGTAAGTAAAGGCAGTGCCCTAGATGACAGCTAAGTTTAGCAGTGTACATATCCTGTTTATGTTAGACTTCAAAATATGGTAATAATTAAAATATAGCTAAATATCAGAGCAGAAGATATACACAGGAGGAAGCATATAGCCAATCCAAATTATCACTATATTTTGGCATGTACTTGCTTGGTTTGGGTTTATGTTTATTTGCTTGCTTGCTAAATGACTTCTTGTGGCTTACTGCCTACAATAGATATTATCTCCATTATTAATAACTGCTTTTTGGTAAGAATATGACAATTTGCTAATGTGGAAATATTCTTTATAGTATGATCACTTTTAGCATAGTATCTAGTGATGTTGTAGTCCTCTGGAACAATTTCACATTAAGTTAAACAGCAGAAGTGAAAAAATGATCACATGAAGGACTATCAAGCCATAATTTATTTTCAACCATTCTTTGCTTTGATAAACAAACAAACAAACAAAAACAAACACACAAGGTTTCAAAAGGACAAAGGGAAGCTGCTTTGCCTTTCATTATCTAGAATGGTCATACAGATTATCTATTTCATGGCAGTTAAATAAGGCTGGTAGATACACGCTGGAGGTAGGAAATAACTATCATTTATGAAAGGACTGGATCAAGACTGCAGGGCTTCTTGGAGACCAGGCTTGGCTGCCATATAGCCCACCAAGGCATTTTCTGTGGCCCGCGGTGCTGCGATGGGAACCCCCTTGTCCCTCCCCCAGCCTTCCAGCAGCTTCCTAACGGCTGCTGAAGGGCTGGGGAAAGGACAAGATTACCATATACACGGTGTAAGTGTGGCGTGGCCCAGCCTGGCTGGGTCCCTCGCAGGGCTGGACTCCACCTCTGCTGGGGGCGCTGACTGCAGCTGCTGAACAACCCTACCTGCTGGAGGGGAGGATGCGCGTCTGGGAGCACCCATGCTCCTGCCCCTGCCTCCCTGCCCCCGTGCCAATGCCCTGTGATGCCAGAGCTGCCCTGCGTGGGAAGCCAAGCAGAGGCCACTGGCACTGCCGGCCTGCACCTGCCTCCTCGCCAGCCTTGCTGCCCTGCCCCACAGCAAGGCGGCATCTGCTCCCCCGGCTAGTCTCCCGTTGGGCACTGCAGCTCTCCAGTCTCAGCCACCTGTGCGTGAGGCCCTGAGTCCCAAGGGGGCCACTTCTCATGTGCTGCTGGGGATGGGAGGCGGCACGGGCACACGTGACCACCATGGCAGTGAAGTGGGCAGTGGCGGAGCAGAGGGCACCTTTCCCGCACATCCCAGGGAAGCTGTGGCTGGGAGGACGAGGAGCCCAGACTGGGGCTCCTGCACGTGGCAGCAGCTCACCCTGCCCCACTCCGTGCCCTGCTGCAGCTGTGGCCACGCCCAGCTGAGCCACAAGCCTCTCTTGCAGCCTCTCAGATGCACTGAAGAGCCCTTGCTCCCTTCTCCCTCCCCTCCTGCCTGCCCCTTGCAAGGTAGTGAGCGGCAGAGGCTGCAAAGTGCCATGCAGGTGTCTCCTGCCAAGATGCATCCCTCCACCTTTGATTAGTTTCTACTTTGGCTGTTATCTTTTCTACATCTGATCTGTTGATTTGTATTATGCGTCTTTCATTACTCAACAGTGTTTATTTTAGTCAAGTGTTTAGTATTATTTCATTGATGCTTTTATATTGTTTTTATTTTGCATTTTAGTCACATTTCAAGGCCCGTTTCATTGTCACTTGCTGCAACTTCATTGATGTCAAAGGTCACGTGACATCACTTTCTGAAGTGACACCGCTTCCTGTGAGGTCTTTGAATATGGCTTGCCGGCCCACTGGGTGATAAGAAGCTCGTTATCTGGCCCCACATTCGAAAAGGTTGGATACCCTGTTGTAGACCAACCCATCTCTGGTGGCTGAGTGGAGGTTGCGTTAGCACAGCTTCAGAATTTAGGAAGCAAACGCTGCCACTGATCATCCCCCTTTTTCCTCTGCAGTCAACCTGAGTCACTACTGATGACCAACTATTTCAAACTTGGTGATGGACAAAAGAGGCAGCAGCAATGTTTGCCCCCCTCTCCAGGTTCTAGACTCACACCAACACAGCAGCTCTAGCAGCTCTGTTGACAAGCCCTGCAGGCCACCAGCTGGACCAACTCTGAGTTATGAGAATTATTGTTTTTACCATAAATACAGTAGTACATTCCTTTCTGTGGTTTCATTTACCTTTGTACAATGGTGCCTTATTCTGCCTCCAGTACTGGAATAAGCAATATCAATATAAACATTAGCCTTTGATGGGAAGGATGAAATATAAATCCAATAAATAAATAAACAATTTGTGCAAGTAAAACAGGCCCCAAAATGTCAAAGTCTGGACACTAAAAGCTGTACGACTTATGTGTATTAAATAAGCCATAAAATCTGACAATGAATGAAGATTTGGAGCTTTTCATCACTTATACATCTTTATCATTTGTCAGTTTTTCCTCCACCTAAAACTACAAATACCAAATTGAAAAATCCATGACAAAGATCAACTAAGATGACTGAGAATATCAACTCAAGTTATTGATAAATACTGCCCTCTCAATGCAAAGGAAGAATTAGCATGGTGAAAAGAATTTCAGAGAGGAAAAAAAAAAATCACCATCCTCAAGCTACTCAATACAAGATCATTTTCCCATACTGAACATTGGCAGTTTAGTTATTACCTTAAGTATAAACAGAAGTCACTATTACACAAAGGTAATTAAAAATACTCAAAAGCTTATAATATTGTAATTATGCGACATGCGGTCATCAAGCAGTTTCAGCTTCGACTCCAAGAAGTGTATCCAGAACATTGTTCTGTGAGCCATAAATATATACGTTGTCTGCGCCAGTGTTTCATGGGGACTGAGACTAACAACCAGATCATAACTTGGGAGGAAGGGAGAAAAGGAAAGGAATGAGTGATAACTAAGAAAGCTCTCTTTGAAAACTTGACTGATTTTTGATAAGCAGGCACACAATTTTTAATACATTCGGTTAAGAAACACGCTGAAGGAAGTTTTTCCAAACCTTTACTTTGAATCTATATAAGATTGAAAGCTTCTATTTATTCTAACCAGTTTATTCTGACAAAAAAATGCTTATGTTAATGGTCTACAGTAATTCCTGTTACAACTATAAACCAACACATTCTGTTTAAGACACTTATCTGAAAGTGCAATCTGAAGAAAATCAGTAACTTTAAAAACTTACCATGTAAAACTATATTTTAGAGTTGCACTACTACATCCAATTACAGAAAGGTAAAAGCAGTTAAAGCATGTTCAAATTGGATTAGACTGGTTGACTAAAATTCTTCAAAAAATTTTACTTTACAACTGTTCTGGAAATCTTTTTTCACATGCACTCTACTTACATGACCTATACTGTTCAGCAGGGCACCATACTAATGACATAAAATGACAGCTGTCATAAGAACTGCCATACGGGTCAGATGAAAGGTCCATCTAACCTTGAATTCATCTGTAACCCCACAAAAATCTGGGACTTCATGGTTAATCTCCTCTAGCCCTAGAGAAGCTGTCCATCAGGCCAAGAAGAATGATCCTGGCTAGAGGGAACCTAGGCAACTACAGGGCTGTCTTCCTTGCCCTTGTCTATGCATGTCTCCAAGCATACTTTCACTGGGCAGCATCCACTGGCTCCTTATATACGTTCAAGAGGAAGTGAGTGTTAGACAGAATTCTCTGCTCAAGTGTTCTCCATTGATATTACAGCTCAGCAATTCTCAGCCAAGGTACCACAGGAGAGGAAAATATTAGCACCGTAAGGTGTGGACACGCACACATGCACGTGCACACACAAAATAAAGCCAGAGATTTCAAGTAGGAATCCATAATTTTTGGTAGTCAAAATATGACTAAAAAGTTAGAGGTGGCATTTCCAAGGGGTGCCTTGAGTATAACAAAGGATGCCTTAAGTCTAAAAAGGCTGAGCACCACTACTGTAGTTACAGGCACGTAATCAGCACTCTCATTTATCATTATATTTCCCCAAAAAGTTTGCAGCATATGTCTAGCCATTTTTTGGGGGGAGGCGGCTCAGTTTCCAGTAGCCCTAGGCCTCATGTCACTGTACAACAAATAGGCCTGTCTCTGAAAGGGAAAAGCAGTGGCTGCTGTATATGAAGAGTCTAAGACACAGGGCATCGTTGTTCCATCCCCAGCAATGTATTCCCAGTTATCAGAAGTCATAGGGTTAGGGGTACCTTAAGGATCAGACTGCATCCCTGACTGTTTTAACAGACTCATGTACCTATCATTAATAAAAAGTTTGAACCTGATTAGACCACTGGTCTCCAGTGTTGCAAGTGGATAGACAACTGGCTTAGTAGTCATAAGTTACTATAAATGGATCTGTGTTAGAATGGCAGGAGGTTTCAAGTGGAGTTGGATAGAGGTCTGATCTGGATCCAGTGCTGTTCAATGTGCTTATTATTTATTACTGTGCTTATTATTATTTATTTGGATGTCAAAATAGAGATATTCCTGACCAAATTTGCAGAAAAGAAATATGCACACACATTAGAGGACAAGAAAATTCAGAAAGATGTTGGAATTGGTAAGTGTGACGGCGCCGGGCCGTCCCTAGGGACCCGAGAGGGACCCCTGGGGGCGAAAGGAGGTGCAGGAGACTCACCAGGGACGGGGGCGCAGGGGGACGACGAACTGCACCAGCTGCAGCAAACACCGGCGCAGCCGCGCGAGCCGCGCCTCCTCCGCTCGTTTAAGCGATTAGCGCTAACGAGCCGGGGGAGGGAACCAATCGCAGCGTCCGACATGGCCGCCGCGGGAAGGTTGAAAAACGGCGGCACGGCGGGCTGCGAGGAGGCGGCGGGAAGGAGAGAGCGAGAGCGAGAAAGAGAAGGAGAGAGAGAAAGAGAGTGAAAGCAAAAGCGAAAGCAACAGCAACAGCTAGAGCAGGAGCCGAGGAGCGGGTCGCAGCAGGAGGACGCTGCAGCTCCGAAGAGCTCCGGCTGGCCGTGGCCCGAAGGTCCACAGGAGCGGGACGGAATAGATCCCGCTTG
>JAGPOW010003395.1:56638335-56651565 GCA_030014935.1 Caiman crocodilus
TACCCCGCAGGCGGACCCCCAGCAGTAGGAATAACACCACTGAACATCCTCCCTTTACATTTCTGGAAACATCAAAGTCGTGGCGGGCGAGACAAAGGGGTAAGGGGCAACCTGCAGGAGTTACCCACGACCAGGGGACTAACCGCAGTCACAGTAAGCCAAAGGCAACAGGATGAAGTTCACTACAAAAAAATGCAAAGTGCTGTACCTTGGAAAGAATAATCAAAAAGCACACATGGAAATGGGAGAAAAGTAGCTGGATGGTAGCCATATGGAGAAGGATCCTTGAGTGTTAGGGAACCACAGACTCAATACAAGTCTATAAGGCAGTACAGTTACAAAAAGACAAATTTGATTCTTGGCTGCATCAACTGGACTATTAGGTATCAAAAACACAGAAGCTGATAGAGCCATTCTACTTGGCACTGGTTAGGCATTGTCTAGCACTGCATACAGTTTTGGGTTCCATATTTTTAAAAAGGACATGGCAAAGTTAGAGAGGGTCCAAGGGCAGGTAACAAAAACAGTGAGCTTGGAAAACAAGCCTTATGAGGAGCAACTGAGACAAATAAGCGTGTTCCACTTGCAAAAAAGTCACCAGGGGTGCACCAATACATCAGTCCTATATCAGATCAGCACCAATATAAGGAAAATTAACAGTATTGGCAATCAGCCTTTTTTTGGCTGTTGTGGCTGATAATGTGGCTAATAAATGCCCCATGCATGCACACAGCCACAGCACAGTGCAGCATGTAAGGTAGCTAAGAGCGCAGCCCCCCAGCATGGAGAGCAGCATCGGGATGGTAAGTCTGTTGTGGGGGAAAAGGTAGGGGGAGGGAAGTGGCATGGAGGGGCAGATAGAGGCCCCCATGGTGAGGGAGGGAGTAGGGCTGGGACAGGCACTGCCTAGCCAGGGCACAGGATGGAGCCATGAGCATCTTGTTTGAAGGGCATGCTCCCACTGCTATGTGTACCTCGTGAAGGCATGGGGGGCATGTGCCTCCAGATCTGCATGTGGGGCAAGGGTGGGGTGCTGTTGTCCTTGATATTTTTGGGAACTCCACCTGGTAGCTGCACAAGAGGCTTGTTTGTGTTTGAAATAGGCTGGATGGACACTCATCTAGGATGATTTAGATTGGAATAATCCTGCCTTGAGCAGGGGTTTGGACTAGATAGCCTCCCAAGATCCCTTCTAGCCCTATTCTTCTGTTTTGATGAATGACAAAAATATCTGAACTTCAAAACCTTTGAGAGATTTAAAAAATGTTGTATTAAGTGCTTCTAGGAAAATACAAAACAAAAGGATAAGAGCATAATCAGGAGGAGTACTGACTCTGAAGCAAACAACAATACCCATTCAAAAGTAAATACAACACAAAGTCTTACAGCAAATAAATGTATTGTATGATCATTATTAATTATGATACCTACAATTTGTGTAGTTAGAGTCCCCAAATTTAAAAAAATGTTTAAAGAAAAGCAGTTTATAAATCTCCCTTCTTCCAAAAAGCATTTTTCAAAACATGGGTTAGTACTGCTAGTCAGCTCACCTTAGAGATAAGGATAGAAACAGGAAGAGGAAGGGAAAGAGAAATGCAAATGACAACAAAATTGGATGACTGAGGACCTCACTTAAAAAGCCAACTAAGCCTTCTGCTGTTCTGACAGAGCTCTTACAACCAGTGTCTCCTTACAATTGCCAAAACATATTTGAATGTCAGCAGTTACAAATGAATCTAAAGGAGATATTTTATTTACCTCAACAGCCATAAAATGAAATGAAAGTTTAAAGTCTATTCCCCACCCAAAAACCAAAAGACCCAAAGAAACCTCCTGTCATATTTTAATTTGTGGAACAGTTTTTTGTTTAGCTATTAGGAGAAGAGAGCCAAATACTGTTTGTACAATTAGTTCAATCAGTAGAATCTGTTTCCACCACCTCCTGAACACAGGAGAGAGCTGTCCATCTGGTAAGCAGCAACTGCTCATGCAATTTTTCTTTTTTGTTCCCCAGAGTATATATTAATTTGTTTACCAAATTAAAATTTTACTTGGCAGAAACCAGATAAAATCCTTTTTAAGAACACTTATTTGACTTGCAGTTAGGTAACTAGTAGTTAGGTAATCTACTAATTCAATTAAACAATATACATGCTAGCACAGATAGAAAAGCATCTTTTCTTCCTTACCAGATCAAGAGCTAGGGATAGAATTCCTTAAAAATTCATTTCCCCCCTTTACCCTGTGTAGATCCATGAAAAATACAGTCATTCGTCATTATTTCAAAAGGTGCCTTAACAGCAAGGCTTCATAGCTCGAACTTTTCCATGCTGCATATATCCTCATTATGTATATTACATACAATCTGTATGGAATAGCAATTTCCACAGCACTGTAGCTGCAAACTCCTGGAACTGATTATCTTACAGAGAATTATGCCAATGGTAGAACAGTTTTTGAGCAATGAGGCAGTAGGTTTCAAACTAAATCAAATCACCAGTCACCAAGTGGAAGCACTGACAAAATACATTGAGAATGAATTTGAAAAACAATTAGAAGATAAAATACTGGAGCTACCCTTCTTCAGCGTTCAGTAGCTATGAGGTTACCTGGCATACTAGACTGCTGTACAGTAGAACCACATCACTCCTATCCGGCTTAATTTAAATTAGGCTGCCAAGTGAAGGTCAAGCTGTGCAGCTTTTTTGCTTAGGCATTTAATTCAAAAGTGCTGCTTCTCCGCTCAGCTGAAATTCATCAGTGGTCCTCCCCACAGATCAGAAAAGCTGCACCATTTGAAACAAAGGTGCAGCAAACAGCTGGAGGATCTCAGTGGTCCAGTGCAAGTGTCTGCTGTGACTGAAAATAATTCCAGGCTGGTTCCCACACCCTCATATTCACAAGGGCTACAAAGCCTAATTCTACAAAATTCCCAGGTTCTACAGTACAAGATTCAAGAATTCTTCCTGGATAGGCATTTATGTGCAAGTCAGCTACTGCTCTGAAGAATATATTTACTTGCGACTCCACACCACAAAATTAGAAATTGAAGATTTTAGAAAAAACAAACAACACACAGTGCTATAGATTTTATTTAATATATTTGCCAATGACCTGTCACTGTCTCTAGGATGTTTGCATATACTGACTGTAGCTACTTGTTCTTAAACAACTTCAATTTCCAAATAACTTCACTGAAAGGAACCTGAACAGTACATGACTGTCACAGGCAACAACTGGAAGAAACTGAGACTGAAATCAAGCACAAAGATCTTACTAACGTGATTCCATTTATACCAGGAGTTGTCAACCTGTAAGAATAGACCTTTCATGGACCATGGAGAGGACAGGCAGTACCACCAGGGAGCGGGATTGGGCAGAGAGCAGAGCAGCAGATTGGGTAGGGGAAGGGAGCAGAGTGGCACTCAGGGAGAGTCCAAGGCTAATTTGTAAAAAAGGCCAGCCCCCACAACTGCCTTACATTCACACCATGCTTATAGCTAACTTGAAGTTAGAGGTGCACTGATACATTGGTCAGATATCAGATTGGCACTGACGTAAACGAAGTTTGCTATATCAGAAATCAGCCTGATGTAGCCGATAATTTGTCCGATAAATGCCTGTGCACACACGCAGCCACAGTACAGCAGGTAGGCAGTGAGGAGCAGAGCTGGCTCTGCCTGCAGCTGGTAAATCTGATGTGGTAGAAGGAGAGGGGGAAGGAGTGTGGGAAAGCAGATCAAGGCCCCTGCAGTTTGGAAGGGTGTAGGCCTGGGGTTGGGGCAGAGGCTGCCTAACCAAGGCTGGGATGGGACAGAGGTGCAGCTTTTTGGGGGGCACAGGAAGGGAGGGTGGCTTCCACCACTGCGCATGGCTTGTCCACTGCTTGTCTGGCAGCTCCAGCCACCCATCTGGGAAGGCAAGGGATGGGGAGGGGAAGCATGTGCCCCCAGAACTGGGTGAGGCAGGGCAGGCTGTGGCCAGGCTCTTCCCAGCCAGGCAGATCTGAGGGCATATGCCCCCCCAACCCCCCTACATGCCCTCCCAGATGAGTGGCAAGAGCCAACAAACAAGGACCAGATGAACACGTGCACTGGTGGGAGCCATTACCTTCTCACACGCCCCCCCCACCGCAGCGAGTCGCTCCTCCATCCTGTGTCAACCCTGGCCCAGGCCCCAGCCTGCAGCTGCAGCCCATGTTGTACCATGCAGATCCAGGGGGGAGGGGGTGGGGAACACCACACCCCTCAGACAAGCCACTTACAGCTCTGTCCCACCCCACTCCCTCCCTTATTGCAGGGGACTTGATCTGCATCCCCCCCCACACACACATCCCTTCCCTTCCACCATACCAGATTTACCAGCTGGACTCAGATCTTCAAGCTGAAGAGCTGCGTAATGGAAATCAGATCGGTATCAGCTGATATGCCTCCTTAAAAATTGGCTATTGGTATCAGCCCCAAAAATCTCTATAGGTGCACCCCTACTTGAAGTTACTATCTTTTTTGGATGTTTAACGGGCGATACACATCAAAGTTAGTGTAAAGAAGAGGATCACCCTAGATCACTCACACATGGAGTAGTAACAGAACCCAAAACTAGGGCAAAAGATCAAGAAGAGAAACTATCTCCTGAGCAAACAACACAAACTATCCGAGGAGAACATGCACTAAAATTGTTTTGGGTCCTGTTACTACTTTGCCACTGCAGGAGTTGAGAATGGCAGCAGGCCCAGACACGCTTATCTACTCGCACCACAAAACATTAAACACACAACTCAGTTACATTCCATGGCCTGATTAAAGCTAGAATGAGAGATCCTAAATTCCACAGTACCTATTCACCTTCTTCTGTAGGAACCTTATCTTGCAGTTGTATCCAGTAACCTATGTAGCACACCTACAATGTAGTTCGTTACAAAGAAAATCAACCAGAACAACTATAGTGAAATAACTATTTGGAAGTAACAGGGTTTTATTCCAGAATAATTATTTCATTTCCAAAGCCGATTTGTTTTGGAATCAGAGTAATTGTTCCAAAATATAATCTCTTGTTTCAGAATAGAGTGTCCACACAGATACTTGCATCAGAATAGTTCAATTATATTGGAATTCATTATTCTGCTGTAACTATAAGAGAAATTCCCTCCATGCAGAGAAAGATTGCCTGGACTATTCTGTATGTTAAAGCAGCATTTCCCAACCAGTGTGCCGTGGCACAAAGGTCTGCCACCAGAAATGAACAGGTTTTTGCCATGGCAATGAGCTACAATAGGTATGAGGATGGGGAGTGCCTTAACAGGTATGCCACTGAAAATTGTTATTAACATAAGTATGCCTTGGGCTGGAAAAGGTTGCGAAACCATGTTAAAGTGAAACACAGTCTGTATGTACTTATCCAATTTAATGCTCATAAAGTACAAAGGCTGTACTAGCAGCCCTGAAGCTCAGAACCCTAGAAGCCTTGGAAATGGGCACTAAGCAATTACAAAGCTACTAGAACACTACAGCACTAATAAACAGCACTGTAAGCAATGCTCCTGAAGAACATAGCAATCAGTGCTCCAGAACTGACTAGCTTTCTTATTTTCAAGGCTTCTAATACTCAGTTTCAGGGTTCTATTAGATGCTTTGAAAACAGGGAAACAGCAGCCAGCCAGGAAGCAGTCCCACCACTTTCAAGCTTCTAGCAACAGCACTTTGACAGTTGTTTTTCCTTCACTGTTTCTGGTGGTGTTAAACAGGGTATGAATACCTTTCCAAGTAGTCATGCTTACTGTATTGTATCCATGTAGTTAAGCATAGTAAAATTAAGGTACAAAGCATATTGTGCAGATGAAATATACCACACACTTAAACTGTTTCGGCATTCAACAAACATGTGAATAACTGGATGAATATAACATCATCCTACTCTGTAAGCACAGAAGTAAAGTATCCATTAGAGGGGTGGCAATGTCCAGCCACCCCTCTGGCAATGTCCAGCCTGCAGGCCAGATCAGGCCTGTGGCAGACTCCATTTCCCAGCAGCCCCAACCCATTTTACTGTGGACAGTTTCCATGGAGATCCCAGGAGCAGAGGGCCATGACAGCACAGGACCAAGGTTCCAAAGAGACTGGCCCAAGCAGTGCTGGCAGGGTGCGCAGCTCAGTGGAGAGCTGCCTCGGGGGCAGAGCTGGAATCTTGCAGCAGTGACAGCACGGACCAAAGCCAGTACAGAGCTGTGATCTGCTGCCTGAGCTCCCTGGACAGGGGTGTGCAGGCAGTGAACTGTGGCTGTGACTCTGCCTTAGCTTTCCCCAGTCTAGGAAACTGCTAGCTCTTAGTACTCATTCGCTTTCAGACTATAGACAGAGCAATTCTTCTGGTGCAAACAACTCTGAGAGACCACAGCAGGACAGAATGCTTTTGACACCATAGATTCTCCTATGATGTCTCTGGGTGTATAACCATAAAAACTGGCAGCGTCCAGTCCTGCAAGGTGCTGAAAGCAACTGAGCTTGCTAAAATGCCACTTACTAGTTAAAGCTGAGCAAAGCAGCCACAAGTTTAGTCAAAGTGGAAGCTTGGTTAAGGATGGTAAGAAAATGATGTTCAGAAAGAACAAAGGGAAGAGAAGAAAAGTCTGCCAGTCTGTGTGTGTTCATGCAGACAGGGGGGACAAAACCCAGGAGTGAAAACTCAATTCTGCAATTAACTTGTTAACAGCCAGCAGCAGTAGCAAGTGTTACAGTAAAAATAACAAAGATGCAAGTAACAAAATGTATAAGAACAGGTTGGGAACAAAGGGTGATAGGCGGAAATGAAACTGGGGGGGTGGTATACTGGACGTTAAGCTGAATACAAGTCAACAGTGTGTCCTTGTTGCAAACAAAGTTAAGAGAAGCCTGGGCTACATTAGTGAGAGCGCTGCCAACTGACTGGAGGGAAGTGATTCTTCCCCCCTAATTCAACATTGGCGAGGCTACATCTGAAGTACTGTGTTCAGTTTTGGGCCCCCCACTAGAGAAAGGATATGGACAAATTGGAGCGAGTCCAGCAGAGGGCAATGAAAATGGTTAGGGGGCTGAGGCACATGACTTCTGAGAAGAAACTGAGGGAACTGGGCTTATTTAGTCTGGAGAAGAGAAGACTGAGGGATTTGATAGCAGCCTTCAACTACCTGACAGGGGATGGGGGGGGGGGGATCAGCTAGAGAGCTAGAAAGTTCTCAGTGGTGCCAAGTAACAGAACAAGGAGCAATGGTCTCAAGTTGCTGCAAGGGAGGTTTAGGTTGGATATTAGGAAAACACTGCCTCACTAGGAGGGCAGTGAAGCACCGGAACAGATTAGCTAGAGAGACGGTCCAGTCTCCACACCTGGAGGTTTTTAAGACCTAGCTCGACAAATCCCTGGCTGGGATGATCTCGCTGCGGTCCTGCTTAGAGCAGGAGGTTGGGCAGATGTCCAGAGGTCCCCTCCACCCTCATTTTCTAGGCTTCTGCGACTAAGCGCCTCTAGCCTCAACGTCCCAGTGCAAAACCCGCCGCCGCGGGAAGTCCCCGGGCAGGGGCCGCGCTCGCTCCGCAGTGCCCAACACCAGCGGAAGCAAGTCTCTCCCCGCGCCATCCCTCTGCACAGCCCACCGGCGCGGCGCGGCGCGGGGAGGACCCGCGCGGGGGCGGGCAGGCGGGCTAGGGAAGCCACCCGCGCTCCACTCACCTCATTGTTGACGTTGAGCACGTGCGCCATGATGGCCGCCTCCGACTCCGACTCCGGCTCCGGCTCGAGCCCCAGCCCCCAGCACTCCGCCCCGCACGTCGGGCGAAGCGAAACTGCGCGCATGCGTGGATGCGGGGGCAGGGCAGGACAGCGCCGGCGCTCTAGTTGGGCTCCCGCTGGTTGCAAGCCGTTCTAGCCCGAATCTCGGTGGCCAAAGTCCTCCAGAGGTCAGGGGCGGGGCTGTCCCGCCTGAGCGAAGCCGCGCTCCCAGCGTTTAGCATGGGGTGTGGCGAGGTATGCGCTTGTCACGGAGGCGTGGCTGTCCTGGCTCACAGGCCGAGCTGTTCCAACAGCCACCTCCGAGCCAGAAGTTGCGGCTTCAGCTGGGTTCCCAGCCCTTTCACGTGGGGCCTGCGGGGTGCCCTCGTGCACTTGCACCCCCCTTTGATTCCTGCTCCCCCCTCGGTTTTAGACCTGGAAAAATGGTAACCCTAGAGCTGTGCATCCAGAGATACTGGGAACTGGTCTCAAGAGCCAAGGTTTTAAGATAACTTGGACCTGCAGCCACTCGTGACCTTCGTGGCTTGGCACAGGGGCCCCTTGTAACACACGCTCACGTGTGGGTTACAGCCACACTCAAAACCTAAAAGAAATGGCATACTGTGTCTGCACGTGTGTGAGGGACTTTCAAGAATTGAAGGGTTACCTTTTGTTTGAACTCAAATATAAATGATTACCCTATTCCTAAATACAGTTTGAAATTCTACTATTCCAAGCTACGCACACAAATTCCAAACAATTTTAATAACAGGACACTATATTTATTCCCTAGTCCTTTATAGATCCAGAAACAGTACAATTTTTAGCAATAATGTTGTGTACAAACTAAACATGGAACAGATCAGCCTAAATTCAAAGCAGGTTACAAAGAAGGGGAAATGAGTTCTTAACAAGCAATGTATTTCAGTGGGATGCCTCATAATCTTAACTTTAGGCATATGCATAAGTTTTTGCAGAATTAGGGCCTACAAAATATGGGAAATCAGAAAATACCAGTACAATCAAATACATATCTGGAAAGGCTACAAATAATCCATGTAAAAAGTCACTCCTATTACAGATTTAACTAGACATCAATCTATTTTGTTCAAAACTGATGTAAATCAATTTTGTTATTATTATTTTAAATTTTTGCATCCCAATCTGCTGCACTGTTCAGATTATGTAGGATTGTATGAGAGGAAATCCTTCTAAATGCAAGAACCACAATTTTCATCAGTGCTTGGCCATTGTTTTGGCTCCACATCAAGAATTAACTGACCCCTGGGTGGCACTGTTGCTTTAAAAATTATTTTACTTTACAAGTCAAATATTAAGAAAACTAAATGGTATCCGATATCATAGGCTTCAGGATCTAGCATTTAGATCTACTTCTGTTTTGATGTTTGGCTCTTAACTGGTGATTCGACAGGCATGGCCTTTAAGTGAACTGCCGCTATACCACCTTGGGCTGTGATTTTTGTCATGTCTTACAAAGCAGCAAGGTCAGAAAAGGCTAGTAGTTGGATGGGAAATATCTAAGTCAAATTCAAGATACTGCAGGAAATGGCCTTCATGGTTCTGTATCTGGTTCTGTTCTATCTGGGTCAACATAAAGCCAACTGAAACAGTATTATATCGGTGTCCTATTAATGCAAAAAAGGGCTCTGTGCTCCAAGCTGAGCTGCCTTTCAAATTAAATATACAATTGGGGTCACTAAAGATGCCAAAGCATTTTCTGTAGATTTGAGGTGCTACAGCTGGTTCCTTAGCTCTACCTAAATTCACTCATTCTGTTTTTACTTATGTACAGTGTCTGCCATTCAATTTTTTCACAAGCGGTTACAAATGCTGTCATGTGCAGTTGTTGTGTCCCACTTCAGAAGTGGCTGCACTTCTATTATTTATTTATGTTTGTAAATCATTTAGGGATGTGAAACACTTGTATGCATCAAGCTATTTCCAACAGTCAAAGAGCATAATCCATTATGTTATTTGTAAGTCTTACTTCTCATGAAATTGGACTCAGAAGCTCAAAGCACTTCCAAGTAAACTAAAAGGCTTCCTATACCTCAGAATGAAAAATCATCCCCTTTCTCCTCTAGAAATCATTCTTAATGATGTCAAACTCTATTCAAACCTTTTCTTGTCAACTCAAGAGGTATATCCCCATGAGTAAGAACATGCATTTCCCCAGGGACAAACAGCAGTGGCACAATATGTGCTGCTGTTACTTGTCTTCTGGGTCTGTCCATGTACATGTGCTCTGGTGCATGGCACATTGCCCTCGGTGGAGTAAGGGAGACTGGGCACCTGGGCTAGGGAGAGACATTACACATAAACTGGTTTAAGTGATCAGAAACTGGTTTAAACCTGCAACAGAACAGATGTTCAGTGCACATAAACCAGTTTGAAAATGGCTAAAACTGATCTGAGATAAACCTGGTCAGACTTAACTGATTTGGTCAAACCGGTTTATGCAATGTCTGTTCCAGACCCCTTCCTGGTTTAGTTTAAACCAGGGTCCACCAGCATCCCAGATGTTTTGCAACTCTGGACAGGGCTCTGCTCTCTGCTCCAGCCCAGCAGGGCTGGCCCCACCCTTCTGCTTCCTGGCTGGAACTCCTGCAGAAACTGCAGGTACAGCAGCATGTGCCTGGCTTCCTCCTGCTCCCCACCTCACCCCCTCACCAACCACTCCCTGCTCAAGTGGGAATCCCCCTCCTCTCTGCCTTGTACAGACACCTCTTAGCATTTGCTAGCATACCACATACTGGCTACAGTCTGTGCTGTGGGAGAGTGGACAAAGACAGACAGGACAATGACAGTTTAGTACTTTTTCGAGCTAATCAACAGGTAAGGTAAGGTAAGGTAAGGTCCCTCTATTCCTTCCTTGGAAAAAGTTGTTTAAGAAGAGCTTGAACTAATGAGAGAGGCTGTTGTTTTGTTTGATGGGCTGATAAATGGTAACAGCTCCCTGTGTAACTCCCTGCTGTGTAACTAAATGCTTTGTTATCAACAGCCAGCGTGGGGGGGAACCCCTCCCTAATCAGAGCATCTTGCCATGGCCTGGCCACTCCCCCACTCAGTTCAGTATTGTGGAAGGGAAGAGAGGGCTACTCTAGCACCCCCTGGGTTCTAGGCTGAGCCACTGCACGCATGTGCAGACATTTGCTCAGTCCAGAGAGGATGTCTGTTTGATTACAAACCAGTTCAGCCTAGCCAGGTTAGACTAACCTGCAAAGAATGAATCAGTTCAGAGTCAGACTTTTTAAATATCTGTCCCTAGCCCTGGGCTAATCCCTGCAGCCTCTCTTGCGGACCTCCGGAGGCTGCAGCCATAGTGATCTGGCAGCAGGGAGCCTGGCCAGCATCCAGAGCCTGGCCAGGCTCCAGTTTTAGGTGGCACACGCTGTAATCATATGTGCCACCCTGCTCTTTTTAGGCACAAGTATTTTTTACCCCACCCCCAATGCTGCAAATTAGCAGTGTGTGCAGTGTATGGCACCACAGATGGGTCTGAGGTGTGGCATACTGTATGTGTGTGCCTGTCTGGACACACCTGGAGAATTTAAAGGGTGCCAATGAGCCTCTGACTCAGTGAACCAACCTTTGCTAGTCTTGGATTGGTGTGAATTAGAACAGTTGTCTGCCTCTTCAACCTCTTGTGTCAGGACTTGTCTCATTAGCCCTCATCACAAGTTCCACACCAGTGGGTCTGCTCTCTAAATACCTTTCTGTTGCTTTAACCCTTTGTTCAGTTGGTCTCTGATGAACATTTATATATTGTTTGGTTTTGCTTTTCTCCTTCGAAGCTATTAGCCAGTGGCCTCCTAGAGCATGGGGTTACCATGCTGCCCTAAGTCAATCTCAGCATTTTCATTTGCTCTTGCTCATAGTGTTTTGACTTGTAGATTCAATTTAATTCAAGTTTTTCTTGTCAGCTTGTCACATCTGGGAGGGTTTGAGGCCTTGCTGTACCTACAATTTTGTTCTTTTGTTTTAGTCTGGGGCTTTCTGGCCTTTCAGTGCACCTAGTGTTATGTCTATGCATCAGCATTTTCTTCTCATGCTAGGACATTTTCTCATGTTTTGACACTTTTTCTGGCAATTCAATACAGTTCTAGGATCCTGAGTGCTTTCTCCTGCTTAGTGTATACTAACATTGCTTCATGTTTTGAACTATATTCAGTACTCAGCATTTGGTTCTTCATTGTCAAGACCCAGAGTTGATCACGGGAGGCACAGTGCAAATAAAGCACTCTGGAACTGCTTTCACTTATACTAACCCTGTATATAATGTAGAAATATAGCAAAAATTTTGACCAGCTGTTCAGAAACTGACCATGTAAGTAGGGCACTTGTAAGATAACTAGGGTTGTAGAAGTATATAGGACTACTTTTGGTGGTCTGAAAAAGAGAAGAAAAGATGATACCTGCATTTCCTTCATGCACAAGCCTCTGAACAAAAATATGAAATAGCAGCCTTCCTAAAATAATATATTCGTATTTTTTCAGCAGTTAGAATAAAGAAATAAAAAGGAATTAAAAACAGTGAACACATTAGATGCATATGTAACCTCACATTTCACATTACACTGTTAAACTTTTCTTTTTTATTCCAAAACCAAAACAACCAAATCACTCTCATGTGTGGGGTCCAGATGTGTGGGGTCAGAGTTCAGAAGCCAAAGATCAAAATACCAAAAGTTCAGAAGCTAAAGCCAAGGCTTGCAATACCGGGTGCCTGTCTGACTGATATATCATTCCAGAAGCTGAGGCAAGCCTAGCCTTGACCGCAGGCTAGAGGTAAGGAGCCAGGGAATTCATTACATATAATAGGGTAAGCAGGAATGAAGTACTGGGATCCAGGGAAGGGGAAAGGCTGGAGGCAGAGTAGGTGCACCCGAGGCAGAGGCAAGACAGAATTGTGGCAGGAATTCTGAGCCAGAAAATCAAGCTGAGGGTTCAGCAGCAGAGTCAAGGTCAAGACAATCTCAGTGGATCAAAGTCCAGGACAGGAGCAGGTATACAGGAGTCAGGCAAGGAAATCCACATCAGAAATACTAAGAACATTGTTGCAGGGGCAGCAATGTTGCAGGGTTTTATAGCTCTCCCGTCAGGGGCCTTTGGCCTTCTTTGATCTTCTCAAGTCACCTAATCCCCTATAAGGGACCTCTTGGGAGGGGCTAGATTGGGCTAGGCAAGGTACACGTCCAGTTACCTTGCGGTGCTACAGCTTGGTCCTCTGCCTGCAGGTGCCATTGATTGGGATTCATAATCGTGGGGCCCTGGCAGTAACACAGCAGCAAAAATTTGGTAGTGGGAAGTAGGAGCAACTGCCCTGGGTGCTGACTCAAGGAGGAAGGTGAAAAAGAGTGGATATTGCTGCTGGTGTCGCACCTTGAGAGCCTTAATTTCCACAGACTCCTAGGGCGAGAACGAACGCTCTCTAACTAATTTCTTTTTCCCGCACTAGGCTTTGATTTC
>JAGPOW010003395.1:56651665-56678303 GCA_030014935.1 Caiman crocodilus
GCTGGCTTCAGGCATTACTACAAGGGGTTTGATTTCACTACGAGGGTTTGGCTTCTTAGGTGGTGTCATGAGTCACCGCCTACAATGCAATCTGCACAGCTGGCAGCTGCACATTTGCACTTGCAGCAACAACCAGTAGTCATTACTTCTGCTTTGCCCTGGGTTTCCAACCATGTCCCTACATTGCTGCAATCACGCTTTCTTAATAACACCAGATGATCCTTCTTTCTCTGTCATTTTAATCACCCCACCCAGAAAAGTTTGGTTTAAAAACCCTAATCTTTTCAGGGGAAAGCAGTCCATTTACTTGTTGTTCAATAGTTCCTTGGTTGCTTTCTTCAAAGAGTGTTTTTCCCCAATCTGCTGGAGCACGCAGCAGGGCCTAGCCAGGAGACTGTATCCATTTTAGCTCCTCTGTTCTTTGGTAATTGCATCTATTTAATCTCAGGTGTAATTAGTGGCCTGATGGCTCTGTACCGTCATAGCTGAGGATGCTGACACTGTCTGATCCCATTTATTAGTATAACACATCATCTTAGAAGTCAAGTATGTAAATTACATTTTAGGAGACAGATTGAAATATGCAATTAATGCAGATGGCCATAGGTAATGCTGTGGGGTGGATGGGAGGGCATATGCCCCCCCCTGCATCCGGCCAACCACAGCACTGCTCCTCTTCCCTCCCCTGCATGGCCCCTCCCTCCCCGAGTCTACTCCGATTCCCTAGCACAGCTTGTTCTGGTCCCAGAAAAAGGTAAACCTGCTGGGGCTCTTGGAAGGGGGATGGCCCAGGGAGGGGTGGAGGGCAGGTAATGGTGTACTGTGCCCCCCCAAAGCAATTTTATGGCCTCATGGGACAGCAGCATGTTGGGGGAGGAGGGCACTGGGCCCTGAGCAGGTTTGGGCTGTGCAGGCCTATGTGTGGGGGGCACTGGGCTGCAGCACGTGGGGTTGGGCTCCTCTGGCCTTGGAGGGGGTTTTTGAGCTGCACAGGCCAGCAGCGTGTGGGGGGCCTGATGGGGCCCAGGCTGCGGCTGTGTGCATGTGTGGCGGGGCTACTAGGCCATTGTGTGTAGGGCTGGGTCCTGAGGAACCTTTTGGGACTGTGGGGGAGGGGCACTGGGCCCCGAGATGTGGGGCCAGGCCCCTCTAACCCCGAGGGAGTTACGAGACCCCATAAGCCCATGGAGGGACAGCACCAGGCTGCAGCATGTGAGCCCAGCCCCTACTGAGCTGCAGAGTGAATTTAGGGGCCAGGCATGGTGTCCATGGGTGAAGGGAATGTCTCCTTGGCTGCCAGCTTTACAGGAAGGCTAGGAACTGGGGTTGGGGAGTCCTGGCGGGGGGGCAGAGGGAAGTGCCTATTGCCCCTACTGGCAGCAGGATGGCCTGTGCTTTCAGGCATAGTGGCTGCCATTTTGTCTCAAAGCAAAACTTGCCCAAGAATGCAGCTAGAGTGGCCCTAGCTCCACCTGGGTTTTTTTGAGTAGAAAAGTTTGAGAACCACTATACTAGTCCCTGCTGCATCTAAAGGAGATAAAATGTTGATTTGCAAAAGAGGGAGATAAACAGATGTACAAAAAGCCACAGCTTTCAGAAGTGAAGTGAGCTGCAGAAGACTCAAGCAGTACTTCATGTGGTAGGCTTGAGTTTAGTTTTTATTGCACAGAAACTTGGGACATTCACAGAAATATTGGTATTTTAATTCTAATGGTTTTTGACATTTCTGATTTGCTGATTCTTTTGGAATGGGTATTAAGACAAAAGGAAATCACTGAGCATTCAGCTTGTATGTAGTAAGCAACTAAAACTAAAGGCTGCTTGTGACTGCACAATATTTTGCTTCTTGTGCTTGTCCTGCCAAAAGAACAGAAAATCTGAGGGTAGCTTAGGTCCCTTCACACACACACCCTAAGTCCATGTTTCACTGTGGTCAGGTACTAATAATGTACTTTTTCTTTAGCTTTGAAGAATAGCAAAGAGACAGTTGAGTTTGGACTTTTTCTGCTTAATGAAGGCCAAGACTCAGGCCCAGGGCCATCCCTAGGGGGTGCAAATTGGGGCGGCTGCCCCAGGCCCCATGCCTTGGGGGGACCCATAGAGCCAGGCAGAGTGGCAGCAGTGACTCCGCACTGCTACCGACTTTGGTCAGCTGCTTGGCACTCTCCCCCAGCTGCCAAATCTGCTGCCAGCTTCCTCGCATCTGGGGTCAGGGCCCTGCACAGGCTGATTTGACCAGGGCCCCACACCCTGCTTAGATCTCTCTGCTCAGGCTCCCGCCCCACCCCGAGATTTTGCCCCCCCAAGTGTCTAGCCATCAGTGCAAGCAATGCAGTTGTGAAATATTCTGGTACCAGAAGCAGCCACAGTGAGAGTGACACTTCAGATTGAGATGCCGCATCATGCACTAGCACTCATACAGATGTTAGTACACCTTTCAGTAGCAGAGACTCTTACTTTGGTCCAGATGCAGCTTTGCAATATACTGAGGAAGGGCTGTATCAGCCCATAATTGTGTTTCCAGGTACTCTGTCTGGCTATAAAATAAGAAAATTCAGAAAAGAATGGTACAGTGATCACAAATGGCTTGAGTATAGTGTCCGTCAGGACACAGCTTTCTGTTTCTGCTGCCGAGCATTTAGCAGTTCCCAAACAGGTGACCAAGCATTCTGAAATGTGGGTTTCCAATCATGGAAGAAAGCCAGTGAAAGATTCCATGAGCATTCAAGGTCTGAAGCACATCTCAAAGCTCTTGCGAAATGACAGGGCTGGCTGCAGCCCAGGAAAAGGGGGAGTGTAGTTTCACAACTTGACAGTCAGAGGGGAAAAAAAACAGTGGACAAAAACTGATCATACATACAAACTGTAATACAGACTGTGTTGTTCTGTGCTCACCGAGGCATACCTTTGAGGGGACATGATGAGGGAGTTGATTCCACAAATCAAGGAAACTTGCGGGAATTGGTGAAACTGTGTAGTGAAGACAACAAAGTGATTCAGCGGTTTATGATTAACTGAGAGAAGTTCTTCACACAGCTCCTGTCAAAATGAAATACTTGAGATTATGGCTTCACAAGTCCAGGATTCAATAGTAAAGTAAGTAAGGGAAGCTGGAGTGTTTGCCATCATTGCAGATGAAACAATGGATCTCTCCAGGCATGAACAAGTCACTCTCATGCTGAGATATGTAAACTAGTCCTTTGAAATACAAGAATGATTTATTGGCTTTTGTAGGACGCTGCAGACAGATAGTGCTTCACTTGCCACACTGATCAAGACTGCTTTGTCAGATTTGAGACTTGATATTTCGGCTTTAAGAGGTCAGTGCTATGATGGAGTTGCAAGCATGAGAGGACCTTATAAAGGTGTGGCCACATGGATACTTAGTGAAGATCCTTTAGCTTATTACATTCACTGCCATGCTCATATATTAAATCTGTGCATAGTGGTTGTGGTTTCTTGTATTTCTTCTGTCCAGAATGTCTTCACACTTCTGAATGAGCAATGAACTTTCATTGAAGGAAACACAAGGAGACATGTTATCTTTGGAAAAATAATATCAGAAAGAAGACAATCAGAAAATGCTTCTTTTTCTGGTGGACCAGGAACTCTTAAACTGCACAATGGCACTTGATGGAACTGATAAAACGAGGCTATCAAAACTCTTTTAGAAAACTTTGGTGAAATAGTTGAAACTTTGGATTAAATTGAACATGGGGGTTTAAAAGCTAGAGTTGAAGCTTGTGTACATCTCTGATGCCTGCAAGACTTCAACTTCCTGAACTGCATGCTGCTTATGAGGAGAGTGCTTATACAAACCAGACACCTATCCAAACTTATTCAATCAAAAGACTTTACATTTCATGGAGGAGCAACAGTGATGGCTAAATACACCGTGTCTGTACTTCGAGGACTGAGAAGTGAGGAGTTTGCATCCCAAGTATAAACAATGCTAATGAACTGTACCAGAAAAATGGGTATCCTGGACCTTATGTCCATTGTAAAAGGGTTGTTCCCTGAAAACTGGGAGGAGGGGAAATGTCTTCCTTTGAGAAACCAGAGGACTATTACAGGACAGAAATACTATACAGAACATTAGACATGCTTATTAGTAACTTTGAAGACCGCTTCTTTGTACTTTACCTAACTATCCCAATCACCTACAGCATCATTAGAGAAAAGCTTTTCTTTATTGTGGCAGCTGGAAACTTGCCTGGGGACTACAATGACAGATGCTCATGTTTCTACCCTGGGAATACTACAGACTGAAAAACAAGCTATCATCGTACCTGACATCATTGCACAGTTTGCCAGCAGAAAGGACCGATGCCTACCTTCTAACAAGGTAAATAACGGGGCTGACGCCTTATGTATGGGAAGTGTGAGGGTGGGCAGGGTCTGTGGCAGGAGTTGCAAGACACAGCAGGCAGTTGCATGGCAACCTGGTACATGCTTTGGCTGCTCATCAGGTCAGGGGAACCAGCCAAAGCAGCTGTTGGGTGGTAAGGACCATGATGCTGCCTCAAATTCTTTCTCTGTTTCCCTTATGATTCTTAGGTGTTTTGCCCACCCACAGTGATGCAGATGAAGAGCATGAAGAGAACATCCCACAAGCCAAACCAAATAAAGAACGTGTACTTAGCTTTGTGCTTCCTTCTTCTCTTTTCTTGTTTGTTTGTTTTGTTTTCCTTGTGATTCTTAGATTAATTTGCCCACTGCCTGTGATGAAAATGAAGGTCTCAATAGAGCTTTCCAGGGCACAAAGCTCTTTATTCAGTTTGGTTTGAATTTGATTTGTGAATGTGACTCTACAAGCATTGCCAGGACCCTGAGCTCCAACTACCTGGAGGCCAGCCTTCCTGTTAGTGGACCCATGGTCCACCCATAGAAGTAACAGCAAAGTGGTCAGGGAGAGCCAGGGGAATACCTGTGTTCACCTGACCTGACTCACAAATCTTTGCCTCATACAGATACAGTGGTACCTCGGTACTCGACTGCCTTGAAACTCGTCGAATTTGGTACTCGACACATTTTGATGCAAAAATTTTGTCCCGGTACTCGTCGTTTGCTTGGTACTCGACACGCAAGCTAGAACTTGTCAGTGTTGCTTGCCTCATGACTCGCTACACTTTCCAGTGGAAACAAAGGGTTTGTTTGGTACTCGGCATTTTTGGTACTTGTCGCGCCTCCCGGAACCAATTAACGACGAGTACCAAGGTACCACTGTAGAATGACTTATGTGAATGCCTTGATATGTTGCTGTTACTCAGTTTATTGTTACAGAAGTATTGAAGTGGATATGGGGTTTTTGGCCTGCCCACAAATTGTGCCCCCGCCTGGAGTCTCAGAAGATACCAGTTGCCCATGCAGATGCTGACAATTATATTCCATCCCATCTTTATTATATGTACATATTCAGTATGTTTTGCAAGGAGAGTGACAGAAATGGGTTTGCAACAGTTTCAATTTATTCCTCTTTGAGTTTTCATGAATACTATGAGCTTTCAGGAGTACAGAGCCTACACAAAATGAAATAGTCAGTGATGACGGACAAAGATGGAAAGAGCTAAAACTACAATGTAATTTGATATCTTTCAGCTTTTGACTCTGATTTCTTCCAGATTAATTTCTTTTTAATGATACTGGGACACCTCATCTGGTTTTGCTCTCTAATTTTGTTAGTAGTTATATTATAAAGAGACCTGAAAGGACCTAGCTGATATTAGAGCCCCTTTGTGCCGGGTTTTATGTATGCACATGGTAAGAAGCAGATCTTGCCTCCAAGAATTTATGATCCAGGTGGACAGAACAGAAAGTAGAAATAGCATTATCTCTATTTACAGGAGAATGGAGGCACACAGAGGTTATTAAGCTATTTATCCTAAATTGCAAAAGTCTAAGGACCTTGTTACACATTATACTTTGGGCTGTACAAATGTTGGCTGGCTTAGTGCTAGCTTGGAGTATGGAGCAGTTACACCTTTAGTCTAGATACCTTCTCTAACTGTCCCCAACCTGCAGATCTGTGACTTGCCACTACAGACCTGGTGAGAAGGGAGATCCCTTCCAGCCCTGCTTCTCTATGATTCTCTATGCTTCACCTGTCTCTTTCTCACGGCAGCAACAACATTGTCGACTGTAGGGAGGGGAGAGAAGTGGCAGGGCCCCTCAAGAGCATGGTAGAGGTATTCAGTATAGGACTGCTTCGAGAGGTTGCTGTCTACCTGGCTTCCAGCATCCATGTGCTCTGGGCCTCTTACGCCCACATCTGGGCACACTTCCCAGCCATATGTGTACTTCAGGCTGTTCCTAGTACCCAGACAACTTCAGCCTGAGGGGGGCTCATCTGCTGCACTGCCTCTCCCTTCCTGCCCTACTTCTCCCCTTCTTGGTACTCCTGGACCTAGTGGGGTCAGCCCAGCAGCACGTAGGGTCACTGCATAAACACACCTGGTCTTTGCCAGGGAAAGGCACATTAGGTGGCATCGGGAAGCTGGTGGTGGCAAAGGTGGGCAAGGGGCTGGGCCTGAGGCAGTGATGACGGCTGGTGCAGCCAGCTCCCCCACAAGTTGGCTTCATTCTGTAGCTGGAAGCAGTTTGCCCACAGCTGGGGTGGGTCACTGCATCCTGGGATATGGAGGGACTTAAATTTGAGCAGCACATCTATTGGAAGTGGCCACATGTTAATGGAACAGGAGCTGGATTGTATGGATCAGAAATAATTCTGCCCTGAAGTGGTGTAACTTTGAGCCATATAATGAATGCTTAAGCCATTTAAAGGTATTATTGTGTGGACAATCCAGGGGTTAAGAGCTCCAGAAGCTACCCCAAATTAATATATAACAGGGGCCTAAAGAAGGTAAAACTGGATCTATATGTCCTGGGTCCTAACCCAATAATGTCATGACAATACCAACATTCATCTCTCTATCTGTGCTTTAAGTGAAAGTTCTCATTACACTCAATTTCAAGTATTCTACAGTGCAGTGACCATATATTTAGTGGATTTGAAATGGAGCTTAAACAGCCCCCAAATAATTCTATACCTTGTATAAATCAAGGACATGACATCTTCCAATGGAATATGTTTTTTCATGAAGGACATGAAATATTATCCTTATAACGAGCAATTCTGATAAGCTTTCTAAATCTGGTAGCCAAGAGTATATTAACACAGAAACTTGTTGGTAAAAGAATCAATAAGCAAAATAAGATAGAATTTTTTGGCACTTGGTATTTTAGACAATACTACTTTCAAGCACACACTACTGAGGAAGAAGAAAGATTAGCGTTTGCAGAATGCAAAGCAGATGTACACTTGATCTGAGCCTTCAAGAGGCCGAGAAGTGATTCTGTTATAAGCCAGGATCCTGGTTTTTCCTGATAAAAAATAGCAAATTCTCTGATAAAAAAGGCAAATTCTCTGATAAAACACCCCAAATCTGAAAGTAAAATGAAATGCCATTACATATATAGGTATCAACTGAATGCAATATTTTATTGATATATTTACAATTTTAAAGTAGTTTGGAAGTCTACCAGTGCCTCAGTTACTATAGTAAAATAAATTCTAAGTATGTACCTATACATTTTGGTATTTGATTTTGGAATTTTTTTGTCATGGAAAATCGGAGCTCTCCCTACCCTCTTAACTCACCAGGATGCAAGTCCAGGGCCCTCACTCCCAAGCCACAGCTCCCCAGACCTTCTAGTGCTGCTCACTCCACCTACAGCCCACATGGCGTCCCTGCCTGATCACCCTTCTCTACCTCCTTGCAAGCTGGACCTCTGCTAGCCTGCAGGGAGCTCTTTACAAAAGAGCAAAATCCATGTGTTTCTCTGTTAAAATGAAAAATCTGCATTTTTCTCAGGTAAAAGGGAAAATCCATGGGTGGTTCCATTTTTCTGTTGGAAATGGAAAACCTGGATCCCTGCTTATTACTTTGCAAAGGTTTACAGGATCTGGCCCAGCTTTGCCAGTACAGTATTTATTGTCAAAGTAGAACTTTCCAGAAAACTATTTTGAATATCCAATTATTTTTAGGAAGGATTATGACAGACAACTTGCAAGCATAATCATAAATTTATATTTTGCTGACAGTCTTTGCAATCAGAAAGACCAAAAGCTTTTATTAGTTACAGTTTAGATAATGCAGAGAAGAGGAGAGAAAGTTTTAAAGGTTTTCCATAAATAACTCTACTTGAGTCACCATAATTTACAGATTATACAAATGTTCAATGCATGATTATGTTTGCTCTCCTGACACCACTGGGCAACTTTAGTTAGACTCCTGATCTGTAGCGTTTGATGAGTTCCTTGTGCCTGGCTCCTTCTCATGAGTCTCTGTTGCCCTGTCCTAGGTTATCTGGACTTCTTGGTTACTTCTTGATGGATGGAAAAAAATAAGGAATGGGATCTACAAACCTCTTCTGTTTACCTTACCAAAATGAAATAGTAGACAAAGTATATTGGGCTTATGATTCCTTTCTTATGACTTTTTGAACAATAAAAACAGTTAATATGTGATCTTAATAATTATCACGGAAAAGCATCTGCATTTATGTTCCAGACTTGGATATCCCTCCACTCTGGTCACTCTAGCACTGGAGAGACCAGAGAATGAGATCAAAAGAGAGGCTCAAGAGAGATGTCTGGAGTAGTCTAACTGATGCATTTCTGGGTTTGGAGCCTGCAAGTGGGAACAGGTGAATGGGCAGATGTACTTTGGGGAAAAACTCTGCCAGGAGAAGCTGCTGCCCTGGCTGGACATACATTTATGTGCCTCCATCTGGAGATCCTGAGGGACTAGTGTCAAACAGGGATTTACCAAGTTATGCTATAGGAAACACTAGACATGGAGAATTGTGTGATGTTCCTCATCTTCAAGCCTCAGGACTGCAAATAAAGCACTTCCACTCAGGATCTAGGGCACCCAAAGTTTGGGTGACTAAATAGCTGGTGAAGGTACTCTACTTAATAGTTGGCACACTTGCCTAGGAAACAGTTCTGGTCCTTATGAACTGACTAAGCATAAAAATTCATAAATAGTCCAGGAAGCAGGAGCCAATACCAGGCTTCTCTACTCCCAGAGACATTTTCTCATCATTATCAGTGCAGTGCAGAGACCTTCTCCCTCTTGTTTCAGTTTTTTCTGGCCCATTAAATCTTGCATTTTTTGGCTGCTCCATGTCCTAAAAGGAAGGGTAGAAGGTACCCCACTCATTTTATTCTATAAATAGTAATTAGGACAATCTCCTGTAAGATGGAAGATGTGGGTTTGAATCCTCTCCAACTGGGGAGAATGTAGGAGCTAAACCTCTCCCATGAGCAATGCATGCCCCTGGAGACTGGGTGGAGCATGTCGATCTCCCGCGGGCGGCAGCAGTGTTGAAGGCGGTGGTGTGGCAGTGGCGAGCGAGGAGCTCCTGCAGGCAGCCATGGTGGGGCCAAGCTGAGCAGGGAGCTCCTGCAGGCGGCTGCAGCAGTGCTGGAAGCGGAAGGAAGAGTGGCAAGTATCGACTGGTGGTAAGCAACTGTCAGTGGCAGCCAGCAGCAATCGGGAACTGCCTGCAGATGCTACCAGCAGTGTTGGCGGTGGGGGTGGGAGGTGGCAAGCAGTGACTGCCTGCAGGTACCGCTGACAGCATAGGTGGCACTTTTTGCCTGGGATGCATTGCTAGTCTCAGGGGCATCACGCCTTTCATCCTGCTTAAACATGTTAAATACTAGCCTATTCTACCAAAGTTAGGCATTATCACCATGACCATGATAATGATGTGAGGTAATCATCTTCATACATAGAAATAACTTGTATACCTAGTCCAAGGGGTGGTTTCAAGCTATAAATTCCCATATTCTGCCAGCGCATAACTGCTGCCTATGTCCAGGAGACAGGTGGGATTTCCCCTTCTTCTCTCTGTGTCTATCTGAGGCATTTCTTGCTTATCTATAATCCCAACCTTAGATACTTAAGCATGTACATGTAACGTACAAGAAATTTAGCACCTGACTTACATTTGTGGGTTCTATGTATGGAGCCAGGCAAGTAAATTTTAGGTCTGTGAATGCTCAGGATTGCTATATCCAGGGACCTTCTTGGATCTGAACTTTTATTTGCTAAAAAGAACACTTAGGAGTATGAAAACATGGCAAACACTTAGTCAAATTAAGCTAAGAAGCAAAAGAAAGCATAAGTCCTTTGCCCAGAATAATTATTAAATGTTCTTTTTTCTTTGACAGAGACCTTAGCAACCAATCAGCTACCTTTGTACTTTAAAGATCTTCAGTTCCTGAGTTCTCTCCCTAAGAACATACCCTGTGAGTTTCAAAATATTCATTTTATTTTCTTCAAACATGGTTAAAATGCTGACACTTTTCCCCTGAGAAGACAGAGAAGCTTTAGTTTACACTTTTGCTTTTATTGCCTCTAGTCTGGACTACTGAACTTCACTTTTTTTAGGAGTTTCAGTTGGATCTAATAATAGATCTCACAAAGCTGCTGCAAGATTTTCTAAGCCCAAACAAAATAAGTCATCTTTTTGTAGCCTTTGTATTCACAACTTTTGTATTTAATATTTTACTTTTCATTTTTAAACGTCTACATTTTTGTTCCTCAGATTAAAACCCTGCTTTCAAAGCAAAACCAATGCACCATGCTGATTAAGGTGAAATCTTCCAGGCTTTTGAAAGAGAAAAAAATGATTGTGTGCCTAACAAAATAAATTTGTACGATCCCAAGTTTTAATATGTTAAGTTTCAGCCCAAGTGATTTTTCAGAAGTGTTCATATTTTTTGCTGAAGCAGAGATATAGAGATGGTGCCTTGATCTCTTAATATTTCTCATGGGAGGCTTACCCCCAAGATCTTAAGCAATTTTGTGACTATTATCTGAGCTGAGGCATTGTGGATGACCATCACCTCTGGGTACCAGATAGCATAATCCACAAGAAGCAACATAAAGCATCAGCCACTGGTACTAGGGTCAAAAGGTCCTATGAGGTCTATCCCAACCTGCTCAAATGGGTACACACCAATGGCAAAAAGAAACAATGGTGCTACCAGCAGGGGACTACCAGCTGGCACTTGGGGCATGAGGCACAAAAACCTTTCATGACCTGGTAAATTCCAGGCCAGAACTTGATAACCACCCTTTCCTAGATCTTAAAAAGGGAAAGATGGCTCTGATACACCCTAGCTTGGTTTCATTTAGGACAGTGGTCTCCAACCTTTTAAAGTAGGAGATCACCTTTGGCATTTTAAAGCAATCCAAGATCTACTGTGTGCCATACCAAAAGTATTTTTCTTTCTTTTGACAAATAAAATAAGTGGCAGCAATAGCTTCCAAGATATCGTGGCTGAATTACTGCTTTGCCACTAAGGTCACATTTCTGAGATATTGAAAGTAGGAGTAAAGCAGTAGCAACTAGGGGTGTGCGAAGCTTCGGTCCCCGATGCAATTTGGTGGAGATTTGGTGGCCAAATCTCCAAATCTGAATTGAATCAAGAGACCCTTTAATTTCTCTGAATCAAATTGGAGAGATTTGGAAATATTGATGATTCGGACATAGAAAATGCATTTAAAGTTGTGCCTACATACCTCAAGGTACCAGGTAGCTCGTGAATGCTGAGATACTGGGGCAGATGGAGTATCCTACAGGAGCATGGGGGGCTCCCCAGCACACTCAGAACCAGACCTGAAAGTGGACCAGAAGCACAACAGGTACCTCCTGGGCTGTGGGGGAAGGCACCCAGGGCCTCCCACAACCAATCACCGAGCACTTCTGGTCCATTTCCAGGTTTGCTGCCAAGCATGCGGGGGCCTCCCCTGCACTCCTGTGTGACAGTTCATCTGCCCCAGCATCGTAGTGTTCATGAGCTGTGCCTGGTACCTTGAGGTATGTAGCAAAAACATTTACAGCTGTGTCTATGGCCTTCAGATTCAGATTTGGCCAAATCGAATCAGGGAAAGTGATCCGAAGTAACAAACCAAATCACGGTCCCCTATTCGGGACAGATCTGAATTGAATATGGCCTATTTTACATACCTTTAGTAGCAACCTTAGAGGCTAACGATGGTCAAATAAATAAAATAAAATAAATAAGTAAAATAAATAAAATCACTTGACTATTTCAGTGTCCTAATTGCTTCAGTAGAACACAAATCTGCTTGGATTGACTCTACACTACACCTAGCAACAATCTTTACAGGTCCATGTTGCATAGGGTCATGAATTCATCTCACAGGATTTCCAGGAGCACAAAAAACAAAACAAACAAACAGATAAGTCAAGGTAGGAATTACAGCATTCTTTCTACAATTAAGGAATATTAAACTAAAATAACCAGTAAAAATGCTGAGTACTAAATGAAGAAAACCCAGACTAAGAGTCCAGATCAGATAGATATCATTTAGCAGGATAAAGAAGCACATGGCAAAGAGTCAAGAAACTGCTGACAGTCACCAGATGGAGCTTTGCTCAGCTCACTTATTAGCAGCCTAAAAATCAAAACTAATTTGGATAAAATAGCACAAAGTAGTGCCATCTCGCTGACATTTGATATAGGTTTCACGTGCTACCATGGAATCCTAATGGTATGCTATAGCAAGAGACAATACTGCCCCACCCCCACAAAAAAGATAGGGAATTATGTTATAGTAAAACAGAACAAAAGGATCAGATCCTTGATAGACAGAGTAGCCTGTTTTGGTTAACTCATTTCCCTTTCGACAGCCTATGGGAGAGTCAGATCTATAAAAACCTTAGCTTCAGGCATTAAACCCATCCCCTAAAAACATAGTGTAAAGACATTCAGCACATGAAAGAACAGACTATGCTACTTTTCACAGTCCAATGTAAGTTGTATCCTCCATTTTTTTATACTGCTTCCTATTTTCCATATTTTCAGAGATTAAATATAAAAAACATGATTTATTCTGTGAAACATCATCTTGTACAGAAAAATGTTTCAAATTATCGTAAACACCAATTTTTTATGATAAGATGCATGGTTAATATTTTCCAGAACTATAGCATGTTGCGAGAGAGAGAGAGAGAAAAAAAACAACTTGTGAATGAGGAAATGCCCCATATGTTGCTTTCTCTAAAAAGCATGCAGAATAAGGCTTAGATCCAAACAAACAATTAAAGGTCTAACTCCCCAGTGAATTGAATTAAATTAAAGGTCTAACAGCCTAGTGAAATGCATTAGTGCTTAAATAGCAAGATGGGCACCTAAGTACCTCCCTGGGTCTGTCCCTGAATGTCTAAAAACACAAAACACCTGAGATTTACTGTTCTTGCCAATTAAACAAAACATGAACTTCCTACCTGCACTGACTTTACTCCCTAGTGCTTTCTGTCCCAAGCTCTATTTTAGATATAAATTATCTACCACAATTAAACTTCTCATATCAAAACAAATGAATCAATGGTATAAAATGTTGAATATCACTATTATTGAAATTAGTTTCAAAAGTTATATTTTAAAAGTGTGCATTTCAAAAATATTCTTTTCTTACAAAATATAAGAAGTTTTTAGGACCTCGAATACTACGGGTAGCAAGTAGAACTGTTTGAAAAATGTCAGTTGTTTCATGCTGGAATCTTGTTTTTATTTTTTAATTTCCCCAAAACAAAGAATAGTTTTTCATTGAAAAAGAGTCCTAACAAACAAATCCTCCACAAAAAACAGTGGCATAAAAGTTGGCTGACGAGGATTATGACAAAGCAACCGAGTTTGACATAAATATCATAGCAGTGACTACCTTATCATCATTTTCTAATGTAAACACTTCTCTTCAGACTAATCATACCAACCACTGTGCAGTCACTGAGGTTTCCTTGAAAGAAAATACTGCTGTGATATAGAATGAAGACTTATTTCAAGTTAAAAATAAAATATATTCTAAACCTTTAGAATTCTAAGTCTTTAAGAGCTTTAAAACTCAGGAAATAATGGCTAGTTTTAATGGTTTCATAGTGCACATCTAGCAATTGACTTAGCATTTGGAAGACACCAGTTTTTTCCATCCCTTTGTGGCTGGAAAATGAATACATTTAATCGTTGAGAAAAGATCATGTGTTACAGAGATTTATGGAGTATCAGATATAATACATTTCACCATGCACAGCAGTGTGCATACATTTTCTTTGCTGTTCAAACTCTAAAAAGCATTCTTATATGGTAACACGTTATTTTAATTGTAAATCTGCATGTTTCATTCCAACTCCATTTATACCATCTGGTCTGAGAATGCATTCTCAAACTATAAAAAGGATTATAGTGAAGTCTCCCAGACCTGCAAACGTTATGGAGTTAGCAGTCAAAGTTTCCATTGTGCACCTTTACTCTAAAAGGCTTTTAACTAAATCACATTTCTGTACTGGAGGAGGAGCACTGGCTTGAAAAGCCTTTGAAGTTATTTTTTAAGATCATGGAAAGGAATTAAGTCAGTTACTTAGGCAAAAGAATTAAACAAATAAAGTTTACCAGTTTTAATATGTGTTCCTGTGTTTTATAAAGTCATGTTTTGTGGTAAATTGACTAAGATGTGGATTTAATTTTTCCCCTATAATTAAGCAGTGCACGCAGTTGTCTTGGAAAATTGGCTGTGAGTGCGCACATTGCCTCATTTTATTGTTGTATGGATTTACACTTAATAATAAATTAACCTGTTCTGGAATTATTACAATTAATCTGTTAGATAAATTGTATTTCTAAGTTGTTCAGATATGCATTTTCCTATTTAAAGCTATAGCAGATTGTTCTGAAGTCCTTTCCCATGTGACTAGTCCTCATTAGCAGGGATCCTGGTTTTCCCTGATAAAAGTAAAAAATAAAAAAACCACAAATTCTCTGAAAAAGACCCAAAATACACAAGTAAAATGAAATGCCACTAGTGTATATATTGAATACAATGTTATATTGATATAGTTACAATGTTAAAGCAGTTTGGAAGCCTACCAGTGCCTCAATCACTATTCTATACATATATAAAAGCCTTAGTCTGTCAGTAATGATTTATTCACACTCTGATTGGCTGTCTTGGCAGCCAATCAGACTCCTAATAAAACATTAAGGTCAGCAAGCAGCAGAGCACCACCATGACGGCAGGGACAGAGGGGGCCAGGCCAGGCCAGGCCAGGCCAAGCCAGCACAGCACAGCTAGCCACCCCCCACACTCCATGGAGGAGGCAGTGGCATGAAGGCAGGGTAAAAAAAAACAGGATCAGGGCCACCATGGCGGGTGGGAGAACAGGGGGAGTGGCCCTGAACCACTAGGGGAGCATGGGGTTGGGCCCAAAATGATGGGGAGGGGGGAAACAGGGTCAGGCCTGAATTGTGGGGGGCAGGGCTGGACACTGGGCTGTCTCCACTGGCCCCCTGGGTAGGGGCACGGGGAGCAGCCCTGGCCCCAAAGCTGTAGAGGCAAGGGTGGGGGGAGAAATTCTGGCCCCAGGCCTCTGCCCCCACCCAGCCCCCCCAGCAGGCAGTGGCGATGGAGTGGACAGGCCAGTGGCACTGGCTCCACCCCCCTGTGGCAAAGCCACCCACTCCTTTCCACAGAGTAGGGATAGAGCCCAAGTGTCCTGACTCCTAGCCACCCCCCTGCTCACCAGCCTTCAGTGGCAAGTTGCAGCTGTGCAGACAAAGTATATTAACTCTTAACATGTGACTGCTCACAGCATGTTCTATTTTTAATAATACTTAACTTTCAATAGGTGCACCATGGTCTAACTCTAACATTGTAACTTCATCCTAAGACAGTGAAGTGGTCACCAGTATGCACCTTGGCTTTCTAAAGCAAATTCTTTATTATGAAGTCCAGACTTTAGCTGGAGGTTCATCCTACAAACAACTGACTCAGACCAAAGCTTGCTTTCTCAGGGCTTTGAGGATGAGGAACACCCAGTCCTGTATGTAAGCTGGAAACTCTTTCCTCTAAAACAAAAGCGCTCTCCAATTGTAAAGAAGTCTCTTGTATAAGATGGATGGTCAAGGCTCTCCACTGTTTCCTCAGGAACTATGACACCCTGATGTGCCTATACATGATGAAGGAAGCCAACCCTTGACTTGCACATCAATACCTAGTGTTGCAAATTCAACCTCCACCATGGTCCTGAAGCAGCACACAGGAATGCAGACTTCTTGTGGAGGCAGGAGGTGGACTGAATATGGGAGAGTGAGTTTTGGACCTCACTTCTGGGTATGGAGGAAGGGGGGGGGGGAATGATGTAGCAGAGACAAAATTTTGTTAACCTACTTCTCAAAATCATGCCTTATCCACTAGTTTAACAAAGTCTCATGGATGCAAAATCCTTATTTTCCAAAGAAAGCTTTTGTAAAATATATTCTTCTGACTTCCCCCTTCCCCACCCCCTATTTATAAAGTAGAAATACTGATTTTCATGGCTGCCTTGCACTACCATAATGCTGCAAGTGTATACAATCTTAGTGGATCCAGCTCTCACAGCCATGTGTTCTGTCTACATACAAGATGGTATAGAAATCTAGGGAAATCTGACCTCAGCCTTGGTTTGCAAGGTGTTCCTAGGGATAAGGGAGCATCAATGAGACATTCTTATTTTCTGGTAATCCTCAGAAGTCCTTTTGGGTCATTGGTAGCTGGATCTCAAGATGTTCTAACTTTATACCAGGGGTCAGGCCATCCAGCTGCAGAAAATGCAAAGGTGGCATAAAACCAATACTAGGAATAGCTCACGTGGGAACCAGAGAATCTAGGCTGAAGTCTGTGGGCTCCCATACATGTGCAGGGAGGCTACTCCGACTTGCTGTAATTACAGCGCCAATTAATCAACTCTGCTGGAACATGGTAATTGCTATGCTCCAGCAGATTCCAGCATCATGTGTATAAGTGTCCTTGCACTGAAAAATGGTGGTAGGGCACTTTAAATTAAGGCTCAAAAAGCTTTAGTTCAAAGTGCCCTGCAGTCATTTTTTAGGGCAGGAACACTGATACACATGATGCTCTTGTTGCTTTTAATTAGCTTGGTTTTGGGAGCTGCACTAATTAAAGCGCCCCCTCCCCCCATCCCGGCGTCCTGGAGCACATCTATGAATGCCCTTTATGCTTAAAAACTGCAATGCATAAGCACCCTGGTGCACTTTATGCACAGAAATTTTGGCTTTAGTTTATCAGTGATTCATCCATTTAGCTACACCTTTATTTATCTAAATAAATGTTATGTCCTGTTTTATATCTAACTTTTTTGATTCTTGAATTGATTTTTTTTTCAGTCTGGATAAAATGAACTGAATTATGGGGCTTCCTTTGGGGGGATTTTTTTGCTTTCTTTTTTCTTCTGAAAAGCAAGTTCATTTATGTAATAAAAAAGCCCAAGAGACTAGATGTTGTTTTTTTACACAACTTTTGAGTAGTTGAACAGTCACAAAAATAACCTCAGACTCCAAATTTATACATCAAAACATTAGGAGTGGAAGGGAAAATGATACCTTGAGCAAAGATAAGATGATCACAGTCTCTGTGCTTAATAGTCCTGGAACTATTTTTTCTGTGTGCAAATACATTAGGTCTGTATGAATAATCTATTAGTTTTTAAGGCCATACTAAAAAATTCCAACACTTTCATTTTCGGTCAAATAAAATGGTGTAGTTCTCCCAAAATAATATATTTAGTTTTCATTTTGGGAATTTTTAATAACAGCAAAGCACTTAAAAATGGAAGAAGAGCTCCTATCTTTTTTATCCAATAATTTAGTAGCTAAGGGAGTCTCCTACAATGTTTGCTAACCAGGTTTAAGTCCCTCTTCAGGGGGATTTGACCAATCTTTTTCCATCTAACATGAATGCGCTAGTGACCAGACTTTCTAATAGTCTGAAATATGGGTATTTTTCAGCTCTCTTGTTGAGGCTATTCCACATTGCATACAATATGGGTTTTCTTCCTTGCAGGTAGCCCTAGTTATCAGCCTATTCATTATTCTCACTCTCTATGTTCAATGTTTTTTAAGTATTTTGTGAAAAGTAAAACAGCTTCAATAGGAGAGGTACCCACATCAGAATGCATTAAAGCAGTTGTTTCCAACCTTTTTAAGTAGGAGATCACTTACTTGGGTTGCATTTAAAAGCAACCCAAGATATACTGTGCAGCACTGCCACCTCTCTCTCCCACCCAGCAGGTAAGTCTGTGGGTGGAAAGGGGGGGCAGATCTAGGCAGAGGGAGAAAAACTTATTGGGGGCACCCCTTCACAGCAGGTAAGTCCCGCCTGGCCAGGGCCACACCCAACTTACCCCTGTTCATGCCTCTGTGGCACTGTTGCTCACTGTGGGGGCCTCAATCTAGCCCCCTTTCCTTCCCTTTCCCATGGACTGACCTGCTGGGTTAGGGTGCATGCACACATGCATACATGCGGGCACTCAGCCCCCCACCTCAGCCTCAGATCAACTCCAAGAGGATCCAGGTTCCAAGATCTAGATCTACTGGTTGGTGACCACTGCATTAAAACATGATCATTAGTGATATAAGGCTTCAAGTTATGACTGCCATGAAAAAAAGGCAGAGAAGGGATTTGAACCTTGGTTTCCCCACTTAGGTGAATGCCATAATTACTCTGCTATTGAGTAAAAAGGATCCACCTTCTTTCCTTAGATTATCATTTTTTTTGTTTGTTTGTTTTTTCAGCTGAAACTGTTCACTGAATTTGACCCATGCAGTTTTGGGTCAAAAAAATTCTTTTTAGCAATCAATTTCTGAAAACTTTACCAGCAATATGGCACAGCATCTTGAACTAGATAAGGCTAAAATTGTTTGCTCTATTTATTGGTAAATCACATTACACAAAACAGCAGGTTGCATGCTGTCCGATGATTGATTGAGGAACTCTGTGTCATGGGTCTTTCTTATAGTGGCACAGCTCTGTACTACCTAATCTGGGAATGCACTTTCAAGGTGCAGTCTAGGACTTACAAGCTTAAAGAAACAAAATTATGATTAAATTTCTTTTTATGTGATAGTCAAAGTACTGAGAGAGCAGATTTGAAATCGATCAACAATTCCAAAAGCAGAAAGTTCTCATACAGCCTATCATTTGCTGTAACTTGCTGAGAGTCTAGAAATGCTGTAATTAAAATGAATATTCAGATGCATGTTACAATGTATTCCTGATGAGAAATGTTGATCAAATGGATTTTCAGACTCCCTGGTTCAGCACAAAGAATATAGCTTTTCATTAAGGAATGCCAGCCAAATCCTGCTGGGTTTGCTAGTACAAGTAGCCCTAATTTAGTTAATGGAATTTCTTGCGTGAATAAGATGAATGGAGTTTGTGTGTAGTGTGTGGCATTTATAAATAAAAGGACCAACTTAGAGAAGTTGTCAGCCTCTTGATAAGGGACATGAATCCCTCACAAAAGGGAGAACACAAAAAATGTAAACAAGAGGTAAGTTCTCATTTTTTGAAAAATATAATTTAAATTGTGACTTTACATTATGCAACCACCAATTAAAGTGGATGTAGATAGAGAATTTTTTTAATATCATAGAACAATCCCTTCAGACTTCACTCAACAGTTGGATTCAATCATGTACTTAAATCAGTTGTATAGATTTTGCCCTAGCCTTTGCTCATCAACAAATAATGACTGCAACTTTCACTAAAAACTTCCAGAAGCAAGATTCCTTGAGAAGGAAGGAAGTGTTGATTAAAGCTTTTTAACATGTCAATCCTTTTAACATGTTTAAATTGCTGAGATAGTTATTACTTGTAAGAAAGAAGATTAAGAATGCTGCTGGACATCTTCAAAGACTAGACATTGCTGGGGGGAACCGCTTTCTAAAAGTTTACACTATTCCAGGAAATTCTCTCAGGTGCCAAGAGTTCTCTTTGAAGATTATTACAGTTCTAACATTTGGGCCTAATTGGTACATTACCTTCTTAAGGACAGATCCAGAAGGAGTGTGGTGGCATGGTCATACCCACCTTTCTGCTTTTCACAGTGTAGCTTGGTAGCTCCAGTGCCCTGTAGCCCTGACTGCCTGGGTCCCCTGAGGAGTCCAGATCATGCCACGGGGGCAGCATCTGGGGACCTTTTTATTTAAATCCCAAAAGCAAGGAGGAGTCTCCTCCAGACTTTCTGTGCCCTTCAGCTTCTGCTGAATACAGCAGCTGAGCACTGAGGAACACAGAATAGAGGGGGTACTGAGAGCAAGGGCAGGGACCTTGCACGAGGACTTAAATTAAAATAGTCCCAAATTGCTGCTTTGATTGTGTGGTCTTCCACATCATGGGCCTAAGGTAAGAATGGGAAGGGGTGAAGCCACCACTGAAATTCTGGTCACTAGTTCTGTACTCTGCTTTTCAAAATCCTGAATCTGCCTATGTTAAGGTTTGCTTTCTGATGTCTTGCACCTGAGATCTACAAAACAGGTGGATCAGGGTGATTTTATTTTTTAATTCTGGTTCTTTTTTAAATTTTAAAAATTGGACCAAAAATCAGGAACTTTTTCTGTTCTATAAAGCAACATCAAGCTGACTGATTGGGAATTTCCCCCTACTTCTTCACTTTTCTCTGGAGCTTCATTTACTGTCTTCACTGGGATAAGCAGAAGGTCTATCCCTCAAAAACCAAGGCCCTGATCCAGGAAAGCATCTACATTTAGGATAACACTTGACTCATGTGCTTAACATTAAGAATGTATGTAAATATTGTCATGAATAAGGACAGATTTAAGAATGTGTGTAAGTGCTTTCTTGAAGTTAATACCTTACTGCTGGTATAATGCTAACTACTGTAAGGAGTTAAATGTAGTGGTGCTCTCCATGATAGCACCCACTTAACTAGCTGCTTTAAAGACTAGGGCCTTAGTTATTGTGAATAAATGAACCACCTGGCAAAAAGCAGTGTTTGTCATAGAAAAGTTAACACTTTTAATTGCCTAAAGAAATGCAAATAAAGGCTGGAGTTCTAAAATTTCATGGAATATGTTATATTGAACCTCCTCTGTATGAAAGCTGCCACACTTGAGTCCAGTTAGGTGCTACCCTTCAGATTTAGAATTAAAAAAATCAGCAATTACTGTCATGTATAGATCCTGCCACATCAGGAAATATGAGGGTTGAAATTATAGTAACAATATTGCCCTAGTGAATCATCCCAGATTGCTGAGTTCCAGGATGTTTATGGCAGTAGACTCCTACAGGGAAAGCTGTAGCAGTGTTAGAGGGCTGTCATTATACCAATAGCAGTTTCTTCTGTACTCTGTGGCAAAGAAAATGACGAGCAGTAGCTGAGGGCAAATTACCATGTCAAATCACAGCTGTTCCAATTAGTTAACTGTTTGAAAAGTACTTAAATGGTTCAACTGTTCTAAAAAGAAAAACGTCTTTGCTGCTGTGAAAAAGGTGACAAAAACATCAAGATTTATTGTAGGAGATATAAGTAATGAGTAAAAATATAAGTAAATATTCCCTAACAAATAAAAACATGTCTCTGCTCACCCTGTGTTCAATCAGTATAGTGTGATGAAAAATTGGAATTATGAGGGATGCCCTTAAGGAAAATCAAAATGCAAGCAATGTTTCTTCAACATCTCATTAGCCAATAGCAGCCCCTCATTAATTACTTGCAGTCACTTTATATGCAACATAATGGGTATGGCCTGCTTAGAGGAGAAGGACTCCTCATACAGATTTATCTGCAATGGTAAAAATAGGAGTCCTAGTGCATGAATATGCATTAGGGTTACCATATTTCCAGTTTCAAAAAAGGGGACAGCTGTGGTGGGAAGAGGGGGCAGTGCTATTTTGGGGCTGTGCCCCTGCCCCTCACTCTCAAGCCATAGAGCCTCCCCCACCAAGCACTGCCAGCTTCCCTCATTCCTGACCTGAAGCCACCTGCTCCCCCCAGCCCTTCATTATCTCTCAGTCACCCCACCTCTGTGAGCAAAGGCACCAGCCCTGGTGCTGTGGGCTTGACCACACAGCTCCCCACTGTCCCCAAAGGGACCCCTGCTTCCTCCACTGGAGGGCACGCCTCTCCTGCCCCTCACCCTGCTGCAGACCCAACACCCAGACATTTCCCCCAGCGCTGGCAGACATCTGCCTTCCCATCATACACCCATCCCCTCCGTACACTCTGACATATAGACAGTCCTCAAGCCCTGGCCCTCCAACCCGTACTCCCCATAGACTTACTTGCGTCCAGCTGCCAGGGCTGGTCCCACCATCCTGCCTGGCTGCATGCTGGCCATGTGGGTGTGCGCATGCAGATGCTGTGGTGTCACCTGTTTCTAGTCACCCTCCCCTCTTCACCCAGCCCCAAGCAATTCCTTGTGAGGCCAAGCTGGGAAGTACCAGGAAAAACTTTGATGGTGAGCAGCTAAAAATCCTGGACATTTGTTCATATTAAAAAAAAATGCCCTAATAGAGATGGAAAGATCCAAAAAGAGGACATGTCTGGGAAAACCTGGACATATGGTAACCCTAACATACACGGATAATTTTACTAATTTTTGTATTACTTTGGACAAGGCATACAGCACGACGCAATAGTTTAAATGCTAGCAGTGATGGAAGCCTTGTCTTCTGTTGGCTTCACACTGCAGCTGCCACTGATGGAGCTGTATTGATGAGGGTGATGGCTATTTACCACTTCCGATATCAAACAACTCAAGTATATGCAAAAGTCTGCAAGTCATATATTTTATTTTGGTTTTAGAAATTAAAAGCTTCTACCATTTCAAGATATATTACAGGATATATGAGAATTAAAGAATTAAACTTGCTTCAAAAGGGATCTTTTTTCACTCTAAATTAGAAATGGCTTGTAGGTGTATGCTATGATTTTTCAAGTTCTTAAACATGTAGAGCATGGTAGTTTAGGACTTAAATAAGGCACACTAACTGAATTGAAAACCTGAGGTTGAAAATAGCAATTACACAGGATGTATACCAACTTCTCCTTTCATGAGATTTTTTTATGAATGCTGTATTATTAATTCCCCTCATGATACGAATACGTGTTGCTATCAATACACATTCATGACGTACTCCATGGTTGCTCTGAGTAATCAAAGTGTTGAAACAACTGGCTGCTGGGACATGTGATATTTCAACACTTTTCCCCAACATCTGTTTATTTCAAAATTCTGTAATCCCCCTCCTCCCTGCACTGGCCTAGGCCCCACAATAAGGTAGGGTGGCCAAAATTAAAAAAATGAAAAGAATTTTCTGCCTGAAGCCATAGTGTATTTGAGTGGGTCAGAGGCAGATTTGAGCCTGTAATATTTTCTTTTTAAATGGACCCCTGAAAATGGACTCTTGTACTTGTTATATAATTTTGAAGGATGAAGAATTCCAAGTTTTTACAACCAAACTCAGTGGTGGGACAGTAGGAAGAATATAGTTTGCAGAGGCTCTTAAACTTCCAAAAGATTTTTTTGAGTTTATGGACAATATTCTACCTTTGGTTTCAAGAATATAAAGCCTTGAGTAGGGATGCTCAATCCCCAGCCCATGGTTCAGGTCCAGCCCCTGCACCATGTCATCCAGCCCATGGGCTCTGTGTGGTAGATAGGGTGAACAGGATGTCATGGAGTCGGACAGAGGCAGCATGGGGCCCTGACCCAGCATGCAAAACCCCAACTCTGGTGTGAAGAGGCCAGGTGATAGCAGCATGGGGCCTGCAGAATGTGGAGGCCATCTGAGTCTGTGCAGGAAGGATCCAGGTTGTGGGCCTGATCCTGATGCTTGGGGTCCAATCCATCCTGCAAACCAGACTCAAGCCACTCACCTGACCCCTGAGGCCAAAAAGTTGAACACTACTGTTCTTCAGGACCACCTTTGTTTTCCTTAGTGTAGGAGGACCACCTTTTCACCCATGTGTACCTGAGGGTAAAATACTGGACAGTACCTAAGGTTCTGGTTAAATAAAGACTGACCAGGTGAGATTAGAGGTTACAGTTTAATCTTGTTAAGGACTCTTAAAACAATATGGATCACAACTTCATATGCTCGATAACAAGTGCTAAGTGCCTTCTAGGCCTCTTAAAGATATGTTTTCTTTGTGCAGTGCTAACCAGCTCAATTTTACCTAACTTCTAATTGTTCAGAGGAGATGGTACCTTCCCTGCTGCTGTCCCTATACCCCAGCTGTGCTAAGCAGTAATGGCAAGGCAAGTCTGAGGATGGGGGGAAGGAGGGTGCTGAAGGCTCTGTGTGAGTTCTGGGGAGAGTTGTTGTGTCGTGTGTGTCATACTGTGCTATACTGGGGTGGGGGTATGTTGCTATTAGACAGCTGGCAAGCAGAGCAGGCAGGGGGAACACTTGTCAGCTCCTAGCCCAGGGATGGGCAAAATACAGCAGGGGGGCAGCCTGGGCCACAACGTATGCGGTCTGTACAGCTGCTACTGGGCACACAATGGAGCTGGGGTGGCACGGCAGTCAGACTCCTTGCCAACAGCCCCCATGACAGCAGCTCCATCTGGCTGCTGCTGCCACCAGTGTCACCACCAATCACCTAGGGAGTTTTGGTGAGCTCTTGTGGACTGGGTCAGCATCACCCACCCCCAGACCGCAACAGCTCGCCAAAACTCCCTAAGTGGCTCTTCAGCCTCAATAATTGGCCACCACTGTCCTAGCCACATCGCTGATCACTAGCCCTCTGGCAGCAGTTCAGAGTTGTGCACATTACAGAGGGTATTAACTCTGAATGTGCCACTGCTCCCAGCATGTGTTAACTTTAACAAAGACATAATACATTCCTTAAAGTTAGCGGGTGTTAACTGTAAAGTGTAATCACACACTATGAGAGTTGCAGGTACCCAGCACTTCTGATTCACTGCAGTGATAAGATATAAATGAAGGAGGAGGTGCTTACACATAGTCTTCTCAACTAGGACCTGTGGTGTTTTATCTCTTTACCTGGACTTGCTGCTAACCCTAGTGCCCCTGCAGGTATTAACTGCCTTATTTATCTCAATTTATCAACTGATAGTTAATCATTTTTTACCACTCTTAGTGTCCCCTCCCTCTGTTTCTTTTCCTTCCGTGTAAAAGTTCTTCCTTCCACAAGTCCTTACATAGCATCTGACAAAGTAGTTTATGCCTATGAAAGCTCATGCTTTTTCTAAACCAGTTAAGGCAGTGATTCTCAACCAGGCATACTTGGGTATCTTAAAATCCTTTCAAGGGTGCTGCAGGTTGCCATGCAATGTTAGCAGTGTTAGATGGGCAAACATGATTCACAAGACAAACCCAGTTATTTCAATTAGGAATCCAGAGTGTTAAAAAAATTCAGGCCAGTTCTGGTTTTTCTGGGTTCTTAACAGTAGAAGAATTCTTCTATTCTTTTCCTGCAGTTAAAACATGAGTGAAAGCCAAGAGCTGGAATTTTCCAAGGAGTGGCTCAGTCCCATTAAGGGGTCCTTGTGCCTACTGAAGGGTGCTTCAAGCTTTAAAAAGTTGAGAACTGCTACTCTAAGGTGCCAGCTTGCCCTACCTTCTGTCTTATATGTAGTAAACAACAAAATATATATACATATATAGCAGTTGAAAGCAAAATAAGACAAAGAAAAATAAAATGAGCTGTCCTTCTAATCATATAATTAGGCTATTAATAGAATTAGAATAGGCATAGACATAGAAAGACTGGATCTCTCTTGTAGCATAAAATGTAGTTAGAAATGTCAGTAGTTTCAATGGATGAAGGGGTCAAAATGACTAAACTGCAAGAAAACTAGGATAATGTACTACAGTTACAGGGATTATTTCTTTTCATAATAGAAATAAATTAATATGTTTTAGCATATAAAATCCTTTGAACAGACAAGATTCTACAAATACTTGCCAAATACTCTTTAAGAACCTCTAACTCTGTGGGTGCAGCTACACGTGCATATTAATGAGAAGCATAAACTTCCGTGCATATTGCTTCTCATATTGCATAGGAGTTTATTGCTCCCATGTGCTGCTTTTACATGTGTGCCCAGGACCGCAGAACAATGAGCTGAGTCAGAGAAGCCCTGGCTGGCAGAGTGTCTAGGGGCTCAGCCTGCGAGCCTGGAGCTGCTCCAACTGGGCTTGATGTACTGCAGAGAGTCTGATTGGGGCACAGGGGTACTTTAGTTTGGGGCTAGATGGCAGGCAGCTCCCACACTGAAGCACCCTGGTGCCCCAGCCAGCTGGGTCAGCTTCTACACGTGTTGGTGCACATGAAAAAATTCTGAAGCAGGTTAGTAATGGAAATAAAAAGATAGGGATCTCAAGTCCTCATTCTCAGCAAGTCTCTTACCCAGACCTCCCATTTCTATTCTTAGGGACTTGTCTAATTTCTCCAAGCTGCTGGTAAATTTTCTGTCACCAGATCATAGGGAAACATTATCCATCTATTAAGCCCCTGGAAATTAATTGGGTCATCAACATCAATGTTATTCACACAAGGGGTAGTTACAAGGGGACCTTGTAATTAAGGACCTCTTAATAACTAAGTCTTGAGGTTGGATAAAAGGGACTTGTACCACAAAATGATCTGATTTTCCCCTTGCCTTCTTCCTGTCTTCATAGATTCATAGATGTTAGGGTCGGAAGGGACCTCAATAGATCATCGAGTCCGACCCCCTGCATAGGCAGGAAAGAGTGCTGGGTCTAGATGACCC
>JAGPOW010003395.1:56678403-56697466 GCA_030014935.1 Caiman crocodilus
GGGAAAAAAGGGGCAAGTGATATAAATACTCTTCCCTTTACCCTCTGCTCTGTGCTACTACTGTGAGAAAAAGAATACTAGGCTAGATGGATTTGTGGTCTGACTCAGTATGGCTCTTCTTGCATTCTTATGTAAAGGTTCTGTAAAAACCGTAATTCAATTATGGAAATACCCTATCAGCACAGGAACAGTGGAAGAGAGACTGCAGGCTCTAGTATAGGGGCAGTGTCAGATTTAGGCACAAGCTAAGTAAGCTACAGGTTAGGCCCTTGCATTATGAGGGGTCTCTAAATATGCAAAGAAATACAGTGTAACCTCACAAATCTGACGTGCTTGGGACTGAGGTTGCGCCAGAAATTCGAAAATGCCAGTTTTTTTAAACTGGCACTGTAGCCAATTGTGGTGCTGGGGAGGGGCTGGGGGGGGTGGTAGTAGCAGCCAGTCCTGGCACACTAGCTGCACACAGATAAGTGGCATGGAGTGCTTAATGGAGGTGGCAGCAGCCAAATGCAAACTTCCCTGCCACTTCCAGGCAAGGGTGGGGGTGCAGGAAGGAGGGGATGGTGGCTGGTCCAGAAGCAGCAGGGGAAGTGCTGGATTTTTGGTAATGCTACGGGGCCTTTTAAACTTGACATAGCTTATGTCCCCAACATTTCATAGTCCTGTCCTGACGGGGGGTGTCTGGCAAGGACCTGAAGACCATAAAGTTCTGGGATGTATTGGACAGCCTAGGTCTTAAGGGCTCTGTTAGTGACCTTAGAATGTCATATTTTAGTTTAAATTAAGTCAAAGTTAAGTTTATAAAACAGAAAATAAAATGTAAAAGGTTTGTTTCCACTGATTAGTCTTGTGCTGTTACAGATTTACTACTAATTGGATTCATGCAAGGGTACTATTAATCAGGTTTGTTAATACAACATGGGCTGTTTGGAGTAAACAAAATACAACAACAGTGATAATGCCCACAAAACTTGGCTTTTAAATGAAATGTTTATTATCAAGAGATTAAACTTCCATTTCTCTGGTAAATAATTGCTAGTTACATCACCTCTGAGTGGCATATTCTCAATCTACTCCATTATTAAAATATTGGTCTTTGGAAGCAAAACTCCCCCACTCTTAATTTTAGTGACTTGTGTGGTAAACTGAGTGTTTGTGATACATTTTAATAGCATTGAAAGGCAAAATATTGTAGGCAACTTGTATTTTCTATGTACAACCAATAGAAGCTGGTTGTATGTTAAGGCATTCATTAGTTGAATCATAGAAAAGAATAGCTATAATACTGAAATATAATAGTGAACTTCTATTGGCTTTGCTTTACTGGATCTGGCTATTGGTTTATAATGTCTGAATTCAGTTTCTAGCAGTGATTGATACGTAAAGGATATGAGGGATACTGAAACTTCTGCCATAATGCCAATGTGTAAGTTATTCATGGGAAATGTGAATGAATGGAATTGCTTTATGATCACCACAGATGACCAGTTTACTCTTAATTCTATTGTATTAAATATTGCATCACTATACTTGTACACAACAGTAAAATTATTCAACTAATTAAAAATACAGCCACAGTTTGTCTTGATAGCATATTACCTCCTTGCATATTTTTTCTTGCATAATTCATTTCAGTTTGGGAAAAAATGTCGTATGTAAGGCAAAATAGTGCAATTTTGCATAAGGCGCTTTACTCATGTGGGCCATCCTAAATTCAGTCGAATCATCCCATTGACTCCAGTGGGACTACATGCAGAAATAAGAAGGAAATAATAACTTGCAGGTTCAAGATCTCTCCTTGGAACCATATTTGTTCTTGGGATTACCAGGTAAGATATATATTATTGTTCCTCATTGTAATTTAAAAAAAGCAAATCTGATACCTTTTTCTTACTGTTACTCTAGGTTGATGGGGGCCAACTTTTTTGACAGGCATGCTGCAAATCAACCCTTGTCCTATTACCAGATAGCTTTCTCCTGTCTGCTACTGTTCTGCTTGTCCTCTCCCTTGTCTTCCATGTACCATAGACAGAAACTGCCCAGGCCAGTTGGGCAACCATGCCACAGGTTGGCTGCCGCTGCTCTAAGTAAGAAACGTGTAGGTTCACCTAGCTGAGTGTCTTTTATTCGGGCATTTCTTCCCCTGCTTTTGTAATTTTGAACACCACTACTTTAAAAATAAAGCCAAAAAAGCAACCATATTTTGTATTTAAGAACTTTCCAAGAGCATATCAAGAAGCAAATAATTCTTAGGTTATGCCTACAGCTGTTCCTTGACAATGCTAGAGAATGAAGCAGTGAAGCAAGGATACCTGTTCCATATACACAATCCTGAAAAAGATCTAATGCAGCCACCTTAGAGTGAGGCTTGGCAACTGCCAGAAACTCTCTGCCTCAGTTGTGTTTATTGGCACTCGCCCACTGCCCCACTAAGCGTAGCTACACTATGTTTTTTCAAGGTGTATTGCATGGACTTGCTTTGGTGTGCTGCCCTGTTTGATGTGCTGCTCCTGAGAATAATCAGGAGACTGTGTGGACATGTTCCTTGAGGCATGTATGTTGCTTTCAAAATGCCAAAGATATTTGATGTTTGTTTGCTTTTTTTCAAAAATGGGAAAATTATCCTTCTCTAAACCATTTAATTTAGTTGATTTAATAAGATGATTTAATAAGAAGATTAAAATTCATCTTATTGTCCTTGAAATCTCTCTTTGAGAGAGTTGCTTTCCTTGAGAGGTTTCTCCTTTTCTGGTAGGTTGGCTACTGAAAATCAAAATAGCAAGGCACCTGAAGTATTGTGACCCTTGCTTTACAGACTCATCAGCAGTCTTATTGTTATACTGTGCTTTCCCATTCCTTCTGACTTCATTTACCTTTTATCCCTTGGATTGCATTATTTTGTAAATTGATTGAGCCAGATCCCATCCCACCTGTTAGATGAATATGTGTGATGATCACATTCTACTCTGCTTAAGTCCCTGGAAAAAATGTTAATGTGCCTGTAATAAGTCTTAATGTGCCTATAACAAGCCATCATCTATAATTTAAGCCTAAATCACAGAAAAAGCAAGTGGGATTATAATGGGCTCCCAAACCTGTTGACTTTAGGTCACTATTTCAAATCGGGCTTAGGCTAAAAGTAGTTATCAGCTGATGGCTGATCAGTGTTGTTAATGTCTCAAACCAGACCTTGCTAGACAGGGATTCCCATGCCAGTAACTTGTGATCAAAACTGGATGTTTATTGGCAGCTTCAGAGGCAGAAAGGATAGTATGCACTAAACCAGGAAGACCAGCTTCAGAAGTGAATAATGAAGCTTGCAGAGGATAAAGTAAGTGACATTCTGCATTTGAGTGTCCAGCTGAAGATAATTTGGGAGCCATATCAGATGTTAGAAAGAGACTTTGAGGGCAGCTTTACCACATCAAAACAGTTTCTGGCTCATCTGTTCTTTTACAGATGAGAAGTAGAACTGATGAAGTCAGCAGCAAAAGCCTCATTGACATCAGTGAAGCTAGGATTTCAGTCCAGATGAGAATGAGCTAGACTCTGCCATCTCTGCTTTGAATGTTTACATGCTCTGGTGCCAAATGTAATCTCAAATGCACCAAAGTCTAGTAAAATGTGTCAGGAGACTCAGCTATTGGTTTTCAGGAAGTCATTTCCAGAGGTGCAAGTACAGATTCTCTTGGGTCTTTTGTACTGTTTAGAGATATTGGCCAATAAAGGCTTTTGGTTATCAGAAGTTAATGCTACAAGACCAACATTTCTTTCTGCTTTCCAATATGATGGTTAATATACATTACCAGTTAAAATAAATTAATTTGTAGGGGATTGTGGGGCTTTTTAATAACTCTTTTAAAGACATTCTTTTTGTGAATAAATGCACTTCTTTTACAGTCTAATTAGTTTCAGGTCTTGACTTCCGACTTTTATTAACTGCCTTCATAATTTCGTTGAGGCATGGTTAATGATGAGTTAATTTCTTTTTCTTTTTTTTTAACTGGCTGCTTTGATTGGTGGAAGTGTGGAATTTGTTTCCATGGTAACTTTTATATTTAAAGACTTGTGGGAAGAAGACTGATAAGTGTATGATTTAGGCTATAGCTGCTGAGTTTAATTGTGTTTAAAATGTGGTTAAGTTGGAGCAATTTAGAAGAGTAAGAATGTGAAAGACTGACAAACATTTTGCAAATACTTTCATTGCTCTAAGGTACAAATAGATACAGTGAAAGCTTGCCTCAATCTAGTCCCACTTTCATTAAGTGAATTGATGATGGAGTACATACGTTTGTGGACTGCTAAAATGGTGTTGCCTAGTCCTGTTACTTCAGTGTCAATGAACTGTGATTTACATTTCTTTTGGGGAAACTAATGAAACTTTTGTTAAATCTGGGCCAATATTGAAGCCTTAATGCCAAGACAAATCCCCTCCATTTGTCATTGCAGATTAGATCCAAAATGAAAGCTATCTGTTTCCTGAGTTCTAGTTCAAAAGTCTTATGAAACCAGTTGTCCTTATACAATTTAGTTTTGAAGGTATTGGGAATCTTACAGAAATGCAGCCTGTAGGACTTCTGCAGTTTTGGCCCAGTCTTGTAAAATTTCAGTAATATTTGATTCAAAACTGAATCCAAACCTGTTCATGATAATTACATGGCTCTGAAGAAACTGGAAGCTGTTCTGTGTAGGTCTGACACCCCTGGTGCCTGAGCTTGTTATTACACTTTTCTTATTAGTGTTATTTCTGAACTGTTCCAGATTTTTCATAGATTCATAGATGCTAGGATTGGAAAGGACCTCAAGAAATCATCAAGTCCAACCCCCTGCCTGGGCAGGAAAGAGTGCTAGGGTCACATGACCCCAGTCAGATACTTATCTAGCCTTCTCTTAAAGACCCCCAAGGTAGGGGAGAATACCACCTCCCTTGGAAGCCCAATCCCAATTTTGGCCACCCTCTCCATGAAGTTTTTCCTGATGTCCAGCCTAAATCTGTTCTCTGTCAGTTTGTGACCAGTTTGTTACCTCAAAAGGCACCCTAGTGAACAGAGCATCTCCAATATCTTGCTGTGCCCTCCTAATGAATTTATAGGTGGCCACAAGATCATTTCTCAGCCTTCTCTTGCAGAGGCTAAAAGGGTCTAGGACCCTTAGTCTCTCATAGGGCTTGGCCTGTAAACCCTTAATCATATGAGTGTCCTTTCTCTGGACCCTCTTGAGGCCTTCTGCATCTTTCTTAAAGTACAGTGCCCAAAACTGTGGTCTGAAAAATGCCCCATAAAGGGGAAGTATCACTTCCTTGTTTCTATTTGTCATGCATCTGCTCATGCACGATAAAGTGTGGTTAGCTTTGCTGATGATTTCATCACACTGACAACTCATGTTCATCTTGGAGTCCACTATGACTCCGAAATCCCTTCCTGCTTCTGTGCTGCTAAGAAGGTCATTTCCTAGCCAGTAGGTGTGCTGGATATTTTTATGCCCTAGGTGCAGCACTCTTCATTTGTCTTTGTTGTACTGAATCCTATTGTGTTCTGCCCACTTTTCTAACCTGTCCAGGTACATGTGCAGTCATTCCTTACTGTCTGGAGTGTTCACTTCACCCCACAATTTAGTATCATCTGCAAACTTGGACAGAGTACACGTCATGCCCACACCTAAGTCACTGATGAAGACATTGAAGAGTTGAGGTCCAAGGACTGAGCCCTGTGGGACTCCACTACCCATCTACTACTACACTCTGGGTGCGACCCCCAAGCTAATTTGCCACCCACTGCACCATGTAAACATCTAAGTCATAGCCTCTTAATTTATTTATGAGAATGGAATGAGAAGGACTTCTAGGAAGGAGTTCCTAAAATCCAGAAAAACGACATCTACCCCTACTCCTGCATCTAAGCATTTTGCGATCTGGTCATAAAATGAAACCAGATTAGTTAGGCATGATCTACCTGCTATGAATACATGCTGGTTGCCCTGCTGCATTATTTTTCCCACAGGACTCTCACAAATATGATTCTTAATAATCTTTTTAAACACTTTTCCAAACACGGAGATGAGACTAAGTGACCTATAATAACTTGGATTCTCCTTCTTCCCCTTCTTGAAAATAGGGACCACACTGGTCCTTTTCCAGTCCTTCAGGATCTGACCTGAGCACCATGAGCACTCAAATAGCCATGCCAGTGGTTCTGTTACGACACCGGCCAATTCCTTCAGTACTCCCAGATGTAGCTCATCCAGACCTGCCGACTTAAACACATCCAGTCCATCCAAGTGATGCTGCACCAATTTCAATTTTGCCCAAACACCCAGAGCTATACAAATCCCTTGTGAGACTCCAACAGTGCACAGAGCAAATTTGTGCAAATTTCTGGATACTGATGCAAACAGAGTCCTCTGATAGTTCTCTTATTTATCTTTTTTAGAGTTAAATAGGCAGTGGTAGAAGGTCTAAATGGTATGACTGTATTTACTTGTGTAAAAGAACACAGCTTTTCTTAAATATTTATAAGGTCTTTGGTAGAAGGGTCATGGATTCTTATGTGGTGATATTGTGCCTAAAGCACCGAAGGCACCTGCTACAGAAATACAAATTAATAGTAAATATGTTGGTGGTGTGTTTCCCTCGCTGTCAGAAACACTGGTCCATGAGAGTCTCCAAAGGAAAATGGTGGAAATTATGGAAAGTGAATAGCTGCATAAAATTTACCAAAAATGGGATATTTTATGGCTCTTTAATGTAGAAAACCATGCAGACCATATGCACAGTTACGTTAGGAATATCATTTTGGTACTTTAAAAGTCCTGTGAGTAAAATTAATTTGAGAGACAAGAGGTAAAAACTTATTTTTTGGATTTTTATGCTATTGTATATTAGTGATAGGCTCCATGACCTTTGAAATGTTGGAATCCCAACTTGGTATTTTGAGCTTGTGTTAAACAAATACTGCTATATTCAGAATTCTGGTATACATACAAGTGTTACTTCATATATTACTCTTTCAATAGGAGTTAGGAGAACAATGGACACATAAGAAGTACAAACCAGGAGAATTGCTGTGTTCAAATAATTGTCTTAGCTCACAGAGATGGGCACAGGAGTGAGCAAAATGGCAGCTCTGGCTGGCAGCCGGACTATACTTCCCATGTCATGTTTTGGCAGTCTTGTGAATATAAACGTACCCGTAGCCTTCCTGTTATACAGCTTAACCTTCACCATGGCATTATAAGTGGAGAAATGTCAAAATGCATAGCATGGACGACTGGTGCCTCCTGAATCTGGGGGAAGCACACCAGATCACTGACGAGAAAGGTCCCCCAGCAGCTGATCGCCAACTGAGGGGGAGTTGACAGTGGCCAATCACTGAGCCAGCGACAAAACCGGAAGTGCACTTCCAGTTTTGCAGCTGGTGCTTCCAGGAGGTGCACAGCTGATCTCAGCCGTGCACCCCCTAAATGTTACCAATGATGTATAGCATCTTAAAGTAAAGACAGTGGGGGCTAGTAGGCTATCAAGGAATGGAGAGATTCTATTGATGTTGATTGTGTTACAGGAGATGTTGAACCCCAGGGTGGAGACATGACGTGGTAATACTGGTGTAATTTGCATCAGTTTTGTATACTCGTGTGTCTTACACCAGTTTCTACACTGTACAGAAGACCATCTCTCTAGATATAGCTGTTCAGAGTAGCCATAATTACTGCACCTCATAACTAGATGGTGGTAGAACAGGAAATGATCCGATTGCACTGAACAAGCAACTACCCGGGATAAAATTGACTGGAGCTGTAGGCACATGACCCATAAACCAAAGTTATTTACACTGTTTATAGTTACTCACTTTCCAGTTTACTTTGGAATAGAATGATTTACACTATTATAGAGCTGTGCATTGTGAATCTGGTCCACATTTATGCAGGTGTAAAAGCAGATTCTACTGGTATAAATGTCACATGATTGTCTGTAAAGAATGTTTTCCATTAGTTTGGAGCCATGTATAGGCATTTTGCTGGCTCTTTGCATAGTGTGAATTTAACACGCTCATGAAGTTTCAAGCTTTGAAGCAGACCAGGCTTTTACAGTTTAGGTAGAGAACTTATGTCTTTGTTACTGAATTTCAGAGCCTGCTTTTTTTTGAAGAAGCCCAATAACTTTTGCAATTGCATACAAGTTAGGCCTAACATAATGTCATACCTCTTCAGCACTTTTCTCATTATCAATGATATTAGAAACCATGTCGTCTGGGTGTATGCATATATGCATGTGAATTCCGAAGGACAAAGGACAGAAGAAATAATCAAGCAACAGAATTCAGATCCATAGACAGAGAGAATAGCAGTTTTTCAGTCAAGGGTGCCTATGTTATCCCTTCTTTGCATGTATATAACCCAGCAGTTCCAAATGTATCAAGAGGATAGAAGAGGAATTACACCTATGTATACAAAGGAAATCCTTGAATATTTTACAGTAAGGTCACACAAAAGAGTAGGTAGTAGAAATGAAGCTTGACATAATGCAACATGAAGTGAAGTGCCGTAAATGTTTTATTGGCTTGTTTTTTCCTTTAAGTACAGAGACCCCAGTGATAGTCATTCAAGTTCAGTTCAAATTATTTAGTCCTGAAAAACAATTATTTTTGTAAATATGTTCTTTTCTTTTCCTCTCTATTCTTTTGGTAACTTTCAAGGACTGTTCTACTTGGCAACATGAGCATTAAGTGTCAAAGTCAATAGTTAGGGGAAAAAAAAAGGTCGGGGGTAGGAAGTAATGCTCAAGTAAATCATGTGTACAGCAGCATCTCCAGGTGTTTGAGTGAAATCCTTCTAAAATGAACATCTATCTATTTCCTATCCATCTTGTCACTCCTTTTTTCCTTTTATATTTTTGTAACTTTAGAACATTAATTTTCAAGTTATAATCTCAGAAGGTGGAAAAAGCAGCAGTACAAGTAAATGAACGGCTAACTAATAAAACAATAAAACATAACAATAACTTAGGCAACAGGAATTCAGTCTGTGTCTCTCTTGCTCACCCCAGATGCAAAAATATAGATGCAATTAGGGCACAGAACCTATGGCACTGATAGCTACCACAGGGCTAGTTACAGAGACCCCCAACTCAGCATCCCATCAGTGTACAGTATTATTTTATGGTTATGGACAGTATGGTTGGATAATGATTTTTCAGGTAGCTAGCCATATATTAATTTATAGGACACTTAGGAGGAAATAACAAATGGGCAAACATTTAGTTCTTTTTTTTTGCTGATGTTATGTTTTTATTGATGGATTACAATTCTGGGAGAGGGAGGTTTTGAGATAAGTAGTGCATTCTTTCAAATTGAAAAATATGAAATGTGTTAAGAGTTCCTGGGGACCTGACTGTGAATAATCAGGTCCAGGAGCTTTGTCTGTCTATAAGACCCAAATTTGCTTTCCTGTAAGAGTGTATTGGTCCTTGGGGCCTAAAAGCAGCAAATGTTGACAGCAGTGCTTAAATCAGTGTGGCGTTCTTTACTGCAGGCTTTTTTTTTTTTGCTTTGCAGACATAATGGTCATGCTGTTGTATGTTTTTTCCTCATTGTAGATTACATTTTCCAGGTGAAGAGAATTTGAATCACTTGGGTGATATAGCATCACTACAAGAAATTATGTAGGCAGAATGGAAGATCTCTCCCTGAATAATTACAAAACAAACCTGCTCTCTCAAAACCCACCTTTATGCTTTTGTTATATACATGGTAATGAATTATGCTATCCAAGTTTTTGTCAGGCAGCACAAAATAAGGTACTTGTTGTTTTGACTTCTTCATGCTTTGCATCATTTGTCCAAATGAACAATAGAAATATCTTCTGCTTAGGGCCCCAAAGTGCCTTAGGCCACTAGTGGAAAAACTGCACTTGTTTTGCTGGAGGGAGTATTCGGTATGCACATTTTCCTATTAGAGTCCACAAAACAAACATGCCCCTGGCATAGCTGTGAAATTTGGTCCTCTGTCTGATCAATAGGCAGTATGTTTTGGTAACTGCTGATCCAAAATCAAAATAACTATTTAATTATTGTATCAGCTAATTGACAGTATTTAACTCTGAGAAGGGTTCTCCCCCACCCTTATTCTCAAAATCAGCTTCCTATTACTCTGTTGCATCAGAATATACAGGGAAATTCAATTGTACTGATTACTTGGCTATAGGGATAAAAAATTACTCTACAAAATCCATTTCCAGTTGGTGCTGATGTGTTTGCCTTTTGTAATATTGAACAGCTGGGCATTTGATTGTAAGATTCAGATTGGAAGTAATTTCCTTGATTTTCTTTGATCTCCAAAGATGGCAAGAATTTACCCTTTTTGAATGCCTCTTGGCTGCAGGTAAAAACAATATTACAGGTTGTGCTAGTGCCAATTAGAGCTGATTATAATCTGAATGACCTGCTTTGGTATTATAATGCTTAGCACAACTTGTTATGTCCTTGGTAAATGGAAATTTTGCTTCAAAGCATGTATCTGAATTTTACCATTTGCTTTAGCTAGGAGTCATGACCATTTAGCTATAATAATCAAAACTGATTGCCCAACTCAGTCCTTATAACAGGATGCCATGGTAACAGTTTGGATATTAGTATATTGCAATAAAATTTCCATTGCAGTGGCTACACTGACTGGAGCTTTGATCTCACAATGAGCTTCATATGGGAACAGGGGCTTACGCTTGTCTGATCACTGACATTTTCACAGTCTGTTGAAATCAGTTGGCAAAACACTTGAGCTTGAATGCGAGTAGGAAAGATTGCTGTGAGATAGTTATCAAAGTGACAGAGAGCAGCAGTGGAGGCAAGAGGAGACATGTTTAAGATATACCGTCTGTATGTTTAAAAATATGGAACCAATTCTATTATTGACTATTGCCTAGGATTAAATAGATATAACAATGAGCCATTGACACTGGGACAAACTCTTTGCAGAGGTAAATGGGAAAAGCTATACTGAAATCAATGGAGCTAAAATCATGTGAGAGAGTCCCCTGACGACTTCAGTGGACTCTGGATCAGTCCTTTACACCTTCATAGAATTTAATTCATAGAATTTTTAGCGGCCTTGTGAAAGGGTCACGGAGGCCCTTTAATTAAAGTACATCCTGCTTCTTAGGGACAGAGCAGGTAGAACAGCTCTGGATCTGATCAGAGGCTGATGTGTTACCTGAGATTAATAAATATGGAAAAGAGGCAGGAAGACTATCGGGTGACTACAGGAGCTATTGAGAGGAGAGAAGGGAGATAGTGCCTGATGTGGGATTCTGGGAATGACAGTAGCAGCTGGCTGAAGCATAAGAAGAAGAGTGAGAGATGGGAGAGCAGCAGAGGGTTTTCCTGACATGGAGTGGAAGATGTATGAGCTAGAAATGGTGGATTGGTGTCTTTTTTTTAGGCTTCTTTTAGTCTGGAGAATCAGACTTGGCCTAGTGGAGGGGCTTAACTGGTCACATCATTTAGATGAAGATCAAGCTTAATAGGTGGTCACTTGGTTACAAGCCTGGTGACCACCTTGAAGCATAAGGAAGATAATCAGCAGGTAAGGAGCTTGGGAGGAGCAAAGAGGACTGCAGTGGGCAGGACTGGGATGGCTGTTTGACAAAAGGGAGAGCTTTAGGAGCACCAGAGGCTGCCAGAACTGGCACAACTGTGTTGATGTACTGTATTTTGGAACCAGGCACATAGTCAGAAAAAAGGACTCAGGACACTTGTACACATGCCAGACATTTAGTTCTCCCTAAACTGAAATGGTGGGTTTTTAATTGGTGGGTTTTTAATGGTGTTGATTAAAAACCCACCATTTCACTTTAGGGAGTTCTGTCACTATGATGGAACACCATCAGCTCACGCCTCCCACCCCCAGCCGCAGGCAGGCTCTGTCAAAGAAAAAAGAAAAAAAAAAGCGGCGAAGGGCCTGATCACTGTTCCTCTCAAACCTGGTTTGAGGGGGGCTTGACTCAAACCTGCCTGACTTTCCCACAGCTGGGGGATGAATTGCTGATGGGCCCTGAGCTGTGGGGGGCCTGGCACTTCCTTCTGTGGCAGTGCCACCACCCGGGTGGTACCCACACACTAGCAGCCTGCCCAGGTGGTCCTGGGGGGTGCTGCCACTATGGAGGGAAGGACCAGGCTTCCCCACAGCTCAGGAGCTGCACGACCCAGAGGCAGATTGCACAGGCAGGCTTCACTGAGCAAAAAATAAAGGAAAAAAATGGTGAGGGGCCTGATCTTTTATTTTTTTCAGAGTCTGCCTGCATTGTCTAGCCAGGGGGTGAGCTGGCAATGAGCTGAGCAGCCCCTGAGCTGCAAGTGCCCCTGGTGCTTCACTCCAGTGGTGGTGCCCTTCAGAACTGCCCAGGGCTGTGCTGCCTGGGGCAGTGAAGCACCATGGCCCCCCAGAGCTCAGAGGCTGCTCAGCCCACTGGCATCTCACTTCCCAGTCATGGGAGATGTGGGCAGGCTTCTCCAGGGGGAAAAAAATAAAAAGCTGCCCTCACCACTTTTTTTTTCTTGGTGGATCCTGCCCATGTGAGCTGCTGCTGCATCACGCAGCCTCTGAGCTGTGTAGGGGTGCTTCCCTCTGTGGTGGCATCACCCCCTGGGGCCAGCTGGGTGGGGCTCTAGCAGTTGGGTCCTGCCCCAGCTCTCAGGCAGCACCTGCTGGATCCAGTGGTGCATGGGGTGCTGCACACCTAGATGTACTCAAGGCAGCTCAGGCTTGATGGGCTTCTAGCGCCCTGTGCACCATCCCTACCACCTTCCCATTACCTGTGACCATCTGGGAATGGGCTGGTTTGCCCCTGAAGCAGTGGAGGAAGGCAGCAGGTTGGTGGCTGGGTGTGTTGGTTGCCAGAGAAGGTAGCAGGGATGGTGCACAAGGTGCTGGAAGCCCACCAAGCCTGAGTTTCCCTGAGCATGCCTGGGCTTTCACTGTGCGCTGTCCCTGCTGCCATCACTGGATGTATCACAGTAATTTGTTATGTAGTGAACTAAAATACATTGGCTGTGTTTTACTTTGCTACATAAAGAAGTCAGTTAAATGAAAATATGCCATTGCAGGTATACACTGTACAAAATTTAATTGCAATAAGCCACCGCATATGTAAAGCGACACAATTAAATTGCTAAAAAGGGCAATTAAACCACTAAAGGGTGCAATTTCATCACATGTACAAGGGCCCTTCATCACATGTACAAAGGTGCTCAGTGATAGGTTTTTAAAGATTACTTTGTATTCTTGGAAAACATGTTATCCCAAGCAGAAATTATTCTAACACCATAAATGTCTATGATCAAATTCTAGAGGGAGAATGGAGAAAGAGCACTGACAGTTCTACCTTATAAGCCTGAGCTCAAGGGGCAACAAGACAAGTAAGCTTGATGATGTTTGGTGTATATCTACAGGCTCATGAGCTTAAAAGAGATGGAAACTAGAGTTGTGCGATGCTTCAGTTCCTGATTCAATTTGGCAGAGATTCAGCCCAATTTGGCGGCCAAATCTGAATCAAATCAGAGGACCCTTTAATCTCTCCAATTGAATCAGAACCCTCCAAATCGATTTGGAGAGATTCAGAAAGATTCAGTGATTTGGACATAGAGGTAGCTTTAAATATTTTTTCTACATACCTCTAGGTAGCAGGCAGCTCATGAATGCTGTGATGCTGGGGCACATGAAATCTCTCACAGAAGCATGGGAGGATCCACTGCACACTTGGCATTAGACCCAGAAGTGGACCAGGAGCACTGGAGAGCACACAGGTGGGAACCCCCCACAACTCTCCAGCTTGACGACTGCTGCTTTCTGGGTTTGGGGAGGCACCCAGTGTCCCCCTGCGGCTGATCGCTGAGCCGGGGGGGATCCCAGGAGAAGCCCCCCTGCACACTTCCCAGTGGACCTGAACAATATTTTTTTTCTTGGTGGACCCCCTGTGCTCCTATGGGACGCTCTATCTGCTGTAGCATCGCAGCATTGATAAGTCACACTGGTACCTTGAGGTATGTAAAAAGCATTTAAAGCTGTGTCTATGTCTGAATCGCTGATTCCCTGAATCAGCATCAAATCTTTAGCTTTGGGTTCAGCCAAATCAAATCAGGGACAGCGATCCAGATCGACGAATCGAATCACTGTCCCTGATTTGGGCTGAATTCGGATCCAAATCGAATAGGGCCCACTTCTCACACCCCTAGTGGAAACCTGCATTTTTTTTATAATGGATAGTCCTAGTGGATGATGCACATTTATTTCCCAAAATTGAATCAATACCGACTTTTTCATAGCCATATGACTGCATAGCTTAAATGCAAGCATTATGCAGTTATTATTAGATAAAAAGCAGGAGCAGATTTCAGTCAAAGTTGTGCAATGTGTGAGTTTATTTACAAGTTTTATTTTTCCTCAGATTTCCAATTTGACTCAAATCACAGTCATCATTTTATTTAAACAATGTTGATGTTTCATATAAAATGACATATTTAAGGATCTCAACTGCACTGGGAGCTTTATTGTAAAATGACTTGTTAGCTGCTATCCAGTTCTTTTTAATGCTTTTAGGTTTCTTGTTGATTTATAGCCCATGCCATTAATAATGTTCAGAAAAAAAGGAATGCACAAAGAGAGATGCTAGTTGTTTCAGAAGTAGTAGGTGAAGTGATGACAGGCAGATAATGAATCAATGCTATGTTTCAAGCAAAAAGTTTCTTCTAAATAAAAAAGAGCTATTAATTTGTTATAATCTAGCAACTACCACTTTTTGTCTTCTAGACATCAGTATTAATCTTTGTACGTGAACACAGAAAAACATTTATCAGCACTAGCAGCAGATCAAGGCAACAACTGGAAATCTGAGGCAGAGTTTTAAACCTTTTTTTCTATGTACAAGTCCTTTTTTTCCTCATTCAATGAGCTCTTGAATGGAGTTAACATACAAAAAAAGAGAAAATACCTCTCTGAAATCAACCTTGAGTGACTTCTGTTGCAAAGCATTGAAGTACCATTTACTCAGAAAGAGCTTGGAAAGGGACATTTGTTCTGTTGACAAGGAGAGTTGCTCCTCTGTCTCCTCTCTCAATATGTCCTCTTAGGTATTGGGCCCTGTGCACTTCATACATCCTTAGACCATGTCAAGGGTACAGTTTTCCTGCAGGTCACCTATAGTAATCCAGCAAAACCGACTGGGTTCAGGGCTTATAGTTCTTTTCTTTGTTAGTCTGTTGAATAGAGTAACAGCCTTTCTAACCAAAATATTGTTCAATACTGACTGTAGGAATAAAGAATAACATGAAGGGGAAAAACATTTTAAAGCAGCAAAAGTCTCTGCATGTCTTTCAGGACTTTATCTACTGCATTTTGATAGGCAGCTGCAGTCCACCTTACTTTTCTGGTTGTGCCTATTCTCTGATGTTTAGGTAGAAATATGTTGTCCCTAACATTCTCTTAAATAACTGTCTTTTTCCCAAGAAAGTGAGTCACATTTTATCCAGGCAGAATATTTTTGTTTCCTCCATTCACAAGCTTTTCTATCTTTGTCCAAAACAACTTAATGCTAAGCACAGGCAAATAGTAAGTGGGGCACATGCCTCCCCTGAGATTGGCCCCTGACTTGGCGCTGCTCAGGACAGGGCAGTCTTTTTGCTGCATGGGCTCGTGATGTGCTGCAGGGGGAAGGGGGGGCACTAAGCAATGGCACAGAAGTACAGGAGTGAATATGGAGCTTTTGGGCCACCCTGGACCCATCCACAATTTGTGCCCCCCACACTCGGAAGGCACCAGTCACACCTGATGCTAAGTCAAGGCAATCCATCCAGAGTTATGGATATCCTGTCCTCTTCTTAAAATCCTTAAGTATTTATTGGAAGGGAAAGAGTCTTGCCTTAAGCCACTGGATATCTTTACATGTGCTCCCATCTTTACTGGCTCTTGGAGCTGCTTTAATTAAAGTGCCTGCAGTGTCTTGTGTATTCAGTGTCCTGAGCTTCAAAATGGTGTCAGGGGTTGAGCTTTAGTTAAAGTGCTCCCACCACGGTTTTGAAGTGGGGGGATGCTGAATACATAAGACGCAGAGGCTGCTGGAGAGCACTAATTAGCACTCGATTCATTGAGTCTGCTCCAATGTCCTGCAATTACAGTGCATCAGAGTAACAACCCCACATGCAAAGCAGTGTCTCAGGCACCCATGGTTTTTACCTTCCTGAATGTTTCTCACTCTACTCCCTGGTTTAAACCAGTGGTTCTCAACCTTTTTTTGTACTAGGACCCATTTGTAACCATTGATGGCCAGACCTGACTCAGTAAATAGTTTAAATAGAAAACAGCTGCCTGGCCCTGCTGGTGACCCTCAGTCCCAATTCACAGCTCCCCATCCCTGCTGGTGCCTCTCATTCTTGGCCCATTGCCCACCTCCCCCAGGTCCCAGCCCCCACCCAGTCTGTGGGGCAGAGGGTGGGTGTGTGTGATGGGGCAGGTACAGCGTTGCAGCCTGGCTGGACTGGCATAGGCAGAAGCTGCCTCTGTGACCCAGTGGGAGGGATTCAGCACAGGAAGGCAGAGCAGTGTGGCAAGACTCACTGCCGCCAGGACCCCCATGCCAGCCACGCTGCCATTGTGAGGAGTAATGGACGGGGGTGCACTGTGCCGCCCTCATCTTCTGCCGCAGCCACTCATGCACTGGGCTGCAGCTCTACCCCACTGCCATGGCCTGGCCACTGCTCCCCTCAGGCTATGGCTCTACTCCTGAGAGAAGCTGGGGTGGTGGGCGGTGTTGCTTATGCCCCGCAACATGTTTTCTATGTCCCCTCTCCTCTCCCCCATGCCCCATAGTCTTACTTGCGGGGAGCTGTGGGAGCTGCTTTCCATGCTGCCTGCATGTGGCACCACCTGCCTGATCGCCCTCCTCCTGCTGGAACTCTGCCAACCTGCAAGGGGAAACCTATGGTTTTCCACATTTTTTTTCATTTAAAGGAGAATCCATTTCAGAGTTTGTTTGCAACACTTTCGTACATTCTGGTGACCCACTTTTGGGTCATGACCCATGGGTTGAGAAACACTAGTTTAAACCAATATAGCCATACAGCAAATAGCCCAATAATCAGGACAATGCACAGTATTAGTAATATTACAGAGTAGCCCTACTTCCATCTCACAGTCTATGAATGATTAAAATGAGTAAGGAACAATGAATAAGTGGCTCCAATACTGTTCCTTTGGGAATGAAGGGAATGGATTTAAAAAATATATTTATGTGAAACTAACAAACATGTTTAGTGAGATGTACTTATGGCAAGAAAAGCAATATCCAGGAAGTTAGCTTAAGGAAAACAGCAGAGTTCAATGGTAAGGAGAAAACCAAAGCTTAGTTGTGGACATGGCACTACATGATATCAGTCCATGTACAACCTCCACATTTATGAATTGTAAATATCATATATTATTAGACTCAGTATTGAGGATTTGCCACTGACTACTAAATGTTGACCACTGTGTTTCAAACACAGCAATAAGCATTGTTTAAAATCATGAACCTGTTGTTGTTTTTCAAATAACAGCATGTTTCTGATGCCATTGTGGCTTATTTTAAAAATTCCCATATCACCAAAGGATGTTTGATATAATTTCTCCATTTCTTTTTTGCCCTGTATTCCAGTTGTTAAATACAAACAGTAGATTCATAGGCACAGTTACATTTCAACACAGTAATTGTTAAATCATTTAGGAGAAAGAAAACCAAAAAGTCACATAAGCAGTTATTATTATGCATATGTATTTTTAATGCCTGATTCTCAGCATAACCTCAGATTACAATGCAGGTTAAATTTCCCTTGCTGATTTATAAATATAATGTAAACTCTAGACACAGTTAATGATATTGCAATGTAAAACTGTTCTGCTGCAAACTAAAGACCTTGCTTAGCACCACAAAGCTCTGGGTTCATTTCAATGTGATCATTCAAGCACTATGCAGAGATTATGCTTTTATTGTATTTTTTTTCATGAATACATGAATGAATAATAAGTTCAACAAACAAGAGTTCCCTACTGGGTATGTCAAACAAATCATTCTGTAAGGTGCTCTGAATTTCAATCAATCATTCTCAACACTACTTGTCCTGCTGAGGTCTCTGTATTAACATAGTCAGCATTTGAAACTACTATAAATGGTCTCAAGTAAAATGGCCCAGATCTGGGAGTTCAAAGGGAGAGCAAGAGATGAAGGTCCCCTTGTATTCATTTGTATTTTGATTGTACCTGCCTTTCCACCTTTGAAAAATTTTGTCCATGTTAAATTTGCATGTTGAGGGCATATTATGTTTTGTATTTTGTGTGGCTTTGTCTTGAATGAATAATCTACCTTTAAATACGTGATGACAGAGGACATCTTATATCTGTAAAGACACAATATAAAAATTTACTGCTAATTTGCATCTACCATGTTGGCAACTGGCTGTTGTTTACTGCATCTTCCTTCCTTCCCAGCTAGTACGTATCACTTCTTACCATTTAAGACTATTCAAGGTAAAAATAAAAACCGTGACAACAAGCATAGTGGTAGCTGGGGAAATACAGAGTTAAAATTGCGCTTCTAGAATAATCTGAAGAAACACTTTCCTAACTGCCACAGCCTTACCTCTAACTTGGTGGAGTTGCAATATTGGAGTTGTGTAGTTGAATTCAGAGATACATACAGATGTTTGGGGAGGTTAGGGAGAGGTGAGGTTGTGTTAAAAATGGCCATCCAATCTCACTTAATTCACTCACGTACAGACCTTATGCACTCCTAGTTAGGTAGATTTAATTGCAAATTGTAAAGAAGTTCAGGAAGTTTAGATGGGTCTAAAATGGCTGCCCTGATCTAATTTAACCCCACCTCTCCAGTAGTCTAACTTAGGTTATTTATACATGTGCTCCAGGAGTGGGGCAGGGTGCTTTATCATAGTATCATCATAGTGTCATAGTGTCTAGAGTCGGAAGGGACCTGGGCAGATCATCTAGTCCGACCCCCTGCCTTGGCAGGAAAGAGCACCGGGGTCAGATGA
>JAGPOW010003395.1:56697566-56715957 GCA_030014935.1 Caiman crocodilus
ACCTGGGCAGATCATCTAGTCCGACCCCCTGCCTTGGCAGGAAAGAGCACCGGGGTCAGATGACCCCGGCAAGGTGCTCATCTAACTTCCTCTTAAACAGCTCTCAGAGCTGTTCTAATTAAAGTACCTGGAGCATCTCATGTACCAGCATCCCTTTAACTTGAACCAAAACTCTTTGAATGAGCTTTGAAGTGCCCCAGCGACCATTTTTAAGCACAGGGAACGGCAGTCTGCTGGAGCACAGTAATTACCATATTCCAGCAGATTCAATTAATCGAGTCTGCTCCAACGCACTGTAATTACAGCACATTAGAGCAGCCTTCCTGCTTGTATATAGGCGCCCTTGATTGGGTCTGCTGAGACCGATGTAATTGTTCCCAGTGCAGCCCCAGGTCTGGGAAAGCCCAGCCACTGGCCCCAGCTTCGGGTCTGAATTTTTCCTGCTGCCCCCACTCCAGCACCAGGCTATTTTTAGAACCCCTGTCCCCTCCCTCCTCCCCCTGACAGAAAACACCCCTCTGTGGACCAGCTAGCCCTCACCAGCCCACCCAACACCCCATCTTGCAAGCCACTCTATGCTGGTTTTACTGGTGTTTGCCAGTGCCAAGAGCTGAGGAAGTAAGTCTGGGTAGAGGGGAGGGGTGGGTGTGATGGGGTAGATTTGTCCACTGGGAGCTTGATTGTCTGGGGGTGGGGGTAGGGAGCTAAAAGTAATTCCTGGTCCCAGGGAGAAGAGAGTCCTCCCATCTCCCTGAACCCTTTCTGACCCTCCTAGTCCCCTGATCCTGCTAAACCCTCCTGGACCCCACCAACCTTCCCACAGATTCTGCTTTCCCCTCCCCATTCCCCAAGCCTCCCCACAACTGTGCTAGCTGTCCCAATCCCCCCCTACAGAACCTGTTTACCCCATGGACCGTGCTGGCCCCCTGGATCTTCCTAAGCCTGCTTTCCCCTGATCCCCCCAAGCTCCACCCCCAACCCTTCATCCCAACTTACCTTAGATCAGTTGGCCATTTTGAATGCTATTTAACTTCCCTGAATGTCTGTACTTATCCTAAGAGTGAAATCCTGGCTCTATTGTGGTCAATAGCAGTACCTTGAATGGTTTCAGTAGAACTAGTAAATAACTAGTGCCAAAGGTTTGCTTCAGATAAAAGGAAAAAAAATCCCACTAGAATGAGTACAAATTGCAGTTTGGTCAAAACCAAATTATTTGTTCTGATTAAAAATGTTGTGAAGAAGCATCCTTAGGTATGGGGTAAGGGAGGTACAGGAAGAAGAGAGAGAGACCTACCTGAAATAGCCAATGAACAGATCATTAGGATGCTTAGGTGGCATACAAAAGGTTCAGGTTCCTGCTGTAAATGAGATTTAACACAGGGATGACACATAGGGGGTGCATACGAGTGCACATACATCCCCTGAGCATGGCGATGCACCCCCTGCAAAAAAGATGCTGCCAACACTGCATGATTCTGCTGGCTGCTGCCAATGCTGCCGGCAGTGGCTGTGGGTGGTTGCTGACCCTAGGTCAGTGTTCACCACCCACCCCCTCTCTGCCGCCAAAAGTGCCAGTGGCATCTGTGGGAGCTCCATGCTTACTGCTGCCTCACCCTTGCTGTTCCCGCTGCCATGCTCCCACCACTACTGTGCTCCCCCAGTCACCGGGGGCACGTGCCATTCATGATTTCACATATGCCTGCCAGCCCTGAGATGTGTGCTGTTTCCTCCATTTTGAAATTCTGTAAGGATGGTCAAGTGTTGGACAGGCTACTAAGAGAAATTGTGGAGTCTCCATCATTGGCAACTTTCAAGATCAGGTTAGAATCTAACCATTAGACAGACATTTGGATGGGATGATTTAGACAGAGATGATCTTGCCTTGAGCTGGATGCCCTTGTGAGGTCCCTTCCAGCTCTACTTTCCTGTGAATCCTATAATTTTTCATAAAGAATTTCAATATCTCATTTTTGTTCTGAATGGGAACACATCTTGAAACATCATTTTTCCCCTAGAAAACTGAGTACTTGTTTTCTGCCAGCTCTGGAAGAGTCGCACTTAAACATGATTCCAGCTGAAAACCTGGATGACTTTCAAATAGGTGTTCAACCCCTTCCTGACCTTTTTACACTGTTACCTGGTCAGTATTAAAACTTTCCAGGATACAATCATTTCTTTCCAGAATGTTTTTATGATAGCTGCTGGCCCTTTAAATTTGGCAGAGATAAGCAACTACAGCACTGCTGGGCCCATTTGACAGCTGTCTGCTATTACTGCATCTTCCTTCCCCTGCAGCTGGTAAGTATTTCTCTTGCATCTTTTACTTTATCACTGAGGGATTGGCACATCCTTATGGCTCTGTTCTCAGCTTGATTTAAGAAGTATTGAACGATATTATTTTTGAAGTTCAGTTTAAGAATGTCACTGTTTTTGGCTGGACATCCATACGTGAAAGAGGTCAGCTAAGTGTGATGCTGAAATGGCTTATTTGATTTATGGACTATCTGCCTAACACCTATGAACGAATATCTAGTAGCAAGGAAAGTCACTTGAAAACTGTTATATTCGTAAAGGCCAACATGGAAAAGTTCACGGCCTACAACTTTAAATATCTTTCTGTAGTTTAGTTGAAGGAATGGCAGTGCAAGCCAGTCCTTGATATTGACCACATTTCTATACTCTGAGGATTTAAATTTTTTTTTTTAATAACGTAAGATACCTTGGGATAGCTAATTGTGCATAACTTGTTAATTAGCAGCTCGGTCCTTCTGCTTTTGAAGTTCTAATTTCTGAAAAAGGAGCAGACAAAATCCAAACTGCTTTGGATTTGAAAGTGGCCTTGCATAACTGGCAGAATGTGTAAACTTGTAAATATGGATTTGTGCAGTGAATCTGCAAAATCTGAGGAAACAAAATCTGAAAAGCACTGGGAAGCATGATTACTTCAGGTACTCTGTAGGGACTCCACTTTACATTTGATAGTATACTTATTTGATAGCAGTTCATGCAGCAAACCCCCAAATAAATGTCTTGGCTTTTGCTATCTTTAATTGCTACTCTAGTATGTTTTGATGGCTATTTATTTCTGTCTGTAGATGTGAAAATGTAAACTTTTTAAGAACCTCTAATGAATATGAAACAAAAAGCATACTAAGTATTTAAACTTTCCTGCAACCTTAAGAGTATCCATTGTATGGGCATTTTCAACCCATTTTTTAAAAAAAACATCTTAAGATCTGTTGAGGAAGAGCTCATTTCATTTAGTCCCTGAATGGTCACAAGGGAGGAGCCTCAAACCAGAAAACTGATCAATGCCTAAAGAAGTGCTTCAGGCCAGGATCCTATTACTAGCTCCCTTGACCCATTTGTTTACTGTCCAAGTAGAGATTTGAGCTTGTCTAATCCATAATAGCAAGATCCCATTGTCAGACCAATCATCTCCAATAAGAATGCTTTAGCAATAGTCAGAGATATTAATAGAGTAAGAGCTATTAATTACCAAGAGCAAGAATCTCTCTGATACTTTTCATTTACTTTGACTGCAGATTTAAAAACAAGGAACCTGTGATTCCTCTCCAAAATGGATCTGACCCATTTTAAATACTGAACTTGGAAACAAGTGGATAAAATGTTTCAGCCAAAACAGTGTTCACCAGTGATGAGGATTTAAGCCAATCCAAATATTATGTGAATTCATATAAATTTTTCTGAATTGTTTTAGTTGACTGACAAAACTAAAAAAACCCCCTTGAAGAGCCCAAACATTTAATTTTGATCTTTTGAACACAAAACGTTTGAATTTTCTTATTTGAAATGATATGTTGCTTTTTAAATGTATCCACTTTTATTAATATTTAAAAATGTATACAAATTTAATATTTTTGACTTTTCATTTCACTATTTCATTTTTAAAAATTCATCAGAATGTTTGTATGTATGCATTGTATTTATTTATTGGAATTGTAAATGAATAGTCTCATTTAGACCTGGATCAAAAAGCTAGTACTATCTGCAAATCTTCAAGTTTTGGTGTATTCACATGTCAAAGGCACTTTGGCCAGTTCATGACAGTGTCCCTTAGAAATTTGAAAGCTGAGCATCCTCCCAGGAAAAGTAAGCTAATTTATGTCCACCATGAATTGTGAAGGCCAGCTTACACTGATCTTCCATGTTGCCTCAGTTCCTAGCAAAGCTGTCTATCCCACCATTTGGGTAACACTGCTGTAATGTGACATAATAGAAATATAGTATCAACGCAAAAAAATATTACCTGCTCACAGGCTGTTTGTAAAACCGTAGGAAATGATCCATAGCTTGTCTTCTGTTCCAAACTAGACCACTAATAGCTGTACTAACCAATTCATTCCTTCTCCAGAAATTTGTCAAATTCCCTTTTGCATTGATTTCCACCACTTACTACTTCTGCTTACTTTGGCACTTTCTTCCGTATTTAGCCAATGTTTATATTAAGGAGTTCAGACTAGTGTTTTTTTTTTCCTTTCGCATGCATCCATAAAGACTTCTTGTTTTTTAATTAATTATTTTTTGAACAGTTTATTGACTTGATTCCATTGCTTTTCTTTTTCTTTTTACATAGCCCTTCACTTGGATTCTGTGAAGGAAACAAAATTTGTTCTAGTCTCTCCTTGCAACTAGTTCCCTCTAAACTTTTGGATAATTTTGGATGCTTCTTTTAAACTTGCCATGCTCCATTATCTAGCATATTGACCCAAGTGTGCACAATGTTTCTAGTGTGGTCTTACTACTACTAGCATACAGTAGTCTCCTTTGGACTCTTTTTCATACCCTCTTTCATTTATAACTTCCTCTCAGCCTCTTTCACCAGGAAACCTTCCTTTCTATGCTCGAATGCCAAGCCTGAAATTTAAATTATTAAATTATACTTAATAATGACAAGATTAGTGCTAGTACATCCACTAGTACATCCAGTGCTAGCTGATATGTTACAAATACTTACCCATGAGTCTAAATACATGTACTGTGAGTACTCATTCTTCCTTCATTGGGATTTGCTGACTCCTGCAGCAGCCCCCCCTTAAAGAACGGGGAGCCAATTCATGACAAGATTCCCAAAATTTATGTATCTAACAAAAAGGAAGGTTGCAGTTTCTTCCTCTTGATATTTCCAAAGCATTCACTTCTTTCATTATCATTTTAAAAGTTCCCTGTAACACCATAAAAACGCCCTTGATATATTTTTTGCTGTTTCCCCTGGTAAAAGTGATATGGCCTCAGTGATTATCATCATCTATTATTTGTTTTTGCCCTTCTTTATAAGCTATTCTCAAAAGCCTATCCACCTAATGTTATTTTATGAAGCACAATGAACCTCCACTGTTCAGGTAATGCCTCTGGTTGTCTTTTATGACGGTAATGTCATGATGCCAAACTTGAGTGTGAAGCTACATTGAGGTTTGCACTGCACCTATGCATAAAGAAGAGCTCATCCCTGCCCTAAAGAGAACACAAGCCAGACAAACAGGAGGCTATGGGAAGCTTATTATCCTTGTTTTACAGATGGAGGGTTGACGTACAGAGAGAAAAAGTGATTCACCCAAGATTGCACAGCCAGTCTGTAAAAAAAAAAAAAAAAAAAAAAAAAAGCTGGAATTAATTTAGTTTTTCTTAATCACTGTTTAGTGTTTTAAGCAGAAAAAATCCTCCTTTTCTACTATTATGGTAGGAATTCTAATGAACAGAAAAAAGCAGTAAATGCATTTCAAATTGGAGTCACCTGTATTGCACACCTAAGCTTTTAACCATCAAAGACTCAATATTTTTGCCATTTGATGCAACATGGTTGTATTTGGTTAATGCCCTTATGGATTCACCCAGGTTATTTACTTTTAAAGATGTGGCTGGAGTATAGTATATTAATTTAAGAACCAGAAGAGCTTATCAGCCTGGAAATTGTAGGGCAAGCATGTGCTGTTATGCCCCTGTGCACTGTTCATTTTCCAACTCATCTTCAGGTTCAATAAATTACATATTTGTTTGTTTTGGTGGTTTGAAAAATCCTTCTAGTTCTTTTTCATGTCTGAAATGGTTCATATTAAAGCTTTCATAATACCCTTCAGTTTCTGTGTTAAATTGATGTTTAAATTGGAATGAAAGTAGGAACCTTGGCAGTTTAGATAATTCACTTCATCTGGTGGCCAGCTATGTTAACAATCACATCATATGCCAGCACTTACACTAGATGAAAAGAGTCCCTGGGGCACTGGAACTGCATTTTAGAAGCTGAGTGAAAATACAGTTATAGTCTTTGTTTCATCGTTTTATTCTGTAAAATGGTAAATTATTTTAACTGGAATTTTAAAGTGTTAAAAGAACAATTTAAAGGTTACGTTCAGAGTTATTTTGGGTGGCTTAGCCTTGGAAACTGCATGTCAATTGTCGATCAGTATTCTGAACAGGAAGTATTCAGCACAATGTCAGCAAATTACGTCTTTTTATTCCAATGTATTGAGCACTTGGAGGAAATGATATACTGTTAGCATATGAATGACATCAAAGCCCAACATTGCAAGATAAATTTCAGTCTTCTGAAATAAAATGTATGGCCTCCCCTTCATGTATTTAAGTGCCTTCTCTTGTAATGGAGTGTACGCTTGAACCCTAAAGCTTTTTCTGCATACCATGGGTAAGCTGAATTGCAGGACTTGACTGTGGGTGCATGACTGCACGTTCCATCACTTAGCAAAAAACATTTTCCATACCAAACTGGCTTTTCTACATAGAGGCTAGAAAGTGCATTTGATTAAAAATAAGATCTGTACCGAAAGGGAATGGATAAAAAGGGCTCTTGGAAGAGATTCCTGCAGAATATCTTTCTCTTTGTATTGCCCAATAATGCTGGAGTGATCTGTAATTACTTATCATAAAAAAGAGTTAGCTCAGCCAATGTTTCATTTCAGAGGGTGGACATGGATTCCTTCTTCACTACATCCTTGTGCAATTGTATTTATAAATCCAAATAAATAATAATAATAATAATAATAAAAAATCTCCATGTCTCCAACTTACTACCCTCCCTACTGAATAAATGTACCTTATCTGCCCTCTTATAATTAAAAAAAACAACATTTTTTTCCAAAGAGCTGAAGGCCTGTTTACTAAAAGAAATGGTTACAATTTTAAAATTTTAGAGTCAAATAGGCTACAGGATGGGAGCATGTTTGACAACCAATCACAGGCAAAGTCATTCCAGATGTTTAGAATATTTAGTCTATTAGTTCAGGGGTTGGTAAGAAATAATGTCAGTTTCCATTAGTGTTCAACTCCACACTGGTGGATATGCCTGGCTCACAATGCCTCTACTCATTTTCCATAACAGCTTTGTTTATGAGTGCAATAGGACAGTATTTGTAAATGAGGTTGAATAAAAGTTAGATTAAAAATGCTGAGTTAAATATGAATTAGTGGAAGTCAGAGGCTCAACACCTGTTAGGAGGTTTGCATTACATAAGGCTATGCCAATTTATTTCAGCTGAGAATCTAGTCAATATTTTAAGCGTGGAATCAATTTCAGGATTTACTATTATTTACCAGTTATGATTTTGTTCTCTCTTCACTATGTATTAGACAAAATCTTTCACCGTCTTATTTCTGAATATTTTAAGGTTTCTGTTCCTAAAATGCTCTAGTCTGAATATAATATTTTCTGAATATTATATTTTATATACTATATACCATTATAACAATAGTATGTATGTATATATGTATATGTATACAGGCAACCCCCGCTTAATGCTGTTTTACTTAGTGCTATTTTGCTCTAACACTCATTTGAAATTGATACCTGATTTTATTTAGTGCTCAGTGAATTTCATTACGATGCTCAGTAGCCATCTTGGGTCATTAAAAACAATTGTGGTTGCCATCTTGGGTTGTTAAATACTTTCGGTTTCACTTAACACTCATTTTGCTTAACACAGTTTTTCAGGAACCAATTAAGAGTGCTAAGCAGGGCTTGCCTGTGTGTGTGTGCGCGCACGCGCGTGTAAACTGCCAATATGCAAGGCTCAATTCTGTCACCTTTTCTCAGGAAGACTTTGAACCTTCAAAGCACATCAGCACATGCTTGACCTTAAGTTTATGAATCAGCTCTTTGCAATCAAAGTAAGTATGGATCTGGTAAAGTGGTTTTATGGACTAGAGACAGGTTCCACCTATGTGCTTTCACATGCCACTACTCTTGGAGGAAGCTGCAACTCAGAATGATGAAAGATGATAAAATCTATCCCCAAGTTTGTAAAAGTGATACTGCCCAAGCTGTTCCTTAAGTGTGTGCATGACCCTTCTATAGTGGTACTTGTTTAAAAGGATGCCTCTATAAGAAAACTGATCGAAAGAGCTAAGGTTTCCAGACTATGTGGCTATCACATGGTACACATTTTAAGTTTACACTCAAAATATATACACATCTTTAAGCAAATCATTGTCTAGGCTACTAAAGGCACCGCTTTAGCATCATGTAAGGCAGGGAGGAATGTAAGATCAAATTAATTCCAGAAAAGATCCATCAATCTGGTGTACACACATGGTATGACTTTAACAAAGAAAAATTCCCACTGTCCTTCCAAGTATTTCTCCATCACTTAACTGATAAAAAAAGGTATACAAGAAAGCATTTTTATTTTTAAAAGGACACCTGGGAAAATTAGTTCTCTGAAATGAATCCATAATATTAAAGGATGGATCAGCCAATGGTGATGACTACATATTTTGGAGTATTGCTAGCCCTGCTGCACTTAAACATGTGCTGAAGATTTAAAGACATCTCAGGTGGTCTCAAACTCTTGCCACCCAGCCTGATTTTGGTTTTAGTATACTATAAATAAATGTCAGAAACCTCACATTGTTATTAAACAGCACTGTGGTAACTCATAGGACTGGCAATAAGTCAGTAGGAATGCTCTGTTAAAATTAAGTGAAGTCAGACTAGCAGACCGGTATGTTTCTTTAGGAAATAACTGCCCATACCAGTAGCTTTCTTGAAATCGTATGATTAACACTTTATGCTGATTAACTGCCAAGTATTTTTGAATGCAATGTATGATGATAAAAAAAGCATGCTCTAGAACCCTTCAGAGCTTAAAACCATTATGTAATATTATCATGTATACTGATCTTCTAATAATCAAGGCTGTGGTGAGCTGTCTTTGCCAGAAATTCATACGCATACCAACAGGACCCTGAAAAACATTAGAGACTTTTTAAACTTTAAAAGGGCCATAACCCATTAAACACTGTGAGTTTTCCTAATGAATCCCAATCCTGGAAACACCTGTGCTAAAGAGCTTTGTGTTGATCTGCTGTGAAAATTGGCAGAATGCTTTCACATTTGCTGAATAAAACAAGAAATGTTAAAGTCTTTTCAAGGCATTCTTAGCATTATGTTATACAGTCTCTCCTCTACCTCCCCTGCCCCCCCCATTGTTTATTTAACACATTGAAAAAGAACACACTACTGAAGCTAAGATACTGGTTAATGGATGAAAGATAAAGGGGTAGAATTTTAATCTTGAATGAATTAATATGTTGGAGATAAAGACAAGTTTGTGTGTCAAGGTTTTTAAATATATGTATTCTGTTTTAGGAGGTCTTAAGAAGTCGATACATAAAGTAGGTCTCCATTGTACTAAGTACCATACAGACAAACAGGATAAAGAGCTCACAGGCTAAGATTTTAACAATGCATGAAAGAGAAATAGACAGACAAGTAGGTGGACTAGAAAACTATTAAAAATGATGGGATGACTGAATAGATTATTGCTACAGTGGTACAAGCAATGAAAGGTGGTTGCCATCCTAGACTATGATTACTGAAGTCACTCAATACTCTTGCACTGGAATATTCAGGTTGGCAACTTTACATGTAGTTGGTTTGATTCTTTCAGATAAACTTAAAAAGTAGCCAGGCCCAGAATCTAGTCCAGTGATTCTCAACCAGTGAACTGCAGTAACCTGTGGTCTCGTAAGAGGCTTCAAGGGTGCTACAGGATGCCACTCAATGTTAGCACTATTAGGAGTGCTAACATGATTCACAATATAATCCCAGAGATTTCAAATAGGAATTCATAGCTTTAAAAACATTCTGACCTGTTGCGGTCTTTCCGAGTTCTTTGCAACAGAAGAATTGCTTGCTACTAGCTGCTCCAGCAAACAGATGGATCAGGGGGCTTGGACCTGCCCCATCCCTGCAGCTCTTTGCAAGCCCCCCGCCTCAATTGCCTGAGCAGGGCATGAGGCTGGGACCTACTGCTGACTAGGACAGATCCCAGCCCTTGTTCCCTGGTTGCAGGGCAGGGGCTGAAAAGCCTGTTACCCACCCAGCCCCATGAGCAGGTTGGGAAACAGGCTCCTCAGCCCCCATCAGCATGGAGCTTCCAGTCCCCACTTTTCCCTCAGGAGATCCTTATCTCCCAGCACCAGCTCTGTGGTCGTGGGGCCAGTTGCAATCTTGGAGCCAGGTACCTTAGAGTTCTTTGCTATGTCCAGGGCCATGGAGTTCTTTGCTATGTCCAGGGCCATGGGGACATAGTCCTCACCTGGGCTCTGGTGGTGGAGTCTGCCCCAGCAGCAGGCAGTTCCCAGGGGGCAGGGAGTAATCTTCTGCCCTGCACTGGCCAGCTGACCGGGAGCAAATTTGCTCCTGGTCAGGTGTTTACATGAGTGTTACTGTGTAGTAACTAATCATAAGTACATTTGCTACTTGTATTTACAGGTAGCAAATTTACTCATGATTAGCAAAGTTTACTTTTCAGTAAGCGTGTACATATGTAGATGTGCACGCTTACTATGCAGTAAACTATGCTACTGTGCAGTAAAACATCTTTTGTAGACACACGTACTGTCACACAATAAAATAGCTTTTCCTTGTCAGGTTCTGTTGTCAGTCTATGCTATTATGTTACATGGAACATGGAGCAGTGACCAACACTCTCCAGATATAGATGTGAGAGCTCCAATGATGGCAATTAAGGTCACTTTATCGTATCCCCCCCAGGAGAATCTAGGCTGCCCTTATTTTCTTCTCCATATTATACTTATTACATCTATTAAGTCCTACTGATGGTGGGAAAAATCTAAATGGAGCTACAACAGTGTTAAATCCCAGTCTTCTCAGTTATGTAACTAACCACCATCTCAGGGCTCTAGATTTGTTCCAGTTGCTCCTAAGACTATTGAACTACTCTCTCTTTTGGTTTGAACCTGCTGGAGACTGCAGAGAACCAGACTATAGTTTGCTGACGCGTTCAAAGAGCTACAGTTTCATCAGCTTGCTGGCAAATTGGGACCAAGGACAAGAGCAGAGGAATGATACAATAAGTTGTGAGTAGATGCATCAAAACTCAATGCTCAGGACTGTTTGTTTTATCACCCCTCTAAGTATGTATAATTTTAACATTGCTGTGACCTTTATTAGGCATTATTCCCAGCCTTCTTATCAATTCCTTATTATCTAATGAAAAAAATGATTTTTCAGGTCAAGTCAAAGCAATCCTTTTGTGGTTGTCAGCAATTATTCATAAAGATGGTGAGACTATACAGGAAAGAGAAGGGGGACTTCATCAAGAGCTGAGAGAAAAATAGAGCATAGAAGTTCTTGGTGAAAGATAAAGTACACAGTTTTCTTGTTACAAAATTTGCTACAAACTCAAAGCTCAGACAACATGAGGTGAAAGATATGATAGGTCTTGCAGGCCTAGATCCGACCAAAGCTGAACTGATTAATGGTGTTGTGATGATGTTATCTGAAGTTGATGGTTCTGTACATGGGTGGGTCCAGGATTTTGAAAAGAGGGGTGATGTGTGGCACATCATGACATATGTCACAACATATATTTTTATCCAACAAAGAGAAACTAGAAGCTTTACTTATATGCTAAGATGCTAGCACTAAGTTATTCAGTTTAAGAGCAAAGAAAAAACCAATAGAACTATTGGAATATGCACTAATTTAATAGATTATGTAAAGATTTTAAAAGAAAATGCAAGAAACTAGGCAAGGAATAGTAAAAATGGTCAAAAGATAATATCATTAGCTCTGTAGTCATTATAGTTAAATGTATGTTTCTCATTCAGATTCATAAACTAAAATCTATCCTTCTTGAGTATCTTGGCAGTACCTCTATCAGGACCTTTAAAAGGATAGAGGATCGTCCACATGTGGAGTTGAGATTGATGCAGGAATCAGAGAGAGAATAATGAGCCACAAAGTCAATTGACTTCCTCAGCACTGCCTGAATAGAAATACTATTGCCCTTCTTGGGCAGTTGGTTTTAAAGTTCGGATGGCGCAGGAATCAAAGGGGGAGGAAGGGGTGCAAATGCATCAGTATTTCCCCTTCCTCTGCCCAGATCCACCCCTGGTTCTGCATGACTTAGATGGAAAAACAAGAGATATGATGCGTTTGTGACTGGATTTTCAACTGACGCATAAACCTGGGTGTGCAAACTCCATTCCAGGTAGAAAATGAAACACAAACCTATCACTTGCTTGTTCTTCAGTCTTTCCTTTCAATTTTGTTGCTGCTTCTCCTGGCTTCATCTTGCATACCAAGATTTAGACTGCTAGATGTATAAGATTAGGGGAAGAAGACATAGCTGAATGTAGACAGAAAGGGAATCTCCCAATGAATGAGAACACTGTTTTAAAACCATCAAGGTATAGCTTCTGAACAGCAACAAGTAAAGCATAGCTGTATATCTTATAAACAGAGTGAAGATTAAACTCAAGTCCTTTATGTCTCAGACAAAAATATTTTTTCTTTATATCCTGATCCTTTTTTACTATTCATACTTTTGAGTAAAGCAACATGTAAACAAGGGGCTTTAGCTTTCCTACAAGTTGTCCTCTTGCATAATTCTCACTTGTATTGACCACGGCAATAAGCAGGAAGGCCTTAAACCAAAAGAAATAAGGGAGTGTTTATAGACATGCTCTGGGAGGTGGTGGGGGAGGGGGTAGTGGGGGAGGGGGTAGTGGGAGTGCTTTAATTAGCATTGGTTTGAGGGCTGTTCTAATTAAAACTGCTTGGAGCATCATGTGTATCAGTATCCTCATGCTGAAAAATGGTGGTTGTAATTACAACGCATTGGAATGGACTCCCTGCACATGTAAAACCCAAGGGTTTTACTTTGTATGGCAAAATGTAGTGATCTGTTCATTAAATAACAATGAATTGGGTATCTGTACACAAGCTTTTAGTGTGTACATTTCTCTTTCCTGTGAACACTTATCACAGTATTAACATGCATAGTGGCAATATTCAGTCAAAAATATTAGAGATATGCAAAAGGTCTGGCTTTTAACTTGGGTAGCTTGAAATATTTGAAAGAAGATAATTTTATCCTTCAATGCTGAATATCCTGGCTGATTTTAATTGATACTACCACTACATAATCTTCCACTTGTTTACTAGTATATCAAGCCAGACTGGCTAAAGTAACTAGAAAGCTTAACAGAAAAAGCCAAAAGTGAGCAAAGAGAGGCTTGTGACTTTAGGTGTAAATCCTGGACCCAGGAGGTCTAGGCTCTGTTGCTAGTTATATCTCACATGTCTCATGTGACCTTGGGTAGTCTCTTGGAACCTAACCCAACTTTGAGGGAAGTGAATGGAAAGCATCTATTGATTACAAGAGAAGCTGGATCAGGGCCTTAATCTCTTTTCTGTGCATGAGCTTTCCCATCTGTAATGCTGGGATAATACTTACTGACCTCATAGACATGTTGCGAAGCTAAATTCATTGCTTGAAAACCCTGTGGCGTTTACTGGATAGAAAGTACATTGACAATGTAGTATTATTTTTATTGCCAGTACACCACAAGTATACTGAAAGGAAACTCCCACAGCCAGTTTGCTTTTTAAAAGAGGGTAGAAATATTATACCAGGTATTTTATCACTACTCACAAGCCTAAGTAAGCTTTTTGTTACCACCTTTCACTATGGTATTTGCTACTGTGAGCTAATAGTGTTGCTATTTTCTTCTGCAGTAAATTACAGTTTCTCCAAATCATTAGGGCTGGGTTCCACAGCTATAAGATTATGATTTTTGTGTTAACAAGCAGAAAACGCTAATTGATTGCATAAAATGGTTTAATGGTTTATTGGTTGTTTTTCTGATGGTGACATTGCTTTCAGGAGGAAAATGTTGAACACTGGGTATAGTTGCAGGGGGGTGGGGAAAAGGGGACTTAAATGTACCTTTCCTTTTCCCCCAAGAGGTGTAAAGGAAGTTTATTATTTCTGACTCTTAGAAAATGCCATAAAATAGTGTCACTAAAACTGTTACTGGAAGATCTATATGCCAGATACAGTATTATATGATTAAGAAGCTGTACAATGGATTTTATTATGTACAGTACACCAAGAAAAGTATACCAATAAAAAGAAAACCTTAGTCTATGGGTTAGGTTCATATTTCACTACTGGAACATGCACTAAATGCAGCAGCTCAAATGTTACAAAGTGAAAATTAATACGTATTGTCGGTGATCTTCAGACAATGATTGTACTGTATGTTAAGGTCTGGAATCTTTACTGTGAGCTTCCATCAAGCACTTTGGCATTTTATGCAGTATATCCTATAAATCAATAAGGTTTAAATAGTGCTGCCCTCTTGAACACCTGTTTATCTGTCTTGAGAAAATTCTGTAGCATTTTAAACGTCATTTTATGACATTAGAAGTAATGTCTGCTCTAGAAGCACTTGGAAGAGCCATTAAAGTTAAGGGTCTATCAGCATTTCTATTATAAAGCCTGATTTCAAGCGGTTTATATCTCAGTCATTTAAAAATGCATTGGTCTGCAACTTGGATTTCTTCGTCCTTTAGCAAAATTGCAAGTTGTTTAAGATGCTTATTTTATCTATGATTTTGAAAAGAAAAATCCTTATTTACATATAAAAGACATTATTTTTATAGGCAATTAGTCTAGCATGTGCATCTGTTTCTCTTCCACATGCGTAATTATAAAATAGATTGTGAATGATATACTTTTGAAAGATATCTGAAAACATTAATACATCGCTTACTGTATCATGTTTTAATATATATACTTTTCATAAATTTTCTAGATGTAATTTAAATAGTATTTCTATCATGGCAGCAACTATTATTTCTTTAGCTTTGGAAGGTATATTTCAGTCTAAGTACCTCATATCATTCAAGACAATGGGCAACAAATGATCAACATCTTATAATACCTATCTTGTTGCCGTTATACTGTTATGACAATTCCAGCAAGTGACCTTCATATAAGATATTTACCCAAATCCTAGACCACTTTGAATTTAAGAAGACCCCCCCATAATTAGATTCTATACATGGAAAATTATAAAATTGCTATAATTTTTCATGTATAGACTCTAATTAGTGGAAGGTTATCTTAAATTCATACCCTTCATAGCTGTGGTAGGGGTGATGGACAAGACTCCTGCCCCTTGTACACCCCGCAGTGCCTGCCCTCCCTGCTGCCTTACACCTGCCATATGCTTCTCTGGTAGCTTCCTATCTGTGCCTGTGCCTCTTCCCCAACCCCTACTCCCCCTAGCAGCCTGTCTCTGTCCTTCTCTACTAGCTACCTATTGCCTGTACCTTGCCTGTACCTGTCCTTCTACCTCTCTCCCCACATGTCCCTGCCCAATCTCCACCCCCTTACCTTCTGCTGCAACTTTGCTCCCCCAGGGCAGGGGCTCTGGCTTAGCCCCAGCCCAGCCCAGCCTGTCCAGGGAGAAGTGGTGGCAACTCTCAGCTGGGCCAGGTTGTGGCTGGAGGGACCGGATCCAGAGCAGAAGGTAAGGAGGGAGTAAGGAACAGGTCAGTGGGAGGGGAGCTTGGCAGGAGCAGGAGATGGGGGAGGCAAGGGGTGAGGCAGCAGGTGCAGGCATGGGGGGACAAGGGTTGGGGGAGGGACATGCTTCAGGATCCTCCCTTTCCCCCATGGTCTCTCTCATGCTCCCCCTAGCCATGTGCCTCCTCCCTTGCCAAATGAGCCATTCTGGCCTGAGGCAGGCGATGGCTCAGCTTTGACTTCAGTCCCCAGCCCAGGGTTGAAGTCAGAGCTGAGCTACCATTTGCCCTGGACCAGCACTTGAATCCAAGACAAGGCTCCTAAACACCCATCCTCCCTTCCTGCCCTTGCTGACTGGGGAGAAAGACCTTGTCTTGTAAATATATTAACTTCTCATCACCAAATTTACAGTCTATCCCTCCCTGATTGTTGAGGGGAAAAGGTGTGGCCAACAAGATAGCAGATCTAGATGCTCTAGAGTGGAGAGGGTCTTTGCAGAGAACTTGCATCTTAAATGGGATCAATTTATAACATTAAAATAAAAAACTTTGTGAGCTCCTGTATCACATTGAGGAGAGCAAAATTCTAGCAGATAGAAGTTGGCCATGGCAATAAGGTAGGGAGAGAGGCAGTCACTTGAGAAGGTAAACATTAACATAATAGAAGTTTATAGGTTAAAAGCAATACTTTGAAATTCACTTGGACCCCTACTGGTAACAAGTGCAGATCCTAGATGATTAACATAACATACTCTCAGCATGAAATTCTGTTCAGTGACCACTAAGTTATTCAGTTTAAGAGCAAAGAAAAAACCAATAGAACTATTGAAATATGCACTAATTTAATAGATTATGTAAAGATTTTAAAAGAAAATGCAAGAAACTAGGCAAGGAATAGTAAAAATGATCAATAGATAATATCATTAGCCCTGTAGTCATTATAGTTAAATGTATATTTCTCATTCAGATTCATAAACTAAAATCTATCCTTCTTGAGTATCTTGGCAGTACCTCTATCAGGAACTTTAAAAGGATAGAGGATCATCCACCTCTAGCGCAGTAAGTAGGGCACTGCATTTTGCACCATCTTCAGTTTCTGAATTATCTCAAAGTACAGCCCCATTTAAAGACCACTGCAACAGTGTGATGCAAAATGGAAATGTCCCTGCTGCAGTTGCAAAGAATGACTGGTAACCTTTGCAGTTGTTTTTACCTGTGTCCTTCATTTTTGGAGTGCTGCCCTTTGACGTATCCAGTAATTCTTTTCTCTGTAGAGGTAGGCAACCACCTTGGATTTGGGAGTGAGGAGGCTGTTTCAGAAGTGACTGGCTCTGTCTTCCCTTTTCCTATTTGCTCTTAATCTCAAAAAATATGTTTGCTCTTTGTGCTTGAAGAGATGCTTTGCACATTGGTCTCGCAGGAGAAATATTTTGTATTCCCCTAAAGAAGAGCAAAGCTGTAACAGGAGGATGGGATTCTATTTCATCTAGTGGATGGCAAAACTTCAGTTTGATATTAACTCTAAATTACGTAACTAGAGAGTAGGAGTGATTCTATTACCCCTTTGGGCACCTAAGTTCCCCTTTTATAGAAATAGGAAGACATCTTCATATCTCCAGAGGGTTATCCTATATGGGAGCCACTTACTTACGCAGAGGAGATAAATAATTTTTTTCTACACTTTAGTTGAGTAACTCAGAGTTGGTCACAAGCTGTGCTTTTGTCATCCACTGGATGAAATGGAATTCTCCCCTTAGTGGCTACTTCCTTCCAGTGGAAGTGTCTTTTCTGTGAATTGTCTGTTCTTTGGATAATGCCAGAATCAGAGTTGGCTATCTGATACTATCTGGGTATATGGTATTAAGGCTGGTTTTCATTTTGGGCAGGATTTCCATGCAAGTAAGGGGGTTAGATTCCAGCATGAATCTCCACAGTTGTATATGTATAATGGACATTTTTGTTAATGCATGCTTGTATTTTTGTAATTTTTTATTTTTTCAGTTTCTGGGTCATTTTTTAAAGCTTCTATTCCTAGTCATTTAGCCAAAAATAGCAACTCTGCTGTCACAACATTTTCCAGTGGATAGACAGATGGAGAACTGAAATCGCTGCTTCTGATTTGCTAAGTACTGCTCATGTCATGATGTATCATTTTTCCACCTCCACTATTCCACATTCAAATCCACTGCTTTGTCTCATCCACCTCTTATGCCCTGTCGTTTAGACCCCAAACTCTTTAGGTATGTCTTCATTGTAGATTTAATTCTGGTTCTTAATAAGATTTTGGCTCAGTCCTGCCTGAAGGCCATAGACAACACTTTTCTCTGAATTTAAGTATATTTTGATCCCAGACTTGTTGTCCAGCTGCAGGTATAGGATAACATCTGTTAAACTATGGACCTTAACCTGCTTATTTTGCAGTGAAGATGCAGTGAAGCCAGAGCTAGGCAGCTTAGGTGGTCATAGTTCACTGCAGTTCATAGTATCATAGTATCATAGTAGTTAGAGTCGGAAGGGACCTGGGCAGATCATCTAGTCCGACCCCCTGCCTTGGCAGGAAAGAGCACCGGG
>JAGPOW010003395.1:56716057-56727604 GCA_030014935.1 Caiman crocodilus
CGTCTAACGATTTGGTGACCTGATCATAAAAGGCCACCAGGTTGGTCTGACAAGACCTGCCACTGATGAACCCATGCTGGTTGCCCCTGAGCATGCAGTTCACAGGTCCCACAACCTACTTACCTTCTACACACCAGAAGGCACCTAACATTTGTTATTGACTTATTTAGTGTTTAACCACCTCATTCCATATGGCCTGTTCCATTTCTGCACTGTATGAGAAATGTGCTGCTTAGAGATCCTAAACAGGCCATGCATATGCATGAAGTAGCATCATGACTTTGGGGAGTATAACTGATGTACGCATCTATAAAGAAGAATCAAGGATGATTATCTCCAGACTCCAGCTATGTAGCTAGCAAATCACAGTCCTCAAGAGTGGCTTGGAGCTCTTTTGTCAGGCCACTGGAGTAAAACAGTAGAGCTACGCTGACTTTTAATCTCAAGTATAGGAGGATGCCCCAGAGGAAAAAGAAGTAGAGGATCTGAAACTAATCACATAGCTGCAGTGAGTAAAAAAAGTGAGTACCGTATTTTCATGCCTATAGCCCACCCACGGGTATAAGATGCACCCACGTATAACCCGCGGAAAATTTGTATTTTTGTAAATTAATCTGTGTATGTGCTGTACCCGTGTATTCCCAGCAGTGATGTATGCACGGGGGAGGTGTTGCAGTCCGGCTGGCCCCGGCCCCGGCCCCTGTGGCAGCGGCAGCACAGCTTGGCCTGCCCAGGCCAAGTGGGGAGGCGGTGCAGCTCGATCCCAGGCCCTGTGGTGGCACAGCCTGACCTCAGTCCCAGTCCCGGCCCCACGGCAGTGCAGCCCAGCCCCTGCCCCGGCCCAGCGGTAGTGGCGCAGCTTGGCACTGGCCATGGTGGTGGCAGCACAGCCTGGCCTGCCTGGGCCCAGCAGGGAGGTGGTGCAGCCTGCCCTGGCCCCCGCAGCAGCGGCAGTGGTGGCACAGCCCGGCCTGCCTGGGCCCAGCAGGGAGGCAGTGCAGCCTGCCCCAGCCCTGGCCCCAGCCCCCACGGCAGCAGCACAGCCCTGCCCTGGCCCCCACAGTGGCAGTGGCACAGCCCAGCCTGCCAGGCCCTGTGGGGGAAAGAAGTCTGTCAATAGCCCGCACCCCTGTATAGCCCGCACCCATCCATTTTTTTTGGTAAAATCGCATATACCCAGTGGGATATATGCGTGAACATACAGTAATTCATGGCCTTGGGTCAGAGGCTATAGACCTACTTGAGAATGTGCCCCAAAATGGACTGGAGAGGAAGTGACATTTGAGAAGGGGTGCTAAGTATGAGGGTGTCATACAGCCAGGCATGAGGGTGTCATCATCTTTGTTATTGTTAAAGGGAAGACAGCAACAACAGTGGGTGCATTTCACTGCTTTATGATCAGTGCAATTCTTGTTACAGGATCATAGGAAAGTAGGCCTGAAAGGGACCTCAGAAGGTCATCTAGGCCAGTCCTAGCTCAAGGCAGGATCACACCTGACTAAGGTATCCCAGCCAAGTGCCTTTCTAACCTGCTGCTGAAAATGTCCAGGGATGGAGAGTCCACAGCTTCTCTAGGTAGCCTGATTCAATGCTTGGCCACTCTCATAGTCAGGAAGCTCTTCCTAAACTCCAACTTAAATTTGCTTGCTGCAGCTTGAGACCATAGATCCCAGTCCAGTCCTCTACAGCCACAGAGACTAATTTATCTTCATCCTCTCTATAAATTTCTCCAGGTATTTGAAGACTTGTGAAAACCTCCCTCAGTCATCTCTTCTCCGGATTATATAACCCAAGTTATTTTAGTCTTTCCTCAAAGTCATGTTATGCTAAGTCAAGTTCTAGAGGATATAACCTGTTATAGGGCAATCTTTTTGGTTCTGCCAAAACATGCCATTTCTTTCCCCCTCTTTTTTGATCCTTTCCCACTATGATATGTTATTCAAGATGGGTACCAAGAGAAAAATGTAAAAATGCAGTTAGTGATTTATTCTAGCTAGGATTTAACTGGTTCCTGCTAAAAAAAATTATTCAAAACTGGGAGTACATGTATAGGAAGCATGAATGCATACCTAGATACATGGATAGTACGGGTGTGTGAAATGGTCCCTATTTGATTTGGATTCGGCCTGAATCAGGGACAGCAATTCGATTCATTGATTCGGTTCACTGCCCCTGATTTGATTCAGCCTTATCCAGATCTGAAGACTTGATGCTGATTTGAAGAATCAGTGATTCAGTCATAGACACAGCTTTAAATGTTTTTCTACATACCTCGAGATACTAGGTGCGTCTGGTTAATACTGTGATGCTAGGGTGGATGGAGCATCCCACAGGGGGAGGGGGGAGAAGAGGGGCCCAGATGCTTGGCAGCAGACCTAGAAGTGAACTGGAAGTACTTCTGGGTCTGCTGGGGAGTGTGCATTGTGCCCCTTATGCCTCCCTGGCTTGGCAATCAGCCACGGGAGGATCCAGGAGGCATCAGTTATTGAGGTGTCAGGCACTCCCCAGTGGACCTGGAAATGGACTCAAAGGGCTTCTGATCCACTTCTGAGTCTGCTGCCGAGTGTGCTGGGGACCCCCCCCCCCACTCCTGCGGGATGCTCCATGCACCCCAGCATTGCAGCATTCATGAGCCACCATGTAGAAAAAACAATTAAAGCTGTGTCTTTGTCCAAATGGCTGAATCTTTCCAAATCTCTCTGAATCGATTCAGAGAGATTAAAGGGTCTCCCGATTTGATTCAGATTCAGAGATTCAGCCACCAAATTGGGCCAAATCTCTACTGAATTGAATCAGTGACTGAAGCGTCACACAGCCGTAATAGATAGATAGATATCAACTGCACTTATAACCCATGCTTCTGGGCTTTGTTGGTTGCTCCTGCTCCCCCACCCCCTTTTTTCCCTGCCGTATGTCAGGATTTTTTAAGCCTTGCTAGAGGCATTGGGTTTTGGCTACATCTAAGGCTGGGGACTTCAACTGGGGTGTGCTGATTCTCTTGTCGGGAGCAAAGCTGAAGGTTCCTGGTTAGAGGGTCTTGCTTCTTCACCCAGGGTCAGACTGATGGCCATATTTGGGGTCAGAAAGAAATTTTACCCCATGGTCAGATTGGTATGGTCTATACAAGCTTTTGCCTTTCTCTGCTGTAGGATGATGGCCCTCTACCCAGGGCCTTTTGAGCATGTATTGACAACATTTTATAGAGTCAGGATATTGGCTGCCGTTATTCCCCTGCTTTACATGTGGCAGGTTATAGTGTTAAGTCTATGTTGTGTCAGGGCTGAAGGTGGTCTTATATAGAGTTTAAATTTTGGTTGTATGGGATGCTTTGGATAGGTATGATCCTGGCTCAGGCAGGGGTTGAATTAGATGATCTCTGGAGGTCTCTTCCAGCCTAATTTCTCTATGACTCTGTTTGCCTGAATTTTTCCCCAATCATGACCAAGGATTCTAGTTTTCTCTGTTTAAAAACTGCAATTTCTCTGATTTAAAAAATCCCCAATTCCCTGATTAAAAACCTAAAATCTGTGTTTTTCTGTGATTAAAACAAAACAGCAACAAACACACACACATGTATGCATATATATATATGCATGTTTATATATATATATATATATATATATATATATATATATATAAACACAAAGTTTTATTGATAAATTTATAATTTTAAAGTAATTTGGAAGCTCGTCAGTACCTCTATCATAATAATAAAATGAATTCTAAATACCTATATATTTTGGCATTTGATTTTGATTTTATTTATCATGGAAAATCAGACCTCACTTGCCACCTCTGTTCACTAGGATGTGGGACAAGCTGTGTCTGTGCCCCCACACTGCTTTGTGACACTGAGCAATCTTGATATGCCGGTACCCTGCCCCTTCCCATGTTGTTGCTCCTTGTTCCCAAGCTACAGTCCCCTCAGCCCTGCCAGTGCCCCTCACTCCCAACCTCATGTAGTGCCCCCTGCCTCTAGTCAACCTCCCCCTGCTTCTCTTATCCCTAAGTAGTTCCCTACAGCCTGGAAGACTGCCAGCCTGCAAGGGGAATCCTGTAATTTCCTGTGGGTTTCTCCTTTAAAGAGGAAAATCCACATTTTTCTCTCTCAAAGGAGAAAATTCACGTTTTTTCCTCAGCAAACAAAAACCCCTGCTCATGACTAATGATGCTTGTAAATTGTTTTGTAGCAGAGAAATCAAGGGGGTTAGAAGGATATTTCTAGGTGGGAAAAAATTTCCATGCCTATACCTATACTCTACTAGCTTTGATAGTCACTGATTTGTTGATCTGTCATCAGGTGATGAATTATCTCCTTGGTGCATATCTATGGTCCTGTAACAGAGTCTATGGTCATGTAAGATGGCAGGCAGCTGCTTATGACTAGGCAAATCTGTAGACATGTATGTAGCTAGAATAATCCGTTTGTGACCTTACTGTATGGCAGAAATTTCTGTTGGGATGAAAGAGAGAGGGAAGACAAAAGGGTGACATACTACTTAGAGCGTGACTGGAAGCTGAGGGTGTGAGACTGACAGCTGCAGGAGTTGTGTGTGCAATTGTTGTTCTAGATAACCAGCAGGCCAGAGACTTTCACACCATGCCAGTGGACTTGCTTCTTAATGATCGTGTTCTCCAGCCAATGTAACTTCTGAGCTAAGAGTCAGTCTAGGCACACCTGGATGGAAGTATGCATAGCCAAATGTATTTTGTTCCTTCAGCCCTTCCCCATTTCCTGTGCCAACAGTGTACCTGTTGTAATATGCCATTGCCATAATATACCATAACCATGAGATTTCACAGATTGGGTTCATTTCATTTTTTTAAACATATTTAAAACTTTATTAGAAAATGTTAAAAATCCTATGTATATACATTGGTTTGTAGAGCTGTAAGATAATATAGGACCCTCTATATGGTAGCTGGATGAGAACATAGTTGGTATATATGTTAATGCAGTTACTCAAGCAGTTTATATTAGCTGGGGGTATTGGGGATAAGGATTTCCAATGCTTATGACAGGAAGAGAGGTAAAAACCTGTGCATGGGAACCATGTTGGTACAAAATTGTAAGGTGACAAGACCTTCTTACACAATGGTTTTAGCATACAGTGTACAATTCCTAGGGTGGAGTATAGTCAAGGGCATTAAGATCAGGTACAGAAGTTACTTATTGCACAGTGAGCACACAGAAAGCGCTCTACAGCCATAACTGAACAAACGGTCAGAGCAGATAGAGCACTGTAAAAATGGTGAAGCCCACTCTAGGATAACCTTGATGGTATCAGACTTTAGCACTGTAGCTTAGAGCACCATGATGAACGTCTGTATTGGGTGCCACTGCAACTCACAGTAGGTCACATTCAGCCAACATCCCATGGAGCATTGTGGCACCCCACTCAACCCTCATCTTCTCTGCCTGAGTCTCAGGCTGGCTTTGGGCTGTCAGCAATTCAAGGAAGTGAAGCCCCTGTTTTCACCCTCTTGTTCCCTCTGGCCAGCTGTGAGCCACTATCTGGTATTATCACTCAGTGTGTGGGTTCCATCTACCCCATCTGGACATTTGTAAAGACTGCAGCTTCCAATTAAGTGTTATGCTGTTTGCTTGGCATTACAGTTGCACAGGGGGCTGTTAATCTTATACAGGGTTGTTTTGAAGCATCCTTATCCAGACCTTAGTCTGTTCAAGTTGAGCCATACTTCTTTGTCAATGTCATGCCCAATGGGGGACTCATTTGGTATTGTTATAAAATTCTGTAGGACTAGATTTCAGACTGGATTACTCTGCATGATCATTTGATTTCCATTCACCCCACCCCCTTATCTAAATTGAGTACAACACAGAATGCCAAAGTATCCAGCCTGTTGGGCTCTTCAAAGGCCTAGAAACCTGGCAGTAGAGGAGAGGTTAGGGTCTGTCTTAGGTTACTTGGTAAATGCCCTAGATTGCAGGGAATACATCTGTGTGTGTTCAAGTTGTGCAGCCTGTTATGAGTCTCAGCATAGTGTTAAGTACTGTGGAGCTTTTTAGTGCAACAACTTCTGGATCATACAGGAGCACAATGTTCTGCTGCGGCATGTACCATGGCAAGTGTGGTGGTTCTGAGCACTTTGAAGTTGGCACACCATGTCATGCTGGCTAAATGTCCCAAGGTGCTACCTGTGCAGAGACTTTACTGATGACCTTCTGAATGTGATGTTTATAGGTAAGGGAATCATCTAATGAAACTTCTTGGAGGGTGGCTTATGCTCATGCGGAAGAATATGGTTGCCTACTCTGATATTCAATGTGATCTTGGTTTAACAATTGTTCAGATGGAAGACTGATTATACTGATTTATTGATGCTCCCCACTGACCTCATGTTTTGTAAAGCCCCTCCACTCCACTCCCACCCCCCAAGTCCCATGCCACTGGCCTGGAACAGAGCTGAAGCACCAGGGCCAGGACCATCTACTGTTGTTGGGGGCTTATCAGTCTATGTTATATTGAGAGGGATCGTAAATCTGGTTAAGTGACAACTGGCCACCCCATCCCTCAAGGTCATGTTGCTTTCCTGATAGAGGCCAGTGTGTTGATGTGAATCTACCTAACACAAACCAGCACCCAGACACACCCTGAAAGATGCTGAAAGGGTTTTTTTGAGCCCCACCATTGAGGTGTAACCAATTGTTGCAATTGCAGGTTTTTGCTGGTGCATCTGTGAGTGCTGTTTGTCACAGTACTTATATATGAGAACCACTGCAGGTAAGGTACAGTGGGAATGAGAATATTTCCCCCTAGCAAACCTGCCCTCCCCCCACTTCTTCCTTCCCTCTCTCCTTCTCCTGGAGAACTAGAGAAGGCTCATACTCTTCCAGGCCTTGACACTTGGGATCCCAGTGCTCCTGGCTGCACAACAAGGTGGAATCCAGGTGTCCAGGTTTTCCCAGCTGGGAGGTGGAATGCAGGCATTCTACAGTGTGGTCAGTGTCAGGTTGTGAGCAGCTGCGTGGCTCCCAGCCCTGGGTGGGGAAAAGGGTCTTGGCAGGGGATTCACCAGTGATCCTTCAGTGTCTCCCTTGTTGGCAGACTCCACATTTCTTCATGGGAGGCCCAGTTGTAGAACCTGAGATGCTGGATCCAGGATGCTTGGCCGGACACCTGCAGAGCACTGGAGACATGTGCATAGATGGCACTGGCAAAATGAGGAACAAATGGGACTTTTGATGTTGGGCCTTAGAATGGACAGATTAGTGACTGTTTGCACTTGTGCTACCACTTGAATGAGCCATCCAGGTCCAGGAACATGCTGAAAAGGTCTGAAAATGAGATCTACAAATGGGCACCTGCTGTCTGAGGGAGACTACTTGCACCACTACAGAACAGAGAGTTGCAGTGCCAGGATAAGGAGTTTATGCATGACATCAAAGACTGCTTGGAATCCAACTCATACCCCTGAGTTGTGTCAGCACCACCTCCTATGCAGAGATTGTAGCCCTCCCAGGCAGGAGTGGTGGGGCAGGCTGCCAGCCCCTGGCATGGAGAGCCACACTCCAGGTATTCTTCCCTGCGATGACATGAATGGGGACCCCATGGGGGCCAGTCCTGGATGGCAGCTGAGGGGGAATGCTCCACACCATACATTGATTTGGAGATGCTGGGGGGGGGGGTGTGCAGAGCAGGAGACATGGACTGTGCGTCAGCAGTTCCTATGGACCAAGGCCCAGTAAGGCATCCAGAGAGGCCCACTCCAGGGATCAGCAGTGCATGAGGGGAGGGGTACCAGGCTGACTAAGACCCAATGCCAGGTCCAGCAGTGACTCAGCCACCTTCCAGGGCCACCTTGCTACCCCCTGCCACTGGTGCTTGCTGGCAGAGGTACAGGGCTCTAAAGAGGTTCCAGGTCAGTCCCAGAAGGCTGTGAGAGTGCTCAGAATGGGGGCAGAAGGAAAAGACCCTGGAATGTCAGGCCAGGCCACTCCAAGCCCAGGTCCTGCTGCAAGGGGGTGGTGGAGCCTTTGTGGGGATAGGCAGCCCCCTGGGCTCAGGTCCAATTTCTAGAGTGGGCAACATTCCACGTTTTTTCTTTATTATGCAAACACAAAATTTGGCAGCTGTAATATTTAATTAAACTAAGGTATATCAGTTTTGCACAGAGCATTCCTCCTACCACCAAAGGTGTTTGTCAAGTTGAGCCCCCATGACTTCTGACGCTGCTCCCTCCCTCAACAACATAACCACCTGGTATAGTCAGGGTCTTTCTCTACTCTCAGTGTTAACTGTGAAGAAATGTCCAAGTTTCAGAGAGGGCAACATTCCACAGTGTTTGTTTTTAAAACACATGAACAGCTTGGCAGCTTTAACATTTGATTAAAACAAGGCAAGTCTCTTTTTCAGGTTGCATTGCCCTGGTCCCCAGTGTGTGTCCTGGGGGAGGTTGGGCAGGTAAAGGGGAAAGGAGATGGTGCTCAGCCATCCTGGGTTGTGGGCAGCAGTAGCTATGACACAGGGCTAGAAGAGCCTGGCCCTGGAGACCCATGGCCTGGTGCCAGGGCAGGGGCACTTAAAGCCCTCTGGCCATACTCATCTGGGGATAGCACCTGGTCTGCATAGATGACGAGCTACTTGGCCAGGGCTTCACAGATCCAGATAGCCTGCTGCTGTGCAGAGTTGGGGACACTGAAACTGGCAGCTCACTCACTCACTCACTCACTCACTCACTCACTCACTCACTCACTCACTCACTCACTCTTTCTCTCTTTAAGGGTGAAGGATGTGCTGGGTGGCCATGCATGGGACAATGGGCTGGTGACTAATGGCCTTGAAGGTGCATGCCATGATGAGTCACTGCCAGATCAGGTCTAGGTAGGTGGCTGTGATGTTCCTGCCAGTCAACCAGGGGTGGCTTGGCCTTTTAGCTTCATTTGGGAATCTTTGGCAGCTCAAGGAGCCCAAAGGGCACACTCAGAGATGTGAAAGAAGCCCCTCTTACCTACTGGGATTGGCCCATGCAGGCAAGCTCTGATCCCTTCTCTCTCATAAAAGATGTTTTATGATTTTTATGCTTCTTTAATTTTTAAAATAGAATGTTGATGTTATTCAACATCCGTATTAGTGTGCTTAGGAAACAAACACACCGCTATCCAAATGGATTTGTTAAGAGCACTGTCCTGCCTTCAGTCAGCCATACACTTTTTGACTTCTCTGGGTGGGTATGATTAAATTTTCTTCTGCCAGATGCTCTTGTATCATGTTATAACTTTAGAAGCCAGGTCAGTAGAAGATAGGTTGGCTTCTCTAAAATAACAATTGGTATGGATACCCTATTGATAGGGATATTATTTGGAAGAAATGAGACGTGAAACCATCAGATTTCCTTGGGTCATGGAAGCTGCTGGTGTATCCCATGCTAGTGTTCATAAACCTGCCTTTATGGTAGTTCAAGGCCTGCACAATGATCCAGTTGTATCCTTTCTGTATGACACATTAATATATATAGACAACATCATCCTTTTGAGAAGTAAGATGTCTACTGTTTACCCCTTCCTTTTTTTTCCCTTTCTGTTTTCCTTTGATTCAGCACCCTAAAGGAAAATCAAATATTTCTGTAAAAGCTACTGGAAAAATTAATAGTTTAGGACACTTGCTCCAGATCACTTTTAATAAAAATCTACAGAGTTAGTGTTTCCCAGGCATATGTGCGTTTTTGAAAAGGAGAGAAAAAGCACTTTGTACTCAAATTGAAATTACGTAATTAATATTCTTTCTTTGTAGTATGTTATATGGAAAAATATAAGTAATTTCTTTTGTGATTTAAAAATGATAAAGTGACTTGGAAATAAACCTGAACATGAAGAATTAAATTCAGAACTTGGTATCCAACAGCTGCCATCAGCTGATAAATTTTCATTTGCATCTTTTCCAAGATCCTGGAGAACCCACTTCCATTCTTAAAGAGGGTACTTTCTTTGTACTGCTGATGAACAACATTTCTTGTTATGCCCCAGGTCTTCTGTCTCATGATTCTCTATTACCTCAGCTTTTAATCTGTATTTTGAGTGCTCATAAGAATAAATAGCTAATGGTCAGTCAATGGCTGAATGCATGTGAAGTGAATTTGCATGTTTCTATGTAACCAAGTAACAGGAACTGATTTAGCCAGAATCTGCTCTGAATGGAAGTTGAAAGCCCCTTGCAGGTTCAGGTTCCAATAAGGAACAAATATCTTGGAAGTCTTGTGATCTTATGCCAGGGTACCCTGGGGTGCCTTCAGATCCTTTCAGGGGTGCCATGGGGTGCCACATAATGTTAGCACTGATAAGTGTGCAGGCATGATTCACAAGATAAATCCAGAGATATTTACATAGAAATCCATAGTGTTAAAAATGAGGGCTGTCAAATGCTTAAAACATTTGATTGTGATTAGTTACACCATTAAAAAAATTAGTCACAATTAATTGCAATTTTAATCACATAGCTAAAAACTCAAAATTATGTGCAGAAAACTGAAAATTATGCAAAATTATATAGGTACTTTGTATGTTTGGGGGGTGGCTGTGGGGTGTGTTTGTGGGGAAATTTGTGAAGGTGGGCTATGGAAGGGTGTGGGGTTTAGATCCCAGGGTGGAGGTCCCCTATGACCTGGAAGGATGCTGGGTACTATGGGTCAGAAGTTAGGGGCAGCAGCAGGTCTGAGGAGGCTGTGACTTGAGAGTGAGGGGTGGACGCACGCACAGAAAGCACCCTGCAGGTAAGTCTTTAGAGGGGAAGGAACATGGGGGAGGAAAGGGGCAGGAGGGAAGATTGAGGGTGCCATTCCCTCTCCCCTCACCTCCCCCCACCTCTTTCCTCCACACACTTACCTGCACAGTGCTGCTCTATATACAGCCAGGCTGTGTTCCTGGCTGTGTGCAGGCTGCAGTTGCTCATGTGTCTGTGTGCACCCCCCACTCCCCACCACAGTCCTGCTGCAGCCACCAGGAGCCTACACCTGGGCTGCCTTGTAGTGCTTTGTGCTGCCAATGTTGCCCCAATGGGCAGCCTGGAGTTGGCGGGCACAGCCCAGGCATGGGCTCCAAAATCATATGTGATTAACGCATTAAAAAAATTGATGCAAGAACCAATTGACATGTTAATCATGTGCATTATCTGTGATTAATTGATGGCCCTGTTGAAAATATTCTGTCCTGTTGTAGTCTTTATGAGGCCTTCCCAACAGAAGAATTGCTTTATTATTTTTCTGTAGACAAAGCAACGGCTGACATTTTCCGTGGGATTCCTCGAATCTAGCCAGTGGCGCCTTGAATCTTTCAAGGAGTGACTTGAGTCCTAAAAGGTTGAGAACTTCTCCCTTATGGTTAGAGACCTATCAAATTTATGGTGGAAGTGGGCTGCATGGCAGCTCCTTTAATCTTGCAGGTTTCCTCATGTGTCCCACCCTCACACCAATTGACAGAGGGGTCCCATTGCTCACTCCTGATTGGCAGAGAAACAAAAACTGTGGTTTTAAATATGGTGCTGTTTTTGCCTCCCCATAAGCACTAGAGCCACCGGAGCCTCTCAGACA
>JAGPOW010003395.1:56731709-56782538 GCA_030014935.1 Caiman crocodilus
CCCGGTGCTCTTTCCTGCCAAGGCAGGGGGTCGGACTAGATGATCTGCCCAGGTCCCTTCCGACTCTAACTACTATGATACTATGATACTATGAACCCTTACTCCTGTGAACAATTTTCAGTCAAGTGAAGAGTCCTTTTGAAATAAAGAAAATAATTTGTAAGAGTAGAAGTTGCAAGACCAGATCCAATACGATCTAGGCTGCAGCATTTTTCCCTCAGCTATGTATTGTGCTGGGAGATCAAACAAAGCCATGCAAATGATGATAACATACTGTAAAGATGCATCTGTCTCAATATTTTTGTCTTCTTGTATTGCAAGCCAGAGAGAGAGCTGTTTTCTCCTCTCCTATAAAGAGGTAGATGCATATTAAATTGTGGTTTCTGGCTGCCTTTCAGAACAATCAGAAACTACACACCTGTCAGCTTTTGGCAAGCAGGAGTTGTAAAATTACTAACTTTGTTTCCACAGCATTCTCTCACTGACAAACACACCATTGGCTTCATTTTTCTCTCCATCACTTCTCAAAAGGCTTCAATTTCTCCCTAGAGGCACAGAAGAATTAAGCAGTTTTACTACTGCTTTTCATAAATGACTTACTTTTAGAAAGGGTACATTTTCATGCTAGGCTTGCTTTATTACTGCTTCTGTTCCTGAACATTTTTTTTTCCCAATCAGTGTTTTGCATCTGTAAGCATTTGTGCTATACAGCACCCTCCTTTCCTAAAGGCAATCTAAAACACCCCTTAGCTAATGGCTCATTTAGTGATCAATTTGTCAAGTAATGTTCACAGATGTTTTTCTGGTAGTACAGTGCAGGTAATACCCATGTGAATGATTTCTTCTTGCACGTGGCTAGGTACAAAATTTGCTTTGTAAAGTGAATCAGGTTTTTTGAGCAAACTGGTAACATTTAGGTTTGCTCTCCCCAGTGAGACTTTAATCATGGTATTCCATATTAAATATAGAAATATGAATGAGCAAAGGAGAAACTCGCTGCCAGTTTGTAATGGCTCATGTGATCCACATCTGGGGTCAAGGCTTGTAGAACAGTGGTGTGAACTTATGTATCATGTGAGCTCCAATATCCAGGCACACACAGGGGACTTAAGGATAGAGTTGCAGTCTTAGCTCTGCATTTCCTCGCTTTTGTGGCTTTGAGCTAGACTCTTAGTGTTATGAGAACAGAATTTAGTTTAGTTTTGTTTTGTTTCTTCCTCCTGGTGCATGAAAAATAATAATAAACAGAAGAGGGGTAGACACCTTAAAACATTTTATGTACCAACTGACATCTTTTGGCTTTCTTCCCAGTTCCTGGCCCCACAAAATGTTAAAAGCACAAATCAGGAATTCTACAGAAACAATCGTTTACCAGGAATGTTGGAAACTTTGAAGACATTAATCTGAAATGATCTATCAAAGATCCAGAAGAATGGAATCCAACTGAACTTTAACTACTTTATCCTACTTAAGCCGGAACAGAACTGCTGAGCCGAGCAATTTAAGATTCCCACAGCTGCACTAGCTATGTTTTCGTTCATGGTACTAAATTGTTTCCATTAGCCTGAAAAGGGTTATAAAACCTACAATCAATTTAGTTTCTGGGGCATTGTGTTTTGAATACCGTTTAATAGGGTGTGACAAAAACACATAATTTCTCCACATGTTCTTACATTGCAAGCAGATTTTGCTTGGTGCTAGGCAGAGCACCAAATGTTATGGACAGTAGAGAAAGTATTGGAATTGGAAATAAAGGAACAGTATCCGACAGCTACAACGCCCAGGGCATGACAAGAATTTTAAGTGCAATAGATGAGCACAGAGGAATAATAGGAATCTTTATCATCAGCTCAGCCAGCATTTGCTATGGATCAAAATCATTAGATATGTTTAGCAAAAAGGAAGAGAATGGGTTTGTAAACTGGTAATGTGAGTGAACCCAGTTGAACAGGAACACACTTAAATACCAATATGAATAGCCAGAGGTGAGCTGAATGTGAGGAACAGATGTGGGCAGGAGGAAGAGGATTTTTTTGAGTGGAGTGGCTTGAATTACTTTTCTTAGTCTAACACCCCCACAGTTGTTTTGTTTTTACATGAATAATAGCATTCATTTTAATAAGCCTTTTCAGTGGGGGAGGAGGTGTTTTGATACACTTAGCTCATGCTTTGTGTATACACTGACCACGTATACACAAGACACTGACTGCTCAGTAGCCCATGACTACTGTGCAGTAGCTTTGCATGGCAGCAAGTGTGACATGACACTACTGCGCAGTAATCTGGGGCTACTGAGCAGTCAGTGTCACAAAAAAGCCATTCTTTGGCACTACTGTGGTTACTGTGCAGTCAGTACTTGTTTAATTATTGCCAGTATCACATCTAGTTACCTTTGGTGTCCTGACCCTAGTAACCAGACAGCCACTGAGTTGACTGGGGGCAGAATTCAGCATAAATCCACAGTGAGACTTAAAGTGATATATCTAGATCTATAACAAAATGCTATAACCATTCTGTCATCTCACCCTCCAGTTCTGATGTACTTATGTATTCTTATGCCCCAGTCTTGCTTAAAGTGAATAGTGTTATCACTTTAGCTTACACTTCAATTATCATGTTACACAATTGCTTTATTGCTGTCTTTAATTTGTGTTTATACAAGTACTAAATGACTGCTCAGTAACAACTCATCTCAGATAGACATGGCCACTGTTTCTTAGCAGGCAACCACACCACCATTTTAATGACTTTCATTGAAAACTGGGAATGCATGCATTCAAAAAACTTACGTAATCCATACAATTTCTGAAATTGTCATATACAGGCAAATTTACTGGCCCTCAAGTACATATATGTAGTAGTGGGGTAAAAGAGTCATTATTAACATACATAAAGCCTGCTCAAGTTTTGTTTTCTTTTCCTTGACACTGGACCTACTTTAATTGGCTTTCTAGGTATGTTCCATTATCTCTGCATTTATACTTAACACATTTTAAAAGGAAGTAAAGGAAGTCTAACAAGGTTAACTTTGAGCCTAGAAATAAATTACAGTTTAATAAACAATTTGTTTGCCAACAAGTGCAAAGTGTGGAGTACATCCACTGATCAGAAGAAAATGTGGGTTTGGATCGGTCAAAGTGTGCTGAATCCAAGGGACACTTGTTTATCTGGTTTATACTTGAGCAGATTTTTAAGGTGTAGAGAGATTAAATTAGTCAAGCACTTTCCCAGAACAAGTAGAAAAACTATATAGATATTTCTAGTTACTAGAGCTGCACTGATGCATCAGTCTGATATTGGATTGGCACCTATATAAAGATAATTGACGGTATTGGAAATTGACTATTTTTGCCTAATGTGGATGATAATTTGGCCAATAAATGCCCATGCATGTGTGCAGCTTCAGCTCAGCATCTAGGTGGAAAGGAGCATAGCTTGGCAGCATGGAGAACAGCTGGGTCTGGCTTGTAAGTCTGTTGTGGTGGAAGGGGAGGGGGAAGGAGGGGGTATGTGGGGGGAAGATCGAGGCCCCTGTGGTGAGGGAGGGCATGGGGCTGGGGCAGGGATTGGGACAGGTGCTGCCTGGGTGGGATAGGGAGGGGCATGGGATGAAGCCATGACTTGACCGGGGGATGTGTGTGTGTGGGGGGGGGCAGCTCCTGCCACTGCACACATCCCGGGAGGGTATGGCAGGGGGTATGTGCCCCTGAATCTGCATGGAGTGTGCTTGGGTGTGCTCGGTGTGGGGAAGACAGCAGCACTGGGAGGGGGGTGTTGCAGAGGCTACAGCAAATTTTGGGGTTGCTGCAGCCCCCACCCCGTAGTCCCCTCCCAGTGCTGCCACCACCTGCCTCGAGTGCAGCCTGGCCCAGACCCCACTGGGAAGTGCCCAGCATTGCACTGGCCCCAGAACACAGCGGCAGCCCATGCTTGTCCCACACAGATCTGGGGGGCCCATGCCCCTCATGCTCTCCTGAGGTGTGTGCAGCAATGGGAGCTATCCCCCCCTCCCCATCCCTTCCAAAAAAAGCTGTGGCTCCATCCCGTGCCCCATCCCGCCTCAGCTGGGCAGTGCCTGTCCCTCAGCCTCCCTCATAGATTCATAGACATAGGGTTGGAAGGGACCTTGCGGATCTTCTAGTCTGACCCCCTGCCCTGGGCAGGAGAGAAAACTGGGCTCAAATGCCCCAGCTAGGTGATTGTCAAGCCTCTAAAAGTAGGAGCTCCCAAAGTAGGAGCTAGCACTACATCCCTTGGAAGTTGGCTCCAGATCCCAGCCACCCTGACTGTGAAATAGTGCCTGTTAATGTTTAGTCTGACCCTACTCTCTACACACTTATGGCCATTATTCCTTGTTACTCTGAGAGGTGTTTGGGGGAACAAGGTCTCTCCTATTACCTGCTGGTCCCCCAAAGTAAGTTTATAGATGGCTACCAGGTCCCCTCTCAGCCTTCTCTTGTGAAGGCTGAACAGGTTAAGGTCCCGTAGCCTCTCCTCATAGATTCTGCCCTTACTGTCCCCAGATCATGCAGGTGGCCCTCCTCTGGACCCTCTCTATGCTGTCTACATCCCTCCTGAAGTGCGGCACCCAGAACTGGATGTAGTACTCCAACTGCAGCCTGACCAGTGTCGCATAGAGGGGGAAGATCACCTCCTTGGCCCTGCTTGTGATGCATCTGTAGATGCATGACAAAGTACAGTTAGCCCTACTGACTGTGTCCTTGCATTGGTGGCCCATGTTCATCTTGGAATGGATAATGATTCCAAGATCTCTTTCTGCCACTGTGCTTTTGAGAAGAGAGTTCCCCAGCCTATAGGTATGCTGCTGGTTCTTACTTCCCAGATGCAGTACCTTGCACTTGTCAGTATTGAACCCCATCCTATTCTCATTTTCCCACCCCTGTAACCTGTCCAGGTCCAGCAGTATCCTGTCTTTTTAGCATGCCCATCTCACCTCAAATCTTGGTGTCATCCGTGAATTTAAACAGGGTGCTTTTCACCCCCTCATCCAAGTTGCTAATAAAGAAATTGAACAGTGTGTGCCCAAGGACCAAGCCCTGGGGGACTTCATTGCTCACATCCCTTCAGGTCGAATATGACCCATCCACCATCTCTGAGTGTAGCCCCTCAGCCAATTTGCTATCCATCTATGTAGGCATCAATGCCACAGTTGCCTAGCTTTTTAATGAGAATGGGGTGGGAGACAGAGTCAAAGGCCTTCCTGAAGTCCAGAAAAACTACATCTACCACGACACCTGTGTTCAATGATTTTCTGACCTGACCGTAGAAGGCAATAAGCTTGGTCTGACAGGGCCTGCCCCTAATGAAACCATGCTGGTTGTCCTTGAGCATCATCCCTGCTGATGGCTCTTCACAGCTGTGCTCCTTGATAATCTTGTCAAACAGCTTTCCCAGGATTGAAGCAAGACTAATGGGCCTATAGTTGCCCGGGTCCTCCCTCTTCCCTTTTTTGAAGGTAGGGACCACATTGACCCTCTTCCAGTCATCCAGCACCTGGCCAGAGTACCACAAGTGCTTGTAAAGCCATGCCAGGGGCCCTGCGATAACCCCTGCCAATTCTCTCAACACCCTGGGGTGAAGAGCATCTGGACCTGCTGATTTGAACACGTCCAGCCCCTCCAGAAGTTCTCTAACTCAGTCCTCCCTAAACCTAGACCTGGTGGAGTCTCTCCTGAGTCTGTCCTGAATCTTGATGGAGGAATCCCAGTCCCTGAAAAAAAAAATGGAGGCAAAGAAATTGTTAAAAAGGTCTGCTTTTTCCTCTGGTGCAACCACCAGATTGCCTAGCATATCCTGCAGGGGCCCCACATTACCCAGTGCCTTCTTCATACTCCCTATGTATTTAAAGAAAGACTTTTTGTTGTCCTTGATGCTAGCCCTAGTTCCGTATCTGCCTTAGCTTTCCTAACATCCTCCCTACAGACCTGAGTGATGGAAGTATACTCCTCTTTGGTGATAGCCCCTCCCTTCCACTGGGTGTACACCACCTTTTTGCCAGTCAGGCATTCCTGAATGCCCTAGTGAGCCATGGGGGCTTTTGAGCACTCTTACCCCCTTTGCTTCTCATTGGGATTGTCACCCCTTGGGCTCTGAGTATCGTCTCCTTAAGGAACAAAGGGGCCCTAGTCTGTGTCCCTCACTGTAGAGGCCTCAATTTGCCCCCTCCCAACCCCTTCCCTTCCCCCTTCTGTTCTGCCACAACAGACTTACCAGCTGGACACAGCTCTCCAGGCTGCCAAGCTGCATATCAGATTGGTATTGGCTGGTATGCCTCCTTAAAAATCAGTTATCAGTATTGGCCCAAAAAATCTCTATTGGTACACCCTTACTACTTACCTCTAACAGTGATTCTCAATCAAGGTGTTACCAGTTTCTTTTAAGGGTGATGTAGGGTGCTGCAAAATATTAGTACTGTGTGCTAACATGATTTGGAGGATAAGCCCAGAAAGCATCTTTCCACGTGCTCCAGGGGTGAGGAGGAGGCAGCTCTAATTAAAGCGCCCACAGCATCTCATGTATTCAGCATCCCATGCTTCAAAATGGTGGCAGGGGTGCTTTAACTAAAGATTGTTCTATGATCTTTAGTCAAAACACCCCCACCACCGTTTTGAAGCACAGGGATGCTGAATACACAAGATGTGAAGGCTGCCAGAGTGTGCTAATTAGCATGCTCCAATAGAGTCAATTAATCAAGTCTGCTCTGATGTGCAGTGTCCCTAGATGTGTACAGGTACCCAGAGATTTTAAATAGGAATTCATAATGTCAAAAACATTCTGACCTCTTGTGGTCTTTGTTGGATTCTTTGCAACAGAAGAATTGATCTATAATGTTTCTTTAGTCAAAAAATGAGTAAAGCTGAGAGCTACCATTCTCCAAGGGTTGCCTTGAGTCTAATGAGTGGTGTCCTGAGTCTTAAAAGGTTGAAACCATTGCTATAACATACAGGAGGGTTATCTGTGGGCTATGCAAGAGTTAAAGACAGCACTGAAGCAGTTATGTAACGTGGTAACTAAAGTGTAAGCTAAAGTAATAACACTAGAAACAGAATCATAGAAAGTTAGGGTTGGAAGGGACCTCAGGAAGTATCTAGTCCAAACCCTTGCTCAAAGCAGGATCACCCCCAACTAGATCATCTCAGCCAAAGCTTTGCCTAACTGGGTCTTGAAAACCTCCTAGGATGGAGATTCCACCACCACTCTGGATAACCTGTTCCTGTGTTTTACTACCCTCTTAGTGAGAAAATTGTTTCTTAGTCTCCATCCCATAGCAAACCTAGTTTAAATCCCTCCTCACTAGGTTAGTGAGTCTATCTGCAAAGATGCTCTTCCCTCTCTTCATCAGGTGGTCTATCTGAAAAGATGCTCTTCCCAGCAATCCTTCTTCTTGAAAGAACATCTCATGGTTGAAGAAGCCAAAGCTCTATTGGCAACACCAGGTGTGCAGCCAGGTGTTGATCTGCAGGATGCAACTGCTCCTGCCTGGGCTCTTTCTAGCAGGATCAACAAGAACAGAACCTGAGCCCCAGACCCCTTCACCCTTGCATTCAGAGCCCTGAAGTCACTTTTGATATGCTCAGGGTCTCTCCTGGAAGTATAATTGGTACCCACATGGATAAGCAGCACGAGGGGCGAATGAGTCTCATTAGTCCCTCCGTGATGTCTCAGATCCAGGCTCTGGGCAAGCAGCACACTTCCCCAGACAACAGGTCGGGTCGGTAGATCCCGGTAGACCTCAGACCCCTGCAGAAGGGAATTTACAACCATCACCACCCACTGCTTCTTGGTGGTGGTCTTCTTGACCCTTCCCACCTTGATGAGGCTTGGCCAGTCCTCCTCCACCAATAGAATGTTCTCCTTCCTCTCTGCTTCTAGGACTGCATATCTGTTCTCCAGATGAGCCACTGCAGGTGGAGGCACCACTCACATTGCAGACACTCCCTGACTTGGCCCTCATTGGAAGGAACCTACAAGCTGCAGTGCCTACCGTGCCAAACCTGGACCTTGGTGGAAGCCTCAATGGTGAGTGGTCCTGCCTGGACAGAAACCTCAGAAGTGCAAGCAGATGCAGTGACAGTGGCTCTGGCTTTGCAACGTCCTCTAGCCATTTTCCTGGGTCTCTTAATCTGCCTTCTCTCTCTTCCTGCTCTTCTCCCAAGCAGACCTTCCCTAGCAAACTTGCCTGGAAGTTGGCCTGTCTATTGCTTGATGGCCCTAAATGGTTCCTTTTTCCTGCTTCCTCACACCAAACTTTCCCCTCAAAAAAAAAGGGAGTGGGGTATGAACTAGCCTCAGAACTGGCTTGCAAACTGCTTGCAAGCTGCTTACCCTATTTGCAGTCCCTGTTTTGGCTCCCTGGTCCTTTGGGGAGTCATCTTTTATACCCTGTTGGGTCTGAACAGGCTCTGCCACCTGGTTAGGGCTTCTTTTAGGCCCCAGCAGCAATCACTCAGCATTCTGCATTCACTCAGTCAGCAACACTCCCAGCTTTTCAGATCACATGGTTCAAACACACACAGCCCACAAACAAACACTCAGCAACCCAAAGGCACAGGAAGTTGGGTTCATAGATTGTACTTCTAGAAGGGACCTCAGAGAATCATCAGGTCCAGCCCTCTGTACGAAGCTGGAAACATAACTGGAGGTCAGGTGATCCCAGCAAGGTAACTGTTTAGTCTCCTCTTGAAGACTTCCAGGATAGGTGATTGCATCATCTCTGGAGGGAGCTTATTCCACAATCTGGACTTCCTGACTATGAAGAAGTTTTTCCTAAAGTTGAGCCTGAATCAGTCTTCCAGGATTTTGTGGCCATTACTCCTGGTTTTCCCCTCAGGTGACCTGGGTGAGCAGTTGCTTACCAAGCCCTTGATGTATTCCACTAATGTAGTGGGAAGCTGCTACCAGGTCCCTTCTCAGCCTTCTTTTCTTCAGGCTGAAGGGTCCCAGCTCCCTCCACCTTTTCTCATCTGGCTTGCCTTTTAATACTCTGATCACACAGGTGGCTCTTTGACTCTCTTAAGCTTGTTTATGTCCTTGTAAAAATGTGGTGCCCAGAACTGGATGCAGTACTCCAGCTGCAGTCTCTACTCTGCTGAGTAGAGTTGGAGAATCACCTCCTGGGCTTTGCTGGAGATGCATCGATTGATGCATGCCAGAGTATTATTTGTCCTACTATCTACAGCATCACACTGCCAGATCATATTCATACTGTAATCTATTATTCCCCCTAGGTCACTTTAATTCATGGTCCTAGTCAGTTTGTGCTGCCAAGCCCATAGGTGTGTTGGGGGTTGGTAGTCCCAAGGTGGAGCACTTTACATTTCTCAGCATTGAACTTCATCAGGTTCCACTCCACCCAACTTGCTAGCCTGTCTAGTTCCACCTGTAATTGTAGCCTATCTTCATGCATTATCTTCAAGTTATGGGGGACCACACTCCCCCATAACTTGGTGTCATCTGCAAACTTGGCCGGTGAGCTCTTTACCCCAACATCCAAATCATTAATAAAAATGTTGAAAAGTGCTGGACTGAGCACCAATCCCTACAGGACACCACTGCCCACTTCTCACCAGAATGACACAGATCTGTTCAACCTGACTCTCTGGGTCCTATCCTGCAGCCAGTTTCTCACCCACCTGTCTCAGAGTTAAGCCCACAGTCCTCCAAATTTCCTTGTGAGGACATCATGGGACACTGCATCAAAGGCCTTTTGGAAGTCAAGGTATACAATGTTGATCTCTTCTCTCATGTCCAGGTGGTGAGTTACCTGGTCATAGAAGGAGATGGGGTTGGTCAAGCAAGACCTGCCCACAATGAAGCCATGCTGGCTGTCATTCAGAATCTTAACTTCTGCAAGCTTATTGCAAATAGACTCCTTGATGAACTTTTCTAGGATTTTCCCTAGTATGGAAGTTAGGCTGATTGGTCTATAGTTACCCCGGTCCTCCCTCCTGCCCTTCTTGTGGATAGGCAAAACACTAGCCCTCTTCCAGTCCTCAGGGACTTCTCCAGAGCACCACGAGTTGTGGAAGAGTTTTGCCAGGGGTTCCACAATGACTTTGGCTAGCTCTTTCAGCACTCTTGGATGAAATCATCCAGTCCTACTGACTTGTATATGTCTAATTTTATTAATTGGCCATACACCAATTCTATGGCAATAGTAGGAAGATGATTATTCCTACCATGCTCATCCTCTACTCTACCTGGAGTGGTTTTCCCCTTGGTCCGGTGAAAGACCAAGGCTAAGTAGTCATTCAAGAGTTCAGCTTTTTCCTGGGTACTGGTAACCAGCTCTCCTGAGCTGTTGAACAATGGCCCTACACTCCCATTTGTTTTCCTTTTGTTCCCTATGTACCTAAAGAAGGACTTCTTGTTGCCCTTGATTCCCGTTGCTAATCTACATTTGGTTGCCACTTTAGCCTCTTGTCTGTTCCCTGAAAATGCAGGCTGTCATTGAATAGTCTTCCTTAGAGCCTGTCCTGAGCTTCCATTGTGTATAAGCCTCTTTCTTCTTTCTTAAGAGAACTGTTATTTCCCTGTTTGGCCAAGAGGGCTTCTTTGCCCTTCTGTTACATTTCTCCACAGGGGAATAGACTTCCTTTGTGCTTCAAGGATCATGTTCTTAAGGAACAACCACTCTTCCTGCACACCTTTCACCTTCTGTCCCATGTCCGTTAGCACTTGCCCTACTAGTGACCTAAGATTGTTGAAATTTGCATTTTTGAAGTCCAAGACTTCAATCCTGTTAACTGATTTGTCTGTCTTATGTCAGACAGTGAACCATGATGGTTTCATGAACGCTGTTGCCCAGACTTCGCTCTATATTTAAGTCAGTCACTAGGTCGTCTTCTTTGGCTAGGACCAAGTATAGCAGAGTATCACCTCTAGTTGGCCCATGCATCTTCTGAGTCCGGAAGAGCTCCTTGGCATGTTAGGAAGGATCCCAACCATTCCAACTTGGCCGAGTGTTCCTCCCAGGAGATGTCTGGATAATTAAAATCACCCATGATGACCATGTCACATACATGTGCAGCCTCAGTCAATTCTTGGTTAACTCAGTCAATTCTTGGTTAAACCCCAGATCGAGTTTCTCCCCCTGGTTTGGTGGTCTGTAGTATACACCTAAAGTTAGGTCTTTCTTGCTGTGTCCCCCTTACAACTTGACCCAGAAGATTTCAAGCTGCCCATTTGTGGAGCCAATGCCAGCCTCCAAGGAGGGTGTACTGCTCTTTCACATAGAGAGCAATGCCTGCACCTTTCTTCCCCACCCGGTGCCTTCTATGCAGGGTGTAGCCCTCTCTAGCTACCGTCCAGTCATGTGAGGAGTCCCACTAGGTCTCCGTAATCCCTATTAGATCATAATGCACACTGGAGAGTAGGAGGGCTAGCTCCTCCTGCTTGTTGCCCATGTTCCTGGCATTAATAAATTACTTACCTCCCCTGGCAGGATCTGGTGCCTGGTGCCTGTCTTCTTTCTCCCGTCCTCATCTTGCTTCCAGCCAACTTCCTGTGAACTGCTTACCTTGTTTTTAGGCCCTGTTTGCTGGCTCGCTGGTCACTTGCATTATTATATTTATTCACTTTAAGCAAGACTAAGGCATAAGGATACGTAAGTACATAAGAACTGGAGGGTGAGATGACAGAATGGTTATGGCATTTTGTTATTCACCCAGACACATAAGTTCAAGTCTCACTCTGGGCTTACATTGAACTCTGTGCCCAGTCAACACAGTGAGTACCTGGTTATTGAGGTCAGGAAACCAAGGGTAGCTAGATGCAATACTAGTAATATTTAGCCCCATGTGCCTTTGGCAGCAGACATTGATGGACCTTAGCCATACCAACCTAATGGACTATCTAAGTTTGGGATGGACAGTAGACTATATAATATTTGCATAACAGTCTGTTAAATAATCTGAGTCTCTTAATAGCAGAAGACACCAGAAGCTTGCTAAAACAGTGGTGTATGTGTGTGTGTAATATATATAAACCTAAGCCTTACAGGTGTTGTAGGAGAAAATTAGGGAGACCAAGTCACAGTTTAAGATTCAACTGGCAAGGAACATAAAAGTCACCAAAATGGGATTTTACAAGTATGTCAAAATTAAAATGGAGATGAAATAAATCATAGGCCCCTTATGGAACTCTAGTTATGGATGATGCAGAGAAGGCTGCACTATTTAAAGCCTTTCTTCAGCCTTCTCAACTAAGGTCAGTTATCAGATGAAGACCATAGATGGTAGCAAAGATAGGGAAGGAGATATAAACAGCCTAGAATAGTAGAAGAACAGGTTAGGAGTTACTTAGAGAAGCCAGAGTTTTTCAAATTAGCAGGTTCAGATGGGATATACCATAGGGATCTGAAGGGATTGCCTGGGCTCATTTCAGAACCATTGGCTATTCTCTTTGAGAACTCATGGAAGTTGTATGAGGTCCTGGATGCTTGGAAAAGTGTAAATACAGTGCCCAACTTTAAGAAAGGGAAAGAGAATCCAGGGAATTACAGACCAGTTAGCCTGATTTTGATACTTGGAAAGGAGAACAAGGTGATCAGGAAGAGCCAGCAGAGGATCACCATCAGCATGTCATGCCTGGCCAATCTATTTTCCTCTTATGATAAGACAACAGGTTCTTTGGATATGGGAAGAACAATAGATATGGTAGATCTTGACTTTAGCCAAGCTTTTGACATAATGTCCCATGACATTCTCATTAACAAACTAAGGAAATACAACATCTTCATTAATGATTTGGAAGATAGCATTGAGAGTATTATTAGCAAATTTTCAGATGACACCAAATTGTGTGGAGTTGCAAACACTCTGAGAGGGTAGGATTAGTATCCAGAATGACCTGGATAAACTGGAGAAATGCTTCACAGTCAATCAGATAAGATACAACAAGGACCAGTGCAAAGTCATGCATTTGGAATGGAATAATTGCTTGTACAATTACAGACTGGGGGATGATTGGGTAGGCGGCAGTAATGCAGATAAGGACCTAGGGGCTACAATGGACTGTAAATTGAATATTAGCCAACAGTATGCTCTTGTTTGCAAAAGAGCCCATAGCATTGTGAATCATTACTTGCAAATCAAGGGAAGTGATTCTTCCACCCAGTTCATTACTGTGAGGCCTCAGCTAGAGTACTGTGTCCAGTTTGGGCCCCACACTTCAAGGAGGATATGGACAGATTGTGGAAGGAGTACAGTGCAGAGGAATAAAAATTATTAGATGCCTAGGATTTGTCAGGAAAGGCACTTAACATTTGGGAGAGGAGAAGGCTGAGAGTGGATTTGATAACAGTCTTCAAATACCTGCATGGTGATTAGAGGGAGGATGGAGATGGGCTTGTCTCGGTGGCCACAGGGGAAAGGGCTAGGAGTAATGGCCTCAAGCTGCAGCGGAGGAAATTTAGGCTGGAGTTGAGGTGGAACTTTCTATGAGGGTGGTTAGGCATTGGAACAGGCCACCCAGAAAAGTTGTGGACTTTTCATCCCTGGAAACTTTCAAAAGCAGGTTAGACAGGCACTTGTCATGAATGGTTTAGTCATGGATGATCCTGCCTTGAACTTGGGGGCTGGACTAAATGACCTCATGAGGTCCTGTCTGGTCCTACTTTCCTATAATCCTATAACAAAAATCATGAATATGATCATTTTCTCTCACTGTACCAGTGTAATTCATTCCTACTAAGTTTTTTGCTCTTTAGAAAGAGAAAAATAAAGATGTTATCCTAGTCCAGAAATGCATGAAAAAGATACAATGGAGGGCTAAGGAAAATGAAAAGGAAATTGGGGAAATCAGACTTGTTTGATAGCTCTGTAGATCACTGGCCCAACCATATGAAGCAACTAGAATAGTATGTAATCATGAGAGATACAAATGCTGAGAAGAAGGTAAAATTTTTACTGAGTGCAGTAGATGATGAAACTTCAAACCTGCTGTGTAGCCTAACAGCTCCTGAAAGCAGAGAAAACATTTACTGACAATTTGGAAATTCTATAAAATCGCCTATCTCTGAAGCCACTGGTGGTTGCAGAGCATTTCTGCTTTTATAAATGGAGTAAGAAATGAAATGGAACAGTTTCTCAATATGTGGCAGGACTGAGGAAATTAACAGAGCATTGTCAGTTTGCTGGGTGTTTAAATGATGATGAAGGGCTTGGATAGTGTGAGGTATGCAAGATGAAGTAATTCAAATCCAGCTGAGGCTGATTTGACTGAAAATGTGTACTTGAACTTGCTGTATCAAGAGAGAAAACTAATAAATATGCCAGGGAGCTGCACCAGAATGCTGTGTATGCAAAAAATAAACCATAGGTAAGGCAATAAGCAAACAAATGGCCAACATACAGGTCATGTCACCATTATGGTAGCAGCTTGCCTTGGCCCAGTAGATTCTGAGTATGTCCCACCCACCTGTGCCTGCACACATGCTTGGAGCCTGGATGTATGCCAGTAAAGATGTGCGAGGGTGTTCCTCTCTGGCTGTTCTCAAGACTTTGCTCTCCAGCATGCTTGAGAGGTGTCACCTGGGTATTTCTGGGTTTGCAGAGCACCTGTGGAGTGAGTGGAACATAGCTGAAATAACTCAGTTGCTGCTGTAGTGTTGACATATCCTTTATGACTATGCTTTGTTGTAGGAAACAAGCTCAGAGTGCACAGTTTGTTCAATGACAAATGTAGAAATTGAAATGAGTCTCACAAAAAAAACCACAGTTAAGTACAAAAAGTGGCACTATTCATATGTTCTATGCATGCTATACCTAACATAGGTGTGATGGCTTTGGAGCCACTCTGACTGTGCCCCAAGAAGCTTAATGTCTTGGGTGTGCTTTTTTGGCATGTGCCCAAGTGCTGCTCTAAGGAAATACCCATTTCATTACACCCATTTCAGGGGGCAGCACACATATAGCAGTTATGCTATGCTTCATTGTGGTGTTTCTTTTTTGGAGTCCAGAGGTAGTGTAGATATGCTTAACATGGCCTGAACATGCCTACCATGTTCTGATAGCTCTGTAGAGCCTAACATGGCCTGAATTGTTCAGTGTGAATTCAAGTAACAGAAGGTAGAGGATCTGAGACTTATAAGCCTCCTACTGAACAAGCACTTGTTTAAATCAAATTTTGAAATGTTTTTAATTAAAACTGTTGATTGAAGTTAGGGTGGCAATAGTGGCATCTCAGGCTGAGGATATGGTAGACTCTAACTCCATTTTGAACAAACAGCCAAATGAAATGCTGCCCTGATCAAGCAATTCCTGAACACAGGGCTGAGTGTTTGCGAAAAGGGCAAAGGAGAACATGATAGGACAGTTCCCAGACCTTAGGTTATATTTCATTTTTTAATTATTTTAGGTTTATGAAACCAATTCTTGCTTATTTTGCGGGGGTGAGTAGATATGAAGTATTTCATACATAGAGAGCAATTTTTAGTAAAAATAACCAATCAATTAGCCTCACCTATTACTGTTACAAAAGTGTGTGTTGTTTTGAAGCATCTGTACCCAGATCTCAGTCTGTTCAGCTTAACTTTTGCTTTTCTGTCAAGGGGGACTCGTTTGGTGTTGGTATAAAACATTGTAGGAATATATGTGACCTTTCCCGGTGGTTGGCTCCATTTCTGCCCATAGGTTTGGTTCAGCATCCCCAATGTCTTCTAGAAGTTTGTGTGTTACATGTACAAATGGTTTATGACTTCTAAGCATCTTAAGCCTCCATCTGTTTAGGTCTTCAGGTGATTTTTGTCATCTCTTGTCTCTATTGCTAATAATGATGTTAGGGGGTGACAGGGACTACCTTCTCATAGTGCTTCCCATGAGTAGCTATAAAGCAAAACTAAAAGTCACTACCAAAGCAATCAGACTTTTGATTTTTCCAATTTCAATACAAACTGAGAGCGATAAACCATTCAATCCATACGGAACACTTGTGTTTAATGAGGACTTGAAGAAACCATACTCTGAACATGTCTGCATTAAACTGCAAATCTTTCCAGAGTAAGTTATCGATCATCCTTTTGCAAGGACTATGGAACAAATTTGTGCAGATAAAGCTGAGCCTGAATCTGTAGTATAAGAGGTGTCTATTTATAGGAGTATTTTTCCAATCTAAAATGAATGCTAAAAAAATGGAAGTTATTTGTTTATTTGGACATCATCATTGTATTTTCTAAGTACCACCACAAGATGAATACATTTCATCCCCACTACCTACTGGGTGAGTCTACACATGCTCTTGACTGTGCAGTTGGTACTGTGCAGTCATTTAGTACTTGCTAAAACACTTTAGCAGGTACTAAATGACTGCACAGTACCCACTTGTACTGCACAATCTCAGCAGCACATGGGTCATTTCTGACCCTATATCACCATAGTGATGAGCTACGGTAATGTAGCTCATCATTATGACGACCCAGCATCTTGTGTAGAGGTGCCTGCTGGTAGAGCAGTGTTATTAGCCTCAAATTAATAATAGGAGAAATGAGTGATAAGGGCTAGATTAAAAAAAGTGTTTTACATCTAACTTCTTGGACCCTAGTGTGGGTCCAATGAACCATAATGAACTTGGACCCTGCAGCCTTGAAGTAGATGCTTTAGCTTCACATACAATGCATAGAGAAGAAGAGGTGCTTCTGAATCTAATATCCAGCAGCTGAGCAGGGAGCTGCCTAAATTACCCATTAAAAATGATGAGGAAATCAGTCTATCTTAAATCTTACCCTTTGCTGGGACTGAGGGGCCAATTTTCTGGATGTCAGGAGCACTCTATTTTCTTGAATAGGGCAACCCCAAAATACAATGCACATCTTGTTTTTGACAGGCAGAATGAAGAACAATTATTTTTCCAGAGTTCTGGCAGCGCAGAGCAGGGATGGAGTATTATGTTTAGCCAACTGATTTTCCCTTTCCTGGAGAATCAAAGCTGAATCCCTAGCTGCTGCTAAAGACTGGTGTTGGGTGGATCTATGATTCTGAAAAAAGCTAAAGAGTCTTTGCTAAAGGGTCTGAATTAGAGAGGCTGCAAAATATGGAGACCAGGAGCAAACAAAATTGTCCTTAAAAAGGGTAGTTTGATTAGTGGATCATTAAGACCATTAAAAACAGATAATCGTAACATGTGTCAAGAACAATGAGTCATAAAGTCACACGCACACACACACAATTTTGGGGGGGAATGATGCATATTGTGTGCTCTCAAGACTCCCAATCCTAGCTGTTTAGATTTAGATATCTTAGGTCACTTTTACAAAAATCGAACGGGGATCTTTCCTCTTTCTTAAAGCATAAGTTTAAGAGAAGATAATAATATATGAAATTAAGGTAATTGAAAGACACATCTAGATTTTAAACAGAAACAGAGGATTTAAGTAACTACCTCAGTATAAGGAAGCTCAGAAAAATCGTCATGTTGTAAGCACTTCCATTGCCAAATTTGTAACTGTTCTTTGGCTTTAAACAATTGCACGCAGTGTGAAAAATTCATTCAACATTAACAGTTCTCCTCAATTTGTATCCATGCTTTGGTTAGAAAAGGCAACATTTTAAATTATTGAAAATTATATTAAATGGAAAATGTTATGATCGGCAATTGATAATTGGAGTAGTATTGATCGAACATATACAACTCAAACTAGATATTATTGAGAAGAGATCCCCAAAAAGTCATAACTTGGTTGGGTGAAACTCTGTCCAACAGCAAATGGAATAAATTCTTAAAGTTCTCCAGGAATCTGAATTCTAGAAATGGCCAAGTTCCAAAGTTTTATGTTCTTAAAATACTGTTTCTCTGCAGGTTCTCATTTTCTTTGTTAGTGTCACTTTTTCACTTCAGAGTATGTCTAGCAGCATATCCTAGCTGGAATAGCCCTGAGGATGCCCTACTATATCTTGTTCAACATTAAACCTCCAAACCCAGAAATGCTGTGGTGAGGCCACTCCTGTCCTCCCTTGCTTACTCTTGACTTTCCCTCTGGAATATTGAGTGGCTGGTAGGGACAATCTCATAATGGCCTCACTAGTATATTTCCAGATTTGGAGAACTGGATGGTTAGGATGTGCTCAGGGATGTTCCTAATGGGATATGCTGCCACTGCAGTGTACACATATTCTCAGTTTCAATTATCCAATACAAGCATTGAAGTGTTAGGGTTTTAATCACATCATATGTGGCTTCATTATAGTACAGCATCTCAATTTTAATATGTTTTAGATACATTTTTTATATCATCTTGGAAATTATAAATAGCTAGGCCACATTTTCAAAATTGGAGGGTTAAATTACTTCTATAAAGTATGCATACAAAATACAAACCAGTAGTTATATGCAAAGAAGTACATAGTTGTGTTTACAAAGGGGGAATGTCATACTGTAGCAAGTCCAGGGACATGGGTGCATCTGTGATGCCCCCTAGTGGGGCCAGTTTGGGATTGGTTGCAGCCCTTCTCATGAATCTCTCCCACTATGCCTTTCTCTTAATGAAGGTTATAAAAGGGAGGCTGTCTGTGGGCTCTGCATGAGCCTGACCGTGTGTCAGTCCCCACTGGGCCTCTCCTCTCCTGGGTCCCCTTGGTCACAGTCTTGTACCCCCAGGTTAGCAGGCCCTCTCAGCCTGTACCTCTGCCAGGCACCCATCACCTTAAGGGCTCCTTGCATGGCTCTATACCTCCCCTACACCATGCCCCAAGCCTCATAGATGTTCTTTCTCTGATGTCGTTTATTTATATCCTTAGCCCCCCACCCCCTTGGGCCTTCAGATCCCCACCTCCTGGACCTGCACACTGCACCTTCTTTGGGCTCCCAGGCCCCTGGTCCTGCACACCTCCCTTTCTCTTAGCTCCCAGACTCTCAGGCCTGCACACTGCCCCTTCTCTGGGCTCTTGGGTCTTCTGGCCTGGCTCAGCCCTTCCCTGGGCACATAGGCCCTCTGTGGGTTCAAACTAAAGCAAAGGCTACTTGCCTATAAAACCCCACCTCTCTCTGCCCAGGTATCCTTCCTCTGGGCCTAGGCCTGCAGGATTGGTTATATAAACTCCAGTCCCTTCAGGAGCCCTGCTGCCAGGAAGAGACTGCCTGACCGGCTCAGGCTTTGGGCTTATATAGCTCCAGCCCGAGCCCTATTCCAGTCAGGTGAGTCTCTCATTGACCCCCTGTGGTTCCTGCAAGCACCTTTGTAGGCTTTTAGCTCTCTTAAAAGAGCAGGCACACCCCAGTGCTCTGCTACACATACACAATTTTTTTTTGTTTGTTGGGTTTTTTTTTTTTTTGCTAGTCCTTAATTATTTGCATTTCTGCATGCATTTCCATTCATGTTTGAGGCACCTGTTTTTGGAAAATTGGGTTTGCACATATACTGATATCAAAGACACTCTAGGAACATATTCTGGGTGAACTGTGATGACATTATTTAAGTGAGAAGATATCAGAATGTTGACTGGCAGCATGTTAGCTACCAAGCAGTCACAGATCATCTTAATGGTTTATTCCTTGGCATACTGTTGTCTAAGAGAAAGGGGAAGTTTGATCAAGCACAAGTATTCTTAGATTTAAAGAGAAAAAGATTCCAGGCAAAGGCAGAATCTCTCTCTCTGTCCTCCTTTAAAATTAGTTATTCAGTCAGCCCTTTGATTTTTTTATTGGTCATCTGGCAACATTAAGGAGTTAGTAGAGTATGCTACATTTCTATTTCAATAAATGTTTCTGCCAGTGGAGGTTGATTTGGTCACGGAGTTAAGCTCTTTCACCTTCAAAGGCTTTGTATGAGAGAGATGGTCTCTCATACCTACTTCAGTGAAATGTCAAAACAAGTAGGGTGCCTACTATATTTATTTGCATTGTGACGTTCTCACTTTGTTCCATTTCCTTGAAGTTTGAATATAATTATGTTTAGCACAAAATCAGGTATATTTAGTGAGTTATTCTACGGTTTCTTTTTTATAATTCTTGTAAGTAATCACAGGAGCCACAAAGACAAATTACTAGCTTGTTGGGGGCAATTAGATGTATGGAGCTACTCTCATATTTGCAACACTGGCACCTTTATATTTAACAGTCCACATGGAGCAGGCCACTTAAATGTAAAGTCCGTACAAAGTAGTACTTCAGTTACAGATAGGTTCAATATAACAGTTGGGAAATAACATTTTCTAGATCTAGGTGAGATTTGCAAAGCAACTTAGGCACAGTGACATTCCCACACCTAAAAGTGAGGTAACTGGCTCCAGAAGTATAATTCACAATCTCCAGTTAGGCATTTTAGATTCCTACACTTGAAATGGAGAGAATTAACAGCGTAGGACTGGGATTCACAACACTCAGCATATTGAATGAGAAAGTGCCTAAGGCAGATGATAAGAAATGATGCTGAGAAGATATGTCTGAAATTCAGCCTCTCTGCTGGCTTCCATCTGCATTTAGGTACCTACCTGGAGCTGTGAGTTAGGTGATTTCTAGTCTCAAACTGAGATTTCTAGCCTCAAACCCTTGCCTAGACCTAGCTATCTTTCTCTGTGTATAAGCAATGCCTTTATTCTTTTCTTTTAAAACACAGCATCACCCATCCTTTATATAATTGCCTAGTGAATAAAGAACTTGGCCAGAAATAATTCTGTATCCCAGTGATGAGGACATTCTCTTGATCCAAGCATTGCTTACCCATGGATAAAGTGCATAAGCCTAGCAAACTGGAGGCAGAAACCAGAACCTCAGAGTCACTGAGAAGCAAGTCAGCATCCCTCTTGATTACTGTCCATGACCATGAATCTTGTACACATGGCAGAAGAGGTGGAGGGATTGCTTGATTTCATTCTGAATCATGATGGAGCTCAGGCAGGAGGAGCTAGGATAGGGGTGGGCAAAATATGGCCTGCAGGCCAGATCCAGCCCACCAGGCCATTCTATCTGGTCTATGGGGCCCCTAAAAATTTAGAAAATGAGTATTTATCTGCTCCTGGCTGCCTGTCAATGATGACATGAGACAGGGCAGTAGGACCTAGGGGAAGCTGTTGGCAAGACCCAGCAGCAAGGCTGGCCTGGTCTGCCCCCCACCCCAGGCGGCAGGAGCACAGGGTCAAGCACCAGCTGTGCTGGAGTGTGTGCTGGAGTGTGGTCCCATCCTCCTGCTGCCTGGCCCTGGGCCCCCACTGGTACTGACCCTGGGACATCAATGTGGACTCTGTGCTCCCACCCAGCTGTCATTGCTCTCCTACATGCCTGCTTACTGTCCCCCTGCCGCCCCAGTCTGTAGCTGTCATTTCCCTGCTTTCCTGCCCACCCGCTGCTCCAGCACCATGTGGTTCCCGACTGCATTGCCAGACTGTGGGAGCACAGGGCCTGCACCAGTACCCTGAGGCCGGAAGCAGGAGGGGGTGCACATGTGTGTTCATAGGGTGAGTCCCTCATGCACACTCCACCATACACATGAACCCACACCCTTTTGAACTACAATATACACAGACCCCCATACCCATACCCCGTCACACACTCCAGTTACATTCCCCCACACACAGTTTCCCCACAAACCCCATGCCCATCCACACCCCAAGTATCCACACACATACCCACATGCTCCCTTACCCCCACACCTATCCCACCCACACATTCACCCTCCCCCACACTCCACATACCCACGCACCCACAGCCCCCATAAACCTATACCCACTCCCCTATGCTCTCATCCCCCACATCATACAAGAGTAAGACTTCATTTTAAGCTATTGTACAATCACCTTTATGTATACTACACAAACTCATGTAAATCAGTACAAAAATATTTTTAAAAATCAACTAATGTTATAGATGTTCACTTTTTAGAATATAATTTGGTATTTTTTCTGGTTCTGAGATGGCAAAACCCCTTGCTGAAAAGAGTACTTCTGGGAGCAAGGGGAGGGACTTCTGGTGGCAAAGGGGTTAGGGAGTGGGACTTCCAGTCACAAGATGTCAACCAGGGGGCAGGGCACCTGTAAAGGGGTGGGGCCAAGACTTGGTAAGCGGCCCTCCACTCAAAATAATTGCCTGCCCCTGGGCTAAGAAATAGCTGCTCACCTCAGGATACCTCTGCATGGGCATGTAGGGAGCTTTGAGGTTCTAAATATAGGTGAGCAATGAATTTAGGGCCGTAACAGCTTTTGGTCTCTGAAGAAGGGATTTTCTAAATTCTTTTAAAACATAAACCAGCACATAAATCTGGAATTAATTGGAATTTTGGTGCCCAAGAGCCTCCCTGAATCTACCCCTAATAAGGGTCACCATATTGCCCTAGTTTCAAAACCTGTTGTGTAACTTGGAGTGACTGGCCTGGACTTAGAGGGGGTGCCGGAATGCTGTTGAGGCAGATGCTGCTTGTGTTATAGTATGTAGTGTCAGAGCAGCCAGCAGCGAGGGGGTAAAGGGCCAGCTGCTGGGTGTTATTTTGTACCACAGCTTCTGGTATTATCACCACCAAAGTTTATCTTTGGCACTAGTTTATGTGGCTGCAGTAAGGGTGCAGGTGCAAGGATCTCTCACTCAGTGGTTTCTTTGTGAACACCCTAGCTGCTATTCTTGCAGAAGCAGCATTTGTCCCTTCTAGCAGCATGCAACTGCCTTGAACCCTGTTGCCTCCAGGCCCAACCATAGCAGAGGCCCAAGGCATAAACCTTAGCAGTTATGTCTCTGCCCATTCAGCTGTCTTTGAGCTCCAGTCCCAGCTGAATGTTCTGTAGATTTAGGGACTGGGTTGGAGTATGGCGGAGTGGGTTGGAGGATACAAAAATGGGACATATGGTCACCATACCCCAGGGAATAAGTCAAAAGAGAAAATGAGAAGGAGAGAGAAGGAGAAATCTCTCATAATGGAGTAAATTAGAATTCCTCAGACTTCTACTATGATTACTGGTTTGTAGATGAAATCAACCTAAAAGTTGATTTTGGTATTTATCCATTTCTCTACTTCTAACATGAAAATATGTATGTGAAAAATACACATTAATTATCTTAAGCTATTGGAAAGATGAGTTACTTCTTCCCCCCTGCTCCCATCCCCAAATTATAAGCTGTGTCCTTTCGGAAATGTGACTGTGTAAGCACTTACTCTAATATAGGTTTCCCTTTCAGTGCTGCTATTGAAAGCTCACCATTTATTTTCAATAATGGTTGGATGTTGTTCTGAAGAGAAAGAAAACACAATTTAGGTTTTAATAAGTTAAAATGTAAGATGGACTCAAATCTTGGCATTTACGAGTCCTTTAAGCAAAATATCAGGATCTGCAAACATTGTCCTTTATGAAATCATCAGGTTGGTGAATCTGAAAGGCAAAGGGCACTTAACAAGCGTAGTATTAAAGAGATGACTGCTAGAACCTGATCAGCTGGCCTTCATAAATGTGAAAGGTTGGAGGTTGTGATAGACTATCAGCATAATACAGTGCATAACAGTTGTCCTTTTCCATCTCTAGAAATGAGCTAGTACACACTGGTGCAAGAATATATTGTTGTGGCGAAAGGATTGTCTAATGGAAGTGGATGGATATTAATCTCAATTCACATTTCTTAATTTGCTTTAATTACTGAGAGCTGTATTTAAAAATCTTGTAATGGAGTCCTGATAAATGAGGGGAAAAGTCTTTCCCCAAATTAGCATCACTAAACCAGAAACACCTATGCAATTGTTTTTGCATGTTGTAGAATTTTTGCCTATTGTTCTCCAGGAGTGTTTCAGTTCAGTTGACATCAATAGTGTTTCTCTACTAGTACTTTACAGGGAAGAAGTTTCTGTATGGTGTAGAAACAATAGTGACACCTTGAAAATAGTCTAACTTGGAAATGTACTATGAAGCAAAACATTTTTTATCAGACTTGTCTTAAACCAGTCCTAAGAATATATTGTAGTTAAAAGTATGAAACTATATTTCATTATAGCAGCTGAGGCTGAAATGTAAATAATTCCTAAACTAGCTAGAGGAAATCTTGGCAGAATGGTTTTAGCTTCCTTGAATTTCTTTTCTTTTTGTTCATTCTTAGGGCGGGAAATAATATGCGTGTGGGTGTTTGGCTCAGAAAAAGAAATGGGTCCAAGAACACAGGCTGTCATTTTGTAGCACAACTGCAACTGTAGCTACAATAGCTACAATACAATATACAATAGCTATAGTGCTATTGGATTCAATCTTATCTTCCATTTTGTGTTTTGCATATTAACTAAAATCTTCCTTGTTTGTATTTTTCTTAATGTTTTTAAAATTGAAATCAACATTTCCTTTCAGACAGAAATATCCTGCTCTCTAATGGCTGAATAAATTCAAGCTGGGAAGCTAATGGTGAAAAACATCACTATTTATTGCATTTTCCCCAAATAGACTCACTCAATCCTAACCTTGTATCCCTTTTTCACTATGGCAACCACAAAAGTTATAGATTCATCCAGAAGAATGAGACCACATGGAAAACAGCATAATATAGTTGAATGGTCATAATACCAAAACATCAGTAGTTGAATATAAACTGAAAATGTAGATAGATGAATAATTATATTATCACTGTAATGGGGAGGGGAAGACTTGTGAACACGTCAGCTGATTTGTTGTCATTGTTTCATCTGTCAACTCCTATCCTGCAGTAAGTGAAGCTAAACTGCGGTAAATTAGCTCTGAATGAGACAGAGGGTAAATTACTGAGGTTCAGCTTCCACTTACCATAGAATAGGGGGCACAACTGAAAGAGTTATAGTACACTCAGCTGAACCGTGTTAATGCCCCCAAATTTTAAAGCAGTATAATTGTTTTGTGTGTTCACAACCTGATTACATTTCTGCAGGACTGAAAACCGTCATGAGGAGTGCACTAAAACCCAGTTTATTTTGATACTGACAGTGGTTAGAAGTTTACAAATGACCTGTGTCCTCTGATGTTTGTGGTTGCTCTTTTCAATTACTGATATATTGGGATGTGGTGGATTGTGGCATGTCATGAAAACGTGACAGCAACAAGGCATCCCATCATTTCAAATGTTTTTTGAATATTTGAGGTAGTGCCTTTCCACCAGGAATGAGTGCTTTTCAAAAAGAGTTGAAAGGCAGGTGTATCCAAAGAAGTGAATGCCATTAGACCAGTGTTTTTCTGCCCAAAATAATCCTATTTATAGGAACAATAACGACCACAATAACGTTTTCCTCTGACTAGGTAGTAAAAGTAATCTGTGTAAATTTATAACATACTTGTGTTAAATTATGAGAATAGATGCTAAAAAGTCTTTTGACAAATTTCAGGGCCATTTTTTAAAAAAAAATCCAGAAAATTTTGGAAAGCCTATTGCTTTGAAAGAAAAAACTACCTTTAAAACAGAAAAGGATAAAAGTACCTTGTTGACAGATCCTTAAAAGATCCAGTTGTAAGATCCTTAAAAGTAAAATTGCTCTTGCCCCCTTTTTCCTTTACTGTTCTTTCATGTTTGCCTATTTGCACACAGATATCTAGGTTTTGAAGAGAGAGAGAAAGGGAGTAGAAAATTACTGGATAAAGAAGACTAGTCCCTCTGATTGAATCCCCAGATTGTAGCATGCTAGCTAACTGATTAACCTTACTGGCAACCTACTTCCCTTTTCCTTTGCAAGTTATTGCACTGGGAATGGATTGATTGATAGAGAAAGCTTATTTATTTGTGAGGGAAAGCTGATTCTGAATTGTTCATTGGAAATCAGAAATAAACAAATAAAGTATGTAAATATATATATATGCATGTATTCACACACACAGAGCTGTGTTGTATGTGTGTTCAATAGCTAAAATCTTTATGCAGTGGGTGGATTAGGAAATGTGGGGATGGGGGTGTTTGAAAAGAATCTATCATAGACTCCCAATGTGTTCTCATTAAGGCACAGTCTATTTTGACTGAATGAAAATGATGGCATTTCCAGAATATAAACCACACAGCTAGGATTTTTTCTGGGTTTGTTTTAAAAATAGAATAAAATGCAAGAGCTTAAAGAAAGAAATGTGAGCAATGGCCAATCTCAGCCACTTGCATAGCTCTACCACATTCTGAAGAACAAACAGCTATTAAAATCTGAGCACACAAAGCATGTAGTAGGCTTAGTAATGACAAGCAGTGTCAGCACACTATAATTAACATAGGGTGGTATAATTTATAAGGAATGCACTGTGCGGTTTAACACCAACGCAGAAGGAGGGGAGGAGGGAAAGAATCAATTGTTAGTCTGCAAAATCAAAAGTGGCTCTTATCCCTGGATGTAAACATCTTATTTTTTAAATGCTCTTTAATTTTTTCTTTTTTTATTACTAACAAAAGAATTCTGTCATTTTGAGTTAATGCTGTGCCAGGCAAGAGTGAGTCATGGAGATGACCTCTGTCCTTCTGCCACCAGATTAATCTGAAAGGGAAAGTCTCAGCAGAATGTTTTTACTGTACATAATTAAGCAATTCTGAATGTTCAGTGAAACTTGAATGGTATGGCATAGAGCCTGGTAATATGACAGTTAATGAGATGAGACTTACACTTATTCTGCCTGTATAATAAGTGAAGTCTTTTGCCTTCAGATTGAGGAAAGACAAAGACTGAAGTATTCATTAAAAATGCTAAGACCAACAACAAGGGCACTGTTTTGTGCCTTTCTCTGTTTTATGACTGTCTCCAAAGAACTAGATGAAATTACTTCTTAATTATACTTACTCAGTATATGTAATAAGCTATGACATTTGCACTCCCAGTGAAAAGGACAAGAAAAGAGACATTCAAGAAACCATTAACAACAAGGGGGATGATTTATACCATATTATCTTATTTTAGGGCCCCAAATATTAAAAAACTGGCTGAAACTGATTAAATTAACTGTGTGTCTGTAATAAGAAGATAATTTTGCCTTCAGAGGGTCTCTATACATTTTCTTCTGTTGCCTAAGCACATATGCAGAACAAAATTGCTCTATGAGCAGAAAATTCTATTACTGCCATTGGTGTTTGTATTGTGTGTTTGCAGCAGCTGATGACCTTATATCTCTAATATTAAAATACTCTTTGAGCTTACTAGGGGAATTACAACATAATCAATTAAAACTGAGCTAATATTGCAAAACCTGCATTCAGTTAGATAAAGTATAAATTCTTTTTATTAGGTGCAATCTCTTTTTGAATAGCAATTTGTTTTAGCAATTACTAAATTGCTTGCAAAGGTGTTCACTAAAGAGAGGGTGTCATGATTCACTCCTGGAATATGCGTTTCCATAGTATTAATGGAATCTGTGCCCCTGGTATTTTTGAAGGTTTTTGTGTGGATTTGGGGAGTTGTCTTTTCAGGGACAGATACATCTACATTACCACATGACTTGGGTGACCAAATGCAAGACAAATAGCAAAGAACTGAATTAAGAGCCAGATCTGATTGGTGAGCACTGTTTAACATGCAGATACATTCTGTTGTGTCTTTTGCTCTTTACATAACAAACCAAACTGAAGAAATCATGGGATGTGGTTTTGTTCCAAGAAACATGTTTACCAAATATACACAAATATGCCAGCTCTAGTTGACTCCAAACTGCTGTTATGACTGGTTCTACAACAGACAACACAGAGTTTCACCAGGTTTCTCACAAGCTATTTAAAAGGATACTGGAATATTTAAATAAATTGCAGAGCCCCTACACCTCAGAGCTTAGTCTAAATGGGTAAGACAAGGAAAAAGGTGGGAGAAGTAGACATACGGGGCATTTGTACACATGCATATGATGGAGCACCAGGCGCTTTTACAAGCGTCTGGCGCTGCATCACATGCATTTGTAAAAATAGTGAAATGTACCTCAGCGGTGAGAAAATGGCAGTGGTGAGCTTTTGAACTAAGACGCACTGAAAGTGGTTTAATTCAAAGGCATACCGACACCATTTTCTCAGTGCTGACTCGCATTTCACCATTTATACAAATGTGTGAGACCGGGCATCCCAGTTCACATGTTCCACAGATTCAGTTAATCGAGTCTGCTCTGACAAGCTCGATTTCTGGTGCATCAGAGCAGACAAAGGTATGTGTGTAAATGCCCACAGTATATACCTGTGCTGCTGTGACTGCAACTCATGTAGAAATACCTGAGTTAGATGTAAACTCACTGTCTCAGGTACTACTAGTAGTGCCAGTGCACTACTCAGTACAGAATGCAAAACCCACCTGAGAACTTGGACACAAAGCCTGCCGTGAGGTCTGTACTACCTTGTTAGTTGTCCCTAAGTCAGGTAATTTCAGTCTGGGCACATCTACACTTGCAGTTAATTTGAACTGGTGCATATTGCACTACAGTGTTGCTGTCAAGTGCCATGTTTGCATGTGTGCCCAGGATCATCGTGTGCTGAGCTGGATCAGAGCAGCTGTGGCTGGCTGGGGCCCCAGGAGTCAGCCTGTCAGCCCAGGGCTGCTCCAACTTGACCTTGAGGAGGTGCTGGGTGGGCCACAAGAGTGCTTTGATGTGGGGCTAGCCAGCAGGCAGCCCCCTCACTCAAGCACCCTTGTGCCCCAGCCAGTTGTATCTGCATCTACACATGCGTTGCTGCGCAGTAAGTAACTCCACCATAGGACAGGCCTTTATTTGCAAGTACTACAGCGGAGTTTATTAGTTTATTGTGGCCTGATTGGGCCAAACATGTAGACACAGAGACTACTGTGGAGCTAATTAGGTAGCTCTGCAGTAAATGTCTTGTGTAGATATGCTCTCTGTTAGGTATATCTACATAACACACAGTGAGGCATACCTGGGTGACACAACACAGCAGGTCAGTGATGGCTACAGGACTAGACCCAGGTTTCTTAAATGTCAGGCTAGCCTTTCTTCCACTGCAGAATGCTTTCTTGTTGTTAATTTGTGCATGAAAACCCAGCCTATTTCACTAGTGTTCTTCAGAAATCGGTTAATAGGTGACTGGTTAGGCAGACAGGGAAGTTGGTCTTCACTAGCTACAGTCACTGGTAGTCAGCAATTTTCCTTAGGAGACCAAAAGCCATTTTCTCAGCATCTTTTATTTCAGAAGTATATCTTGGTTTGAGAGGTAGTTCCCTTTAGAATACTTTTCTTAGATTGCAGACGATTTTGGCAAAGGATTAAAACTTGCAACTGAATTACCCTTAAGAAATGCCTTTTATTGTGTAACAACTTCAAGAATGTAATTCCCCCCTCCCCTCCAAGATCCATTTGTTAATCAGTTAGGAAATATTGCATGTTAATTTGTAGCATACCAGCAATCACAATTTCTAACTACGAAGACCTGATTTATCCAATGCTGTTTTGGGACAATGAGCCTACACCCACAAGCTCATGATTTGAGGCGAAACTCCTATTGATGGCAATAGAAGTTTTTACCTGAAAGAAGGCTGCAGAAATGGGGCCTTTATAATATTTATTTGTATTCCACTGACACCACGTATGCATTTCAACAAACAGTAACACCCTCTCTCTTTGACGATATTTTCTCTTTATTATTATAAATGTCACAAACAGCAAGTGAATAGGGGGAGAAAATTGAGAGCATTTTGTAATTCTTGAAAGGTTAATTGCACTATTTATAGACCTAACTGTAAAGGAAAAAAACCCTTAGCATGACCCGGCAGGGTCAACATAGTAATAGCAACCTAAATGGAGCTCTGACCAGTCATGAATTACTGTCTGTGATACAGAGAATGCTGACAGTTCAATCACAGCACTGTTTCAATAGAGAACTCCATATATTTAAAGCGCTGATACTGTTTTCCCTCTAAATGACAGGCTTGACAGATGGGCCGAAAGCACTGCAGACGTTTGAACAAGGAAATAGAGAGGGAGCCTGCTGGAAGCAGGGCTTCACGCAGCCAGCCGCGAATGATGAATAGAGTGTGATTGTGTCTGACAGGTAGTAATATAACTATTCATTCACCACAGAACACCTGGAGCACACTATATTAAATGGTACAAGATGGAGAGATTCTGTGACAGGAATAGGAAGTGTGAATCCCACGCTGAGTTTAGGTACAGCAATATAAAAGGTCAAAGGGCGTGCAACATAAACTGCCTCAGAGAAGACTGTAATTAAATTATTTGCTTACCAAAGTGTTTCTAATGTTTTGCTAACATGTTGCCAGGATCATTATTTCAGCATGTCTGTACAGCTGAAATGAGCTCAGCAAATGCCTCTTTGCTAACTACTCCTATTCCATTTTACATTTGGAGGCTCACTAATCATAGTGTCATCGTTACTGCACAAAGCTATGTCACTGAGCAGAAGCCGAGAGGGGCCGAAATCCCTAATGTCATTATAGGGCTAAAATGAGTGTACTGGTTTTTGTCTAATATTTCTGAAGCTTTTAGCTGATCATTTATTAAGGCTTTCTGGGCCAGAATCTGCACCGGCATAATGTCCATTGAAGAGCCAATGGGTATTGTTCTCAGGAGAGCATCTTTCTCTGTAGCATTGTTAACCATAGCTGTTATAGTTTTGGGGTTTTTTTGTACTATACCCTTACATTTCTAGAAATTTGCTCAATGCTGGAGGAACTGGATGTTTTACACAGCCTTTTGCACTAGATGCATTTTTGAACTGGAGAAAATTTGTTTGTTCACCCTCATTTTTTTATTTTCTCTAAATCTAAAATAAAAATGTCATTCACATTAAAAAGGTATAACCATGCCTTACATAAAGGAGAAAAACCCATAACTCACAAATAGAATTTCATGTTAACAAGAGACCTGCATGAGCATGAGCATAATTTACTAGACACTGTTCAGGTGCAGAGTTGGAAACCTTAAGGACACTTAAAAAAATATTCCTTTACATAAAACTTTTCAATTCACCTTGACATTGATAAACTATTTAGTAGTTAAACATTAATGTACGGGAGTACTTATTTCTGAGAAAGGCAGAATAAAGTAAGTCTTGCTAATACTCATGGAAATGCAAGTTTCTGTGAAGGTTTTACCCAAAGTGTACATGTTAGTGTTAATAGCATAACTAACATTCCTAAATGTTTATTTTTGACTTGTATCTAATTATTTAGTAGTTCTAAAAATGTCATCACAAGATGGTCAAGATTTGGCTGTTGAAATCATGGACACTTAAGGAATATATCTACAGTGAGATCTTGTTGCAAAAAAACCCAACAGTATTCTGGATTGTGATAACAGGAGTGTCATTTGCAAATCAAAGGAAGCAATTCTTCCTCTCTGTTCAGCACTAATGAGGCCTCACATGGGTCCTATACTTCACAAAGGATGTGGACAATTTGGAAAGAGTCTGGCACAGAACAACAAAAATGATTAGGGTCCTGAGAGGCAAAACTTACATGGAAAAGTTGCAAGAACTAGGGTTCTTTAGCCTGAAGAAGGGATGATAAGGAGGGGAAGACTTGATAAGTGGTCAAATATCTGTAGGGCAGTTATAGAGAAAATGGAGATGGGCTTTTATCTGTGGCCATAGGGGACAGGACTAGGAGCAATGGCTGCAAGCTTCAGGAGGGCAAATTTATGTTGGTGATTAGGAAAAACTGATTATGAGGGTGGTCAAGCTTTGAACCTACCTAGAGAACTTGTGAAATCTCCATCTTGGAAGTTTTCAAGAGCAGGTTAGACAGACATTTGGTTGGGATGGTATAGTTGGGAAGAATGCTACCTTGAGCTGGGAGTTGCAGTAGATGACCTTGTGAGATCCTTTCCATGCCTATTTTTCTATGATCCTATATAATTACCACTTTTGCATATGTAAATGAAGGCTTTATATAAATGTAAGCAGTGGAGCAAAAGGAAAACATATGAGTTCAAGAAAATTTGTCCCAGGACAAATTAAATTAGCTCAATAGTGTTGTAACTCGTAACAACATTTTCATCAGTGCAGATGTTGAAGCCGACATATCTCACATTAATACACTTTAAATACAGTTGGTTGAAAATTTTTGCGTGGAACAGTTTTCTGATAGAACTTGAATTTTGTCAAAATTAAATGGTTCAGGGATATGTTGATTTTGATGAGGGTGTGTTTTTTTACTAGAAAAGTCAAAATGAATCATTCTGAGTTTTGTGTTTTTATGTCAGAACATTTCCTTTAGATAAGATAAAGTGTTTCACTTAAAGCTTTTGTTTTCAATTAAATTTATATGGACTTTATGGACTTGTATATTAAAGGTATAATATTTTAATGTGATATGAATGTTATGTTAATAATAATATTACTTCAACATTATAGACATTTTACCTTAACCAAAGTAAATGTGTTGACATCAACTAAATAAATTGTTTGAACATTGAAAAATAAAATTTCAGTGGTTCCAAACAATATTGTTATGCATTTTTTATTATGTAGGCAATTTCTAAACGATATTCTGATTTAAAATGAAAATAGATGTTGGAGTTTCCTTTGGAAAGGAAGTTTCAGTTCTTAACAGCTATTGCAGTGACCTTGAACCAGTAGCAGTCACTTATGTTTTAGGGATACATTTGCTATTCAGAATACTTGCCCTGTCTGTGAACTTCCAAACACTTTTCTCTGTTCTTTTTTCTGGACTGCCTTTGTCTTCATTTGTAATTATAGCAACCATTTATTACTGCACTGCAAAACCTCGGCTCCATGGATAATTGTTATAAAGACCGAGGATGGATGACTTTATTAACTACTTTATTCAAGCACTTAGACAATTGCTTGATATATCTTATGCAAAATAATCATGAGAATCATATTTCTAAATGTATAGAGTGTCACACGTTCTGACATGTCTTAGAACGTCCTTGTGATATGAAGTATTGCTTGTTGATTTTACATGGGAAGATGTTCAGTAGCTTTCGTCTCAAATTAGTTTTGCTTGTCACTTCCTTTATTCACAGAATTCTCTGACTGCATCAGTTACCAGCTCAGTGCTCCCTTTTGAAAGCAGAGACACCAGGCTTTTTTTTTTCCCTTTCACCTTCTCTTTTCATTTTCTCCACAAATTTGGCCAATGTAAGGAGACTTAAAAGAAAGGGCTGCAGCAAAGGGTGAAACTTTTGATGGCACTGAATTTCTTTGGGATGAAAAGTTGGAGTTTTAAAGTGTCCCTTTTTAAGGAGAACAAAATGTAATACAGAATAGCTCTATTCATCCTTTCTTTGCCCACTGCAAAGTAAAGACACTGCTGAAGGCTTTAGCCAGAACATCAACATATTTGGCCTTTGTGGGCTGACAAAGGCATTACCACTATTAGCTAAGCCTGTCTCTGTTTAACCACCATGGTTGAACCTGTCTGGGACTATTTCCTCTAAATGCTTTCACAGCTTCTTTGTCAGACCGGCTACTGCTTTACCCGTTTATTGCCTGGGGGTTGTGTCTTTGACTTTGTGACTGGCTAAATAAAAATTCCACCACCATAAGAGATGGACAAGGAATAAACAAACAAAAATGAAACTGTATTGGGATGCGAACATGAATCTGAATTTAAAAAGCAAAACACCAAAAGGATTTTTAAAGGTTCAAAAGAGTTTGTTTTCTTTTGTCTACTAGTCAGGATAGGGGTACTCTGTACATTTTTAGAAATATGTATTAAGGTTGCACACAATTTGAAGAAATGTTCTGTATAATAAAGGTTTTCACTCTCTAGTTTAAAGCTAGCAAGTTTAACAAACAAGCCACAGTGTACATAACAGTTTATTGTGTAAATTAATGAGAAGTACCTGCTTGTGATTATCTTTTGTCTGTTTCTCTTAATAAGGGGGTTTTGCAAAACTAAGAATAGTGGACATTGTATCAGCCAGCCAGCCAGCTAAACCTTTTAGCATGAGAGTTGACACACACACACACACACACACACACACACACACACACACACACACACACACACACACACACACACACACACACACACACACGACGCTTACTGTGTGGTAGCCTAATAATACTACACTGTAGCGTGCCATTCAAAAACCATGCTAATAACCTACTGCACAGTGTTATTAGACTACTGCACAGTAAGCATCACAAAAAAACATGCACCGGCCCTACTGTACAGTAAATGTAGTTACTGTACATTCAGTTACTACTTCATTAAGGAGGTACTAAATTACATGTGCAGTAACTACAGCACATTAATAAATGTGTAAACGTGCCCACACATGCAAAAATTGCTCCCAGTCAGCCCAGGCAGCAGGGAGTTGGAAAATGGTCCCTGGCCCTGGGCAGCTGTCCTCTTCACAGTCCTGCACCTTGATCTCTAACACAGTAGAAATACTAATGAGGACTGGAGATTATTTTGGACTGATCTGTTGATCTCAGAATCCTGTAACTGCTCCTTGACTGCCTTTGTTGGCCTACACCTCAACAAAGGGCTAAATAACCCATCCATTATGCCACCAGTTAGAAAAGGAAACTGAGGCACAGCCATGTGACTTAGCATTGAAAAGATAAGAGATCATAGAATCATAGAAAATTAAGGTTGGAAGGGACTTCAGGAGATCATCCCCTGCTCAGAGAAGGACCGTCCCCAACCATATCATCTAACCCAAAGCTTTGTCTAGCTGGGATTGAAAAATCTCCCAGGATGAAAATTCTACTATCTCTCTGCGTAACCTGTTCAAGTTCTTTACTACCCTACTAATGAGAGAGTTTTTCCTAATATTTAACTTAAACTTCCTCTGCTGCAACTTGAGGCGATTGCTCCTTGTCATCTGCCCCCACTGAGAACAGTCCAGATCCATCCTCTTTGGATCCCCCTGCAGGTATTTGAAGGTTCCTATTAAATCCTCTCTCTGTCTTCTCTTCCCTAGACTGAATAAGCCCACTTTCCTCAGCCTCTCCTCATAAGTCATAGATGGGTGTATAGTGAGGAACAATTAGTGACTGAAGGATAGAAGTACTTAAAGTCTCTACTTATGCTACTTTCCTTGTTTCTATAATTTGTATTGCAAAACTTTCAACATGTTATGCCTTAACATGGAAGATACTGAAGTGTTGCTTGTAGTTATATCTTTCGATGTCCTGTTTGTGGGATTTTTTCCCCATTGTAGAAGTTATATAGGAGCAAGTGTTCAGGCAAGTAAAGTGAACAGGATTTATAGTGCAGCTCCATGTGAGGCAGCACAGACTGGATATTGCCCATGGCACTGGTCAAGGGCTGAGCTTTGATCACCTGATATTTGACTTCTCAGTCTCTTACAATGCCTTGTTTCTATTACCTGCAAAAAGGAGCTCTGAAGAGTACACATCTCAGCATGCTCTGTGGTAAAGAATGACATCAAGAAATCTATTAGCTTCTCTGCAATGTCTTTATCATTCTTTATTGCTGCCTTTTTTCCTCTGTAGTCTACAAGGTCCATCAATCTTTCAGACTTCCTACTGCTGATAAATAATTTCTTATGTATTTTTCTGTCATTGGCTTTTCATCCTTTACATTTCTCTTTAGTCCTCCTAATTTCCATCTTACATTTTACCTGTACTCTTTTCAGTCAGATTCATTTGTACAGGGTTTGCAGTTTCTGAAGTGTTCATACTAGGCTTGAATAGCCTTTTGAGCCCTGCTTTTTTAACCATACCATCTTTCATTCTTCTCTTTGTGTTTCAGTTTTTATTTAAGGGTATGATTTCTCTTCTATGATTTCACGATGATGTATTTAAGTAGCTTAATCCTCAATCAAAGGATTTCAGTTTTCCTAGTTTTGACTTTCTAATCTTTTTGATTTGTTTGCTCATTTAAAGAAGTTTAGTACAACTGTGCCAGTTTTCAGTATGATTCTTCCCTTGAGCCTAATGAATTTAATTATTGTGGTCACTCTTATTTAGTAGGTCATCAATAAGTGCTTGTGTTATGTAGAATTATCGTGGTGATAATTTGTTCCCTTGTGTACTTTCGTTCTCAGATGCAAATGCTTACAGTGTTGAGACATTGCTTTTCTAAGCTCTGTCCCAAGGTACCATTTGACCAGTTTTGAAGTGTCCATTATTACTGTGTTATTACATTTAGTTGTCTTTTTAGTTCTTCAACATAGTGCATTTTATATCTTTGTCCTACTTTGAGGGTCAGCCATATAACCTTATTAATATATTAACAAAAGGACTTTGGATTTACATTCTTCCTGGCCCTCTCCATTCAGAAATTTTATCTGAGTAGCTATCACAAATATCTACAATGAGATAATGATAATGCCAATCAATGAATAGGCACCAGTCATTCAACTTTCTCTGTAGACAAGGTGCTAGTGAGTATTCCTGATGATCTCTAATGCTTTATTCATGTCATTTCAGAAGTGGATGGCTATGGAGACAATAATCTGTGTATTTTACATGCAAAGAGGCTTTTATCCCTTCTCTAAAGCAGCATCCATTGCTCAGCCAGTATGCTAGGGATCAGAATTTATGTTCATAGGCTGTAAGCAAGAGACATCCTTACAGTCCATAATCAGCTCATTAGCATTCTGGTCATGCCAAACAGTGTGAGTGCAATTTTCAATGGCCTAATGTAACAGGTAATCATAAATTAGTATTTGCTTTAAAACAACACCAGATTACACAGCCTGCATGCTTAAGGAGAATGACTCAGTAAGTAGTACAGCTCTGTAATGAAGTGGGAGCTCATTAAACAGATGCTATCTACTTCAGTGATCTACATAAGCAGCAAACAAACCAAATGGAAATGTTTCAACAGAACACTGCAGTCAACCAGAACAAGTTCAGGTTCATTTGCTGTGGCACCATCTACAAGAATTAGTCACAGTAATAATTAAATAGTCACTTGCTAATTTATCATTTTACATTTGTTATTGCATTTGCATAATGTGTTGTTTTTTCCTGTCTTTGGTTACATTAAAATGCCCTCGTTTGTATATTAAAAAGCCCCAGAAAACAGTGGGTGATTTTAAGATTTATCAAATTGCTAGCACTCTGTGTTTTGCTAGTGATAACCTTATTGCTTAGCTCCCATTTTTAAAGTGCCTTTTTCTGATTTGTATATCTTTGTATTGGTATGCAGTCAGCAACATCCAGAAAAGTGTCCTATGAAAAGCTGAGAATGTAAATGTTTATTTCTTTTTGGAGTTGGGCTACATGCATGCAGATGGGAATAATGCCTAAAAAGCCAGTGTTTCTGGGATTAGTGCACTGGAAAATGACATAGGATGCCTTTTTAGTAAGCAGGATAGCCAGAAATAACAATCCTTTTGAACTGGACTTCATGCATGATTTAAAAAGGTCGGTATTAGTTCTGCAGTATGTTACCTGAAGGGGACTTTAGGTGGTTTTGGAGGGTCTGCAGCTGATAGGAAATAATAATGCTTTCTAACAATATTATGCAGTGTTTTGTAATATTAATGCAGTACAACATTGCTAACAACTGGAATTTATATATTCCTATTTCTACAACAGGATAGATTACCTCTTAGTTATAGATATCCCAAGCTATCCAGAAATGTGTATGAGATGAAGCTATTAAAACAGATGTAAATTGGTCTCTTTCCATGGGTGTGCATGTGTGTTAGTTTTTACATGTGATTACTTTTCTGATAACTGATGATGCACTGAGATATTATTCAGTGACTCAATACCTGATAGTCCTTTAGTAGAGTGTTCAGTTTTGCAGTTGTTATTGCTGTCAGGCCCTTTAAAATATACATTTCTTTTTGTTTCTATTTTTCTCTCTCTCTCTAACATAATTTTGATCCTGTAATACTTCAGTTTCATAGCTATTCCTTAAAAAGTGTTTCTTTCTACCCTTTCCAAAGCTTTAATAACATGGACACTTCAAGCTTTTTTTATAACTTTTTTGATAGTAGCTTTTTTCCTGAATGCTAAGTAGTTGTATATGAAATCTTGCATCATTATGTATGAGTGACCGATCTGCCTTTAAGGTTAGTTAAGGTTAATTTTATCTTAAACCTGTTGGGAAAGATCAGGCTGAAGTTTTTCTAGGAATCAAATAATAAATACATAATAAATAAAGTATAAATCATTATGTCTCTACAATTAAAAAAAGGACCTTAATTTTGTGAATGTTGCTAGTGAATGAGCGAAATGAATGAGTGAGAAATCAGCATGACAAAGGCAAAACTGAACTTAATACAAGACTTTTTATCAGATTAAAAGGCACAAGGTTTAATTGTGTGGCATTTTTAGTTGAAAGGTAAGAGGAAATAATCAATGATACTTCATTAAGGACAACTAAAAGTAATTCTGAACTCGATGACCATATTAGTGTTAATGTTGTCACTGAACACTACTGCTCAATCAATATGAGAGATGCAGACTAGTCATATTTAACTAATCGAGTACATATTGTATAAAGAGCTAACTCCTTTCTAATACATTCAGTTTGAAGTAATCCTAAAACACCCTATGTTGCCATATCACATACTTGTTCAGGGTAAGATTTAAAACTTTTAAAATACTCTTTGCTGTTTATTGTTTCTTCAGTATTTTTAGTGCTGTTATAGAGACTCCCCCTGGGTACTAGCTCAGGGACTGGCAGGGACCACTGGGCTTGGAGAAAATTGTCTTCTGGTCAGGGCTGGGACTTTGCTCCCTGACTCTCGGGAGGGGACAATGCCCCCTGCCCCAGCAGCAGGAAGGTCCCAGCCCCAGCTTCTGAATCAGGACAAGGGATTTGGAAAGAACTGCAGGGGAGGGGCAGGTCCCAGCTCCCTACCTCGATCTGCTGGTGGGGCAGCTAGCAGGGTTTCCTTGCTCAGCCAGGGACTTGCTACTAGCTGCCCCACCGGCAGATGGGACAGGGGGCTGGGACCTGCCCCATCCCTACAGCTCTTTCCAAACCCTGCCCCTCAATCACCTGGTTGCAGTAGGTCTGGACAGGACAGTTCCCAGTTCCCCACTCCATGATCGCAGGGCAGGGGCTAGAGAGCCTGTTCCCTGCTCAGCTCTGCAAGTGTGATGCTGGGTGGGGAACAGGTTGGGGAACCTGTTTCCCACTCAGGTCCTTGATCACAGAGCTGGATGGGGAACAAGCTCTCTAGCCTCCACCAGCAGGGAGCTCCCAGCACCTGTTCTGTGACTGTGGGGTTAATACTAGGAGATCTTTATCTCCTAGCCCAAGCCCCGTGGTCATGGGGCTCAGGCTGGGGGCTCAAGTTTATCTTCCAGTTCTGGTTCTGGGGTTGCAGGTCCAGTGCTAGAAGATCCTTATCTCTCAGTGAAAGCACCAAGTTGCAGGGCTGGCACTGGGAGATTCTTATCTCCCAGAACTGGGAGCAGGTGGTCCCACCTCTAGAGCACCCTTTCTGCCCCAGCCACGTGGCTCAATGTCTACATGTGCGTGGCTGTGCATGAAAAAGCTACACAGCAGGATAGTACCTGTTTTTACTACAGAGTTTATCCTAATAGGGGCACATGTGTAGATACTGAGATGTTTCTTGTGTAGACATGCCCAGAGTCTGCTTATTGTTCTGATCTCTGAGAGTTGTGGGCAAATATTTTTTTCACTTTTGCCTATAGTGGGCAGCAATTACTCTTTCTGCATTTCTCATATATAATGCACACTAGAATTTCCAATAGCTGTTTTTTGGGAAACACTATGTATTGTATATGAGAAAATATGTGTTTATACAGTTAAACCTTGTATCATAATCTGAACACACAAGGTGGGGATCGAATTAGGGCAGCTTTAATTCTGATATGCCCTAATTTTTGAGTGCTCAATTTCACACCTTAACATTTGCTAACGTCCATGGGGTTTTGGTTTTTTTGAGTATCTTCTTATTATTTCGGATTATTTTGGACAGTTAAAGGAGAAATTTATTTTAGAAAGTATAATTTATTCTGACACATTAGCTAAAATAAATATAAAATCACGATATCTTGGAATGTACTTTTAAAACCTAAAAATAAGGTTATTGTCTTATCTGGTCCCCTATGTTTTAACACAAATCACGTGTATAGTACAAGTTAGTTTCTGCAGCAATGTCTACTACAATAGCTTGTAGTGTTAGGCTACTTCATCATTCTTGGGATGTATTTAGAAGTTGATAATTCACAAATCTAGGAATAGTGAAAATATTAATTAGAGCTAGACATAGTTGGTAATATACCTAGTTTGTATAAGTGTACTGAAAATATGTACAAATTGAAAATGTCTCTTGATCATTGATTTGTAAATTGTTACATTTCTGTATTTTTTTAATAGTTGCACTAAAATTAGCATTCTTCCTTTATAGCATCAATAAATGAAGATTTTTAGATCACCAAACCTATATTTTTATGGAAAATGTTCACATGAAAACAAATTTGGAGTTTCTAAAATGTTTCTATATTTCAGAAGTAGAAAGATGCTCTTATGACCAAAGCTTTTGTCTAATGTTCCTATCAACAAATTAAGGGAGGCAAAATAAAGCTTAGTTGAAGCAGGCTGGAATAAGCTCACACCCTTTCACCATGTGCAGGCTCTCCACAACATGGTGCTGTTTTTCTTGAGATGATGCAAATAAGTACAAGCTATTTTTGTTTGAACTGCTTTTCTTCATGTGATTGGCTAGTGCAAAACAACCACAAAATATTAATAGTTTCAAAGGCTCCATTCTATGATGAAGTTATGCTTCTGTCATCATTAAAATCACAGCTGGGAGCTACAGTTGTAGTAATATCTTAGGAAGTTGGAGTTTATAACTGTTAGCCATAAAGTTATTTATTTGCAGGCTGTGATTTATGGAAGCACTGATATTACTTCTGTTTTCCCATTTACTCTTCATATTCTTCCCACTATGCTAGTTTTCAATTTTTTTTAGTCACTGGGTACATCTACACGTGCAGTTAGCGTGGTTGAATAAACTGTAGCACAACTGCATTGGAGTTTATTGCTCCTCAGCTCAGCATTTATACATGCACCCAGGACACATGTAATGGGGTGGTTCAGCCCTGGCTGGCAGGGGACCCAGGGGATCAGCCTTTCAGGCTGGAGCTGCTCTGCCTCAGCTCAAAACGGTGTGAAGAGGCTGGCTAGGCCATGAGGGTGCTACAGTGGGGAACTAGCTAGCAGGCAGCCCCTACACTGTAGCATCTTCATGCTCCAGCCAGCCCTGGTCACTGTCTACATGTGGGCTGTCACATACTAAATAACTCTGCCATAGGATAGTACTTGTTGGGCAGTACTTATGTATAGTGGAATTCATTCATTTAATCTGGTCTAATAACACCGTGCATGTAGATGGTGAAACTTTACTGTGGAGCTAATTAATCAACTCTGCAGTAAAGCACACATCTTGATGCTCCCACTGAAACCTCTCGTTTGGAATGTACCATCAAATGTGTTTCCTCCCAGTACACCACGCACAAAGCTGAAGGCTGTCTTTGCACTGTGGCCAAGCCATGGGAATTTCTAAAATACATGCATCTGGAAGTTTTACTGATAGGCTGCAGTGTCAATTGTGGCTTGATCAACTGAAATGTAATTTATTTCAAATCTTTGGTCTAGCTGTATGAATGGAAGAGTAGAAGGTGTGAGATCATTATCACATAACTTTTCATGATGCTGATCATCAACTAACTTTATTACTATCTACATATCTGTGGCGGAGCACCTTTTGGGGTGCTCACCACTTGAGGGCTCTCACAGGCTCTGAGGGGAGCCTGCTTTGGAGCAGCAGCTGAGGGAACCTTCCCCTGGTACCATGTAAAGTGGGAAGATGTGTGGCAGGGCACTGTGGGTGCCAGCCACTTTAAGACCAGAACCAAGCAGCCAGCAGGTGCTTGATTGAGGGAGCCATTTTAGATCTCTGGCTGCATATATAAACAGCTCAATTTCCTGCTGGCTGGCAAGGCAGCAACATTGCCTGGCTGTGAGGGTCCATAACAACCTGGAGGTAAGGGAGGAGCTGTAGGGGATGGTTAGGAGGCTCCTGGTCCTGGGCATGATCTATAACTGCACCCTGCCAGGAATGGGTGGCCTGGTGGGGCTCTCAGTGGCATGGAAGCCCCCAGGAAATGCTAGTTCAGTTATTACCCTAGTGAAAGTTGGGTAGAGATGTCTTAACCCGAGCCCTCACTTTTGGATGGGTTTGTTACACCGGAGGTAGTTGGGGCCAGGCATGACTATGGCCACTTGAGCCCACTGGGGAGCAAAGCCCCATGGACCCAAGTGAAGGGGGCTGTGTGGAGCCCAAAATGAGTAGTCCCAAGTGAGGGGGCAGTGTGGAGCCCCGAGTAAGGGGGAAACAATGAGTAGCCCCAAGTGAGGCGATAAGAATGTCCTGGTGAGGGATGGCCCCAGAAAGGGGAAGAGATGAAGAGCCCCAGTGGAGGAGGGGAGGAAAACCAGTGGGCCGAGTGCCCAGTATGTTTATAGTTGCCCCCAGAAGGGGCCAGAGTAAACTTAGGCCTGGTCAGGGAATTGGCTGGTCACTACGCTGGTTAGGGTCATGGGAGAGGCCCCAAAGACGGTACATCTGCTACCCAAGGGATGGACTAGCTAAGTCTATGGCCTAAGAGGCCCGCTCCAAGAGGGAGCAAGGCAGAATAATTTGCTGATGGATGAAAGAGACCCTGTGAGAGAGAGTGGAGTGTATGAGGCCTGAGTGAGAGGTGAGCGGTATGAGTGTGTGTGAGACTGAGGCCTGACGGCGTGGCCTAAGTTTGCTCTGGATGCAGGCTGGGAGCATATTGCCATCTGGATGCCATCTGCAAGGCATGGGCTGCGGTGCAAGGGAGGTTCGGCGCCACAGATAGTGCCCCCTGGCATTGGGGCGGGAAATGGGCAGCCTCCTGCCTAATTAAGATTGATTAATTAATAACAAGGCATGGCAGACGATTCAGGTGGGGGGCATGCCCAAAGGCAAGTGGGGAAATTAGCACTGTGGCTAGTCGGGGAGTCCCACTTAGCCACAATATGCTATCAGATTAAAATCTTTCTTAGACTTTTTCAAATAACAGTCCATCTTTAAAACAAGATTTTGGAACCTCATTTTGCCACCATGATTTGACCTTTGGTTACATGTTGGGGTGGTAGAAATAGTAAGGAGATTAAGTGGAATTAATACAATGAGTGTGCAATGAGAGTTACTGTAGAGTTACATCCTTCATCTTTTGTAGCTTTGTTGTTTACCTCTTCTCCCCGGACGAAGGCCTTGCATTTATTACTACCAATTTTCCTCTTGTTACTAGGCCATCCAAGCTCTGATCTCTTTTATAGTTTGGCTCTGTCCTTCTGTTTGTTGCTACACATCTGGTCAAGATGATGTATGCAAATTCAATTAAGGTTTTTGTTTATACTGATCAAAGACTTGACAAATAAATTATCCATATCATGGTAGTGTTATAATGTTGTCCTAACCACGAAGGTCCATCGAATATGCAAGAAGCAAGATTTTTCCCAATAGAACAACTTGCTTCTGGAACAGACATGCATGCAGCAGCTGTATAAGTGAAAATTACTCTCTCATGTCTGATTGATATTGTTTGGCTTGGGATTAAATTCCTATTAAAGGGTCACACTCTTGTTTGATGGTCACATATCTTTCAATAGGATATTATATACTACATTTACTCACATACCACACAGACTCTCCTTCCAAAAGTTATTCTTCCAAAATTGGGATGCACATCTGATTGTGTGCCAGCATGGAAATATGGAGATGCTTTTGGGGACTGTGCTTCTTTCCTGGCTGGTATGTAGCAAGGGTAGAGTTCACTCCTTAGTTTCAGAGCTAGAGTTTTAGCACTGGAAGCTGCCAAATTGGCAGTAGTTTTTGGCTGAGCAGTGGCTGAGAGAGGTTTAAAACTCTCTAGCTTTTGACTGAGCATCCAGGACAAGGTGAATGACACTAAAGAGTAGACTCTCTCCCTGCTTTTTGTACTCAGCATTTGGCTATGACCCTGGAGAAATGGTTTTGTTTTTAATTCTGCCTTTTCAAAACTGGCACATCTTATTTATGGCATATTCCATTCATCATTGAACATCCACCTCTCCAAAAGAACAGAAGGCTTCCTTTGTTTCAGGTTGATTTTGAGGGGTTTTTTTGTGTTGCACCTACGCAGGGCAGCTGATTAACCTGATCTCCCATCTTGTATTTTGTGCCAGATACAGCTTCATTCTTTTAAGCTTTTACTCTATTCTTGGAGAGCTAGGCAGAAGCATCACCACCCACATTTTTTAATCAAGTCACTTCACCCAGGAAGTGTCTTCAGTCTCCAATTCTTCAACTTCTGGGTATTTAATATTCTTATTTATTCCAGAATGCCTTGGGCTGCTGCTCTAGTTCCTGAGAATGGGGGACTTAACATTTATTATAATACTGTTTTATCCCTTCTTAGCTCATGTCCTCTTCATTCAGCAGCAGACTAATATCTGACTGGACTAATATTGAAACAGGACAGCAGCTGGCCACAATCATGTGACTGGCTGCATGCTGCTGCTGTCCCTGCTGTGTGACAATAGAGAAATTTGGGACATCAACTTTAGCAGACAGCAAGCTTTCAAAATTCAGCACCCATACAATTTCAGATGCCTGGTAGTAACTTTAACTCCTAAAAATATTCAGAATCTTTTATGATAGGAATTGGAACAAACAAGGAGTGCTTGGAGATGATCAAGAAGCCAACAGTGAAAATAAACATTTATACAGGCAAGGATTTCTTAGGATGATATCTTTTTCTAGACAAGCTTTTGAATGCAAGAATCACCTATGTGATCAGGGACAACTAAGCTGTCTGGCTCTGTTATCAGAGACCTGAAGAATGTCTTGCATTTGAAAGCTTGTCTAACTTCATTCCAACTACGTAGTAGGTCCAGCAAAATATATCACCCAAAGAAGTCCTTGTCTCTCTCATAATTTCTGGACTATCATAGCCACAACATCATTCTTAGAATATGTAACAGGGAACCCCTACCCTTTTCTAGGCAGACCTGAGAGGGTAGGAAACCTGGGGCCAGGAAGAATAGCAAGGAGTAGCAGCCCATATGGACTAAGCCAAGGACTAAAAAGACCAGGGCTAATAAGGCAATTGGTCCCTGGTCACAGAAGATGTAGTTACATGGCTAGAAGGAGGCTGGGCTTGGGGATATAAGCCCAGTCTCTGACCATGCAAGGTGGGGCTCCTGCATGTAGCCATTGGAGATGAACAGGCAGGCACCCAAGCCACCCAGAGGAAGGGGTGAAATGGCTCTGATGGAGTAAGGCCTGCAGATAAAATTTATCCTGAGCAGGGGGAGACTACTTGTTTTATGAAGCAGATGGTTTTTGTTTTTGTTCTGTTTTGAACTTGAGATGGGAAAACCAGATTGTGGCTACAGGGGTGGAGATAGCCATAAGTGGGGGTTCCTGGCTGTTGCTCTGCTGCTATAGGTGTCAAAAGCTAGCCTAAGCCAGAGAGGCTGAGACTGGTGGGGTGAAATTGGAACCCTAGGAGAGGCTGCTGCCAAGGTAGGGCCAATTTGTGGAAGCTGAGGTCTTAAACACTGGACTAAGGCTGAGGGTATAGCCAGAGAAAAAGGGGGCCCAGGCTGCTGACAGCTCTAACAGGTGCTCACAACTCTTCAGGAGCACTCCCTTAAAGGGGAAGTACTTGTAGGAGAACACTGGCCCCAGGTGGAGAGTTGACTTAGCTGGGCTGGCAAGAGGACCAGTGAGGTGACCACTGGCCCCAGGTGCCACCTCCTCCAACAAAAGGCAAGATAACATTAAAGTTGTGGTAAGCAAGAGACTGGAGGTGAGGTGGGGCTGGATGAGAGCTAGCAGGTGTGTTGGACCACAGGTGTATGGACCAGATACTGGGGTGGCAGATCCCTTCCTTTCAAAGCAAACCCCACACTAACATCTATCCCAGATCATTTAATTTATCTTTTAATTGAAAAAAAAATAGAAATGTGATTGGGAATACATAGTATGGAAAGAGGTGGAGATAGGAAATCATTGTGCTCTTTACAAATTAGATTTAGTTCTTCAAAACTTCTAGAATGAAATTGAAACCTTTATTTGTGTGACTATGTTAGCCATGCAGTTGTTAGTTTTGAAACATAATGTAGCGAAGAAACCATAAAATATAACTGTAGGGAATACAAGAAAGTGCAGCTTAATATAGCTATGAAACGAAAAACTCTAACTGTAAGAAATACAAGAAAGTACAAGGAATATAAGGCATAAAAGGACTAATAAATAACCTGAACTGAGATTCAGACTACAATGTAAACATGACAAAGGTTAAAAGTGAATGCAGGCTGGGCTGAGAAATCTTTTTGCTAGGGGTTTGTCATGCAGAGCATAGAAGGCAAATTGGACTCTGCTGCAAATAATCATTAGGCTAAAATGGCTAAAATGGAGTAAGGGGATGAAGGAAATGACACATTAAGAGCTGAGTGAAGAAGATGTAAAATTTTTTTATCAAGCAAACAGCCCTAGGTAGTTAATTACCTGAAGAATACAACACTGAACTGGGGATAAATGACAGAAAAATGAAAAAGGTACTGGGAGACCACGTGGAAGAAGAGGCAGGAAAGCTACTTTGAGTAGATGCAATATCTTTTATTAGAGCAATTGAGTAGTTGGAAAAATGTTCTTAGCAAGCTTTTGGGTGCAGACACCCTTCTTCAGGCATAGGGAGTCTCTGAGATTTCAAGGAAAGAGAAAAGCTAAAAGTAATGGCAGGATGTCAGTAAAAATGTAAATAGGTAGAAATTAGAAAGACAAAAGGTGAAGCAGGTAGGGAATGGGGAAGATGCAGGGTAGGCCTACAGGAAACACAGCAGTGATAGAATACAAGGTAGAAAAGAGGCTGTGGAAAAAAAGAAAATAATAAGAGATCAGGAAAACAGGAATGAGAGAAGCTAAAAGCGTGACAGGAAATCAGTGAAAATAAAAATTAGTAGAAATTAGAAAAACAAAAGGTAAAGGGAGGGGGAAGAAAGCAGGGGAAACAAAGCCAAAGGGAGACACTACAGTTGTAATAATACAAGGTAAAAAAGAGGCTAACAATGAAAGAGGAAATAATTGGAAATCAGGGAGATAAAGGGTAGAAAAATAAGAGATGGGAGGGGAGAAAAGGTGGGGGGAAAGAAGAATGTAAGAGGTCAGGTCAGGCTGGTACCTGGTGAATCAGATGTCAGGCAGGTTGTAATGTGTCATAAATACAATGTCTGTATTGAGTCCATGATTTTTTGTATCCAGTAGAATGACGAAGTGAAGTTCATAGGCTCATCTATGAAAAGTGTTTTGTAAATTCCTTTTGAGGATTAGAACTGAGAGATCAGAGAGGGAGTGATTATTTTGTGTGAAGTATGCCCTGACACAAGTAGTTGGGTATTCTTGTGGAAGAAGAGAAGTTTGGTTTTATTCTGTGTTAAAAAAACCCTCTGATTTGAAAAAAAAACAATTTGAAGAAGCTTGCTTTTAAATGCTAAGGTCAGCGAGCTCAAAACCAAGCAGGAAGCTAAAATTCTTCTCTGGTGCTCTGAAGGTAGAGCTCATATGTCTAGCTGCTAGGAAACAGCCTTTTCTACTTAAATGTTAAGGATGTTGGGAAGGGCTGCTTTCCTTAGGCTTCTGCTTCTCTATAGTCACCTTGTCTATCGTTAGCTATGCTCCAGGATTAAGCTTCCAAAATACAGGTTTCCTGGGGGATAATATGAGTATTTATCTGAACAAAGTCTGAAGCTACAAACAGATATCACATGTTCCTGGAGAAACCATATTATCCCTGGATAAAATGAAATAGTTTAGATGTCTATACCTGTTGCCCCAAGACAAGCCCTAGAAAGGTTCACAGGATAGGAAGTGCTAACAGTAAGTCCTGGGACACTGCAAAATGTGTCTGAATGGCTGTTTTGGGATTGCTTGTTTGAAACAATGGCAGAGAAGCAGCACTGCATTCAGCTTCTCACTAAACTCTGACTGGAAGGGCTTTATGTGTACATGCCAATCCTGGGGCTTTTCAGTTCCAGGGCAAACACAGGAACAACTTGTCCCAGAAAAAATGTAGTGTCTGTTCCTAGTCTGGTTTCCATTTAGCAAACCAGCAAGCAGTGTTTACATTTTCATCCAAAGCATGTCAAGCCCTTAACAAAAGGACAGGTTCTGCAGTACTTCAAAAATACCTGGGTAAACTAACAATATGAGCCATTTATCAATTATGTTAACAGTTAATCTGCCACTGATAACATTACTGAGGATGGGCTTTAATCCCATGAGTTTTTCTTTATTTCTGTGTGGCAGTGGATATGGACATATTTTTCAAAGGGTAGAAGAGTTACAATTTGTTATTGATAGGAATTTGGGAGTAGCTAGCCATTTCTCTTTGTGGTAACCAGCAACTGGAAAATTTTAAATATGCACTGAAGCAAAATGAACTGTATATCAAAAGGTGAAAAAATGAAGTCAGTGCGAAAGAAAGAGGTCTTCTTTTTGCACCTAAGAAAACAGAAGTAAAGTTAAATTTCAGACAGGCAAAAAGAGTCCAAGGAGATGAAGTGATACGGGTGTTTGACTATGGAAACTAGTGTAAGTGGAAGAGACAAAACAAGGAAGATCAGCCTGAGAGTATAATAGCATAATATGGTTTAGATGGTAAGCCACCTAAGCATAATTATCAGAGCATCAAATTATTATGACACTGTTAAAATCAGGGCTAACAATATGGTAGTTGATTTATCTTTCCTAATATAAAAGATAGTGTCAGAATAAGGTAGTTGTGGTGATCCAGGAATTATGTAAGAGGCAAGGATTTTTGGAGGGGTGATATCTTTTATTGGATGAACTGCAGAGTTGGAATAAAGTTAGACAATCTTCACCTCATGAAGAAAGTCTTGCATTCAAAATCTTGTGTAACCTTATTCAAAACAAATAGAACAAATATATTTAAAACAAATATAAAGTTAGATGAGCTTTTAAATGCAAGACATTCCTCATCAAGTCATCTAAGGACAGAAGTTACGCATAGACCACTTTCAGTCATCAGAAACTGGTTTAACCCTGTAACAGAACGGAAGCTCAATGCACATAAACCAGTTTAAAAATGGCTGAAACTGATTTAAACCTGGTTGAATGGAGTATTAGACTTAACTGATTTGGGTCAAACCAGTTTATGAAACTTCTGTCCCAGACCCCATCCTGGTTCAAGTTTAATCAGAGTCCCCCAGCATCCCAGGATGCTCTGCAGCCCTGGACTGGGCTGTGCTGTCCGCTCCAGCAGGGTTTGAGGGGAGGCAGGGACTGTCCCCCAGCTCCTGCAAACCCCAGCTGGGGTCTGGGGCCAGGGAGGGGGGTTAAGCTCCCCTTCCCCCCATTAAAAGCACCTTCCTCCTGAGAACAGAGCTACCCTGTGCTGCTAAACTTGCTGAAAGTTATTGCTGGCTGTAACTGTGGACTACAAATCCCAGAGGAACCTGGAAGCAGAGAGAGGAAGTGATGGGCAGCCCTGCAGAATCCTTCTGCTGTGATTCTGGGCTGCATATCCCAGAGACCTTGGGGGCAGCAGGAAGAGGAAGCAAATACACAGGCCATGCTCACTATGTGCCAGAGAGCTGTGCTCTAGCACCACCTGGCTTCTGTCCTGAGCCACTGCAGGCATAGATTCATAGACTCATAGATTGTAGATTTGGAAGGGACCACAATGGATCATCGTGTCCGACCCCCTGCCTCTGGCAGGAAAGAGGACCGAGGTCAGATGACCCCAGCCAGGCGAGTATCTAGCCTCCTCTTGCAGACCTCCAAGCTAAGTGATAGCACCACCTCTATTGGAAGCCCATTCCAGATCCTAGCCACCCTTACTATAAAAATTGTTTTCCTAATATCTAACCTAAATCCACTCTCAACTAGTTTACACCCATTATTCCTAGTCACTCCCTGGGGCACCTTAGTAAACAGTGCTTCCCCTTTTCCCCGTTGACCTCCCCTAATAAATTTATAGGCGGCCACAAAATCTCCTCTCAGCCGTCTCTTGTGAAGGCTGAAGAGATCCAGCTCTCTCAACCTCCCCCCTAAGGGTGTATCACAAAGGCCACTAATCATGCAAGTGGCCCTCCACTGGACCCTCTTAAGATTCCCCTCGTCCCTCCTGAAGTGCGGCGCCCAAAACTGGACATAGTACTCCAACTGCAGCCTGACCAGCACCACATAGATGTAGAGTATCACCTCCTTTGTTCTATTAGTTATGCACCTGTGATTGGCTTTGTTGATGGCCTTGTTACACTGCCGGCTCATGTTCATTTTGGAGTCAGTTATGACTCCAAGATCCCTCTCTGCTTCTGAGCTGCTGAGAAGACACTCCCTAACCTATAGATGTCCTGGGAGTTTCTCCTTCCCAGGTGGAGTACCTTACATTTATCTTTATTAAATTGCATCCTATTTCTCTCTTCCCATTGATCCAACTTGTCCAGGTCAGCCTGAATCTGCTCCCTGCCCTCCAGTGTACTAACTTTGCTGCATAACTTGGTATCATCAGCGAACTTGGAGAGGGTGCTCTCCACACCCTTGTCCAAATCGCTGATGAAGATATTGAATAATATCAGTCCAAGGACCAAACCTTGCGGAACCCCATGGCCCACCTCCCTCCAGGCCGAGAAGGAACCATCCACCGCCACTTTCTGGGTGCAGTCCCTAAGCCAGTTGGCCACCCACCTGACTTTGTAGGTGTCCACTCCACAGTCTGCTAGCTTCCCAGTGGGGATAGGGTGCAAAACTATGTCGAAGGCCTTCTGAAAGTCCAGGAAGATGACATCAGCCTCAGCTCCCGCATCCAGGCAGTGTGTGACCTGGTCATAGAAGGCTACACAGTTTGTCAGGCAGAATCTACCTGTGACAAACCTGTGCTGGTTTCCCCTCAGTATCCTTTCCCCTGCTGGGCCTGCACAAATGTGTTCTTTGATTATTTTCTCTAGCATTTTCCCAGGAATAGAGGTAAGACTGACTGGTCTAAAGTTACCCGGCT
>JAGPOW010003395.1:56782638-56822737 GCA_030014935.1 Caiman crocodilus
CTGCTGGGCCTGCACAAATGTGTTCTTTGATTATTTTCTCTAGCATTTTCCCAGGAATAGAGGTAAGACTGACTGGTCTAAAGTTACCCGGCTCATCCCGTCTCCCTTTCTTGAAAATGGGCACTGCATTGGCCCTTCTCCAGTCCTCAGGGACCTGGCCAGAGCACTATGAGTGCTCAAACAGCTGTGCCAGTGGCTCAGCTATGACACTGGCCAATACTTCCAGCAGCCCTGGATGGAGGTCATCTGGGCCTGCTGACTTGTACCCAACCAGCTCCTCCAGGAGCTCCTTAACGTGTGTGTATAGTTGTTTCTCAGTTTAATCTCTGCAGTTTAGACAAACCTGCAAAGACTGAATTGATTCAGTCTTGGGCTTTTTGACTGTCTGTACTTGTACTTAGCCCTAATGAAGGATGCCTTGCATTCAAAAGCTTCTCTAATTTTACTCCAACCATGCAGTTGGTCCAATAAAAGATCACACCCCTGCAAAAATCCTTACCACTAATATAAAAGAGAAACCTATAGTGGGTGGGAATTGAAAAGACTGGGCATGTGCAAGGCAAGTTGCTTTGACTTGAAGGAAGTTCTAGCAGTCAGCTTTGATTTGAGTTTGAACTGCGTTCACAAAGAAGCAATCATTTCTGAGCACTCCACTTGGTGCCTTAAAGCATAATTTCAACCCTGTTCACTTTCTGGATACCAGTGAATTATTTGCTGTTACTGCTGTTCACAGTCTGCTATGAGTTTGAGCCTAGTTTTTGGAGTTGCTAACACAGACAATTACCCAGTGGAGCATACATTGTATTTCACCTGGCGATTTGGAAGGTTTATCCAGCAGATGCCATTTCTAGCTGATTTCTTAGAGAGAGAAAGGTTGCATTTCAGAAGATCTCTTGTTCTGCCCTTTGCCCCTGTGCCAGGCTCTGGCAGTCCCTGGCTAAGTGGATTCAGTGCTTTTTGCCATTAATTGGAAACAATGTTGTTTTATACTTGGCTTCAGGCAAGAGAAAGGCTTAAAAATTATTTTGATAGCGATATACAGTCACTGGAAAGCATGAAATTTTCAAAAGGGGAAGGACAAGAGGAGGAAAGAAGAAGGGCAAAACGTGAAGGAATGCCAAGAGTTAAAGGAAAGGAAGATGAACATTGCTTATTTACATATCTATTATGTATTTACATATCATTGTATTGTACATACAATCATAAGGAGCTGAAATTATGCACAAGGTAATTTCATTAAAACAGACAAACAAACAAACTATCCTTTCCCTCCCTGCCAAACTTGACCCTAGGAATTTAGAATGAAATGCAAGGTTCAAGTGCTGTGGGACTCAGTGATTGCACTGTGAGCTCTATGCAGCTCGTCAGTTCTGGATAAATATATCCAAAGCAAACATAAAGATCAGCAGCATAAAATAAAGTACTTACTCCAGACTTCACTGCCAACATGAAAGCCCAGCCATTACCAGTTCTTGTAATGTTCACAAGTGTGCGCTTTCCACTGAAAAGAAGAAAATGTACAATCAGTGCCTCTACATAGGCTGCAGCTCCTATTTAATATACTTTCCAGTCACAGTGTTGTAACTGATCACCTGGAGAAGAGGTTTTTGAGTTAGCATAGGAACAATAATAGGTGTATAGGACATTTTTATGTGGGATGTAGAAGAGCTTAATTTTGGAAGACAGCAGAAGAGCAAGTACAAATTGCTTGAATTTTGTCTTAACTACATTACTGAGCGACAGACATGAAGAAAATGACAAGAACAAAAACTGTGTTACAAATTTGGTGACTGTCAGTCAGAAAAGTGGAGTGTCCATGGCTGTCACAAGAGTGTGAGGAACAAAGATGACTTTTTGGTTGAGGAGAAAGATTATAGGGATGGGAATAAAGAGCTTAGAAGGGAACTGAAAATGAAAACTTAACCCACACAAACTGTGGACAAAGAAGAGCTGAGTGTTCAAAGAAGGTACATTCAGAGCCAAACAGAGCACAACGAGCAGAAAAAACTCAAAGGTGGAGTATGTGTAGGGTCCTTAGTGAACAAACTGGCTTCATTCCTGGGGACAAATTCAGAGGTAATATATCAGTTAATAACAGTAAGTGCATGTAAGGGAGTCTGAGTATACCTTCTAAGGCAAGAAAGAGTAAGCCAAATAAAAGGGCATTGTACTTTAACTTCTTTTCTTGCAACCACTTCCATCCATTATTACCCATCTTTTCAAGGTTCTCAGCATATAAATTATATTAGCCTCAGATTAACACCTAACTTAGTGGGTACGCAGGTGGTCTATAAGCAAAATGAATTGGTGTAAAACAGATGTTGAGGGAAGAAAGGTTTAATTACACTAGTTGAGGACTCTCCTCTGAATTATCCCTTAAAGCCTATTTGTGCCTGTAGCAGAAAAAAAAAATCAGTGCAAGTTTGTTAAACTTAGGGTTCTTGAATATAAAAGAGTCTAAGATGAGGGAATGATGAAGACACTGTTCAGTTTTCTGAGAGAGAAAGTTGTATTTTGAACATAAAGTCACAAATACCAACTGATGGATTCAATTTCAAGTATATATTTTGAAAAGGGTATGAAGATTTAGGAATGACATTTATATTGCAGCCTTCAATGTTCTTAAATCCAACAAAGCCTAGCAATTTAACACAAGGGAACAAAGTTTATATCAGAGATAAATTAGCCTCACTGAGACAGTATACTGCCCCTTTCAGTTATACATTAAGTCATATTTTAGGTTCATAGGTTTCACAAAGCTGGTTCACACCTATTCCTTGACATTTTAAAACACAACTTTTGGGGTATGCTAACTGACCCAGAACCATCTACAGAGTAGGAGTAGCAAGTGCTGTGCATCACTGTATTTGCCACCTTTAACAGATTTGCTGACATAGTGGTACCCTTTTGCTACCTTGTAGTGACCTAATGCCTAACATACAGGAATGTTAGACTATATTTTTCCAGTTAAAAAAAGTGGTCCAAATTCCATATAATTTCCTATCTATAGGGAAGCCAGTGCTATGAGGAAAGGATAGAAGAATGACTCTCCAAAGACTGAAAGAGGCCAAGTGAATCTCATAGTATATGTACTGTGGTGGAGCTTTACTTTTTTTCCTCTTTTCCAGTTATTGTGGCCTTTTGGTCCCACACTCTTTATTTTACAATTCTACTCCCTATTCATTTCTTGACTTGTTCCCATCCTTAGTTTTTTGCTCTTTTCTTCTCTCTCCCATTTTCAGTTTCTCTTAAATAAAATGTGTACTGATCACATATAAGTGAACTAAAATTTGAACCCCCATATTGGCTTTTTATGTTAGACATAAACAAGCGCATCACTGGAATGGGTTTTATTTACCCAAGGGTACTGCTTTTTCAAGACTTTTTTCTGCCAAGAAAGTGGGTGACAAAATTTGACACAGCAGCATACCTATGTGTGACTGTGTTTTTATCTATGGACATTCTGATACTTTTATTTTTATATTTTCCATCTATTCTACTATAGAGGGTAGGGGAATCACAATTTTTCATTTGCCTTGATTTAGAAGATACTATTTGATTATTTTTATTATGGTAATACTATCTTTGGAGGGTTGCCTTGTATGAAGTAATATACCACCCCAACAAGTTCATTGTCTAAGTAGATTAGACAGAGAAATGACAAACTAATAACACATGAACAAAAGTCAAGGTTAAGATAATTTAACAAGAAGAATGTATGAGTCATGTAGCATTGGTTGAACACTATTCCTGAGAAAACAGAGGTGGTCTTCTGTTGTGTTTATATCTATTGGTAAAATCCTAAGATTTTGTAACTGAAAATGTCAGCTTGCTTAGTGGGGGTTTACTATATACTTTCTTTTAAATTCATATTATAACTTATATTTATTGAAGATAAGGAATTGATTCCTGGATTTTTTTTTCAATGAAAACAGTCATTGGCTGTCAAAAGAACAATTCTCAGACTCTGGAGAAGGTACAGGTGAAAGCAACAACCCATCATGGGTAATGTCCACAAGAAGGCTGGTCAGTCTTAGAGATGTCATAGACAGAAAAGGAGCATTGAGGATGGCTGAAGTCAGAAGAGAAAAGGAAGTGGTAATTAAGCTTTGGGCTAGCACTATTGGTGAGATGTTCATGCAGGAGAATATGTAAACCACCCTTGCAAAGGCCAGAACCTAGCCCAGCAAAGAGTATGAAGAGGACATATAACACAACATTTTACAGGTTCTTTCCTCAGAGTACAATATGGTTGATGGAAGAAGAGATGCCAGTCAAGAAAAACAGATGGTTCTTTTGCCAAATTCTCTCTTTGATCCTCCAGTCCTTAGTTTATTTTGGCTTTTAGATATTCCTTCTGTCTTGTTCCTTTTTGTTTCTGGTTGTTTCCTGTACTACCTCACTTTCCAAAAAACAAACACAGAGAGCACCATTAATGTATCTCAGTCTCCTTGTTCTTTTATTTTCTAGTATTCATAAGCATTTACATTTTCCTTCACCATCTTTCCCAGACTCTGATGCCTTTTCTAAGCTGCCATCATTGGTCATAAAAGTTCATCCTGGCCCTCAGGGGGAGTCAAGTGGCAGGAAATTGTACAAGCATTCGTTCTCCCAGGGAAAACTGTCCTGGGAGCAACATCTATGTGACTGGAAGCAGGTTAATTTCCTCCTAGAAGAGCCATTTTTTCCAGGAGAAACTGTGTGAATACATGTATGCTTGTGGTTTCTACCTGGAAAACTACAATTCTCTATAGGCAGTCAATTTCATGAAAATAATTGTGCAGAACCCCTGTTGGCTTCATTCACTCTTTTTCTATTTTCAGTAATCTACATTACAGGCTGAATCTCTTCACCTACCACACAGTGTTATCCAATACTATATCTGGGTACTTTGTTATGGCATATGACTTCATTTAGTGAATACTGACAACAGTTGACTTCAAAGAATATGCCAGTTAGACAGTATAATCTTCCAGGATTTGTGAGATCTTCTAATAATCATTTACAAAGCAGGAAAGTCTAGTCTTGTGAAAGGAATACATTTTCCATGTACCAAAGCAGCATTTATACAGAAACACCTTGAAGCCCTTTACAAAGAGTATCTTTCAAAAGAGCCCCAGAAGGTGAAATCCTGATATATTAAAAATGAACTATCAATTTAGATACTGTAGATCAGAGCTAGAAATACATTTTGGGGCCAAACAAATGCATTAAATGAAAGAATATAGCTCTTATGACTATTAAAAGAGATTTAGGATTTTTTTTTTTGGTGGGGGTGTGTGATATACAGCATTCTGCTCTACTGTTAACATCTTCCCTGGCTCATCTTGAAATTCAATAAAAAATTTCTCAAATGTTGTAGGGTAAATAATAGAAAATTGCATGTGATAACATTATACTAAATCAAATCAACAATATCATATTAGTATCCTTTTTGTTCATTTGTTTAAGAATGCTGGAATAGTGGTCATTTTGGGGGAGTTTTGCACTGATTATGGGAAGGAGGCTTATGTGTGTCAGTAAGCACATCAGTATTAAAAGTGCTTACATTTTTAGCCCTATGCAGACTTGCTTCTTAGGATTTGAAGTGAAGGAGCTTGAGGGCAGATCAGAATCAGGGTATCAGTAATATTCAAATAATTGAGTGACTGTAGAGCAAGAGCCCCAGTATGGTGGCATAAAGGAGGAACAGTTGAACAGCAAATATGTTACTTGTTTTGAGAAATGTTGTGCATACCATAACCTCAGAACAAGAAGGCTATCTTCCTGTCAGATGGTGAGGAGAGGATAGGCTGAACATTTGCCAACTAGGGAAAAGCCAGCTAATGCAATCTCCTTTGCAGCGAGCACTTGATCACATCTACAGTCCTGTGGGAAACTGGTAACTAATAGAAATCACATTTTTTATAACTATCATAAGTTGCAATTAAATGATATCCTGACATAACATTTAGATCAGGGGAACCAGTCTATGCATGAGTGATATCTCTCACTCATGTGTGAGTTGGAACAAATTCCAGAGCCATTCTAGCTAGAATCATTCACTGAGGCAAGATTTAACTCTGATAATTCTCATAGTATCTCATGATTTTTGTAAAGTCTAGATCTTAGAGTTATGTGACTATCTCAGAATCCCAGCTTTCTTTTAAAAGGGAAGTTTTTATTCTAAATGATTTCAGTGGGACGCTTACAATTATGACCCCTATTTGTTAAAAAATTAGAAGACAAATAAAAAGAACTCCACATTTATTAAATCTCATAATTTTTAATCAGTTCTCATGATTTTGCAGCCGTGATTCCTTATTTTTTTGAACATGTAGGTTAACTGGGGAGCGGCAGGGGGGAGGGAGGCAGGTGGGCCAGGGAACCATGACTGGTTATGTAGATGAAGGGAAAGAAGTGGCTGTGATATAGTTTGACTTTACCAAGTCTTTTAATATGGTCCCCCACAGTATTCTTGCAAGCAAGGTAAGGAAGCATGGGTTGTATGCACGGACAGCAAGGCGGACAAAAATTTGGCTGGATTGTTGAGCTCAATGGGTAGTGATCAATGGCTCTATCTAGTTGGCAGCCAGAATCACGTGGCGTGCCCCCCAACAAATCAGTGTCATCACTCTTCTACCTGGCCAATTGTTGAGCCAAGAGCAGGCTGAATATCAGAGCAGACAATCGCATCCTTTCCCATGAACATACCCCAACCTATCTAGGAGTCACATTAGACCATTCTCTGGCCTATAAACATCACATTCAGAAGGTCAGCAGTAAAGTCTCTGCACAGGTAGCTGCCCTAAGATGTTTAGCCAGCACGACTTCAAAGTGCTCAAAACTACCACACTCACAATGGTATAGGCCCCAGCAGAACACTGTGCTCCTGTATTGTCCATTAGTTCACAGATTCATAGATTGTAAGGCTGGAAGGGACCTCAAAAGATCATCGGTTCTAGTCCCCTGCACCAAGCAGGAAAGATAATTGACCCCAGCAAGGTGATTGTCTAGTCTCCTTTTGAAGATTTCCAGGGTAGGTGATTGCACCACCTCTGGAGGGAGCTTATTCCACAGTTTGGCACCCTCACTGTGAGGAAGTTTTTCCTGATGTTGAGCCTGAATCAGTCTTCCAGGAGTTTGTGGCCATTGCTCCTGGTTTTCTCCTCAGGTGCCCTGGTGAACAGTTCTCATCGAGCCCTTGATGTACTCCCCTAGTATAGCAGTAAGTGGTAAGGTCCCCCACTCAGCCTTCTTTTCTTCAGGCTGAAGAGTCCCAGATCCCTCAGCCTTTCCTCGTATGGTTTACCTTTTCAGACTCTGATCATACAGGAGGCTCTTCTTTGGAATCTCTCAGTCTTGTAGATGTCCTTGTTAAAGTGTGGTGCCCAGAACTGGATGCAATATTCCAGCTGCAGTCTCACCAGTGTTGTGGTCTCACCAGTGCAAGTTGTTGCACTGAAAAGCTTGACACAGTACTTAACAGTTTGCTAGGGCTTATAACAGGCTGCAAAACCTACATGCACACAGATGTACTCCCTTTATGCTTGGGCATTAGATCAAATGATATAAGAAGGCAGATTCTAACATCATTACTGGTAATGGAGGCAAAAGATGATGAAAATCACATGCTCCATTGACTGTTAACTGAAGACCTTGATTGGTTCTTAAGCAATCTCCATCTGATACAGATGGAGGCTTAAGAGGCTTAAAAGTCATAAACCATTTATACATGAAGTCTACAAGGTCCTGGAAGAGCTTGACAATGCTGAATCAAATATATGGGCATCTATGGAGTGGGCCAATCACTGGGAAAGATTAGATCTATTCCTACAGCATTTTATAACAACACCAAATGAGTCCCCCTTGGGTACAACCATGACAGAGGAGCATAGGTTAATCTGGATCTGGCTACAGATGTTTCAAAACAAGACTTCATAAGATGAACATGTTGGACAGCCCCGTGTGAATGCAGTGTCCAACAAGCAATAAAGTATTTAACTGAAAGCTGCAATCTTTACAAATGCCCAAATGGGCGGATAGAATTCACAAATTGAGCAACAATACTAGACAGTGGCTCATAGATTTGGAAGTTGGTATCTGACACCATACAGAAGGAGGAAGGAATCCAGCTACTATAAAATCTGTGAGACATTTCCATATGTAATAGCCTGTATTTTGCAGAACAAGAAAGGAAGATTTCACCTGTTCCAATTTATGTCTCCTTAAAGTGCTTTTAGCTATCTCCTTAAGAAATCTAGTCACAGCTGCTTATGAGATTAAAATGAACCAATCAAGGAACATAAACTCTTCCATGGGGTCTACCTAACCAGTCATATTTCTCAAATATTGGAAATTACACTCATTCTGATTAATGCAATTCACAGGCCCAAATTGTTTTGAAACAATTATATACAGAGAATAAATTAGCAATTGTTCACTAAACGGCTAAAGGAGACCTCACCAAAAGGAAACAGATTCTGATATACGAAATATTCACATGATTATTTCTACCATCTCTAGCTTTAGACAAAACATCTTCTATCTTCTGTTTCTTCAAGAAATCCATGAAGTGGGTGCATCTACATGTTGCCATAGCAACGTGCTATGGCACCATAAGACCTGTTACAGTGATGTAGTGATCACATGAGTCTACGTGTGATCAATGGCTGTGTAGCAGTGTGCTCCCCTATTTTAGCATGCTGCTATGGCAAGGAAGTGGTGAAAACTGACCAAGCGCCACACGGGTGGCACAGTATGAGCGATTACTGTGCCATGTTTTGGTACTTCCAAACAGAAATACTAAAGCATGGTGCCGTAGTAACGTCACCATAAGGCAAAGTGTAGATACACCCAGTACCTCCATCCTTCAGGATCTATATTAACAGTGGTCTTTAATACTTCAAAGTGTATTGTAAAAATTAATGACTTGTGATGCTTTAATGAGAGAGATAAATATTGTTATCCTTATACAAAGATACAGTAACTCAGGTTTAAGTGAGACAACTCAAGTATGGAACTTAAGTAATTTTTCAAGTACCTAAAGGAAGTCATTGTTAGAACTAGGATTGGAATTCATTGTTAAATACTACAAACCCTTATTCATGCGCTTAGTTCTATTGATAGACTTAAATGAAACTACATGGATCACATAAGTAAAGCCCAGCTTTATGCCTAGAATAAATCATACTTACAGGCATCACTGGGCTAAAGTAACTTCCCTCAGAAGGTGGTATTTGTGGGGACTGTTTTTCATTGGACTTGTATGTATTTCTTGGAAATCCCAGTCCACAGACTGTTCCCTTCATGAGAATGAGGTAATAGGTATGTCAAATGGGGTTCTCCAATGCCTAATAATCTGTTCTCTTACTCATTCTTGTTTTGGCTTGCCTCAAAAGTTGGTTGTAACTTTGAATATTCTGTAATTTGCTTCAAGTGAACTGTTAAAAAAGCCCTGGGGGGGAAAAAGTTATTGCTGAAGTGTGCCCTTAGATATGTTTTTCATTTAGGTAAATGTCCATTACTTTGATCCAAAACAGTTATTTAACTTTTAAATTAAAAATGAATGAGAAAAATACTCTTTTAAAATGAGATGTAAGAGAATACATTGCTCCCTTTGCTAAATAAAGACATATTTTCTAAATGTGCACTTTGACAAAGATTGAAATGTTTGTATGGGTCAGCCACTGACATTATAAGCAATAAAATTAAGGATCACATTTTTATGATATATGGGTGTGTTTCACCATAAGAACCACATACATGTACAGCATGTATCCACAGTAAATATCAGTTTTTGTCTTTAATCAACTCCCTTTAAACACTGGTTTACAGTCATTTTGGTGACGCATCAAAATAGTTAAGAGTCAGGAAAATTTCTGCTGAGTAATCAAAATATAATTTAGGAACATTATTTACCTTTTTCACCTTTGCAAAATGCAATTCATAATTAATTTTGCAAAAATAAAGCATTTCCCTGACCCTGGTTGTTATCAAGCTTTGAAGGAAATTGGTCTCTTTGAAATTATCTCCTACTTGTTCACTTTTTTTCTTATTAATGCCAAATTTCATCATTATGAACGTGCAGGGGGTTGGACTTGATGATCTGTTGAGGTCCCTTCCAACCCTAGCATCTATGAATCTATAAGCATCTATGAACCTCTGCACCTTCAAGGTGTTTCATGCTTATATGCTACATTGATAAACCATTTAAAATTTACTTCAGAAAGATTTAGTAATTGTCTGTTTTTGGTTTCAGTGCCAAACGGTTGGTGCTCCTAACTCAAATAGTCTGTATGTTAAGTCAAGTTCTGTGTTACAGTTGCAACTAGTACAAACTGATATAGGGTGCTCTTTGCAGTGTGCCATTTAGGTGAAAGGCAATAAAGAAAGACAAATCATTTTCTTTCTCTTCAAAGGCTACATCCAACTCCTAGAAGTTACTTTTATAGATTTAAAGAAATTAATAACTTAAACAGAAGTCCAGAGAAGAACCGAACAAAATTTAGTTGTCATGATTGTTACCATGACTATCTATGCTGTTTCTTGCAAAGTAGAAATGTAGGTGGATAAGTACCTTCAGAAGAAGCTAATTAAAATCAGCTAATCAAATACATAAATGAAAGTTGAGAAAGGATATTAAAATAGATCAGCTTTTTTTCCATGCCAAGGCACCACTTCCTTCCTGTCAAGTGGGACTAAATTTTCTAGTAGTTCCAAAACCAGTGTTGTTCTGTTGTCCTGACAGCTATAGACCAACTAAATTATAACAGACAGCAAATGAATGCCATGTGATTTACCTGTTTGCTACTAGGTTAGATAAAATTACAAATGTTTGAGTGTTTTTTAATGCTTCAGCACTTATCATCATTCACAATTTATTCTTAAATCATTTTTAATTAAACATTTATTATTTAATTTCCTTAAGTGTTATATCAATATTGTAGTAATTCATTTTGTGGTCTTGAAAAATTATACTAATGCAGTTTTCTGATATTCAGAAAATATTATCCAGGAGTAGTTAGTAGATGGTAGACTCATAAAGTACTGACTTTCTTTTTGCTAGTTAAATATATGGCAAGAATACCCAAGGTGTTCAACTGTTTCGCTGTCTTAGTTCTTGTGAATCTTTGGGCTTGTGTTACTATTCTTAAGGGTAGTGAGAGAAATTAAATACAGCATCCTGAAAAACATATACTTAAGTGGAATAAACTAAATTAGAACTGGAATCAAAAACTAGTTTAGTTGGAAAATGCAAGAAGAAATTAATATTCTGCTCTTGCAGAACTACAGGAAATTAGTGGGCTGTATTCCCTTAAATACATATAAATCTAGAATTACCCCACTATCACTAATGGAGTTATTTCATGTTTAAATTGGTGAAACCACGGCCCAAGTGACCTTATGTATAAACAGTTCTAATGTAGACTATCTCCCTCCTGTGTTAATAGGTAAGTTTAGTTGGACTGAACACTACTGTTTGCTTTTTATTTTTTTACTGGAAAAATACCATCAAAAGGCATCAGAACTGTGACAAAGAATTGACTGCTGCCTTTGGGTTGTTGAGAACCACTGTATGAATGGTTGCATTGTATATCATAGCTCTTATTAACTCTAGTGCCATCGCTAATGTTTTAATGTATGTGTGTATGTGCCTTGAGGGGGTAGTTTGTGTGTTTTACTGGCATGATGCACAAAAATGTTCCCTTCCTCTTGCCTCTATTATAAATTAATACATACCATCAGGGGACCTCTTACAGTGTAAAATTGTCATCTTGTGAATGGTATGGATGTGATATCCGTGAAGTGAAGCTGAGCAATAACCCATACTATGAACAAAACAAAACGTATACTCTATCAGCCCCTGATGGTTTGCATTAATTTATTATAAATAATTTATACTTCTTTATCACAGTTATTATTCTCTGTCTCATTTTTGCTCATAAATTTTTAAGAGGAGGGCACACTCTCCACTACAAATTAATATTTTTAGATGAAAGCTAACCTCTTTGCCTTCCAATCAGGATTCTCCCATGTTTTCAGCCCTGCATGGATTAGTCATGCCTAGGCATGAAACATGGATTAGCAAAATAAAGAATCCTGTTGGTTTCATAAACCTTTTAGAGCAAGATTCTGTAATTAGTCTTTTAATTGAGCAGCTAATGGGTTAACCACCACATAGTCTGATCAATGCTGACATAGTGTCTGTGCTGTAGAATGGAATGGTTGCCTGGCAACTATACCTGTGGAAACGATATATTGTGCTTCTATTTAAACCCTCATCTTGTGAGAGTTCAGGGGAAGAGTTGTTCATTTGCAGAGCCTCTGGAATTTTTGTAACGTGGCTGAAAGTACCGCAGGGTGAACATCAAAGGGTTTAGATGCTTGACTCAATAATTGTAAGCGTTGAAAAGTTCAGACACTTATTTGAACTTTTTACAGTCTCACTTCTGCTTCTCTCTTTGTAACTCAGCCATATCATTCTCCACCATTCATCTGTCCTTCTGAGTGGAATCCCCCTTACCTCACTAAATCCCCCATGCCATTCCTATTTACCTCCCAGGTACTTTTCTCTTCTAAATAGATCCATGAGAAGCACCTACAACCCCTGACTTTGGTGATGCTCAATGACACATGGTAGGAGAGGTGTGTGGAACTCTGTCTTCTAGCAAGCTATGCACTTAGAATCTGTTTGGGGTATATCCAAGTTCCTGGATGTTTTACTTTCCTCTTAAAATAGGGCAGTGGTTCCTGATCTGTGGTACGGGTACCACCAGTGGTATGCAGACAACCTATCAGTGGTACGCATTAACAGATTTATTATAATTACTTTATATGACAAAAATTTGCTCTTGGTGCTTAAGGTTGAGCTGAAAAAATTGTTGAGGGTACCTAAAGTTGCATCATTTTAAATTGATGGTGCACAATCTGTCAGAATTTGGGAACTCTGCAATGGGGGAAGCATGGGGTTGCAGTTTTGAAAGCAGTTGTTTCAACACAGATAACCTATTTTATTGAGACCTGAAAATAAGCTGTCTGTTATGGCGAAGAAAAGAAAAGGTTATTTACCCCATTTTTTTTTTTTCAAATCTGAAGGAGCTTTGGGGCATAAGGGGTCACTTTTCAGCTGAAGTTGAGGTTGATTCCCTTTGGCTGAATTGATTTCCCTGTTGCTTGTGGAAGGGTCACCATCAAAATGCTGAACACCACCTTACCACTTTGAGGAAACACTGAGATCTATTGGTGTAGTCTCTAAAGTAGAATAGATCTGAACACAAATATAATATAGTGAATTTTATTTTTTGTTTATATGAGCTATCCATTTTGATTAAAAGTTCTAGGTATACAGCACAACAAGTTGCTTTGATTCTTAGTTTAGCAAAGACCAGTAATCCTTTCAAACAGTTAGTTGTTATCAAGTAGAAGTTCTTGTGTGCCTAATTGCTCCTCCACTTGAGCAATGGTTGGAGGATAATAAATGGATGCATAGAGATAGAAATAGACTTTGCAGGGAACGTTTAAATTATTGCTTTTTATCCTAGATTGCCTTGGCATAGAGATTTCTTGGTATGTGCACTCAATTTTCTCTGAATTAGATCCTGCATTTATTCTTCTTTGTTAGCATCCAGGGCACAGACAGAAGTGACAAGTTTTGCCTGATCTGGCCACAGAAAGCAGTTTATAGCCATGGCCAAACACAAGTGCATGGCTGCAGACACATTAAAAAATGGCTGATTGAGTGAAAATCTAACCCCTCATTGCATAAGGTATCAGATGAAGATGTTTCAAAACAAAGTATTTTCTGTAACTTCTGTCTGTGCTGCCTGCCAACCTCCAGCTGTTTTCAGAATTGGAGGGGGGAAAAGGAGTAGAGGGAGTTCAGTCTGAGGGTTTTTCAGCCCCCACTGGAGGGTGAGCTGGGTGTTTGGAGCCCTTGTAAGGTGTGGGGAAGGTGATTTAATTCATCCATACCACCAGAGCTAGCTGGGGAACTCCTAGACTGAGCTCCCTCTGCTCCTTTTCCCCCCTCCCATTCTGAAACAGGGACAGGAAGGGAGAGAAAAAAAGGGACCATTGCTAGAGGAAACTGGCTGCAGTCTTGCAACCAGCAGCTAGATTCTCATCCCTCCTGGAAGCAACCGTGAACTTCTGCTTGTCACAACGCTTCCTGCAAAGCCTTCGCCATTACAAAATGGAGCTGTACTTCTCTGTACCCACAGTATTCAGAAAAAAAGAAGAAACGGCAGTGGTTCATGATAACTGTATCCCTGTCGTCCCTTTCTGAGATATATTATTTGGGACAATTAAACTGGAATTTTGTTAAAGATGGAGCTGTTGAAACACTTTCCTAGTAGCAATACAAAGAAAACCTTTATTTTTTTCAGAAACATGTTGCTTATGGGTGGCTTGTGTCATGACTTAAACTTCAGTAAGTAAAACCCTATTGAAATAGCCTCCCATTTATTGCCTTTTTATAAAATATATTTGACTTCCATGGGGATTTTTTGTGTGCTGCCTTGTTTCATGTTTTTTATCCTTGTTTTGTCTCTCAGCTGCTTAAGGCTGTATTCCAACTTCTTACTATTATTGCAGTTAAGGGACTCCCTCAAACCTGTTATCTAGCTTGGCTTTTTCTTGACTCAATCTGCAGGATTCTTGCAGGGTGAAGAAGCTGATTCTTTGCATGGAGATTGCCTCTTCTCTGACAAGTGCTGTCAAAGACTGGGTAACCAATCTGTTTTTGATCTCTGGTAGTACTGTGCTCATATGGCCAAGAGTCTAGTAAAAAAAATTAATGCAATTTGCCAACGGGGAAAACAGAAAATATTAGGATGAAGGACACATGAGGATGGAGAGTAGGGCAGAGGATATCAAAAAGTAAACAAGACAAAGAAATAGTGATATCTTTTTATATTTGGAAGGTGCCAATAAAAGAGGATAAACAATGCATCACTGTTAAATGTATGTATGATGGTGGAAGGGCTGCCTTTTTACAGTGAAGAATGTTTGTTTTTTAAGTGATTAGTGCATGAGATTTTATGTTTTCTGTCAGACTAAAACTGTGATCTTGCATCAGAAAGTGTCTGAATACTTTGTTTTTATTCTTTAGCTGAATTGTGAGGCTACAGCAAGCAAAATACACCTCAAGAATGGTACTTTATTATAGGGTACAGTACGAATATAAATAAGAGTGAAGAAAGCTGATGCTAATACAGTGGTGCTCTTCCTTCTAGAATTTAGGAGCAATGGTAGCAGCATTTAATGGTGAGATTGCCCCTTCTTTACATGCCTGTCTCTCATTCTGAAGATGCTTGTGTCTCCTTCCTGGATCGGCTTCCTAGGGAAGGAGAAATCACTGACACAGATTTGGGTGATACTCAAATGTATCTTTATCTTTATTTATACATAATTTCACAGATGAACTAGTCAAAGAACAGGCAGGGTTATCAATTTTTGATTACTGTGAGATATGTCCAAGAACCATAGTCCATCATGAATGCCCAGATTCCAAGGAACAAGAACAGAACCTAAGCAGAACCTGCTCACACAGCACTCTCGCCCAACAGAGAACTTACAGAACTGTAACAAAGAAGTGTCCTACCAAGAACGCCAAACCCATAAATCGAATGCAAATGATAACAACCTGATGAGAGCAGAACACTTATAATATGCAATGAAGTCTCTGTGGGAGATTTTGAAGTTTTAGCTATTGTGCAGTAGAACATTGATGCTTCTTTGTGGTGACAATTGCAGGCTTTGATTAGAATGTTTGCAGGGTAACAGCTTTATGTATACATTAACCTTAAAATGGGTTGGGTTTGAATTCCTTATAATTTATATTAATGCTCTCTAATTCTCTTTGTATAATCTGAGGTAGAAGAAATAAATTCTGCATGAAAACTTGGGAGTATTTAGCATCCAGTCAGGAAAATAACCTGAACATTATTTGCATTTAAATATTATAAACTATACACACTTTGGGGCTAAGGGAGAATTCTTGAAGTGAAGGATTTGAATGTTGTAGGCCTCCAGACTTATTGTCACTACCTGTGAGATAATATGCTGGCAATCTTATCAACAGGTATAGCACTGTGCCTTGATTTTTCTTTGCCTGTAACACTTGAAATAAGATGTTAGAACTGTGTGACTCGATTAATCTGCCTGCAAACTGACACGCACCAAGTTACGCCATTTGCACTTGTATAAGTGGTGAAATGCACATCAGTGTGCAGAAAATGGTGGTGGTGCACTTTTGAACTAAAGCACCTCCTATGTTTTTTAGTTCAAAAGCACACCACTGCACATTTTGCCACTTATACAACTGCAAGTGTTGCAGCACCAGGTGCTTTTCAAAGCGCCTGGCACTGCAGTGCTTCCATCTGTAAAAATGCCCATATGAGGTATCAGGTAGAAGGATACACTACAACCATCTCCTCTTTTTGCAAGTCTCACCCTTTTCCTTTGCTTTACTTATGGTTGCTCCAAATAATTGTTTTATTTTGGGTCACATAGAATATTTTGTGTTAAATAAAACAAAACACGCTGGCTTTTCATAATGGAAAATAAAACCGAACATTTAAAAAAATCCATTTATTGGGCTCAAACTTTTAGTTTTGATTTTACCATTTAGCTGCTGAATTAAAACAAACAAACAAAACCCCAATTATTTGCTCAGCTGTAGTTTCAGGAGAGAGACCTTCTATAACCATTTCTTATACTGGAGAGCTTATGACTACATAAGGGTTATTACATTCCACAGTAAATGGATTACAAATATCTCAATGTCCTCTAGAACTGCAAGTAATTATTTGTGCTTCCAGCTATTTTACAACCATTAAAGTTCACATTTAGGTTACAGAATTCCTTGTGTGAATATTTACTTTAATTAATAAAGGATAGATGTTTGGGGTCGAGTTCTTTCAGAAAACAGATACTAAAGCTGGTAGAAATAGCTTACAACAACCGAGGAATTTCTTAAAAGGCTCCTCCTCTGTAAAGAAATCCTGTCTGAATTCCATTACTGCTCAGCTCACCCATTCCCACTAGCCAAGGATAGTTAAAAGCTCTTTGTTTTCTCCTACTTGCTATATCAGGTAACTTTGTTTTTCCTCCACTGAAATGTGGCCTCTGACTTTTGTCAGCTGCTCTGTGTATTTTTCTAAGATCTATGAAGAAAAAGTCACCAGTAATGTTAAGTGAATGGAACAGTTAAAACACAGTATAGATAATAGCTGGTAACATCCTGAGGGTAAAAAAAAAATCTACAGCCACTTCAGTTCACTGTTTCATAACAAACTATTGAGCTAGTAATGGGACTAAAATGGTTTGGCTCTTATTTCTCACTGTGGAATTGTTATTTTTAATCTTTCCTTTTGGGGGAGAGGGGGAACTCAATATAACCTAAACATTTGCTGATATCATCTGTCATAAATTATCGTTTTAAAAATATTAAAAAGGATGGGAGGGAAGCAAACCTCAAACCAATGCTTACACCACAAAGGCCAAAGGCATTTGTGTTTGTTTCAAGATAGTCGAAACCAGAGTGGAGGTCTGGTATTTTGCTGGTGACTGCTGAAGAAGAGGGATTTGGCTGCTGGCAGAACATAAAGCAAAGCTGACAACAAAGGTTTCCTTTCATGCTATCCAAATGAACACATTTCTAATCTGAAATTCAAATACTTGACAACAGAGAGCCTGTGAGCTGGGCTTTGAACAGGAAATTGCTTCATGGTTTTAGCATAATGAATTAGGCAGTTAGAGTAAATCCATTTAGAAGGCATAGAATGCTTTCACATTCCTTGTAAAAGCTAAAAAACCCTGCTAATTTCTCAATTTCTCATGACTTGCAAAAATATTCACTGTTCTTTGCACATGTTATGTTTGGCATATTTCAAATATATATAGGGTTGGATTCTTGTAGTTTAATAAAATATTTTGGTTATTTAGAAATGATCATGTATTTAGGTTCTAGCATAATGAAATGCCATAAGGGGTACTATGGTCTTAGAAAACCTGTTTCCTACAATAGCAAAAATACATTAATTAATCTTGACGTTCTCTTCTGGTCAAATACAATTACACACGGAGATACTGCATGAGGCTGGGAAAACAGGCTGGGTAGATGAATACCAATAAAATCAATACAAGGAATCTCAGCCTGAGCTGTTCAGTGTGTTATGCTGACAACAGGCTTCCTCAGTGTAATGTTTTGGGCAACACCTGGATGAGTTTGACCTGACAACCTTCATAACCCTTCAAGGGGACTAAATAGAGTTAGTGTCACAGGTAGCAGCAGTAAAGATGTCATTACAGGTTTGGGACTCCTGTTGTTTACTTTGTGTATTACACCTGACCTTGGCAATCATTTGTCAGGCCCCCTGGGAGTGAAATGCTCCTTTTTCCAAGTTTGTTTAAAGCAAATGACTATAAATAGCATAACTTGGTAAGACAGGGTTAAACTGAATTTCAGTCATCTTTGTAAAAAGATTTTTTTTTGTAACAACCTGCAGCATTTCATAATAGTGTTTTGGAGAATGTAGAAACAAGCTCAAACTCTTCTGTTTTTAGGTTCCTTTCTGCTACACTGGCTCAGCCAAGAAGACACACTGAGTGCACATGCAATGGCATAATTGCTCGTCAACAAAAGCATACAAATAGATAATAAAGCATGACATTCTTGTATTCATTACTTAGTAGGCATCAGAGCAGAGCCATTTTTTCCCATGGAAACAAACTGTATAAATAAACAGATTTTATTTTAACTCATTGTCTTTAACTTTACAGTCAGAGGTAACATAATAGGATGAAATAGTTCTTTTGCTTGGCAGAGTGATAAAAAGAATGATAGATTATTTTACAAAAGGTTTTTTTAAAAATCATTAATGAGTGTCAAGCATCTAATTAATGTTTACAGTTAGCAATGTAAAGGAAATCTGTCCTTTCTCACAGCTGCTAAAATATGAATAGGTCTTTTTTGGTCCTTGGAGATGCATACTGAATATATGTATACAAGCACCTGAATATATCCATGATGAATTAAACTGAGAAACACTGACATTTAAATGCATTAGAACTGTACTGAGCTGGAATAATAATTATCACCAGCAGCACAATATAAATATTTAAAGATGCTGCACCTATGCAGTAGCCGCAGAGGCACCAATCTGAATTTATCAAAAATCAATTCTGAACGGCACCTCTAGCAAAATAACACGATCTGGAAGTGAAGCATCTTTGAATCATTAATATGGAGGATAATTTAATCCTGTATGTTAAGCATACTCCCACATGCCAGCACAAAGAATAGAGCTCCCATAGCAAGATTTTACATAAACAGGAGCATGTAAATATCAAGAAGTGCGTGTATGTTACCAAATCTTTTTTCATTGAATTTCTAAAGTTGTATTAATAACTTAATTTCAGATAGAAATTTCACTGTATGTGACATAACCTTCCTCAGGTTTCTTCAGCTCAGCCATTTCAAAAGTAGCAATGAGAAAAGATTTATTGGGTTACATATTTCCTTCATTAGAATTGCCATTTACTGGACCAGACCATAGGTCCATCTTGCCTAGTATCCTGCGTTACACAGTGGCAGGGAGTGGATACTGAAAGGGAGTGAACTTATTTTTGTATGGCTTATTATGAATGTATATGTTTATTAGCATAACATTGTCAAAGAATATAAATAATTTTTTGGCAAAAAATACCATGGAAAACAAAGTATTAATGTATGCCTATACAAGAATTAATAGAGAAAAATACATATCTTATTTAACTCAGAGCATAGACTAAACCATTCAGTTTTGTTATTGGTGACCAACAGTAATGGCACACACTTCACCATGGCTCATTTCATGTATTGTTTCTCTTGAATTCTTGTGCTAAAGAAAAAAAAATGCAATCTCCCATGTATGGTTTTATGACTCTGCTTCAATGCTTGGTCACGTTTCCATTTCATCACTCAGATACAACCCCCATTGAAACAGATGGGATTGTGTCGAAGCCAATGGAATTTTGTCTATTTATGGCTTGTAGGACTGAGTCCAGAATCTTATTCAATAATATACAGCATCCCAGTCCCTTCAGGAAGATAAGGGATATTTAAAGGCAAAGCAAAATTTGACAATGGCTGAATTCTTAGCTTATAATATGGAAGGTCACTGCATTCTGAGAAGAAATTATAAACTTCAGTGATAACCTTGCACCTTCCAGGAGGTTCTTATATCTGCATCACAGGACTTGATGTGTAAGAACTTACAAGGATTTCAACAAGAAGCAAGTAAATCAATATTAATTACTTGCCATTTAAAAAGAAAGTTTTTAATGAATAGTTTCTGACACTTAAGTTTAGATTCATGGTCTGTCTTAATTAGCTGAACACTTCAAAACACTGTTTTCTTCTTTTGTTTCTTGGGTGCACTGTGTAAAATCAATTTTTCAGGCATTAGTGAAGAAGGGAAAGAGAGATTACAATCTTTCCCTTCTCCCTGATACAAACAGTCTTTTTTTTTTTTCCTCCTCAGCTTTAGTATAGAAATTAAAATCCATGTAATAAAATTTCTGAATCAAATACTGGTAGGTAATAACACTGTATAGCGAGAAAAGATCCCTTCTAGCTTTCCAAGACTCTCATTGTCATTACATGTTTATAAAGTGAACCAAAACAAAACACACTTGAATACAACTTCAGCTTAGTATTGAACGAGACACACAGAAGTCTTATTGGCGGTGTAACCCTGTGACCTCTACTTCGGTCACAGGCATGACTGTAGTAATGATTTTATTTTGCATCTTGTCAAGGTGCAGCATGTACCATCTATGTACCTGTATGTTTTGGCATTGGCAAATCATTCAGGACTCTCTTTTTACTTGAAGTGAAATAGGATTGCCTTTTGCACATATTTTGTCAGAGGGGGAAGGAGTAGTGACTTCTGGTTGCTACTGCAGCAAAAGCTGTTTCTTTCATCCCATCTCTGTTGGTGCCCAGGGAGGTTGCCCCTGTTGCCCAGCCCTAGTTATGCCACTGCCTACCAAGTGACGAAACCACCAGACCAAGGATTAGGTATTGCCCCAAGTGCGATGTGGCAGTCTGAGGTAAGTAACTTGGGGTGGGAGAGGAGGGGCTGGCAACATCTGGTAGGGTTGTGAAGGGAAGACTAGTGGGTCTGGGGGCACGGTGGGCCCAAGATGGGTTGGTGGGTTAATTGGGAGCTGGGGTTGCCCAGTCCTGGGAAGGAGAGTTGAGGGGGCTAAAAACAGCCAGGTCAGGCTTGGGGGGATAGGAACAACACATTTCCAGGGCTGTGGCAAGTGGCTGGGCTTTCTTAGCCCCAGGGCTGTTCTGTGAATCTGTGCAGGTGTTCACTATGTGGAGTTAAGCCCATTTTAGATGGGGTTAACCCATGTCAGTCTAAGTTCATTCACTTCTGAGATGAACAAGCTTTAGATGAGGCCTGCCATTTTTAGGTTGTTTAAGCCCTATGAAAGCCAGCATACCTGGACATTTAAATCAACCCAACCTTGGTTAGATTGATCTGCATGCAATGTTTGTATGTATCCTGACTGCTGCTCTCAGCTCCATTGAAGCACATATCCTATGCTGGACTCATGAGAGAGTCCTCAAAGAACAGTGTTACGATTGTGTACTCCGGGGTAAAACCGGATGAATATGGTGTCTTCAGGGCCCCTGTACTAAGCATAAAGGGATAAGAATGGGGGTGAGGCTTATACCCTTAATGAATAAGGACTTCAAGATCTACCCCGATGTCATCTAGGCCACCTCCCAGCAAGGCAGGATTGTTCCTTACTTTATATCTTCCAGTATTTTGTCTAGCCTCATGGGACATGCTGAAAGTGATAAGGCTTCCATCAAAGCTTTTACAATCTGTCATTCAAGAAATTCCTTCAGATTCTGCTTTAAACAATCACTTTTAGTGTCAGTGTCACAACTCAAATCGGCTTTTAATTTTTCAAGATTATTTGCCAAAAATTGATGATAAAGCATAAGTGAAAATGTCAAGATAAAAAGTGGTAAAGAAAAATCCAAAATGATTTAACACATTTGACAGCTTCATAAATCAGGAAAGCAGGACTTGGCCCATAAACAGAAAGCAGCATATATAAAATATTAGCTTTTCTGTGATTGAGATAGAAAATAAACAGAATTGATGTGCCAACATAGCTAGCATTCTTCTTCACCGTGCAAATGTTTACAGTAGGAAAAAGTTTGATCTCATTTCTCCCACTGACTCCAATTAATGAAGCCAGGTGTTAAACTGATGTATAAATTACCTTGATGATGGTAGCACGTTACATTTAGCTTTCAAGAACATTGTGTGTAAAAGAAAACTCCTTCCAGGCAATTCATCTTGCTACTGGAATATTATCTGAGTCTGAATGCAATTCAGTAAACACAAAGGTTCCAAAGTGGGCAAAAAAATTGAGTTTCAGTAAAGCAACCTTTGCATCAATTCACTGCAGTGATAATCCAATACCCTCCCAAGCTGATTAAATCATTGAAGGCAATGCTCCCACTGTCTGCTAATAGTCAGAAATGTCTAATTGCTTGGAAATCAAATACCTACTGCTTCAGAAGAGGCTTCAAGAAATACTATAAGATAATTAAAACATAAAGGTTATACACAAATACCAAATCAATAAAAACAGTAAACATGGTTTATCAACAGCCCTGAGTTACATTTTTCCAATCACAAAATGTAAATAGGTTTAGCATACAGTATGGTGGTAGAATGATGGATAGGATGCCCATAACAGTTTAATTAACTCCAGTTTCCTACATGTTAAAGGTTGCTCCAGTCCACTGGCTCATGTAACAAACCTCTTAGGATTTCATTAGCTGTTTCTCGATATGGAACACAGTTTGCCTTCTTAAAGGGTTACATTTTGCCCTGGCCTTCTGCAGAGGTAAAGGTCTTATCAAAATACAAAGTCCTGTTTTCTTTTCACAGAGTCAGACATTTTAAAATCTTGACTGAAATTTTTTGTTTGTTGTCTATGATCAGGGTAAAAAAAAAAGCCAACAAACAAAGAAAACCCCACCAAACACAGGCAAGCACTACTTACAGTGGTGGACTTTGAAAAATACTTTTTGGAAAATGATTGGTTTTATGCTAACATTTTAAATGTTGCGACAATATGGCCCAAATTTCTGCATTGATAGTACCCTATGAAGTTTTGCTGGCTAGATGCTGAGCAGGAACTAAGCTCATTTTCTTGTTGCAGTCACCTCAGAAATTCATATTATTTTGTAGTTGACAGTGGAGAGAAACTTTTTTTTTTTTTTGCTTTATTTTCTTTTCAACCTAAAGAAAGTTGGTTGATAAGATATGTTGACAAGATAAAGGAATCCACAAGCCAGGACACAGCAAAAATGATGCTTCCTCTGTAGTTCGTGAAAAATACCTATTTATATCTCTTCATCCAGTTATTTAGCAAAGGATATTTTACACATTCCAACTGCAGTGATAAATTAATTATTTGGCTCAAAACAGCAGTGTAAAATGAAACTGGAAAAGGCTTTTCTAGCTGAATTTATTAAAGATGTTCTCATTCTTAAACAAAAGAAAGCCAAAAAAAATCATCCTAGATTCAGTGTGGCTTCAGACAATTAGCATTATCATTAGCAAATAAAAGTGTTATTTAACATTTAACCCTGCCTCAGAAGCTTGATATTTAGTTTAAAAAAATGCTAAAACATCCTCTTTGTTAAAATCAAATCCAAAACTGTAGGCATTTTGGACAGATTATACTTGCAATGTCTATTTGATACTATAGTACAAAAAAAATATAAGCTCAGTTAATAAAGATCTGTTTACCCAGCTATTTAAAGAAACAGGCTATTATGGGCTCATTAACACCATTTTCTAATGGTCCCTTGGGAAAAGTTATCAAGCTGTCTGTTAAGGACTCATTTCCTTTAAATTAGTAATTGTTGACCTACCCTGTACAGAAGATATTATGAGAAAGTGTGTTTTGATTCTGTCATGGCATCATTTTGTTACAAAATGATGATATGACAAGTGTATTTCATGTGCTTTAGAAATGGCTTTCAGAAATGCCAACTGTCAATGCATTTTAAAACTACTCTTTTAAGGTGCTTCTTAGTGTCTCCAGACTGAGTCAGACATGCATGACTATCCTTATAAACAATGATTTAGAGGAAGAAATTTAACACTCCAGATTTCTTGCTTTCATTTCTCAATAATTTTGTGCTTTCCCTGCCCGCTGCCATGTTATCAGTCATCCACTTCCCAGGGGAAATGCTGCAGGCTTGAGGTTAAATTAAGGTTCTATCTCTAGTGATTGTCTTCAGCAAACTCTGTACATTCCCAAACAAACCTTATCTGCATTGAATGCAGCCTTAAATGCCAAGGGACAACAGGATGGCTTTCTTCCTCATCGACATAAATGCTAAGATTAACACAGGATAGTTCTGGAAAGGGGAAGGGGGAAGGTGGATAACTGAACTTAAAAATAAATTGTACATATATTAACTTATTAATCAGAATTGTGTCCTGGTGACAGGGAGATGGGTTTGGGATAAAAATTCCCAACCCTCACCTGTTGCCTTGGAGAAAAATGAACAATGGACTCAGGAGAGCAGTATTATTAACATGTATCTTGTAAATATGTGTATTTTTATATTTTTAATTTATTTTTTCATGTCTCTGTGTTGTACGTTCTAGCCACCGTGACACATTTCTTCTGTAGTTGGAGGAAAATCCGTAGTTCAGAAGAAGTCTCTCTTTTTTATGTGCACAAAAATAAAAATAGCACCTATAAAAAGTTTCACCCGCCTGCTGTAGAGAGTAGGGCTGAAAACTAGGCCTCAGGTCATTTTAGATGTGAGACCAGATGCTGAGCTGCAACAATATTGATTTACCCCGGGAAAGGATCACCAGCTTCTTGCTGTGGTGACAGATATCTTTTTGAAACATGCATGATGTATACTCTAGTAGAAAGAATCTGTGCATCATCCGTAAAGAATGAGGGAAAGTAGTCAGTTATGCAAACAAGGTGCACACTTTATGACCATGGGTCTCTAGACCCATATAAAAAAGCATGATCAAAGACTTTGTTACAAACCAGGGTGTAGATTTACCTCAGGGGACAAGTTACAATGATACAACATCATGTTAGCTGTTCCAGCATACCTGCCTGTGGGTCTGCTTTTGAGCTGCAGATAAGAAAGCTCATCTACAGTTCATTCATTCTGTTTTAGCATTTCTACCGCATAGTGCATGTGGGCTGTTATTGGAAATCATCTCATACCCTTTATAATTCCCACCCTCCATCATTTTGCTAGGCCCCACTGATGCACCTCTTTTTTGTCTACCATTCACCTTGGCCAAGGCTGTCCAACTGGCAGCCCACAGGCCCCATTAGTCCCTTCCAAGGGGTTCACCTGCAGTCCCCAGGCCCCTATTCCAGGCACTCTTCACCCCATTGCCTTCTTGGGCTGCTGCCAGGGTCTTCAGGCTCCTCCTTCTCCCTCCTCCATCTTCTGCTACCTGTGCCCCTGCTCCTGGACAGGGTATTCCTTCATTTTTTTTTAAATGAATCTCATTGAAACAGGTTTCAGTTTATTACCATAAACTTGTGGCACTGATTTTATAGTTTGTTTATCAGTAGAACAAGGTGCTTGGAGTACAAAGCTGCTGAAATCATCTTTAATACTGAAGATGGCCCTTAGTGGGGAAAACAGAAGAATTTAATTTTGAATTAATTTTATGTGGAGAACCAAAACCCCAGGTTTGAAATCTAAAACCAAAACTAGTTATCTTTCATTGTAGAACTGTAAGTGCAAACCCCAGCCAGGATTCGGCCTAGTCTATTCCCTAATGAGCTACACTCCTTTTCAAGAAACATAGAACTGTTAACATGTAAGTAAAACTGACTTTACATTTGAAATACAAAAGGCTTATTTATTTATTTTAAATCAGGGAAGAAATGATTCCAATCAATTTCTCTAAAACAATCTTCCCCCAAAATGGTGACTATAGAGTTTAAATTTAGGTACATATTTGATTTTTTCCCTCCTAATTGAAGTTTTAGATCCCAACTGAGTCCAACTTTCAGAAATTTTTTGAAGTGGAAAGTGAGGAATGTAATTGTAGTAGTCATTTTCAAGTGACTTGGCAGAAAAAAAATATTTTTTGTTTTGTTTTGTTTTTTAGGGCTGGGAAGTGGAGACCTGTGAAATCAAACTTTCAAAGAGTTATTTGCTTTGCCTACTTTTTATACATTCATCTGCTTTCCCTTTGTATAAGTTTCAACTGTTTTTGCATTCCAATTTAATCACAAGAGAGTTACACTTGCATCAGATCTGAGTTTATTTCAAAGGTTTTCTGTCATAGATGGCAAAAGTCAGTGTAGCTTTTTAGCAAAATGATCATAATGGTCGCTGCTAGTCTATAAGATGGGTTAAGAACAATGCCCACACTGAACAAGTTACTTATATATAACTTTCATATAATACTATATGATTAGCACATTGTCCTTATGTAAGTTCCTATTGCTGCTCCTTCTGTCAGGTAAGCAACAAGTAAGTAGGTAAGTACTGGGGCTCAGTGGGAGGGGACAAAAGGGGCAACCACCCTGGATGCTGACTTGGGTAGGGAGGGTGAAAAAATGTGGCTGCTACATGTTTGCTGTAATGTTTGTAATTGCAAACTGGAAGGTGCCACTTCTATGTTGACCTGGATGCCTGGCCATGTCCCTACACTGCTGCTGTGGCCCTGAGATTAGTGCCTTTTAGGCTTCTGGTGGATGTGCAGTGGGGGCCCCAGGCTCACGATCCTGGGCTTCTGCTGCTCCAATGAGGTTGAAGCCTAGGTGGCTACAATCAGATGATTGTCATTTGGGGCTGGGGACTGTCAGATTCAGAACTGGGATCTGAAAGCAGCCCCAATCCGATACCTGGCCCTAGCACAGTTCCCGGCTCCAGTGACAATCAACTGATTGTCAGCTGCTGCAGTCCAATTCTAGGGTCCCCATGCCCAGGGATGAGTAAAAAGCCTGTGTGCCATACAGTTGGGGGATGTTTTTACAGACCAGGAATGCATGGGTCCTGGGTTTAGGGAGTTAGGACCTTTAAAAACTGTGTGTGCAGCTAGGTTGCACATGTGATTTTTCTGAGATCCCTGGTGCACAGGCCCCTAGGGATGGTGGAGAGATTCCTTGATCCTGGGGCCCTCTGTCACCAGGGATGTCAAAAAACAACATGTTCAGCCAACATACACATGTAGTTTTTTAAAGGCTTGGGGTGCACTGAGCCCAAGATTGGGGAGATGCTCCCCAAAGTTAGGCTCACCACACCTCAGGGGTTGGGCAGGGGTCTGGGGCCTGGGGACTGGTTCTGCTACCAGCTAAGGCTAGTAGGGGATAACTGTGTCCAAGACCTGGGGGCTGTCATATACTGGATTCTGACACTAAGTTGAGTGTTGAGATCTCTCATTGGCTAGCCCCAACTGGACACACATTTAACATTAAGCGTGATACAAATGAGCCACAAAGTTATTCCATACATTCCATACTGTATTATCACACCTTAAATTGACTTAAAGAGTAACTTGGTGACATGTTCAAGTCATGGTTAATCTGTTAATTGTGTCTTAAATGTAACATGTAAGGGGCCTTAGAGAAATCAGTGATGAAGATGATGAATCTATTCATAGACATTAGGGCTGGAAGGAACCTCGTAAGAGCATTGGGTCCAGCTCCCTGCCCAAAAGGCAGCTAGGGTCAAATGATCCAAACAAGTTAAGCACCCAAATATTTTTTAAAAGTGTCCAGAGTAGGTGCTTGCACCATCTCTGGGGGAGTCTATTCTAGGCCTTTCTTTTCTTTTCTTTTTCAGCTAGAAAGTTTATATTATATGCACCAGTCTTTGGGCAAAAGTCATTTCAGATGGTGCACAGACAACATACTCAGTCCTGATGTGTCCAGTTTTGAGCCCCATAATTCTAGAATGATGTGAACATATTAGAAAGAGTCCAGTGGGGAGCCACAAAAATGATTAGAGGCTTGGGAAACATGACTTGCAAGGAAAGGCATAAAGGACAGGACTAGGAGCAGTGGCCTCAGGCTGCAGCAGAGGAAATTTAGGCTGGAGATTAGGAGGAACTTTCTGACCCTGATAGTGGTCAAACACTGGAATTGGCCACGTAAAGAATGGAATCCCCATCCTTGAAAATTTTCAAGAGGAGGTTGGACAGACACTTGGTTGGGATGGTTTCATCAGGTGGATCTTGTCTTGAGCAGGGGTCTGGACTACATGGCTTTATGATGTCCCTTCCAAACCTTACTTTTCTATTAACCTGTTCTCTTGATACCTCAGCTCGCACACTAGGAAGCATTTCTGCTGCAAGAATTGTGTCTATTCAGAGAGCTGAAATGAGAGCATGCCCCAGCTCCCCCCAAAAATGTGTATCACTAAACTAGCAGTAATGTGGCATTTCTTCAAAGACAAAACAGTGCTCACATGCTAAGAAAAAGAATGTGTAAGGCAATGTGTACTAGTGTCACCAGGTGCCCCTGGCTGTATAATGATATATTTAGACACATGTGACTTAATTGATGTGATCCATCTTTGTCAATGGAGCTGCACAACTCAAAGATGCACCCTGAAGTGATGCAGCAAGAGGTTTTTAACCTTCATTTCACATAGGCAGTTGCATTTTCATGGAAGCTTTGCAAAACTGTGAGAATGTTATCAGTTTCATTGGAACTACTTTGCACATCTGAGTTTGGCTGTGCTAGGCTGAGTTCTAGGGCTAATACAGTGACTTTATGGCAAAGATCCTGGGTATTATCATAACAATTAGTAACGTTTTCACACGATAGTTTCATTTTAGTGAATGGAACCAGATAATGTGAAACGAGATCCTGGAGTTTTCCTAATATTATCATTATTGCTATGGTATCAAGGTTCATTTAATTTGCCATTTAGATGTGATATCTAGAGATGAATAATAAAGGACCTTTGATCCACAATAGCAAATTATTTAATAGGAACCACTTTATGGTGTTCTGCCATTGACTGCTGGATCCATAAACTGTCATTTAGTTCTTTACTGGTAGCATATATACAGTAACTGCCTGTTTTCTTGCCTATTGCATCAAACTGGGAAAAAACCTCTCTTCACTATTCTCTTAACTTTATTCTAAGAGTTGCAGTTTGTGTATAGAAAAGTCTTTGCCTTTTTTTAAGTCTAAGCATTTGCTGTTTTCATGGATGCAAAGGTGCAAAAGTTATTGTTTCACAAAACTGAAACAACCTGGACCATGCAACACTGCGTAATGGGGAACTCTGGCCCTGTTACTGGAGGAAGGCTATGAGGCTAGCAGGACTGGCAAGAACTCAAGAACAGGTCTTTGTGGCCCAGAGGAAAGGAAACTCCAGGAAGGAAAAAAAACAGCTACATAGGGAGAAGCTCTGGGTGGCAAGAAGCAAAAAGGTCAGTGGATAAAGCTATGAAATGGCCTTTAGTTCTCCCCTGGGGAATGGCTGAATGCTGGAGGAATTGCAGCCAAAGGGCAAGAAGCTGACAGGGCTGCAAAGACTGATGAGCAGCCCTTGGGCTCAGACCAGACAGTAGATTTGGCTAGTCAGAAGGGGAAGGGCTTGGGGAATAAGAAGGCTTACCCTCTGGGCAGAGGGCTGTTCTAGCCCCAGCTGAGGAGGAGGCAGGACTTCCATTTAGCTGTACCTGGAAGCACCCAGAAGTCCAGAAAAGGGAGTCTTGGTAGGTAACTGGACAGAAAGGGATTTTTTCCCCCCTTGTCTGTCTCCTTTTTTTTTCTTAACACAGAACCCAGAAAGGGGAAGGATTTAAGTGCATATTGGTTTTGCTGGCGAGTGACCGGAGGGTCTGTATTTTAGTTTGAAGTAGTTGCTAGCATTTCTTTCCTGTTTTACTGGAGGACCAGAGGAAGTGGAAGCTGCATTGCAGGTGCCTTAAAAGCACCCTGCAAGGTTAGCCTATTGTTGTCAAGGGAGACACAGCAGGAGGGCCCAGAACCCTGGCTGTAGGGCTTAATTCCCAGTCATGCCACTGCTGCTGAGAAACCAAACCTGGACCAAGTGGGCTGAGGGCTGAAGGTAGAAGCTAGAGCAAGTAGATATGGACCAAGAAGTTTGGGGTCCAGAGAAGTTTAAAAAGGGTGGAGCCAAGTGACCCAAAGGAAAACTTCACTCTAAGGCTCAGGATAGCTTTTGCATAATTTGTTGTTCCATCAAGGCATGGCAGGAAGGTGAGACACAGGGCAATGGTTTGGAAAAGCTGGGAGGAGGAGTTGGCTAGCTGGCAGCTGTGTGTTACTGCCACCTGGCAGAGCTAGTCCTTTCATGCACTGTTTATTAAAGGAAAAGTCAAACCAACAGATGCACCATTGTTCTAGTTCTATAATATCCTTTCAGGGTACTACTCTTTCAGTGTGTATATTTTTTATGTCAATTAAAAGATGATTTGGCTAGGGAATTCAGAAATTTATCTTGCCCAAGAATTGTATCATTTAAGGTTTCAGTATGTATCTTCAATCTCAACCTTAATTCCTCCGCCAGCAGGGGAGAGGGAAGGATTCGTACCGGATGGTGATCATCTTACCCTGAAGCATGAGATTTGATTACCATTATCATAGCATGCATGCAAAACATGGTTTGACTGACAGTCAGGTGTTAGCAAAACTAGCTTGTGTGATCAGCCAGTCAATTCGGTAAAGACCTATACCATTCCTTGTCACTATTATGCTTACCAGTTTTTTTTCCTAACAGAGAAAAATGCTGTAGTATATACTGAAGCAAGGAACAAGCACTTCCTTGCTTCAGTTGTAATCCTAGTGTGCAGTAAGATCAAGTGATTCAATTACTGTGCTTTGAGTGTTTTCATGGTATTTGAAGCTCATACAAGATCATACAAAAGTAGGGTTGGAAGGAATCTCACAGTCATGTAGTCCAGCCCCTGCTCAAGTCAGAGTGAAATCATCTCACCCAAGTGTCTGCCCATCCTTTTGAAAATTTCCAAGGATGGAAATTCTACAGTCCCTCCAGGTAACCTGTTTCAATGTTTGATCACCCTCAGACTCAGAAAGTGCCTCCTAATCTTCAACCTAAATTTCCTCCGCTGCAGTTTGAGGCCATTGCTATTAGTTCTGTTCTGTCCAGCCACAGGGAATAGTTCATCTCTATCCTCTCTATAATTGCCCTTCAGGTATTTAAATACTGTTACCAAATCCCACCTCAGACTTCTCTTCTCCAGACTAAATAACTATAGCCCTTTCAGCCTTTTCTCATAAGTCATGCTTACCAAGCCTCTAATTATTTTTGCTGCTCTTCGCTGAACTCTTTCTAGTCTGCCCACACTGTTCTACAAGTGTGGGTCCCAAACTGGACAAAATATTCCAGGTGAGGTCTCATCAGTGCTGCATACAGCATCTTGGTTTGCAAGTGACACACCTGTTAATAGAACCGAGGATGCTGTTGACTTTTTTGCAACAATATACTATTGGCTCCTGTTCAACTTATGGTGTACGGCAAACCCCAGCTCCTCCTCTACAGTACTGCAGCCTAGCTAGTCATTACTCAGTCTGTATTTGTGCATGTAATTATTACATCCTAAGTGCAGGATTTTGCATGTGTCCTTGTTGAATCTCATCTGATTGAAGAAATGGTCTGCAATCAGTCTATCCAGTCTATTCTGGATTCTTGCCCTGCTCTTCAGTTTCTGCAACTCCATCCAACTTGGTGTCATCCACAGATTTTCTGGTTCCCATCATCCAAATTATTAATGAAGATATTGAACAGTACTGGACCCAGGACTGACCCATGGGCCTCCCTTCTTGATACCTCCCCCTAAGTAGACATTGAACTATTGATGACTACTAATGGAGTACAATGATTTAAACTGCTGTGTATCCACATAACAGTACTTTCATTTAGTTTTCATCTCCTTATGTATTTAATGAGAATGTTGTCAGAAACAGTGTCAAGATCTTTGGTAAAGTCACAGTATATCGTATCCTCTGTTCTCTCTGTGGTAAATCCACGCTGGCTGTTCTTGATCACCTTATTATCCTTTAGGTGACTGTAACAAGTTGCCCTCCCCAGTGGCATTCTAGTGGTCTATGAGGGCCCCCCTTGAAGTCCTTTAATGCTTCACTTCTGTCTTTTGTCTTGTATCCCATCTTTACTTACCTGCCACGTCTTGATGTAAATAGTGTTTAGATGTTCTTACAAGTGGAAGACTGCCTATTGTACTTCTATTTTGGGGTTCTCAGCCACAGTCTTCACCCCCTACCTTTCTCTAGCAAACCCACCAGGTAGGGTTTGATTCTGAGGTTCTAGTTCCTTAATACTCTGGGCCCATGGCCCTCCTTTTGCTCTCACTATCGTGCCAGGCCTTCTGGCCCCCTTTCACCCTGCACACCTGGATGCCAAGTTGTTGAGTCTTCTGCTTCCTCAGGTTTGGCCCTTTCTTATAGACTGGGCTGCTAGCCAAGATCCACCCACCAGGACCCAGCTTCAAAGTCCTGCAGCCAGCTCTGGGCTACTGGCCCTATATGGCTGCACCCATGAGTGCACTGGACCCTTTGGCCTTTTATGACTGTGCCCCAAGGTGCGAATGAGGCCTCGTCCTCCCCTACATCCTCGACCACAAACCACCAGTCTATCAGCTATAAACAGTAAGTCCATGGGCTATACCCACAATAAAATAAAGAAGGCAGTATGTCAGCTCATGTTTTCCCATGGCTTAGCTCCTGCTTCCCACTGTCTGTTATGCTTCTTTTTATGGGGCTGCCGCAGCTTCTCTGGGAGTCATCAGGAGTCCCCCCTACTGCTGCCAAGCCCAGGGGTTTTTATAGTTCTGGCCTGCCCACTTCTGGTCATCTGAATAGCTAGCAAGGCTCAGCTTTTAACCCCTACCATGCCAGCAGGCTGTGCCTGGAAAGTTCTGGTCTTAAAGGCCTGCTTTCTGGTAACAGGGCTAGGGTTCCTTGTTATAGTTATATATAATAAACACCTTGAGGACCTGCTCCATGTTTAAGGTCAGGTTGACTGGTCTGTAATTCCCTAGATCTTCCTTCTTCCATTTTTAAAAAAATATACACTATATTTGCCCTTTTCTAGTCATCTAGGATCTCACCCAACCTCCATGATTTCTCAAAAAACTAGCTATGAAATTCATAATTCAAAATTCATAGCTATTACTAGTTATGAAATTACTTCAGTCATTTCCTTCAGTACTCATGGGTGCATTGTATCTGGCTCCACTGATTTGAAAGCACCTCGTTTCTCTAATTAATCCCTAACATGTTCTGCCATTACCCTAGGCTGTTTATTTCTTCCCTATCTTTGTTGTCAACAACAATTGTCACCTGATAGCTGCCTCTATTTGTGAAACTCAAGTAAGAAAGACGGAATTAAATTCTTCTGCCTTTTCTCCCTCATCTGTAACTAGATTGCCTCCTGCATTTCATAAGAGATCTATGATTTCTCTGGTTTTCCTCTTACTTTTGACATATTTATGGAATCCCTCTTTTGCATTTAAGGGCCCTTGCCAATTACATCATGGCTTGACCTTCCTCATTTTCTCCCTGTGTTCCTGTGCACTGCTCTTATCCTTTTCCCATAGTACTATGACCAAATTTCCACTTTTTGTGGCCTTCCTTTTTTGAGTTTCAATGCATTAAAGTTTCAATGCATTGAAGGAGATCACTATCTAGCCAGGCTGCCCACCCCCAGGTCTTGCTTTTAAAGCAGAAGCAACCCAGCATCTGTGTACCAGCTGCTACAGCAAGAGCAACACCGTGGAGCTGCTGGGGTGCAGATTCTGCAGGGGTGAGGGACAATTTTCACGTTCCCCTAAGCTGGTGCCCTGGTCTACTGCCCCTCATGCCTACCGCTAGTTATGCTACTGGCCCTATATATAAAGGCTATGTACATGTGTTCTGTGGTCCAGTATGAAGTAGAAGGTAGCCCTGTTGAAAGCCTCTGCATTCAGATTAGAGGGAATGAACAGCAGCAAGGATGTCATGTTGGGCATTTGCTACAGGACCTGGGGATAGATAGAGGCACAAGGTGGCAGCAGCTGGGACAATTTTGAGTAAGACTTCTGCCCCTCCCTCACCTGAACCATGCCTCTTCAAACTCTAGTTTGCCTAGGGTGTAAACCTCTGCTTCTTACACGGCCATATAGGGCTACATCTTTTCCTTTTCTCTCTGTCTATCCTTCCTGAACCAGCTGTACCCTTCCATGACTGTATCCCAACCATGAAAATTACCCCACCACATCTGTGATGGTACTAGGACCTGCAATTCTTGTTTGCTTCTGATGCTTCTTACCTTGGTATATAAACATTTAGGGTATCTAACTGATTGACCTATCTTCTTCCTAAGAACATTGTTAAGACATCCTCACTAGGTTAGTAAACCTGTATGCAAATAGTCACTCTCTTTGTCAGGTGGACTCCATCTCTTGCCAGCAATTAATTTTCTTGGAGCACCACCCTGTGCTTGAAGAAGCGAAACCCTTGCAGGTGCCACCATGTATACAGCCATGTTGCTCTCCAAGATATTTCTGCTTTTAGCCTTGGCTTTGCCCTCAACTGGAAGGATCGATGAAAATATCACCTGGGCCCCCATCCCCTTTACCCTTGTGCCCAAGGCCATGTAGTTATTTTTGATCTGCTCAAGGTTGCCTCTGGCAGTATCATTAGTGCCCACATGGATGAGCAGCATGTGATATTAGTTAGAGGGCCAACCTTTCTGTGATGTCTCACATGCAGGCACCTGGCAGGCAGCAGACCTTTTGAGCCAGCAGGGCAGGTCCTCAAATGAATAGCTCTATGCTCTACAGGAGGGAGTTGCCAACCACCACCACCTATCGCTTCTTCTTGGCAGCAGAGATCTTGATCCTTTCCCCTCTCAATCCTTGGCCCACTCTGCCACTGAAATGGGATCCTTCTCATCTGATGCCAGGGCTTCATACCTGTTCTCCAGCTGCACAACTGCAGGTTCAAAAGAAGGGTGCTGCCTGTTGCCAAAGGTGACAAACTGCACACTTCCACTTTACAGAGAACCTAGTTTCTCTGCTCCAAGACAATGAATTGCTTTGTGCATTGCATTAATAAAGGCCTCATATTCACAGATGCTTCTGAGCTTATCCATCTTCTCCCACACCTCCCTTACCTGACTCTTGAGAGAATTTACCAGAGGGCACCTCTTCTACTGCAAGCACTCCTGCACCTGTCTGGCCCTGCAGAGCCAGACCAGAACTTGGGTGGGAGCCTTGGTGTTCAGTAGCTGTGCCTAGACAGAGCCCACCTAGGTACATGCAGAGGAAGAGCAGGCAATGGCAGGGGCTTTGGCATTGTGACATCTTCCAGCCGTGACTCATCTGCAAGTTCTGTCTTCCTCTTCTGTTGGTCTTCCTGAAAAATTCTGCCCCTCTTGTTTATCTACTTCCACTCAGGAAGCTTACAGTAAAGAAAGAAAATGGCCAAGCAAACTCCCCACTCAAGCACCCACTTAAGTTCTCACGTTTGCTGGCCTGTTTGCTGGTCCTGTGTTGCTAAACCCTGTTGCTATTTTATTTTTATGTTATAGTTTTACATATGTATAGTTATATTTTAATATTATTATTGCTATATTGTGTTATATGATACTGTGAAACAACTGTTTCCTACTAGATTGCTATCTGAAAGTCCTAGGCAATAATTATTACTGGTTGAAGGAGATCTGAGATTTTTCTAGTAATTCCCCTGATTTGCAGGTTTGAGATGAGCTGTTAATAATGCAGATACAACGCTGACAGGAGGTTTGCTCCAATCTAGTTCACAGTGAAAATAGTTTTGTTTTGGGTTTTTTTGTTTGTACTCTTTTTGTATATTTTTAGTAATAATAACTGCCTTTTGCTTGGTAGTTAAGTGCATTTTTTTGCTTTGTCATATTTAATTTGTACAAAAGCCATATTTTGATCACTGAAGGTGCAGATGGATGTGCCAATTTTTGCATAAACAGAAAGCAGTTTATAACTGTGACCAAACACAAGAGCATGGATGCAGACAGCTTCAAAAATGGCCAATTGGGTGAAAATCTGACCCCTCATTGAATAAGATACCAGATAAAGAATTTAAACAGTTTAAAAATGTAGCATCTTTTGTAACTTGTGTCTGTGGAGCTTCCAGCTTGTCAGGAAACGTTCCAAATTCTAGGAAATGTTCTTTATTTGTAGTATATTTTAAAATGTAAAGCTGCTTTCTGAAAATCCAGCTATGTTTTTTTTGTTCTATACTTTAAACAGATTTGGCAAAACTGTCATGAAAAATTAGCATCCAAGAAAGAGAATCTATTTTTCGCCCTTTACTATAATGATTGATACTGAAAAAAAAACATTTTATGCTTGGGGAAAAAAAATTCCCTGGGGCAGGCAGAATTTTGCAAGGCTACTTTGCACGGAATAGCATACGGCAACTAGTGACCTACTTGGAGTTCATTTGTCAGTGCATTACTACTCTATAGTAATACTACAATAAAATCCAAAACTTCCTGTGAGGAAGAGTAAAAATTAAAATGTGTAAAGGGAGTAATGGGGAACAGTAATTGACCAACCATGTAGAGATGATGAGTATTTAACTTAATGCACTACTGTACAAAAATATTAAATGTCACATCTGAGCAAGTTGTGATTATGAATTAATTTTAATAGACATAAGGTTATTTCCAAGTCACCCCACACATTCAGAGAAAGGAAGGTTAACAAATCACAATAATTAATATCTTCCATATATTGCATTTGCATTTTTTCAGCTCTGACTGCTTTCCTAATTTTACAGAAGTTGCAACTTTGAAGCAACTGTTTAGTGAGCAATTTTTATTTCTGAGACTATACTATCTCTTAGGGACTTTAGTAAAATGGAAATTACTTTCACATTGAAAGAGCATAATGTATTAGGCAGGTGAAATCTGGAGGTCACAAGTATAAGAATGTTCTTAATATACACGTATTCAGAAAATGGAGGAAGCAGCAGAAAAGCAACTTGCAATCTGGTACGCTGGACTCTGCTTCCTGTATGCCAGAAAAACCTTTCCTATTTAGATTGTTTAACTGAGTTAAAATATGTGCAGATTTCATATATAGCAAGCAAATTTGATATCAGTTTCAGCTTAACTTGTGCAGGAAAATCTGACTTAAACCATCTTAAAAGAAGCTCAATAGGAAAGAAAAATATAGATTGTATCCTTTTTTTAGGATTGTATGCTCATAAAAGAAGAAAGGGTCTACCATTATTTTTGAAGTTTTAGATGCAGTTTACCAGTTAGAGATTTTACTGTGATTGCAAACACTCTTAAGATTGTTATGCAAAAATGATGCGTTACTTTTTTTGCATATAGAGTTTAAAGAAACTTGTCTTTTCTCTCTGTCCCTCTCTCTCTAAGGCAATAAACAGTTCAGTAGTTAATATGTTCTCTGAGTTAAGTGAATTTTGTGTTCAACAGTTTGACTGCTTTGCTACAGATATGTGGAGGAGTTTCTTATGCACATGTGTTGTTATGCTCCAAACTTCAGGCTGTATAATCATCTGCATACCTATGGTTAATATGTTTGGACTATAGGTAACTTTAAAAAAAGCGAGAGTTATAAAATGGAAGGCCTGATCCTGTAAACGCATTCTCTTATTAACTGCAATCAGAATTGGAAAGGCTGCAAGATTGTACCCAAGGGCTAGGGACAGACATTCAAAAAGCCTGAGCCTGAATTCATTCAATCTTTGCAGTTTAGTCTAACCTGCAGAGATTGAACGAGTTTGCAAGTTGATAGACATTCCCTTTTCAGTCTGGAAATGCAGGGACATGCCTCCAGTGGCTCAGGCCGTAAGCCCGGAGGCACTAGGGCACCTCTTCCTTTCCACAGGAAAGCTGAGCTGGGGGAGAGGAAGGGAGTGTGGATAGGCCTGAGTGAGACTGAGGAGGTTTAAACCCCAACTTTAGCCTGCAGGGTTCAGAGGGTGGGGAACAGGGAGCATGGCTTGACCATTGTGGCAGGGAAGGAGAAAGAAGGGAGACCTCTGCCTGTCCCAGCAGCTTCCTGAGAGCTGGAAGCAATCCCAGCATACAGGGCTGCCCAGCCCCAGAAGGGAGCTCTTCTCCTGCCTCCTCCTCCCTGCATCACCAAGGGGAGCGGGGGGCCTCTGTGGGGCTTTCCAGCCCTGGAGGGGGACTCTTCCCTCTGCTTCTGCCCCGTAATCACAGGGTGAGGAAAGGGGCTCTATATCAGGCTGCTTGACCCCAGAGGGGCTCTTCCCTCTCCTTCTCCCTCCCCCCGCCCCACTACCACAGGGTGGGGAGAAGGGTTCTGTTCAGTCCTGGGGGGGGAACTTTTCCCCCTCCTTTTCCTGCCACCCCCTGCTGCTGCAGGGCAGGGGAGGGGCTCTGTGCAGCGTTGTCCAGCCCAGCCCAGCCAGGGCATGGGGAGTGGCTGTAACGGAACTGCAGCTGCTGGAGGTGGCCTCATGCCCACAGCCCAGGCTGGCCTTGCTCAGCCCCGGCCAAGGCAACTGCATGGTTCAATATCTCCATTAGCAACTTGGATGATGGCGTGGAAAGCACTCTGTCCAAAATTGCAGATGACACCAAACTATGGGGTGAAGAAAACACACTGAGGGGAAGAAACTGAATGCGGGCAGACCTAGATAGGTTAGAGAAGTGGGCAGAGAACAATAGGATGCAGTTCAACAAGGACAAGTGCAAGGTGCTGCACCTAGGGAGAGGGAATCACCAGCACACTGATAGGCTGGGGAATGATGTTCTCAGCAGCACAGGGGCAGAACGAGATTTCTGAGTCATTGTCAACTCCAAGATTAATATGAGTCATCAGTGTGACAAAGTAATTAGCAAAGCTAACTGCACTTTGTCATGCATTAGTAGGTGCGTCATGAACAGGTCCAGGGGGGTGATACTTCCTTCTATGAGGCACTGGTTAGGCTGCAGCTAGAATACTGTATCCAATTCTGGGCACTGCAATTCAAGAAGGATGTGGACAACCTTGAGAGGGTCCAGAGGAGGGTCACTCATATGGTTAGAGGCCTGCAGGGAAAGCTATATGAAGAAAGGCTGAGGGACCTGAACCTTTTCAGCCTCCATAAGAGAAGGCTGAGGGGGCAATCTTGTGGCAGTATACAAATTCACTGGGGGCAGCAGGGAATAGGAGATACTCTGTTTACGAGAGCACCCCTTGGAATAACCAGAAACAGTGGCCACAAGCTGATAGAGAATAGATTTAGGTTGGAAATCAGAAAGAACTTCTTCACAGTTAGGGTTGCCAGAATCTGGAGTGGGTTTCCAAGGGAGGTGGTGCTTTCCCTTACCTTGGGGCTCTTCAAGAAAAGACTGGACAAGCACCAGACCCTAGCACTTTTTCCTGCCACTGGCAGGGGGTCAGACTCGATGATCCTTTGATGCCTCTTCTGACCCTTGTGAACACTGAGGCGGGCTCCGGGTGGCAGCGGAGGTCCTCGTGTCGGATGCACACCAGGTGAGGTAACTGGGTGGTAGCACCAACCCAGGTGTGCTTGGGGTCCTGGGTAGGTGAAGCCGTGCGATGGGAGCAGATAATTCCGGAGACAGGAGCAAAGGTAAATGCAGAAAACTTTACTTACTGGAACTTCAGAAGAACTTATGTTCACTGATGAGGTATGAGATGATGCAATCGATTAATACAGGATACAGGTACAATGCGAAGGCGCGATACAGACGCGGTGGCTGCAGCCGGATAGTGGCGTACTGTAGTGCTTATTTCCAAAATTAGCAATCCCCAAATCTCAAAAGGGGAAACCTCTGAGAGCAGGGGTGGTACCACCCTAACTGAAAGCCATAGTTCTCATAGTAGGCCTCAAATCCCTACACCTCACAAACTCTCTCTCTCTAAACGACTAACCCCAACAGTCCCAACTCCTAACGCCCACATCCTCTCTAGGGTGTAGACCCTTATATAGATTCTTTCACCAATCAGGGCGCTAGTCTGGTCGACCCTTCTAGAAACTTGTCAATCATCTATATGGGTCAGGCTCTTTTAACCCTTATAGTGCAATGATGAAA
>JAGPOW010003395.1:56822837-56843993 GCA_030014935.1 Caiman crocodilus
GGTCGACCCTTCTAGAAACTTGTCAATCATCTATATGGGTCAGGCTCTTTTAACCCTTATAGTGCAATGATGAAACATAACATGACAATTATAATAACTGTAACTCGTTATCCTGCTAAGGCTAACAACCTGGCGGGAGTCACTATGCCACCTTTGCATAACCCTAGCATCTATGAATCTATGGTGGAGCTGGACTGGGCCATGGGGGCAGGGCCACTCCTGGCAGCTGTGGCTCAGCAACAGGGACATGGAGCCCTGTCCACAGTGCAGCCCGGACTGGAGTGTGTAACCAGTGGCTGGCCAGGCAGAGAGCTAGCTGGGCCAGCTTGGAGGTGCTGACAGGCCCAGAGCTTGGAATCTGCCCACCATAGGGGCTAGCTGCAGACCCATGGCCCTCAAAGCACTCCTGTGGGGGGCAGGGTGAGAAGGAGATAGGGGAACAGTATTCCATGGTGCTGGGCAGCCCTGTATAGAGCCCCCTTCCCCACCCCACGGTGGCAGGGCAGGAGCAAGGAAAAAGGATCTCCTCTTGCAGAGCCCCCTTCTCACCCCATGATGCTGGCGTGGGGAAGAGGAGTCCCCCTCCAGCACTGCACAGAGCCCCAGCATGGCCCTGTTAAGGTGAAGGGGGCAGGGAGAAGGGTTAATTCCTTCCTCCATCCCTTCTTCCCTGCAGGCCCCAGGGGCCACTGCCATACCCCACTCCCCTTTGCGCCCCAGCAAATAGGCAGACCCTGGCTATGGTGGGGTAGGAGGGAAGAATTAACTCCTCTCTGTCCACTTTGTCTTAATGGGGCCATGCTGGTTGGTGTCTTGCCACATCTCATCCCTGCTCAGGCTAGAGAGCAGTGGAGTGGGGCCAGCACAGAGGAGAACCCTGCCCCAAGAGCATGCTGGGATGCTGGAGGACTCTGGTTTAACTTAAACCAGGAAGGGGTCTGGGACAGACATTGCATAAACTGGTTTGAGCTTAATCAGTTAAGTCTGATACTACATTCAACCACATTTATGTCAAGCTCATTTTGGCCATTTTGAAACTGGTTTATGTGCACTGAATGTCTGTTCTGTTACAGGTTTAAAGCAGTTTCTAATCACTTAAACTGGTTTGTGTGTAATGTCTATCCCTAATCTAAGTCTGTACCTACATTGTAAAATTTAACTAATTAGTAGGGGTGTTCGAAACAGGTCATATTCGATTTAGATTCAAATTCGGCCTGAATTGGGGACTGTGGTTGGATTTGTTGATTTGGATCACTGTCCCCCATTCCATTTAGCTGAATTCGAATCTGAAGATTCAATGCTGATTCAGAGAATCAGTGATTCAGCCATAGACGCAGCTTTAAATATTTTTTTCTACATAACTTGAGGTACCAGTTGCAACTCATGAATGCTGCAATACTGGGGTGGATGGAGCATCTCACAGGAGCACGAGGACCCCTCCTCGCATGCTCAGTGGTGAATCCGGAAGTGAACAGAAAGTACTTCTGGTCCATTTACAGGTCTGCCAGGGAGTGCACTGGGAGGCAACATCATGCCCTACCTGGCTTAGTGACTGACTATGGGGAGACCATGGGTGCCCCCACAGTCCCAGGAGGCAAGTTGCCGAGCTGGAGGGGCATGGGGGGCTCCCCATGTGCTCCCTGGTAGACCCAGAAGTGGGCTGAAAGTGCTTGTGGTTCACTTCTGGGTCTGCTGCTGAGCACGCTGGAGTTCCCACCACTTCCCACCCCTCTCTCCGCTCCTGTGGGATGCTTCACGCATCTCACTATCTTAGCGTTCACAAGCCACCTGGTACCTTGAGGTATATAGAAAAAGCATTTAAAGCTGTGTCTATATCTGAATCACTGAATCTTTCCAAATTTCTCTGAATCCATTCGGAGGGTTCTGATTCGATTCAGAGAGATTAAAGTGTATCCTGATTTGATTCGGGGATTTAGCCACTGAATCAAGCTGAATCTCCACTGAATCAAATCAGGGACTGAAGCTTTGTGCTAATTAGCTCTAGAACTGAAAGCTGTATAGCTTTGTAAATTGGTGCTCTGTATGGACTAACTAGAGAAACACTCTAGTCAGACTGGGAGGAATGGTGACTTAACTTGGTTACACGAGGTCCAAGACCTGTCCTGTTATCTCTGTACAGCACCTGCATTCTGCTATGTAGGCATGCATACTAGATTGCTTAGAGCTAATATAGGCATCTGCATATGACACTGTCTTATTTTATGTAGCTACATCGTAAGTTTACATAGCCAAGGCATTTCTGCATTTGCAAAAGTATAGTCTGTATTGCAAGGGTAATTTTTTTTTGGAAAAAATATCTTGAAATCTTACTTAGAAGCTTATTTTTCTTCTAGCCTATTGTCTCTCTAAATTAATGTTGTCATAGGCAATTAGCCAATGAAAACTGAAACTGCTTAATATGTTTATGGAACAGGCTTCCATATTTTCAGTGCAATCATATTTAAAAAATGTACTGACTATAGTATTAAGCTTTCTATTTAGATGCAAGGCAAAACTGAATTATATAATACTGATCTTGAGTGAATGGAGGCTGCTAAATAGGCTTCTGAAAGAGGTGCAGGACCCTGTGGAACAGCAGTGAGAAGCACAAATAGCAATAAGGGGAATTGCTATTGAGATTCTTTCCATTTTTCCTGTGGCAAAATTAATTTCAATTCTTTAAAAATACAGTCTATTTGTTGTTTTCCCATTTCCCCAACTTTCCACAGTACCAGTCTGAATGCAAAGTAGTCTTCTGCAGACAAGATTCCTTGGATGAATCTGATCTCTTTTATTAGACCAACCCAAATGGTTGGAGAATGGTTATTAAGCAAGCTTTCAGGTTCAAAAACCCTTTATCAGGCTAAGGAAGTTTCAGCAGTTTGCTCTTCCTGGATGGAATGAAAAGTAAAGAAGCCAGTGGCTGGGCTGGCATGCATAAAAGACAGGTAGTCAGTGAAAATGTAGATTGAGGAGTCAATGGGTAAGAGACAGGAGAGAGGGGAAGAGAGAGAAGGGGGATGAAAGTGGAGAGATACCTGGGGAGTCAGATGTCAGGCAGGTTATAATGTGTCATAAATCCAATGTCTATTATATTTAGTCCATGATTTTTAGTATCCAGGAGGTTGATGAAGTAGTCTTCTGTGAATGCTGTTTGGTATATGACAGATGAGGGGGTTATGTCCCAGGACAAAATATAACCTAATTTCAATCAGATATATTAGAACATTCGGACTTCTTTATTATTTTAGGCAGGTCGCTTTTAAGTGCTACTACTGTTGCCCAAAATTTAGGTAGTAGGTAAAGGAGATTCACAATACAGGCACAGACACTCAATCTTCTCAAGTACTGAAATTATTGAATACCCAGGTAAATAATATGATCTACTGACATCATGCTTATGTAGCCTTGATCCTGAGAGCTGACTAAGCTCTGAGGATGTTTTGGGATTTACATACACATAGGTTTTTCCTTAAAAGAAATTCTGATTGGTGCCTTGCCTTTGTACTTTATTTTTCCATATATATGTGTATATATTTCATGTCTGCTTCTGCAGTACTTTTCCATTCCTTTTCTTTCCAACCTCATTTAGTACCTTTTCCTGTCTTGATTTCTTCATACTCATGTTTGCAAATTATGATCAGCTTGTAATTGGTCTATACACAGATAGCTATAACCATAATATTTTTGTACATGGTATTCTATTTCGCTCATACAGTGGTCACTGTGACCTGACTTGTGTTGCTTGTGTGATGCATGCAGCTGTCCAGCTACACTACTAGGACAACACTTACATTTTGGTATTCCATATGATTAAGTTCTTACATTTCTAATCCTATTTGCAGTAGTCATGTGGGTGTTGTATCTTCTGATGACTTGCACAAGTGTGTTTTACAAATGTAATATATTCACTATAAGTTTATTGTTAAATTAATTACTTTCCTGTTTATGTCAAAAGAGTAAATTGCTTTGGGAGCCAATCATGAGAATATGTCAGTGTTAAAAAATTGTACATAGAATAACTTCTAAAATATAGTTGATTATAATTGGAATTAAATTATTGCAACATTTTTGTTTTAAACACATCCCTCTATACATTTTTGATGTTTCATTTAATTTAAATCTAAATTTATAAAGTCTGCAAAGCACGCTGAATGTCTCCTCCTGTAGAGAGAGAACAGTTTTAACTTAACATAATTTTCCTTCAATTTTTGCCTCCAGGCTTTTTTTTCTGTTTTTCCCCCCACCAAAAAACATGGTTTAATAAATATTTTCTTTAACTATTTAATAGGTCTGTGTGAATAGAGTATGGAATAAATGTTTGTGGATGACTGTGTGGTCATATATATTTAAGCAGATATTTTTTTTCTTTATTTTATGGGATTATGTATTTTTATTATGGGATATGCATTTTTTGAGAACTAGCGGGCAAAAACAAGTGAAAATTGACTATAGAACCTTTCATTCATGGATCTTTGGTTAGTTCTATCCTAATCAGATATGAAGAAGAAATTATTCCCATTATTGAACCTTTTGACATAATTTGGATCTATCTATCTATCTATCTATCTATCTATCTATCTATCTATCTATCTATCTATCTATCTATCTATCTGTCTATCTATCTGTCTATCTATCTATCTATCTATCATCTGTCACTAGGATTCAAATTACAGGGGAGGTTGGAGGAGTGGTCTGAGCTGCCCTCCCCCCCACAGAAGCAAGAGATAGATGAGAGAGCCCCTGTAAGATTTGAAAATCATAACCTGGAGGGTCTCCAATTTTGTTAGGACATCGTGATGAGCAGCTAAATTTTTTTTGCAGACCCTGCCAGAAGTCAAAGTGTAATTTGAACCCTGTTTATAACTTCGTATCAGAACCATGAACAAAAGTTAAATGGCACTTGGCAAAGAGACAACTCTTTTCTCTCTCACGAAATGTGTTTCCTGCTGAAGAACAGAAAAAAAAGTTCTAAAGCATTAGGAAGCTTACTGTGCTGTACAATATCTCTTAATTCCAGCTGGGTTAAATAAAGGTAGCATGAACACATGATAAGTTGTTGCTACTTTTTTGGTCATTATTTGCAAATATTTGTAAGATTGCTAATATAAAGTGAATAGCATATAGTTTCTCAAACTACTGCAATCACAAAACACCTGATATACCATGTAGCACTCTAGCAATTAATACTTGACTCGGTGTTCATATATTAATAAGTACAACTGCAGTGTGATCCTTTATCATTGCACTATTTACTGAAATGCCATTACCTGTAAATGATTTAAATTTTCCTTGATCTGTAATATATATATATATTCAATAGGTGAAATTCAGTGTAAGCATCATGGTATTGTACCAGTGTACAAGAATAACAAGATTTTTTACCAAAAGTTAGAAATTCTGGGCACACCTGATCTTCTCTTCATCCATTAGCTATATTGTTATACCATCAAAAATCCTATGAAACAAGTAAACCAAATTCATCTGCCTACATTCAACTAAAATTCATATGTTTTATCTTGTTTATATTACTGATCGTCATGGCCATAGTCCTCAACAATGGGTCCTTCATGTTGCATGACATCAATTTAAAACAGCTGTTTGGAAAAATGAAGAATCTTGAGTTTGTTATTTTGACTTCTCACCCCATCCATCCAGTCCCTTGAATTTCTGTTTTTTCCATTGGGCATCCCACATTGCATCATGATAAAGTCATAGAGCATGATACAAAGCACTACAGGATGGATATCTGCCCTAAGTGCTGACTGGTTAATTCCAGTACGTGCATAGCGACTATGATTAACAAGGAAATTACTTTGAACCAGCAAAACAAACTGGCATGGACACACTTCATTTTAATATAATTAGATTGCTGCCCTAAGAGCAAAAACACTAGACTGATGTAACATCCCGGTATAGATACATTCGTACTCTGCTTGCCTTCCTGCTTTGATTTTAGATCAGGGAGTGAGATGAAAGCAGAATGGAAGAATGCTCCCTATTGTACCTCTCTAAGCGATCACATCTGTCTTCATGTGGCACCATGGCAGCTGAGGCCAGCAAAGGTGCCTGAGCTGATTGCTGGTTGTTATAAATGGAAAGGGCTACAGGCAGAGATTTTCAGTCAATGGCACTTGACTCAGGAACCTATTTCCCACCTTCTCAAAAGTGCCTGAGTCAGTTGACTTTATGGACTTTCTGCAGTACCCATCTCTTTACCCACACTTTTGAAAAGAGGCTACATTAGAGGGAATGGTAAGGGTGTAATTACATGATGTATTTACAGAATGGGTTAGATTAATATTTTACCAATGTTTATATAAATTAGGACTTGCTCTATTAAAGTTAATGGAGCTACTCTGGCATGAAGGGGGAGATATGCGTAGCATGAGTATTACTTATGGATGCTATATATATAAAAATGTGTGCAAACTATTGACATATATACACAAAGTAAATTGTTTGTATTTCTGTTGTGCTAGAGAGCCCCAGTTATAGGCCAGGGCCCCCGGTGCCATATGCTGTACAGACATAAAGCCAAAAAAGAGTCCCTACCCCATACAGTTTACACAACAGTATGCATTTAGAAGTGCATATTATGTCTGCTTAATCTTCTTATATTCCAGGCAGGTTGTGTAGGGCTGAAGGTTTACAGCAGGAATAGCTAAAAGGAGGCCTGTGGGCTGCATGTGATGCTCAAGAGGTGAAGCTGTGGCCCCCAGGTTCCCACTCTGGACACTGCTGACCCTTTGCTTCAGTGGTTGCTGCTGTTCAACTGTCTGGCATCCCCTTCCTTCCTTCAACTTCCATTTCTTGTCTTTGCCTCTGGGGACTAGGGGCTGGGTGGTATGGCTGAGGGAACCTGCAGCCAGGGGACTTTGGGGCAAGGGGACTTTGCATGTTGCAGGATTGCTGGCACAGTGCAGTGTGTGTGTGTGGGGGGGGCAGACATGATGTGGCAAGGGTCACATAGCAGAGTGTGTGGCGATGGAAGTGCTGACTAGTCGAGAGGGGGGGTGCCTACTAAATGGCCTAATGTAGTAGAGGGTCCCTCATCACATGGCATAGTGGGGGATCCCCAGGCTACATGTGACTGCTAGCCATTCTGAAATTGAACAGCCCTGGTTTACAAATGTATTAGTATTTTCATCCATGTTTTCTAACACAAATTACTGTGGCATTGTGTACAGTTTCACATTTAATTCCATATGAAATCTTTATTTTTCCTTGTGAATACAGTATTGAGGACATGACAAAATCTTGCATGTCTGAGTTTTCACAGTTTCCTTTAAGCAGAAATATGACATTTTTGCTGAAAAAATGGCACTATTTTTTTAGTCACAAAATCACACCTTTTTGAGGAATGAAACAAAATATTTAAAGTTTCAAGAAAAAGAATTTATTTTCAGCTGATCATGGATTGGAAGTTCTCTTTTTATTAAAGTACTCTTTACTGAAAGTATCTTCATCCTTCCTTCTTTAATCTGTATTTGACCTACTGTAGTTCTTTCACTATATACAAAGGAATGTGCAATCACTCTTTGCTATATCTTTGCCAATTACCAAAGCAAACATATGTCATTTTTTAAATATTATTAAAAAAATTAAACTCCTTCCTGCCACTACTGAACAAGGGACTTTTGGGAGTCAGAGTCTTTGATGGTGCAGACAGAAGTAACAATTTTTGCCTGATCTAGCCCCTGAAAGCACTGTACAGCTGTGAACACTGGCCCCTGAAAACACTGTACAGAAGTGACTGTACAGAAGACACTGCAGAGTGCTTTAAAAGGGCTCAATCCCATAAAAATCAGAACCCTCATTGCATGAGGGTTCAGATGAAGACGTTCCAAAATGGAGCACCTTCAGTAGCTTGTGTCTGCATACAGGGCCAGGCTGACAGCAGCTCAGCTCTGGTCCAGCACTGTCTTAAAAATAGAAGGGGGCAAAGGGAGTGGAGGGAGTTCGGTCTGGGTTTTTTTCAGCCGACGCTAGAGGGGGTCTCCAAGCTGGGGGTGGGATGGGCTCTGATCCACCCACCTCACCCTTCAGTACTGGCTGGGGAATCCCCAGAGCAAGCTCCCTCTGCTCCCTTTCCCCCTCCCATTCTGAAAACAGTGCTGGGGCTGGGAGGGGGGAGCAGCTGCAGGCTCAAAGTCTCTCTAACCACCTCCATTCCCCATCCCCCAGAATCCAATAGCAAACTTCTATGGGATTATTGTAACTCACGGCACTTCCTGTGAAGCACCATGTGTTAAAACGGGGAGCTGCTCTTCTGTCTGTACCTTAAAGAAAAATGTGTAACATTTTCCTCATTTATAATAGACTTATTTCATCTACATATTCCCTAGGAGAGTCATGGACGTGAACAATGCATACTCCTGGAGGCTGGGGGGGAAGGCATGGTGAGCTTCTGCAGGTGGCAGTAGCGCTGTTGGTGGTGGAGGCAAGTGGGGAGCAGCCGCATGTAGCAGCAGCACTGTTGGCGATGGGGGTGGCCAGTGCCAACCAGTGATCTGCAACTACCCGCAGACACTGCTGGCAGCAGTGGCGGTGGCCAACAACAATCATGGACTGCCTGCAGACACTGCCAGTGGTGTCAGCATTGAGGGGAGGGTGGTAAGCAACGACCACCCACAGGCACAGCCGTCAGTGTTGGCAACACCTTTTTGCAGGGGGTGTACCGCCACACTCAGGGGGTTTACATGTACCTGTGTGCACCCCCTACACGTCATCAGTGATAATAGATGCTCAGAATAGTTGTGATTTGGGGCAAGTTTATTCTTTTTTGAAAATCTGTTAATACAGCATATGACTTCCTATTCCTATTTGTTTCCCTCTTAATATAATTTATCAAACCTTTGTTTTTCCACCTTACCTTCTTTTTTTTCACTGGTCACCCAATGTTGTGGTTTTGTTCTTTCTTATTTTAATTTGCCTCATTTTTTGGGAAGATGGACACTTATGAGAAAAAATGGATTAGTTTAAGGAAACTAATGGAGGCCACTGTGGTAATTCAGCAAAGCTTACTCTAGTCTTAGGTATCTCATAGATTCATAGAAGTAGGGTCAGAAGGGACCTTGTAGATCTTCTAGTCTGACCTCCTGCCTTGGGCAGGAGAGAAAACTGGGCTCAAATAACCCCAGCTAGGTAAATGTCAAGCCTCCTCTTAAAGACCCCCAGGGTAGGAGCCAGCACCACTTCCCTTGGAAGTTGGTTCCAGATCCTAGCTGCCCTGACTGTGAAGCAGTGCCTTCTAATGTCCAGTCTAAACCTAGTCTCTAGCAACTTATGGCCATTATTCCTTGTTACTCCAGGAGGCACTTGAGAGAACAAGGTCTCTTCCAATCCTCACTGGTCCCCCCTAGTAAGTTTATAGACAACCACCAGGTCCCCCCTCAGCCTTCTCTTGTGAAGGCTGAACAGGTTAAGGTCTCATAGCTTCTCCTCGTAGGGTCTGCCCTGCTGTCACTAAATCATGTGAGTGGCCCTCATTTGGACCCTCTCAATGATGTCCACATCCCTCCTGAAGTGCGGTGCCCAGAACTGCACGCCATATTCCAGCTGTGGCCTGACCATTGTCGCATAGAGGGGGAGGATCACCTCCTTCACCCTGCTTGTGATGCATCTGTGCATGCACAACAAGGTACTGTTAGCCCTTGTCCTCACATTGTCAGCCCATGTTCATCTTGGAGTCAATAATGACTTCAAGATCTCTTTCTGCCACCGTGCTATTGAGAAGGGAGTTCTCAAGCCTATAGATATGCTGCTGGTTCCTACTGCCTAAGTGAAGCACCCTGCACTTGTTAGTATTGAATCCCATCTTATTTTCATTTGCCCACCCCTGTAACCTGGCCAGGTCCCGCTGTGATCTATTCTTCCCTTTTAGCGTGCCCACCTCACCCCAAATCTTGATATTGTCTGTGAATTTAAACAGGCTGCTTTTCACCCCATCATCCAAGTCGCTGATAAATTGAACAGTGTGGGCCCAAGGACTGAGCTTTGGAGGACTCCACTGCCCACTTCCCTCCAGGTTGAATATGACCCATCCACCACAACTCTCTGAATATGACCCCTCAGCCAATTTGCTATCCATCTGACTGTGTAGGCATCAAAGCTACAGTCACCTAGCTTTTTAATGAGAATGGGGTGGGAGACAATGTCATAGGCCCTCCTGAAGTCCAGAAAGACTACATCCACCGTGACACCTGCATCCAGTGATTTTGTGATCTGATTGTAGAAGTCAGTCAGGTTGGTCTGACAGGACCTGCCCCTAATGAAACCATGCTGGTTGCCCTTGAGCATCGTCCCTGCTGCTGGCCTGTCACAGTTGTACTCCTTCATAATTTTGCCAAAGAGCTTCATAATTTTGCCAGGAGTGAAGTAAGACAAACGGGCCTATAGTTGCCCAGGTACTCCCTCTTCATTTTTTTAAAGATGGGGACCACACTGGCCTTCTTCCAGCCATCCAGCACCTGGCCAGAGCATGACAAGTGTTTGTAAAGCCATGTCAGTGGACCTGAGATAACCCCTGCCAATTCCCTCAACACCCTAGGGTGGAAAGCATCTGGACCTGCTGATTTGAGCATGTCCAGCCCCTCCAGAAGTTCTCTAACTTGGTCCTCCCTGACCCTAGGCCTGGCAGAGTTTCTCCTGAGTCCATCCTGAATCTCAGTAGGGGAGTTCCAGTCCCTGCATAAGAAAATGGAAGTAAAGAAATTGTTAAAAGGGTCTGCTTTCTCCTCTGGTGCAACCACGAGATTGCCAAGCACTTCCTGCAGGGGCCCCACATTACCCAGTGCCTTCTTCATGCTCCCTATGTATTTAAAAAAGGACTTTTTGTTATCCTAGTTCTGTATCTGCCTTAGCTTTCCTAACAGCCCCCCTACAGACCCAAGCAGTAGAGGTATTCTCCTCTTTGGTGATAGCTCCTCCCTTCCACTGGGTGTACGCTTCCTTTTTGGTAATCAGGCATTCACAAATGCCCTTGGTGAGTGAGGGGGGCTTTTGGGCACTCTTGCCCCCTTTGCTTCTCATTGGAATTGTCACCCCTTGGGTTCTGAGTATCGTCTCCTTAAGGAACGACCACTCATCTTGGGCACCCAGTTCTCCTACCCTCCAGGACCCCAGTGTCTCTCCCACTAATCTCAACTCATTGAAGTTGGCCCTCTTGAAGTGAAGGGCTACTGCTTCACTGAAGGCCCTTGACACCCAGCACTGGATGGTGAATTCCAGTAAGCGATGATCAGTATCGCCCAGGTAGTCGAGGACCTGGAGTCCCGTGCAAGATCATCGCCTGTGGCCAAGACCAGGTCCATCAGGGCATTCCCCCTGGTGGGACTATGCATTTCCTGATTTAAGAAGGGGTCCTGTATTTCAGCAAGGAATCTTCGTGAGTGGTCAGACCCGGCTGACTGCTCCTCCCAGCAGATGTCCAAGTAATTTAGATCACCCATGACAACTATATCCCTCGCCTTAAGTGCCTCCATAAACTGACCTGAGAATTCACGGTCCAGTTCTTTCCCTTGGTTGGGAAGTCTGTAGTAGACCCCCACCATTAAGTCCCTTTCCCCATGACAGCCCTGTATCCTGACCCAGAGCACTTCAGCCTGCTCCTCCTCAGACCCCATCCTGCTAGTTGAGGATGTGTATTGCTTTTTGATGTAGAGTGCCACACCCCCGCCTTTCCTCCCCGTTCTATCCCACCTGTATAGTCTATAGCCCCTAATGTTAACCGCCCAGTTGTAGGATGAATCCTACCAGGTTTCTGTGAGCCCTAATATGTCTGGGTTTGAACTAGCTATCCAGAGGATGAGTTCCTCCTGCTTATTCCCCATACTATGAGCATTGGGGTAGAGGCATTTAATGCCTTGAATTAGTGCGTGTGCCACCCCGCCCCGCTTCCCATCTCCTTTACCTAATCTCTTGAAACCTAGAAACCTGATGCTGAAATGGTTCTGAACCCTTCTCTGTAGTTCTCAGCAGTATGATTCTAATATTCAAATATCTTTCTAGAATTTTAGTATTTTTATTATGTTGGTGTCCTGCACTAAATTAATGTTATTTTATAAAATGGGTAAATAGGTATTATGGGGGGGTGCAAAGCAGGGAGAATGTGTGTCCTTCATTCACAAGAAGGCAGATGGAATGGAGGCAGTCACCAAAATCATCGTGCTCCCCAGGGGTTTTCAAACATTGTCTCCATTCTGCTTCAGAGCCATATGTCTGAGAGAAGAGATACACAGTTCTATGAAATCAGGTTATGTGTGGGTGGTTTTGTAATATAGACTATTGGCCACTGGGGAGAATTTTGGAGCCATAAAAAAATGATCTGTAATGATGATAATGGATTTAAAGATGGCAGTTTATCTTGAACTAAACTGACTTAAATGGCTTTGGCCTTTGACTTTTGCTGGGTTCAGGACCATTCTACATGGAGGAGAAAGAACAACAGAAATAGAAAATGGGGAAAAAATGCCCCAGATTAAGTCTACTTTCACTTTTCAGTAATATGAACAATTCCATTTTGTTTTTAACGTATCTATTTCTGCTAATCGTATTGTTAAAATATTTACAAAATCACATTGTTTGTGCAGAAATTTAGAGCTAATAACATAACAAATAATCCTAAATAATAGCTTAACGTATAATTCAATTACAACATACTTTAATATAATCAGTTTATACAAAAACACATTAAAAGGGACAATCTGTCTCATTAAAATTCAACAGACATTTAGCTCAGCTGGAACAGGACTTATTTCAACCTCGCACACAGTGAATTTTCAGACAGAAAATGCACTAGCTTACAAAAAATTAAATAAAATATACTTTATATGAGTCAAAGCACTGAAATTATTTTGGTTGCAGCATCTGTATATTTTTATGACACACTGTATCACTGCCTTTTCAAATTTGAGTAAATTACAGTTTTGCAGACTATAATTACATTGGACCATACTTGATGGTTATGCTTTGTAATGCTGAGCCAATATTAATCAAGTTTCCCTAAATTTATGTGTACTTTCTACTGTTTCATGTTGGTACTTATGTGCTTTGGGTAATTATAGTAATCTATAACTTTTATTATGTGGTTGGATGCCACTCCCATGAATCGATATGTCTTTGGGATACAAATAGTCACACTGTGGTTCTTATCAAAACTCTGTTTTGCTATGCACACACTTTTGAGTGAGTGATACTTTTCACTCCTTTGCCACATGAAAATAAATCATGTTTTAAGGCAGATGCCTTCAATTTGAAATATATATACATGGATATCTATGTATTCTATTACTTGAGGTTGCAATAATAAAATTTTCATTACTTGTGCTATTTAAGAAAAAAAGTCAAATGCCTCACAACATTTAGATTTTATATAAACCCTTTTTAGAGTAATAGATGGAGTCCCAGGCAGAGGGTAGTATAATTACTGTTATAAGGGACAGAGAGAAGGGGCCGTAAAATAGTATTTTGGAGCTTTATATATATTTTAAATATGCTTCTTCACATTTATAATCAATGTGGTTATGCTCACAAAATTTTAGGTGCAAGTTACTCTTTAGGGTCTATACCTATTAAAGTAAAATAAGTTTGATTTATTTACTTTGATTGAGGTCTTTGATTTGTCTTTGGATGCATCACTAGCTCTTTATACTTTCCCATTGTATCTTATAGGTTTTTCTTACTATCACTCACCTTCCCTAAGTTCTTGAAATCTTATCTTTTTGGACTGTAGTCATTCAACCTATTTTTTACTATTCCGAAGTCACTTCATGTTTTAAGATTGAAGCATTAATTCCAATATAATTATGGAAATAATATAGAATAACTGGTGAAAGTCTCTCCTTTCTGGATTATAAATATTGTCTTCTGCTTATTTTGGGAGCTACGTTCATGAAAATTTCCTGTACTTTATCTGTTACCCAATTGATAATATTTACTGCTTTTCAATGGAGGATCACAACACTGTCTTTATTTTACAGATAAAAGAAAACTGGGGTGCTGAGTGGTTGACAGACTTAATTATAGTCTCAGATCAGAGCTGGCATTAAATACTGAATTTCTGGCTCCCAATCTGTTGTTCTAAATAGTAGGCAATGCTATTTAAAATTTGCTATGATCGTGCTGTCCTGAAGTTTGGAGTGTCTTGGGTGTTACTTCATGAATATGTTATAGCTTTCTTTTGGACTGGAGCAAATATACATATTTTTTTTACAACATAATTTAGTGCTACTCTTCCATCTCCTTTTTTCATTCGTATATGCCTAATCATCATAAATCAAACTTAACCAATCGTGCTATATCTATTAGATCATTATTTCATAGATTTCTTAGACATTAGGGCTGGAAGGGAACTAGAAGATCATCAAGTCCAGCCCCCTGACCCAGGGGCAGGCAGTCAGCTAGGGTCAAAAGATCCCAGGAAGGTAAGCATCCAAACATTTCTTAAATGAGTCCAGAGTAGGTGCCTGCACCACTTCTGGAGGGAGTCTATTCCAGGCCCTGGGGGCTCAGACAGTAAAGAAGTTTTTCCTTATGTCCAGCCTGAAACGGTCATGGAGGAGTTTATGACCGTTGGTCCTTGTTATCCCGTGGGGCACGCTGGTGAACAGATGTTCCCCCAGATCCTGATGCGCACCCCTTGCATGCTTATAGGCAGCCACCAGGTCCTGCCTAAGCTTGTGCTTTTCCAGGACAAGCTGAAGTCCCATGGCTCTCAGCCTATCATCATAAGGCCTATTCTCTTACCCTCTGATATGTATGTGCCCTCTGGACTCTCTCAAGCTTCTTGACATCCTTCTTGAATTGTGGAGCCCAGAACTGGATGCAGTACTCCAGCTGTAGCCTCACCAAGGCCAAGTACAGCAGGAGGATGACATCCTGGGATTTGCTTGAGAAGCATCTATGGATGCAAGCCAGACTTGTTTGCTTTACCAGCTGCGACATTACACTGGTGGCTCATGTTCATCTTGTGGTCAATCGTGACCCCCAAGTCTTTTTCAGTGGTGGTGCTAGCAAGCATAGAACTGCTGAGCCTATAAGTATGCTGTGGGTTTTTTTCCCCCGCAGGTGAAGTACATTGCATTTTTTGGTACTGAACATTATCAGGTTAATATCTGCCCACTTGCTAAGCTTATCCAAGTCAGTCTGGATTACTAGCCTATCCTGAGGTGTGAACGCTATGCCCCATATTTAGTATCATTGGCAAACTTGGTCAGTGCGCTTCTGACAATGTCCACATCATTGATAAAGATGTTAAAGAGAACCAGTCCAAGGACAGAGCCTTGGGGGACACCACTGGTCAAGAGTGCCATAATGATTCACTTCCATTAACTATTACTTTCTGGGTCTGACCTTGGAGCCAATTTCCCAGCCATTGGACTGTGGTGTAGCCGAGGCCACAGTTGGCCAATTTTTTCATGAGGAGATCGTGGGACACCAGATCAAAGGCTTTTATAAAGTCCAGATATATGTTGTCAATCTATTTTCCCTTGCCTAGGTGCTATGTCACCTGGTCATGGAAGAAGATGAGATTGGTCAGGCAAACCCTAGCCACAACAAACCCATGCTGGCTATCTCTCAGGATGCTGCCATTAGTCAGCATCCTGACTAATCAAGAAGGGTCTCTTTGATAATTTTCTCCAGGATCTTACCATGGATTGAGGTCAAGCTGATTGTCTTGTAATTCCTGGGATCTATTTTTTGCCCTTTCTTGAAGATGGGTACCACATTGACCTTCTTCCAGTCTTCAGATGCTTTACCTGAGTGCCACGAGTTTTTGAATATTTTTGCCAATGGTTGGGCTATGACACCTGCCAGCTCCTTGACTATTCTAGGGTGTAATCTGTCAGGACCACCTGACTTGAAGATATTCAGCCTCTCAAAGTGTTCCTTTACAAGGTCTACACTGATGCTGGGTACAAATGTGCCCTCACCCTGGCTGTCCTGTGTCATGCTAGGCCTTTGGACTGACAAAAGACTGATGTGAAGCAGGTTGGCTTTTTCCTGGGTATCAGTTATCAGTTGTCCTATTTGGTTCAGCCGGGGTCCAGTGTTACCTTTGCTTTTTTCCGACTCCCTGAATATCTGAAAAAGGACTTTATTATCCTTAATATGTGAAGCCAGATGGAGTTATATAATTATCTTAATTACTTTGTGCCATGTATTGTTCTGCTTGTGTTCCCTATTCTCCTTCCATTTACTTACAGATATTTTAGGGAATGAATACTTTCCTTATTTGTCATCTTTGATTTTAGAGGCATCTTCCATCTTATTTAGCATTGTGGAAATACATAGCCTTTCAGCTACATGCAACTATCAGGGTACCTACAGGAGCTACATTTAGATTGACCTAATCAGGGTTAGGTCTGTCTAAATTCCCAATCATGTAGGGGTTCAGAAGGCTTAAATTGCCCCCCAAAATGGCATGCCTAAGCTAAGTTAGAGTATCTTAGGAGATGCATTAACTTAGATCAAGAAATGGTTAATCTGATCTAGGGAAGGGTTAACCAGATCTTGCAAATGCCTGCATGTGTTCTCAGTATAGCCCCAGGGCTGCAAAAGCCCATCTGCTTGACCCAGTCCTAGGCCAGCAGCCTAATGATGAGTAGGGAAGCATGGCATGAGTCCCAGGTGAAGCCTAAGGGAGAGGGTGCTGGAATAGAGCAAAAGAAGCAGCTCACCCTCTGGTTTTCTGCTGCCTGGTGCTCTGGCTCCGGTAGTGGGGAGGGCAGAGCTGCAGCAGTGGCTCTGGGTGGTGGTGGCACACAATGGAAGAACAGCGACCAGGGGCTTGCTGCTGTGAAGAGAGGTGTCACTCCATTTTTGCCACCAAAATCAGTTCTTCAATGGACACCCAACACAGTGGCAAGAAAGAAGGTAACATCTACCTCCACTGCACTGAACCTCAGGCTGCTGATGCTGCACCATATGATAGTGTGACCCAGGGAACAGAACCTGCCCATTTACAGCTCTGATCTAGGTAAACCAGTGTGCTTCTTGCCTTTACTCTAATACACTCTCTGGGTAATCAGGGTTTTGACCTTTTCTCCTCTGCCTCTGCCTCAAAGGCAAGATACTTTCCAAATCCCTCTTGTAACTGTTTGTCTTTTTGTTCTTTTTACTACTCTAGCAGCTTGCCTCATTTTTCTATGCTGTTTCTCCATAACTAACCCATCTGTTGTTTCAGCTTGCATGCCTTGTTCATTTTTGTTCTTTGTGCTCTCTTCCCTGTGATTTCAATTTTATCAAGCCACTGTATTTTTTTTCCTTCTGGGGGTGAACACTGTTTTGAACTTAATGCAAACTCCTCTTCTATTCAGGAAAAGAAACATAATGCAAACTCCACAGCATATTATCTTAGATCCTTCAGTGTCCCGTTCAAATACAGTTCCTCTGCATTTCATTCAATGTATTTTTTTCAAGGGAGTTCTACGTCTGGTGTGACATATCCAGCTCCACCTCCACCTTGGAGATTTCATGGAGTTAGTTTGCTATTAGTGACATGTGTTGAGTAATGGGCTTGCCTGAACTCATTTGCTCACTAGTCACACTGCATCCCACCCCCCACAGCCAATCTCATAAGAGGAGCCAAACTTTGCCAAAGCCATAGGTGTTTGTCTTGTTTATCACTCCTACCCATTTGACGTAGTATCTGAGTACTATATATTCAGTGAATTTTACTTGGATAGGGCTAGTTTATAACTTTATTAACATATGTCTATACCACCTTGGTAACGAAGTGGGGAATATGTTTTGGTTTACAGTCGCAATAACTTCTTTAGTCCCCACTTTCCAGAGGCAAGAGGTCTGGAGAAAAGTACGCTGCTTTACTCCCTTTTGTGAAGGAGCGTACTCTCCATTGCAGTAAGTCTAGCCAACTCTTATGACTGGTCAGGAAAGAGGTGCACCGGGCTTATTCCCTCCTTCATCCAATTATCTGAACCCCCGTAGCCAGGAAAGGCCTGTATCAATCTAGCCTGTAATGAAATCTCTAGTGAACTCAGTAGTAGAATCTGTTCTTTGTTTTCCTGGGTTCAACCATTTTTTGCTCATTTGCTGCTGCTCCTGCTGTTTCTTGTGTTTAGATATTGCAAGAGAGCCCTTGCCAAGCTCAGGCTCAGTCTTGTTGAATATGTTGCTTCACGAAGGAATACCCTAGACAATAAAGCTCAGCTCCACAAAGGTACTTACATGCCTAACTTTTAGTTAGGCCTCTGTGTAATTTGGTGGATCAGGATCTAATGCCTTATTCTTGGATCCAAAGAACTTCATCACTAGCACTGCATTGCAAGTGGTTGCAGTCTTTCTTGAATGACACCATCACAATGAGGCCACAGGCATGAACTGAGGCTGAAAGCATTGTGGACCCTAATGTAGTATGCAGCCATGGCTACTAGTATTTGTTTCTACTGAGCAGGGGACCAGGCTAGATGTCATTCTGAGGCCTTTCCACCCCTGATCTTCTATGAAAAGGAAAATGTACAGCAGAGAAAGGGAAGTTTACAAGAACTCACTCCAACAGGGGGCTTAGATCACTCTTTGGAGTTAAATCTTGTTGCTGAGCTTAAAAGAAAGCAGTAGCCTAAAACAGACTGTACTTTTCAAAGCCAGGCTTGGGGAAAGGAGCAAACACCTGTGGCTGGCAGCTAGAACTCTTTAAGAAGAAACCACCAAGGCCAAAGCTTCCAACAGGAGATAAGGTGCCCTTCAGAAGTAGTTGTAGTTTTTCTTATAAGACTGGATGCATGAAACCTGGTTCTGGAACCAGAGCCTCTTTGTTTATTCTTCCCCCCAATATCAGATTGGAATTGGGCTACTTAACTGAAGTCTCTGTTACAGGAGCCTATTTTTTTTTCAGCTGCTTTGCTGAGAAAGAGGAATGGTAAATGGGTCTGCCACAAGGGAGAGCAGATACTGTTTCATACCTATTTAGAACCTTTTAGAAAAGTTCAGAAAAAAAATTAAAAAATAATTCTTTCCTCTGTATTTTCACTCTCCCTTTAAAGCACTGCTAGCCCTTACCCAAAGTGATGTAGTTGTTAATCTATTGCAGTTACCTCTCAAATGTTTTTGAATGCAAAAGCCAAGATGCTGCAACATGATTAAATAACTGTACTCTATCATTATTAGAGTTAAATTCAGCTAGGTAATGGACCCATTTTGTGATTATTACACGACTTTTAAAACACAACCCCATGCAATATTATAGTTTATTTTCAAGGGCAAATAATTCATTTAAAGGACATGCAGAACTGTTTGTTTGTTTTTAGAACTCTAATCTCTCTGGTTTTGTGTTTCAATGGCATATGGTTTGTCTTAAGTCATAAGGAAGCAAAGCACTCCTGACTTCTTTTTATGGCCTTTACCTTACCCACAGGAGCTGCTTTATCACATCACTAGCATTGTATAGATCATTTGTACTGTAGCGGAAAGAACCAAGGAACCAATGAATTGTAGCCACTTTTTAAAAGGAGCTGGAAATCAATAATAAATTATTGTTCTGTATAGCAGTTTGGGTTCCATGTTCATCCCCTCTGACATGCAGACGTAACTATAAATTAATTTAGTTGAGCCCATAAAGAACTAACTTTCCCTGGACTGACTAGTGAACATGTATTAGCAATATAAAAATAACACACCTTGGCAGGGTAGCTTTCTAGGAGCTGCCAAATACTGCAAGTTATTTTTATAGTTTAATGAGATATAGGCCTTTGCTTCCAGAGGGAGACACAGTGAGTGGAGCGCTCTATAATTTACTGCTGTAAAATGATCAGGATTCATGTTGTCTATAAAACATGAAAAACATTCTTCATTCCTCACCAATTAGATCATAGTTACAACTCTCAGTTCCTTTGAGCTTAAAAGAAAATTCTAACTGCTAGACGTAAATGAATGCTGCGGTTAAATTAAACTCTTCAACAGCCCAAACAGGCTTGAAAGAAATGCCTTCTGGATGTTATTAACATGCATATTTAAGTGCTATTTTTAAAATTTAACTGCAAGCCATAGCAAGCACAAATGTTTATAATAGCTGTTTCAGAATTGTAGTATTACTTTGAAAGCATTCTCATTGCTACTAATTCCTTTCCAATAATTTATTTCAGCTTTTACTATTGTTAACTTTTTTCATGTGATGACAGGAAATTTTAATTTAAAGAACAAGATGTTGTATTTTGGCAGTCTTTAAAACTTAGCTTCCTTAGAAAATACAACAGACGCACAATCATAGGCTCCAATTTCACAAACATTTTACTATGTGAATAGTTCCACTGGCTTCCCTTAGAATACATGATAGAAAAGTTAAATACGTTTGTAGGCTTAAGCCCTCTTATGGTGTACATGTTGACCACAATTTTCCTTTTTGAAAGTGGTTCAACATACTTGCAGTACTCTTACTGTTCAGAAAGTATGTTGACCACATGTTTTGATGCTAGCTTAGTGCTTGTTTGGTTGGAGGAAACTTAGTAGTTATGAAACCGATCCTGAGACATGCTCTGATGAACTTAGTGAACATCAGGGCTGTGCGAAGCTTTGGTTTGTGATTTCATTTGGAGAAGATTCGGCCCAATTTGAAGGCTGAATCTCCAAATCTGAATTGAATCGCTAGATGCTTAGAACTTTTCAAATTGATTCAGAGCTTTTGAATCAATTTGGAAAAGATTCGGAGGGCGGTCTTTATGGGGAAACAGAAACTTAGAAGAGGGAGGCGGAGCATGGGGAGAGTAGGAGCAGCAGGGAAAGACTGACATCTCTAGCTGGCCAGTGACTATGATTTGTCTCTGACTGCCCTTCCAATCACAGTGTCTTGGGGAGGGACATAGAAACAGCATAAAAGCCTCTCTCTGCAGGCTTGCTGTGCCTTTTGTGAGCTGGTTCTGAGTGAGCAACAGCATCAGAAAGGAACTGGACTGCCTGGTTTGCTTTCTAGTCAGTCAGTTGCCTGCTCCTTTTTATTCTTAAGAAAGATTGGATAGGATATAGCTTAGCTTATCTTATCTTAGCCTAGAATCTCTTTACTTAATAGTTATCTGATTCATTTCTTTCAATTTATATTTGTTCTCTCTTGGGTTTTTTTTGGCAATACTTTTAAAAAAGAAAGCTCAGTGTTTTCCTTGGCAGTGTGATCCAGGGAAGCATACATTGCACACACACACA
>JAGPOW010003395.1:56850636-56861377 GCA_030014935.1 Caiman crocodilus
AGCTTATGTAAAGAAGGAACACTGAGAAATCATAGGAATCATTCCTGCCTGTTGGTTTTCAGCTTATTGTAAGTCCTTGTTGCCATTCTTTACTCTTTGATCCTGGAGGGAGAAGCAAGGAGGAGGAAAACAAAGTTACAGTCTCAAAGGATTAAAAACAGATATTTAAAATTGCCCTAACCTAAAATAAACTGGAGGGTATCAATGGTAAGAAAGCACGACAGCTAGTTAATCAAAGTGTGAACTGTAGAGGGTGTAAACTGATTCTGTCTTTAATAAAAAACCCTGAAGACTTACAGCAAGTGAAATTACAAGGTGGTAAGGCTTTAGAAGAAGTGGAAAGGGATTAAGTGTTTTAGAACCTGTCTAGATTAAAATTAAATGCGATATTGGAATCTACTGACTTTTTTTAAAGAGTGGAACTGAGCTGCAGCTAGAACATAGGACTCAATTTATGATTTGTGCATCATGTTAAATTATCCCCACCCCTTTTATTTTTGAGAGCTCAGATCAAGTCAATGAAAAAGGATACTGGTAGAAGCCAAATCACACCTCCAGTCTCTTTCACCTCTCTCCTTCCCCCTGCCACTGACAGCCAGGGATGTCTACAGAGAAGCCATGCAGGAGGATTCCACATGGTGCTCTGGCTTTCCCTTATGGAGCCTGGGAGAGGAGGAAGGCTCTATGATCAGTGGGTGGTTAAAATGATGCATTCAAGGAGAATGGATTCTGTGTTTGTTTGATAGCCTATGGGCTACCATACTGTTAGCACCACTGTCTACCAGATAGCGCTTAGGGATTATTAAAGCACGATTAATCCTCAAATGGAACGTGAAATACGAACACGGACAACTCAGTGTCCCAAAATCAAAGTCTAACTTTATTAATACAACAAATGGCATCTTATCAGTGTCTATATACACAGTGAGCAAAACACTTAGTACAATGATCTCACTCAATCCCAGATGTTACTTTACTCAACAGAAAAGACAGCTTCTCCGTTCCAGAAAGAAAAGGGTACGTTGTTGGCTGGGATGGTCCAGACAGCTGTTGAAGGCTGGATTTATGATGATAACGATGACATGCATAAGTTTCTTTTTTTCAACTTCACTCCTTCAATGTCTCTTTGATTTTGGATTGGTCTCTGTGTGGTCAGCTTAGTGTCCATATTTTATCCTGTCAGCATATTTCTTTGTTCAACAGACCCATCATGAGCACACCTTAATTTGGTCTTTTTCCAGTATCTTACTTTGGGTAGTGTCCATTGGTTTCCTTTAACACCTTTCATTAACATATCCAATTATTTCATCCCTCTGATATAGTCAGTTAGTGCCAAATTCAGTTACTTTGAGAAGGTAACTAAACTATTACTATGTTGTGTTTAGAAAAGCTTCTCATGGTGACAGAAAAGGAAAAAAATGTCATGTGAGAGAACTCAAGGCCATAAACTACTTGCAAGAAGCAAGGCCAGCTGATATTGCAGACACCAGCAAAATGAAAAGTGCAGATAATAATGAGGCTGTACAGAACTTAATTATTTTTTTGATTGAAATAAGCTGGCTTTAAGCATATAAAACAATACTCAGGTGGATATTTAGTTTCTAAGTCCAAACAAAACAAAACAAAACAACAAAAAAGCAACCTAGAAAACAAGCCAGTTTAACAGCAAAGGTATCTAAATTAATTTGGCATTTCCAGTTTGGGTTGTTGTTTCTCAGGGAACTTTTACACATGCTGTGATGCATTCTGATTAGAATGCAATAGAGTAGACTAAATTAATCCCAAGGGCCCCTCAAATACCTATCCCCCCTGGAGTACATACCGTGCCTAAACTTAAGCTCCCTATGCTGGTGGAGGTACGCCATGCAGGGCAGATGGGTGCCTGACTTGCACCTAATCTGTGTTGCAATCCTGATATGAGAGAGCACTGCTTAGGAACTGCCCTTCAGAGTATGCCCTGACTTCTAGCTTTTTGGATAGGTTTGACCTATAAGGCCCTGAACTGTCTCAGCCCTATGAACCTAAGGGCCCACCTTCTGCCTTATGTCCCACCGCGAGTCCTAGTGTCAGCTGAGAGAAAATTGCAAATGCTATGTGTGTGTCAAATTTACTTGGTAGGAGGTATGTGGGAAGTCATTCTCAGTAATAGCCCATCTGCTCTGCAACCCACTTTTCCTCATGACCCCACAGAGGCTGAGCCTGCAAATCTTCTGAAAGTGCTAGGAGACCTTTTCATCTGGGCAGGGTAAATTGAGGTATCGTTTGGGCTGTTGTTGTTATATAAATATCAATATTTTAATCTACTTTTAGAAGTTATTTTATTTTGTACTGCAAGCCATCTTGAGCTTTTTGGGAGGAAGGATGGTATATGTTCATATATAAAATAAACAAGGTCTGCTTATGCCCCTTTGGACATTATTCTCTAATAATGTTGAGTTGTCATAGCAGGTGCAGACATTCATCCAAAAGCATGGTAGGTGGTAATGATTCCCATCTTCTGGATAAGAGCTTACTGGTTAGGTGATAGGCACAGTAGCGAGATACAGTAAAATCCTTGTTATTCGGCATTGGAGTAACCAGAATTTCTGGCTGGCCAGCCGTGGGTGGGTGGGAGGTGGGGAAAGCTCGCACACAGAGGCTGCTGCCACCACCCTGTACTGTTGCTGCTCTGCGTGTGGCCGCTGCCACCCCTGCCACCGGCTCCATATCTGGCCAGAAACCCCTGTGCCTCAGGTAACAGACATTTTTAAGTTACTGGCATCTCCCTTTCCCCACTCATGCCAGATAACAGGGATTTTACTGAAGTCATGTGCATGCTTCCCATTTCCCAGGTGTTTGTTAACTGCTAAGCTATAAAACATGGCCAGGTGGTGACTCCCTCTACCCTTTCTGTTGAAACTGGTTCCCTATCCAACCAAGACTGGAAGCATCTTAGCACAAGCAAGAGGAAGCCTTGCTCTGTAGATGAGTGGCTAGAGCACTTGGGTGGAAGGAAAGATTTCTGCATATTGGCGGTTGCTTCTAGGTATGTGCCTTAATCCAATGGCTATTTTAGTGAGAAAAAAAGCTGTTTTAGGGGAAGGAATCAGAACTCTGATCTTCTCACCGCCTACCTTCCCAAACTCCTAGTGTACACAATCAAGCTCCCATTTCCTTGTTCTCTTTCCAGCCACAATCTTTTCCTTTTTGAACTGCCTGGTTACCAGCTTGAACTTGAGAAGTAGTGGGTGCTTTTCCTCCTACATCATTCCAAGGTCTGGTGATAAAAGCACTGCACTGGAAAGTAAGAGACAAAGGACTGAATCTCCTTGGACTCTATCCCTTCCAGGTTTACTCTTCTAATAATGCAAAAAGATGACAATGACAGTACCATTACCATGGCAATGTAGGTGGCTGTCTGTGGTGAAGTGGGCTTCTCTCCAGCCAGCTGTTGCTGGCCATCCGTGTTGCCCACCACGGCTTGTTGGAAAATTAATAAGTTGTAAAATAAGGTGGGAGGCTGCCCATTTTTCTTTGCACCCCAATATAAGGGGGAGTCTGTGGCTCTGTACCACCCCTACCTCCCAGCCCAAGCCTCGCCAATGGCATCCAGATATTAAGTCACACCAGCCTCACACTAGGCTCCAGAATCCTCCTGGCAGGACCTTCCTTTGATCCCTCCACTCAGATGGTCTACACTGCCTTCATTTGGGCTGCCAAGCTCCTTGTAGCTGGCTCCCCTCTTGGGCATGGTCCCCACTGGGGACCTTTGGCCACACACAGGCCCTGGCCTCACCTCAAAGATTAGGCGGGGTCCCAGGTCCATGACTCTGGGTGTACCAGAGGGCTTGCGGTGGGTGCCTGGCCCTTTTGACCTTCTTGGTCCTGGCCCTAGCATGGACCAGTTGAGGGGGCACTCTACTCCCAGCCTCACTAGCCCCTTTCACTCCAGGTCCACCTTCTTGGATGTGGGGAGCTGTGGTAACCCACAATATGACTGGTGCCCCAGGGTTTCACAGGGGACTCTCACTCCCCCCTGGGGCAGCAGATCATGGTGCTACTTTAGATTTTACATTGGATCTACACTCAGCCTCCCAGCAGTGGAGGACTTACTGGGGTCAGGACTTGCCTCTCTTGCCCTGGGGCTGAGCCCCCATTCACTCGGTCTTTGGCCCAAACCTCAGCCTCATGGATCCAAAGACTTCCTGGACCTATTCCCCTTGCTTGGGGCACCACATTGTACCCCCCACTTAGGGCTTCAGATAGTCTCCTCCCTCCAGAGCTGAGCCCACTTCACTCGGCCCCTGGCCCAAACCTTGGCCTCAGGAGTCCGAATACTTACCTGGGCCTACTCCCTTTGCTTGGGGCTCCACATTGCACCCCCCCTCACTTGGGGCTCCAGATCTCCACCCCTTACTAGGGCTCCACAACTCTGCCCCATCAGTTGGGGCTACAGATCATGGCCCCCTTCACCGGGCTACCCCCTCACTGGGGCTCCAGAACTTTGCCCCCTCACTTGGGGCTACCACACTGCCCCTTGCTTTGGGCTACAGATCTTGCCTCCCTTCACTGGGGCTACCCCCTCACTGGAGTCCTAATTTCTGCCCCTCTCACTTAGGGATCCAGACCACCCCCTTAACTGGGGCCATGGTGGGGGGTTGTGCCCTGGTGGGCTCAGGTGGCTATAGCCATGCCTGGCCCCAACTTTCCCCCCTCAGGGTCTCATACCCTACAGGGCTCAGGTGGTCACAGCCATGCCTGGCCCCAACTTTCCCTCTTGGGGTCTCACACCCCTACAGGGCTCAAGTGGCCTCGGCCATGCCTGGCCCCAGCTTCCTCTGATGGTACACAAACCCACCTGAAGGTGAGGGCTAGGGTCAAGGTGCTCCTACCCACCTTTCATCAGGGTGATAACTGGTCTGGCATTTCCTGGGGGCTCCCGCACCACTGAGAGCCCCACCGGCCACCCACTCCCGGCAGGGTGCAGTTTTAGGTCATACTCAGGACCAGGAACCTCCTGACCATCACCTACAGCTCCTCCTTTACTTCCAGATGATACCTGCAGCCAGCCAATGTTGTTGCCTGGGCCCTAGCAGCAAAACTGTTTATATGGGCAGCCCTAGATCCAAAATGGCTGCCCTCATCAGGCACCTGTCGGCTGATAGCTTCAGGCCCTTAAAGTGGCAGGCACCTACAGTGCCCTGGCACACTGTCCTTTGAAGATTAAATGGTGACCTGGATCCTGAGTGAATGGAAATGTCTAAGTTTTAGAATGGGGATAGGAGATCAGACCCATGCTTGAGTTTAGTTTTCATACTGGCTGTCTCTAGGCAGCTCCCTGAAGTGGAGTTCAGTGCACATAGATTGATTTCAAAATGACTGAATCCAGTTTAAGATAGACTTGGATGGATGTAGTATTAATCAGGTTAAATTGGTCTATGGATTAGATTAGTTTATTTTACTTCTGTCGCAGATGCCCTCCCAACTCAAGTTACCTTGCAGTCCTCTGCATCCCAGGATGGTTTGCAGTCCTTGGCTAACCCTTCCTTACAGGACAGGTGGACTAGCCCCTGCCAGTGGTCCTCTGGTCCAGCCCAGCTGGGCTGGCCCTGCACTCCGGCTGTCACAAAACTGAGGCAGCAAAGCCTCTGCTCCCCAGCCTGTGTTCTACCTGCAGCTGTCAGCCCTGTGGGGTAGTGGCAAGGGAGATAGGGGAACAGAGTCCCTGTGCTGCATCCCCAGCCTCTGAGCCCTAGTTTACCTAGCTGCAGGGAGCCCTGTGCTGAGGGACTATTGCCTTGCATTGTGTTGAGGCTGGCTGTTCAGCTTTGCCCCCTGTGAGTCTCTGACCTGCACGGGGGAGGGGAGAAGGAGTCTCCCCCACTTTTTGCCCTGATGCCGGTCCCCTTGAGCCAGGCATCTGCCCACATGGGAGGAGTCCCATGCCTGCAGGGAAGAAGTGTGTGGGGGGAAAATTTCCCTTATTCTGGCTCCTCCCACATAGACAGATGCCTGGCTCTGGGGACTGGCACCAGGACATGGGACTTCTTCTCCCCCTCCCTGCTGGGGGTGAGAAACTCACAGTGGGCAAAGCTGAGCAGCCAGCCAGGCCACACACAGGGAAGGGAATCCCTTCTCAGCTTAGAGCTCCCCACAGCTGACCAGACCAGGGCTTACCCTGGGGTAAAACCCCTGAGATGTGGGGCTACCTCTACATAGGCAGACATCCAGCTCAGGTGTCTGGCACTGGGGTGGAGGCTCCTTCCACCCCACTTCAGGTCAAATTGGCAGGGGGCAGAGCTGAGCAGCTGAGCCAGCCATGCAGTGTGGGGTGGTAAATTACCCAGTTGCATGCTCCCCACACCTAGTCAGACCCTAGCTTTGGGTGGGGAGGAGCCAGGGATAGGGTGGGGGAACCCCCACAGTGTGGGGCTCTCCCCATGTGGGCAGACATCAGACATGGGGGTTGTCACAGGAACAGGGCTAACCAGTAAGCTCCCCCCACATATGGTGGGGGAGACGCAACATGGGTTTGGGGGCATGTGCTGGGCAACCAGTCAGGGATGGACCTGGTTCAGCTAGAGTCATCAATAGCCAGGAGGTTGGGAAATGTGCTCTACCTTTTCCTGACTGAAGGGTGAACTTGATTTCCGTTTGCTATTTGTCCAATCTACGTAGCTTAGAGAAGTCTGAATAGATCATATCTATTCTCCCTTGGGCTTTTGGACTGTCTTTACTTACCTTAAGTCTCCAGCAGTGTATGAATATTATAGTTCTGGAGAATGGCAGGAGAAGAAAGGGATCCATGTTTATATTACTCCTCCCCTAATGGAGAGATTCATTCCCCTGCTTTCCTTGCAGTAATTACTGTGGATCCCCAGTACAAGTAAGTTTGAATGTATTCTTGCTTGTTTCAAGAATAAAAGTAAATGAAGCAATTTGTCTATTATCAGGGCAACCAATAACATGCATTGTATTCCATGGAAAAGATTGAATGCCTTGCCTGCGCAGTACTGGGAAACATTACTGAAAGCAGGACAAAGAGCCTTCTGAACTTTTTTGCTTCTCCTGCACCTAAGTGTAAAAGAAGTGGCAAAGAAATTCTTTTTTCTTAGAAAGCTGGAGGTACAGGCCCTTCTCTTACTTAACATTCTTTAGGGGAACTGCCGCCAAACCACCACGCAGATGGTCACTGTCCTTTGCTTGTGTTATGGGATAGGGAGGGAAGAAGAGATGGCAGCTAGTAAAAACAGCTGAGCTAAATTATCAAGTGGGCATTCTCACAATTTAATGTTAAGCCAATGCAGTTAGCTTTGACAGTCATCCATTAGGTGAGATATATTTTTATTTGGTGAAAGTTTTAGGCATACTTTCTTTTTTAGGCTTGTGAAGGTCTCTCAAGTTGCCTGTTAATTCTAAGAGCTGGCTGCTCTGTCTTCTATCTTAGTTTTTTGTGCTATTGCATTCTGTGATGGTTAGGGCAGAACAGAATTGCAGAGGGATTCTAATGAACATGTACCATCATCAGTGTTCCTAATCAATATCACTCTGCAGGTATTGCACATAGAGATCAGAGTTTCAGGCCAACATAATGCAGGAATGAGGAAATGGAAATGGGAAAGACAGGTGACAAAAAGGATGCTAGAGTCCAGCTAAACCAAGTGGGAAGAGAAATCAGCAAGCATTCAACATAATTCAAAATGTGTTTAATATGGCAGTGCACTTTTGGGTGCCTCCTGCTTTAAGGGCAGAGTCAGGCTTTAATTTAGCAGGTGCCAAATGGTGACACCCATTTTGAGAACAAAGAATATAAAGGTTGCAGTTTGCAGCTGCCAGCCCACGTGGGAACATTGCCTGGCTGAGCTGCAGCAGGTACATCAGAAGATAAGAGTAGGAGGCTCTTGGTCCTGGGCATGACCTAAAACTGCACCCTGCTGGGGATGGGTGGCCTTGTGGGGCTCCTGGTGGAGCTGCTGGTGATGTGAGAGTCCCCAGGAATGCCAGGCCAATTAACACCCCAGTGAAAGGGGTGTTAACCCCAAGCCCCCATGATTCAGTGGGTACGAAGGCCAGGCATGGCTAAAGCCATGAGCCCAAGGGAGTGGAAGACCCCCAGGAGAGGAGTGAGACCAAGCACAGCTACCATCACCTGAGCCCCAGGGGAGGAAGACCCTGGAGGCCCTTAGTTGGGGATAGTTGTGTGGCAGTGAGGGCAGTTGTGAAGGCCCTGAGAGGGCAGGGATGTAGGTGGCCCTGCACCGAGTAGGGTTGAATGGGAGTAGATCTGAAGGGCTGTGCATCAGAGGGGCTGAGTAGGGATAAACAGGGAGTAGGCCTGAAGGGCAGTCCCAGCGGTGCGTTGAGTAGGACCAAACTGGGAGTAAGCGTGAAAGGCAGCACAAGGGGCAGCCCCATGAGTAGTTAAGTGTGAGGGTAATAAGAGGTGCTCAGGGTGGGCATAGTAGGAACCCCATGTGTGGGGAGTAGGCCAAGATTGTTTTTGGACACGTAAAGCCATAGTTGGGCCTGAGGCCAAATAGTGGGGCTCAGCCAGGAAGCTAGAGGAGAGTCCTGACCCCAGTCAGTCCTCCACTGAGAGAAGGCTGAGTGTGGGTCAAAAATTACAGCAAGGGAGAGCACAATGACTTGCTGCTTCAGGGAGTGAGTGAGAACTCACTCCTGTGAGAACCAGGAGCACCAGTTGTGGTATGAGGGAACACTGTGTGTGTGTCATCTCTGAGGCTTGGGATGCAGTACAGGGATGGTTGGAGCAGCATACATAGGCCCAGGAGAATAAGGCAGCCTCATGCCTAATAGAGACACCAATTATTAAACAACAAGGCGTGGCAGGAGAGAGAGGTAGGTGGTTAGGTCAGAAACAAGTGGGCAGGCCAACTTTTGACCGGCCCCAGAAAGGCCCCCTGTTACATTTAGTTAGATTGTGTCTGCTATGTGAACACTTCAGCATTCAAGTGTTATTGCCACTGGTATTTGTGACAACAATCCTCTGAACAGTGTACTCAAATATGCATTGAAAGCATTTTCTGAAACACCTTTGTGTGGTGTAGGTCAGTTAATGTCATTCAGTCAGGAAAAAGCAACAGTACCACTTGGTTTATGGTATGGAGTATGGTACAAATTTCATTAGTCTGCAAGCAAGTCAACAGCCACATTCATGAGATGAAAATCAGAAATCAAAAATAACTAAGTGAATTTTGCAGTTCTGTGATCTGCCTTGAAACCTCTTACCAATAACAATTCAAAGTTGTTAATTATAAATTATAAGTTCAAATGGACACAGAAATCTATATTGAAGAAAAAGGAATGGATGGGAAGAAGCTTAATGGGAAAATATGATGGTGGTAGAAAATATGTTCAAGTCATACTTGTATTAATTCTATATATATGTACAGATGGCTTTATCCATCTGTCTATGTCTGTCTGTAATGCTCCTGGAGCACTCTGGTTGTCTTGGCAGCCAATTACAATGCTTACTGAAACAGCCAAACAGAGTGCTCTGCATAGAGAGACACGGAGGCAAGCAGCAGGGATAGAGTGGGACAGTGGAGCACCACCACGACAGGGGATGGAGCTTCCCTTCCCCCCCACCCTGCTTCTTGGAGGTGGTGATGCGGGGTACTGGTGGAGGGGGATGGAGGGAATGGCAAGGCAAGCTTCCCTTATCCCCCAGCTCCTGGGAGGTGGTGGCAGCGTGGGGTGGTGGGTGGCAGCGCTCCATCCCCTCCGCCCTACCCCCTGTCACCTGTGATGTGCAATTCACTAGTACCGTAATAAAATACATCTGGGAGATGGACCTTATATTATCTACACCACTAGGAAACAGATTTCTAAACATCTTGTATTATGCTCCCAATAGAAATACTTGTGCAAAATCCAAGATGCAGGTTTAATCTGGCTTTACTTCTCTTGCTCCTCATTATTTATTGGATCATCTTCTATGCTGAAGAGTGATATGTCTTGCTTCTCTACTAGAGTTCTTTCCTCAGCCCTCTACCAGTCTCTAACACCAAAATATATAAATTTGACACACAATTTAAATGTGCCCTCTGTTTTATGATTAGTCTTTCCCGGTTTCCTAGAATGGAAAGAATGAAATTCTATACACCTACAAAAATTTGTTCTAGGATAAAATTGTATACTTCTTAGACAGACAAGGTTCCTTGGGTGAATTTGATATCTTTTATTAGACAAACCCAAATAGTTGGAGAAAAGCAGTTTCAAGAGTTTCTAGATTTGTTTTGGTAATAACCAATGCTGTAAATCCATGTGCCTGAAATATATTATTGGATTATGAATGGTTTCCTGTTCATTATTATGATGATATCTTGGCAGCCAATGGTAGGGAGAGCTTGTATGCTGGGGACATGTGCCATGTAGATGATATTTCTTAAAAGTAAGACAATGTGCATCTTTTTCAGTGTGTGTGGAGGGATGATTTGAAATTATTTCATTATATATCAAAGCCTTTGCTCTGGCTTTAGATCTTTATCAAATACTTTTGTGAGCCACGTTGAGAAGGTTCTGACTCAAGAAGGTAATAAGATGGTTCCCTTTGAAGAAAATCTAAACCCACAAATGAAAGAATATGTGCTTTTGAAATGCTTTAAGAAACGTTTTTTATTGATACAGAAGAATGTTCTTGAAGAATATCATCCACTTAGAAGCAATTATCATTTAACAGCTCCAACAACAGCTGTTACTGAGAGTTCTTTTTCAAAAAATATTTTATGGGGTTTTTTTT
>JAGPOW010003395.1:56905681-56919064 GCA_030014935.1 Caiman crocodilus
ATGAGCCTTGAGAATCTTCTCAAATATCTTTCCCGGGACCGAGGTGAGACTGACTGGCCTGTAGTTCTCCGGATCCTCCTTCCTCCCCTTCTTAAAGATCCTTCCTCCCCTTCTGCCCACCTTCCAGATCAGTGTTAGTGCTAGCTTGAGTTTGGAGTAGTCACAAATTCAGGCCAGCAGAGGCCTGGAGGACTGAAAGGTAATAATGCTGCCCCCCCTCCCATTTCTGGAATTCCCTCCACTCCTTTCCCCCTTAGGGCTCCCCTTGCCCTCTCATTTATTTGTGGCAGCCTGGCTGTCTGTCACAGGGGAGAAGGCAGGGAAGGGTTAACCTGCATGTCCAGCCCCCATCACTGAACAGCTGTGGTGGCAGCAGCCAGGAAGGTAGGTTAATCCTTCCCTGCCTGCTTCCCTAGGACAGGCAGGATGGGCAGCTACAAGTAATCTGGGGGCTGAGATGGTAGGGGAGTGGGGCTGTGAGCAGGGATCTGGGGTACTAGGGAAGTGGGGAAAGGTGGGGCAGTGGACCTGATCTGGGCTAGTGGGAGAAGGGGGATGGGTGGGGTGTTTTAAGTATTAAGGTAGGGGCAGGCAATTATTTTGGATGGAGGGCAGCTTAATGAGTTTTGATGAACTGTCAAGGGCCACAAGAGCAGCCCCACCCCTTGACAGGTGCCCTGCCCTGTCTGTCATCCTGGGACCAGAGATCCCACCCCTAACCTTTGCCACCAGAAGTCCCTCCCATTGCCCTGGTTGCAGGAAGTGGGTCCAGCCCTTTCTGGCCGCATAGCACACAGCTCCCCCCCACCCACCTCAGTCCACAGCTGCAGATGGTAACAGCCCCACTTTGCCTGCCCCTGGATTGGAAGTACAGACAACCCCAGCAGTGGCCACTGAACACTCTCCAATGGGTAGAAAAACAACAACATTGTGCCACTCAATGTTTAAATATTTTATTAAATTTATATAAAAATACATAATGTGAAGTCACCAGGGATCGAGTCTGAGAGGGAAAAAACCCCCAGCTTCCTCAGTTTAGGAACTACCCAGGAGACACCTTGAGGCTGAGCAGCCCTTATTGCAGAGTCAAGACCACCTGGCAGATAAAAAGCTTCTCTTCTTAAACAGAGTGGGGAAAGCATGGAATTACTCTGAGCCTCCAGAACCCAAGTGATGTTTAAAATCTTACACAAAGTCCATCCATCCCAAGAGCCTTCTCCCTTTCTGCAGAAACTCTACTGACCCCCGGCAGACCCTCAGCTAACATTTCAGAGAAGGCAGAGGGGAAAAAAAAACTGTTTAGAAGGACAATTACTCTAGTTTTCCCACACAGAGTGGAAGCTAATGAGGAAACAAAAAGAGAGCAACTATTAAAGCCAATTTTCCTTCCCAGCGATATAAACCAGAAACAATTTCTTTGCAGTAATAGTTACCTGGTATGAAACTGCTGCAGAGATTTCCTCTTGATACTTATCAGCTGAAAGGGAAGAGGGAAATTCCATTTTGCCAGAGTAAAAGATGAAGCCTCTTTACTCAGATATATGGCTATTCAAAGCCATTTGATTCCAGCCAAATTCTGGATCCCCTCGCAAGCAAAACCTGTCTTATTGTAGCACTGGGGAAGTTTGATGATTTTTTTTTATGGGTGTGTATCTCTAAATAACAAAGCCAAGTAAGACACCAATTTGTACTCAGATGCTGGCAATATATAAATAATTAAAATTTACATATAATTACTACGCTCTCAATGTCACATAAATTAGAAGCTGTTATTCAATTGCAAACCAATGGCTTGACATGGTGCTGCATATTTTCCTATCAAACTGGCTTTCCCCTTCCCATCAGCACCAGCACTTTGGTTAAACTTCATATCTCCCTTTGGAATTGTTAGATTAATTTGATTTGTTTTATAGTTAGTGTGCAAATGGTTCACAGTCCATGGGGTCTAGCTTTCCCTTTTGTAAATAATTTCCTTTATATGGTGTAATTAAGATTTTGTGCACTTTTCCTAGGTACCTCAAAGGTAAGTGCGAAAAATGGGGAATATTAAAAATTTACTTTTTTTTTACCTTGACATAAGCAAAGCCTCTGCAAGCCAGGATAGGAATACTATTCTGTCTTTGCATATACAGTTTGGTTTTTTTTCCTATCGTACATTATGTGCTCCTGTTTTATGGTACGGCTGCCTTTCATAGCAATGCCCAATCTCTTCCTAGGGCTTCTCTCTATTGATTTATTTAGGGCCTTTATCTTGTAGCCCTACCTTTACAAGGTAATTTTGGTCAGCAGCAGCAGCTTTTAACACTTGGACTGTCTGCACGTTAATACCTGAAACTAGTTTAATGCACTTGTTAGGCAGCTCAAAGTTACTCCCCTCCAGAGCAGGATTATCCCCAATCCATGTTAGCTAGCTTGTATTACACTAAAGTGTAGACACTCTAAATTATACCTTAGTGCAGGAGTGGGCAAAATCTGGCCTGCAGGCCAAATTTGGTCCACCAGGCAATTCCATCTGGCCTGCGGTAAAGAGAGTATCGGTCCAAGGACCGAGCCCTGTGGGACCCCACTGCCCACACCCTTCCAAGTCAAAACAGACCCGTCTACCACGACTTTCTGGGTGCGACCCTCTAGCCAATTCGCCACCCACCGGACTGTGTAGTCATCTAAGTCACAGCCTCTTAACTTGTTCACCAGTATAGTGTTGGATACCATATCAAAGGCCTTCCTGAAGTCTAAGTATATGACATCCACCCCTCCTCCTGTGTCCAGGCATTTTGTAACCTGGTCATAAAAAGAGACTAGATCAGTCAGGCATGAGCTGCCTGCTATGAGCCCATGCTGGTTTCCCCTCAGCATAATTTGTCCTGCCAGGCTTTTGCAAATGTGAGCCTTGATAATTTTTTGAAAGACTTTGCCAAGGATAGAGGTGAGACTGACTGGCCTATAGTTGCCCAGGTCCTCCTTCCTCCCCTTCTTGAAAATGGGGGCCACATTGGCCCTTTTCCTGTCCTCCAGGACTTGGCCCGTGCACCACAAGCATTCAAATGTTCCTGCCAGTGGCTGTGCAATGATGTCGGCCAGTGCCTTCAGTACCCACAGATGGAGCTCATCCGGGCCTGCCGACTTAAAGGCATCCAGTTCTTCCAAGTGACTCTGCACCACCTCAGGGTCTACGCATGGTAGTCTGGCACACTGCTGCTACCTCTCTGCAAACTCAGTGAGAGACTTGTCTTGCCCCTCTCTTAAGAACACTGAGGCAAAGAACTTGTTGAGGAGTTCAGCCTTATCCCCCCTGTCTGTCACCAATTGCTTCTGCCTATTTATTAGGGGTCCTATTCCTCCCTGGGTCTTCCTTTTACTCCCTATAGATCTAAAAAGCAATTTCTTGTTATTCTTTACTTGGGATGCCATCCTCAGCTCCATGGTAGCTTTGGCCCATCTAACTGCCTCCCTACAAGCTCGAGCAGAGGAGGTATACTCCTGTTTGGTGATCTCTCTGTTTCCACTTTTCTCTTCCTGTTTCCACTTCCAATTCTACCACCACATCCAGCTTGGGACTTGAGTGGGAATGCAGGAGCTGTGTATTATGGGGCCAGGTGGAGCTGGCCCCACATGCTGCCATGTGCAGCCGGGGACTTGGGGAGGAGCTGCATGTTACAGGGCTGGATGGGGCTGGCCAGATCTGGTCGGCAGTGGACTCCATTTCTCAGCTGCCTCATGTGCATAGCTGGGGCTGGTCTCTAAGGAGACCCTAGCCACAGCTGTGCTGTGAAAACACAAGGCTGGGGTTGCCATGGAGACCAGCCCCAGCCATGCTAGTAGGGTGCACAGCAGGGCAGGGCAGGGGGCTGCTCCAGAGCCACTAGGGTCTTGCAGCAGGAGCAGTTTGCTCTGCAGGCAAGGCAGAATTGAGATCTGCAGCCTGCATGCTCCGGGCAGGGGCACACAGGCAGTGGATCACAGCTCTGCTCCTGTTCCAGACAAGGCTGTCACCACAGCAAGGAGCCAGTAGAGCTGTGATGTGCAGTCTACATGCTTTCATGCAGGGACATGCAGGCCCCACCCATGTGGCCAGAGGCTGCTGGGAAATGGAGTCATGCTGCTGGCCGGATTGGCCATTTTGCCCACTCTGTTCTAATCTCTGTGCCTTGGTCCAGCATCATCTGTACCTTGCTGATCTACAGGGGTGTGGACAGGGTTACTAACTGTTGAGCAGTAGGGCCAAAGGGTCTTTTTCTGTCCCCTACCCCACAGGCACGTTAATTTTAAGTATGGCTCCTGCAAAGTGTGCTCTTGGAGGGTCTTGGTCCTCAGACTGATCACTGTATTTGGAGTCAGGAATGAATTTTACCCTATGGTCAGATCGGTATGGACTGTGAGGATTCTTACGTTTCTCTGTATGGTGGTGGGGGCAGGGTCATGGCCCTCTACCTGGGCCCTCTTGATCATTTTATAGAGGCAGGACATGGTTACCCTGCTTTACCTTTGTCAGGTTAGGGTGTTAGGTCTATGTTGTGTCAGGGTTGATCGTAGTCTTGTGTAGAGTTTAGGTTATGGCTGTGTGGGATGGTTTGGATAGGGAAGATCCTGCTTCAGGCAGTGGGTTGGACTAGACATTGGTGACACACAGGGGGTGCATGTGGATGCACACACACTGCTGAGATTGGTGGTGCACCCCCGGAAAGAAGTTACTTGCCACACACCCCCCTTGCCACTGACACTGCCAGCGGTATCTGTGGGAGCTGATTGACTGACCATCAATCAGCACTCGCCACCCCCCCACTCCTTAACACTGCCACTACCACCTATGGGAGCTCCCCTCTTGCCACTGTCACACCCCTGCCACTGCCACCACTGCCTGAGGGTGGTCACTGTGCCCCCCTCAGCCTCTGGGGATACGTGTCATTCATGGGGCTAGACAGTCTCTGCAGGTCTCTTGTAGCCCTACTTTTCAATGATTTCATGGCTCCCAAAGACTTTACTCTAGGCCCTGTATTTATGCTGCTGGCAGCTTGATCTAACATTTCTAGAAGCTTTGCATCCTCCAACCGAGAAACTTCACAAATCTTATGTTTCACATGAGGTAAGCCTATGTTCATTGTTTCTTTTTTTTTAAGTGGGTCCATTCACTCTCAATCTGGGAATCCTCAAGTTAAGCTGGCTCTGTTTATCTGACTCTCCTTTACTCCAGGATGTATAGCATGGGAGGATAGCTGTTTTCTTAGGTAAGGATAATATATTTATTTATTTATCATTAAAGGTGTGAGGTGCTTCTTCAAATTATGCTCCTAGTAGAGATGAGCTCCCCATGTCCCTGATTAATTTCCTTGTCTGAAACCCTCAGGAATCTAATTGTTGCTTGCTGTTCTCTATATGTTCTTCCATGTGTTCACCCCAGATGGCCAATTGATCTAATTTCATGTCCAAGGCAGCAGTAGCTTGTAGTCTGACAGATATTGATATCTTGCAATAATGTGACTACTGATCCTTCCTGGATTGTGTTGTGGTACAGTATAAAAAAGATGGATTTCCCTTTTATCTCAGTCCAAGTAGAATACGTATTTATGTAATTATTTATTTTCTTTATTTTGTAGGCATGGAGAATGGTACTTTGTTGCGGGGGTGGGGGAAGGAACATGACATAGTGTGTTGTATACTTTTTTCATTCTAGAAAAAGGTATTTGATATTTTTTCCTGAAAATCTTTTTTAGAAACCTGCAACTTATTGTATGATTCTTAGTTTTCTGATTTGCATAAGTCTTCATTTAGCTCCATTTTAAAACAATATTTATAAATTTAATATTTATTTTTATTCTCACCCCCCACACATACAGATTAAATGTCATTTAAAAAAAAAGGTTTCCTAGAATAAAATACAAAAAGGAAAATGCAATTGGGTAATTACTCTTATAAGTGGAATTTTATAACTAACTTTATATACATTCATCATATAAATCTTTTGTTACAAACTCTTTCTCTGCCAAATGGAAAACCTTTATTCGAAAAAATAAAAAAAAAGCTTTGGTACAGGTAATTTATGTATCTTTTCATCAGTCTTTTTAAGCATGGCAACCGCATTGGACAGGATGCAAATCTTCTTTGAAACTGATTAAAGTTTAATTGTTGAAGGAAGAATAGAATTAATAAATGCCCAGCTGTGTTTCTTGATCTCCTTTCTCATTTTTAGTTAATAGAAGATAAAAAGAGGCAATCACTCTTTAACTATGTAATTAATTTAAATATCTGAATAACTTAAAATTCATGAACGTATCTGTTTTTATCTTGTCATTTTACATCTCTGTTTATTTCATCATAAAATGTACAAAGTCTATTGATGTCCTATGTGTCCAGGGCTGTAGCTGCAAAGAAAAGAAAATCATTTAAGTATTGTTATTAAAGCAGATATACCTTAATTGGTATGCCGGACTTTGCATGTATGGACAAAGGAATTTTGATTTCTAAAGAAAAGATCAGTAGGTAATGATATTGGATTAGTTTGATTTACACTGGTGATGACGTCTTCATTAGTTGGAACAAATGATTAATCTCTCTTTACCACAGTTGCTGTTGTGCTTTCTCAAGCAGCCATTTTAATTTTCAGGTTGACAACCAGTCAGGAAGAATCTATTACAGATGATCAAAGCACATGCTAGATTGTTTTTGCCTTAAAATGACAGGTGAAACATTGTTGAAGCCTAGAAAAGGTTTTTTGTGCTTTAATCTGCGTTTTGATGCTTTGCTCATAGTGTTCTGTTTGTTGACACACATCTTGTTGTTTTATACGTTAGTGAATTCCACCTACTTTAACCACTTTGTAAAAGTAAGTAGTAGCGCTGGAGGAAATTAGGTGCTTCAGAAGAGGAAGGTAACTCTTTATCAATATACACCACCTCTCAGTTATTGGTTGGGTAGTGGAGAGGGGAAAAAAGAGACAGAAAATGTAATAAAATCCATTCACCTGAGCACGACTGGTACCAATAAGAGGCAAAGTCCCTAACACATTCAGTGACAATGCAGACTGGATATATGCCACTCAAATGAGTTTCCTGCTGACATAGTCTTTTAAATGAACTGGAAAACTTTTAAATGATTGCTCTTTAAAGGTGTTTGATCTACTGTTCTCATAAGCACATGTGCTGTAGGCTGAGGAATTTAAGAGCTTCTCCAGGATATAAGTAGAGGTTAAGGAGGAATATAGGATTGGAACATGTTACTTGAAGTGTTTCTATTGTCCCCATTATATAGTTATATTTTTAGCATTTCCAATATATTAGTATGGCTTTGTGATGATTAGACAATGCTGAATGAAAGTTTGTGAGGAGACATGAGGGCTATATAAACTTCAAAGCAGACAATATGGGTATTCTTTCCCCTCAATTTTTTTTTTGCTTTAGTCACTTCAGCACTGTCTAATCATCACTTAACTATGCTAGTATGAAACAATCTGAAGGCCTTTGCCACAAAGTAGTTTCTTAGCCTGTTCAACTCACTTTGGAAAAATACAAAGGTTTTTGTTGTACTTCATGTACTAAACTTCTTGCTTCCCTGCCCACTTTATGGGTTCTCAATTCATAATTTTTTTTTTTGCTTAGATTTAGACCTAGATGGGAAAAGCCCATTTTATCCCTAAAACTTCAGTTACACACATAAATCTTGCTTTGCTTTGGGATGAAGCTTTTCACGGAAGAGGGCAAGACACATTGTCTTAAAGGCTAGGGACAGACATTTAAAAATCCCAAGCCTGAATTGATTCAATCTTTTCAGGCTAGTTTAACCTGACTGGGCTAAACTAGTCTGAAAGTGGGCAGACATTCTCTCTGGACTGAGGAAATTCAGGCACATGCCTGCAGTGACTCAGCCTGGAAGCTGGGGGGGAGGGGGGAGGGGCTCTAGAACATCCCTCCCTTCCCTTCTGCAGGGAGCTGAGCTGAGGCCCCAGCAGGACTCTCTCATTAGGCAGGTCTACCCACATGATCACAGGCTTTTCACTGTTGGCTGCTCAAGGGGCAGGAATGTTGCCAGCCCCCAGCCCCGGGCTAGGACTCTGAGGCAAGTGGGGGGTGGGGTGCAGTGCATGCATCTGCTGATGATACAGAGCTTTTCAGTCTCCCACCCTGCTTCATCATACAATCTACAGTAAAACTGACAGGTGAGCAAGCCAGCCAGGGGGCTGATAACAGTCCTTATCACCCAATTAGCAAAACAATAGCCTGTCTCCACATTATTTCAAACTTCTTAAACAGTTTAGCAGTTGACCTGTTGCTTAGCTCCAAAAGCCCTAAGTGGTCACTGTTCTGTCTGCCTATCCCAGTGAAACTGGAGAGACATGCATAATGACACCTCTCAGCATTAGCTAGCATACCATACGATAGCTATGGTCCCTGCTGTGGCAGAGAGGAGGAAGGGATCTCTGCTTAAGCAGCGAGGGGGGGGAGGGTGATAGGGTGTCCAGACTGTGGAATAAGCTCCCTCCAGATGTGGTGCAGTTGCCTACCTTGAAAATCTTCAAGAGGAGACTGGACAGTCACCTTGCTGGAGTCACTTGACCCCAGTTGTCTTTCCTGCTTGATGCGGGGGGGCTAGACCCAAAGATCTTCTGAGGTCCCTTCCAGCCTACATTCTATGAATCTGTAAGATCTTGACTCCCACTCTTGCAATAACTTGATGCTGCAGTTCATCCTTGACTGTTCTGGTGGTTTAAATGAACCTTTAAACAGAACAGAAATATTCTGGAAAGAATTCAACATGGTGTTTTTAATCAGAGCTGTCCAATTTCTAAGGGCCATGGGCTTCTGGTGGGGCTGCATCACTGGGAGTCATGAGGCCCCCATTCTGCACATTGCATGGATGTCCCCTGCCTCATTCCCCAGTGTGCCAAATATCTACAACCCTGCTGCTATAACACATGTCCATGCAATGACTGCCTCCCACTGCTGCAGTGCAAATCTGTAAATGACCACCCCTTACCCCTAACTGCTGGTCCTCATGGTGTATGCTCATAACTGGTCATGCATAAGTGTTTCCAAAGAGGATCATCTTGGAAAAACTCTTGTCATCCTCCAAGAGCCCTTCTTAAAAAACTCCAAATTCTTGTTGCATTAACAGTAACAGAACCTATTTTGTATTTAGGTTTATATCCTAATTCAATCAAAGTGGTTCTATGAAATGAAGGGGAAAATTATATGCACTGTAGGGCAGGACTAGTATTATCACTTTCTAATATCACCTGATAATTCTCTTGATGAGTCCTTGTTTTCAGTTGCTTAAACTTTCTTGGACATTTTAACAATAGGTATGAATTATTTTATTGCGTTGGGCAGAGTTTGTGGGTAGATTTTCAATCCCAATGCTTTAGACATTTCCACAAAGAAGCTATAGGCTAAACAAATGTATTTTAATAGTAATTTTCTTTCCCTTTGGAGAATTTAGTTTCTTCATTCCTTGGAGAAGGACATAAAGATTTTGCTCTGCTTAATGTGCATTGGATAGATAGCCTTTATCACTGGATTCATCGCTGGTTTATCATTTAGCCTTTATCACTGGATTATCACTGGGTTATAGATAGCCTTTATCACTGGCTTATTAACTTATTTTGCTTCAGTTCTGTAAAGATAATGAGGAAATGTCACCAATGGCACTTGAGTGTATATGTGTCTCCAATACAATGGGGGATGTTCTTCTCATGTTGCATAGCTCAGAACTGACTTTAGGCTGAGAGCTGGTCATATTGTTAGGTACCTCTTGCTTATAAATTATTTTTTGTACATCTTAAGAAAAGAAAGGGAAAAAAAAGAAAAGAAAGAATGGAAACATGTTTTGAAACCATATTCTAGCTTCTTACACTGGAAATGGATAGACCTGGCTGAAAGTATCCTAAAAAAAAGCTTTCCACCGTGGAAAATGCTGAGTTGACAAAATCGAAACATTTTGTGGGAATAATCTTTCATCAAGAATTTTTATAAGCAAATATTGAAACATCATTTCAGTAAGGACCAAATGTTTCATTTTAATCTTATCACTTTGACATCTTAACTTATAAAAGGACAAATGCTTTCTACTTTATAGAACTGAAATGTTTCAACCTTATCAAAAAGAAATGTTTTGATAAGGTTAAAACAACATTTGGAGCATTCAGTTTCTGGAAGAAATTTGACAGTCTGTGGAGCAAGGGGTCAGTTTAGATGCATCTGGCCTTGAAATTTGTGTATCAGACCTTTATTCCTGGCAAAGAACAGGAAGCTGAGCAGTGCACTTACTGTTCTGCTAACTAATCAAACTTCTGGCTTTAGGGCTCTAACCAACAACATGCAAGTGTCGGGAAGAAAGTTTATAGTTGTAATATATAACACTAGGATATATTTAGGGTGACAATGTCTACTTTTCTGAAAAACCTTATAGGTTTTCAGATGGAGACAGAACACTAGACAAGAATGGCTGTGGTCTCATATGGTACAAGGAATCTTTTTTCAGTGTACAGCTACTCTCCATTCTACACTGTGATTAAATCACTGGGGCTAGGGACAAAAGTTGCACATAAACTAGCTTGAGTAATCAGAAATTGGTTTAAACCTATAACAAAACAGAGGTTCAGTGCATATTAACCAGTTTCAAAATGGCTGAAATTGGTTTAAGATGAACTTGGTTGAATGTATCATAAGGCTTAACTGATTTGGGTCCAACCAGTTTATGAAACCTCTGTCCCAGACCCCTTCCTTGTCTAAATTTAAATCACAGTCGACAAGCATCACAGCATGCTTTCCAGCCCTGGGCTGGGCTGTTCTGTACTGTCTGCTCTAGCAGAGAAGGATGGGGAGGAAGAGAGGTAGGGACTGCCCCCAACTCCCAGACCCCCATCAAACCTAGGCTAGGTTCTGGGACTTGGGAGTGGGTTAAACTTCCTTTCCTTCAAGTACAGACGCATAGAGATGTCCTGCCCTGCAAAGAGTTTATTGCTGGCTGCAACTGTGAACTACAAATCCCAGAGGTCTAGGCTGCTCAGGCCAGACGGCTGCTGGGTACTTTGTGCATATCTATGAGGTGTGATCACATCTCTGTAATTTGGAACTGGGAATGACCTTTTCCACAGGTACAATAAGCAAAAATCCTCAAGTTCCCTGCCAAGGTCTGCTGCATGGAGCATGGCTGACCTAGTATGACCGTCAGGGCATAGCTTAACTAATTATTTCTTGCCATTAGATGGGTCTCTAGCAGTGGCAGCTTTCTTTCTTGTTTTGTCTTTAGCCATACATCAGTCAAAGGGCCTTGTTATACTGTGGGCCACACAAATGTTGATCAGTGTTAGTGTTAGCTGAAGTTTCAAGCAGTTGCAGTGTTAGTGCTAGCTGACGTTTCTTCAGGCCAGCAGGGGCCTGGAGAACTAAAAGGTAAGAATCCCCTTCCCCTGGCCCCATTCTGGGCTTCCCCTCGGCCCCCTGCTCCTCCCTGTACCTGCCCACTTGCATCTGCCTGGCTGTCTGTCCCAGGGGAGCAGGCAAGGAAGGGTTAACCTGCCTGACTGGCTGTCGCTGCTGAGCTGCTGCTCAGGGGCTGAGCTGGGACAAACAGTGCAGGCAGTCACAAGTAAGTGGGATGAGGTGCAGAGTAAACAGGGATCTGGGGTGGTAGGAAGCAGGCAGCGGGCCTGATTCAGGCCTGTGAGGGATGCGGGGCAGGTGGGATTTTTACACTAAGAGTACATCATAATGTAACATGTGCTGGGTAACATGAATCAGAAAGAATCCTGCCCTGGAGTGGTATAACTTTGAGCTACCTAACAAGTGCATAAAATCAGTTTCAGGTGTTACTGTGTAGATAGTTCAGGCGTTAAGAGCTCCAGCAGCCGCCCAAAATTACCGTGTAACAAGGCCCAATCTTTCTGGAAATGTAAATGTTTTTGTTTATCTTAAGTTACTGGGATCAATATAGGGGTAACTGAATAAAATATAAAAAAAGGTCTGTGATATTCAGTGGGTCAGGAGGCTGGAGGTTACCTATAAAATTATGAAAAGCCTTGCTTCAGTCTAGGATGAAACCAAATGTTGAATTGTGAGGATTTTCTGCAGGACAGAAATTATATTTCTTGACCAATTGAAGTAATGATTATCTAACTATAAACATATTTTACAAAAACTCTACCTTTTTAGGTATGACTGGCCAAAAAATTTGAGAAACATCTTCAATAGAGAATTAGAAATTTTTAATTAAACAATTTTTACAAATTATGTCAACCTGTTATGAAATAAAAAGATTCCATTAAGATGCCAAAAACCTCAAAAACATTTTGTTTTGACATGTTTTGAAAACTGTCATTTTTAGTCTTTCTGTCAAAAATTAAAATATTAATGAAAAAAACATCAGATATGGCTTAGATAAGCCCTTTCTTCTGTTTTTTAGGCCATGTTACTTCGGAATTTTTTTATTTCACTTCTTACCCCCTTGATAATTACATTTTTTTCCAGAAAGTTTAAGGCAATAGATGCAGAATTGAGATTGGGGGTCAGTGTAAGGCATCTCAAATTTCTCATATGTTTTTAGCATAATCTGGGCCTCAATTCCATCCTTACATATAAGGATAATACTACTTTTCTATTTTTGCGGGTTTTTCTAAATTTCCATATATGAATTCTCATGGTTTTTTCATAGTTTCATAGATGTTAGGGTCAGAAGGGATCTATTAGATCATTGAGTCCAACCCCCTGCCCTGGACAGGAATGAGTGCTTGGGTCAGATGACCCCAGCCAGATGTCTGTCCAATCTCCTTTTAAATACCTACAAGGAAAGGGGCAGCACCACCTGTCTTGGGAGCTTATTCCGTATTTTGGCAACCCTCACTGTAAAGAATTTTTTCCTGATGTCCAATCTGAATTTGCTCTCTTTAAGTCTGTGGCCATTATTTCTAATTACCCCAACAGGTGCCCTGGTAAACATTGTAATCCCCTATTTCTTGCCTTCCCTCCCCCCTCCCCCCGATGAGTTTGTAGGTGGCCACAAGATCACCTCTCAGCCGCCTCTTGCAGAGGCTGAAGAGGTTCAGGTCTCCCAGTTAGTCCACATAGGGTTTTTCTGTAGGCCTTTAACTAGACAAGTGGCCCTCCTCTGAACCCACTCCAGGCCATTCAGATCCTTCCTGAAGTGCAGTGCCCAAAACTGGATGCACTACTCCAGCTGAGGTCTGACCAGTGCTGCATAGAGGTGAAGTATCACCTCCCTAGACTTGTTTGTGATCCACCAACTTATGCAAGAAAGGGTGCGGTTAGCTTTACTTATTAGCTCATCACACTGGTGAGTCACGTTCACTTTGGAGTCAACTACGATACCGAGATCCCTTTCTGCAGTTGTGCTACTTAGACTGGTACCTCCCAGGCTATAGGAGTGTTGATGATT
>JAGPOW010003395.1:56961186-56971795 GCA_030014935.1 Caiman crocodilus
AAGAGATGCAGGGGAAGATGCAGCCTCTGTCTGTCCTTGGATTGGCTCCAATCCTTTACACTCCCAGTCCAACAGCTAACATCTGTTGGATCAGGAAAATTGGTCTTCCTCATGGCAATTTCTGTGAATCTCCATGAGTTAGGCCTTGGAGCTGCTCTTCTGTATGTACCCAGTACTGCTGTATTGCTATTCTAATGATTAACAATTGCAGGATGAAAATTGTAAAGCATGGGGCTTATGTGCTGATTTATGATGAATGTCAAGCAGCTTTCTTACAGGTTGCATTAACTATACTGTCTCACTTTGTACAAAATAAAATGCTTAAATATTTCATAGTCTATGCTTAGTAAAGCAGTATTTACATATGATACTATCATTATGCTTTGGACAGTAATATACAAAGGTAGCAGCCTTACATTTTAGGTATACAGTACTTCACAGGAATAGTAATTTGAGAAGTTGACAAGCCATGCATATTCCTTCTGATTCCATAAAACTTTATATTTACCCTTCCAAACCACACTCATGCCAGTTTATATAAAAATATGTAGGATTCTTGTGAGCACAACAGATGCGTGTGCATTTTATACGCACTTCAGTAGCTTGGGGCTTTGAAAATTTTGCCCTGTGTAAGTGCAATTACAGTATATGAAATAAATAAAAGACATAACACCTCTTAGTATTATGGCACAAGGCATATTAGTGTTCATTACATTGTATTTCTCTCAGGGCCTCAGTAATTACATAATATTAAATCTATTGCTATTTTATGTGAAAACAGTAACATGAGATATTTTACTGTCCTCATTCTAGCTAGTGTGGCATATTTTATTGGACAAATCTACTTGTACAAAACATTACCTTCTGAAACTAATGCACACAAAATTACTAATCAAATATAGAAAAGAGTAGGAGAACCTTTCCTGGTTTTAAATGGAGGCTAATATATTTTATATTCTTCATGCTTAGTGCTTTAGCTCATCTTGAGCATACCTTACTAGCACAGCTCTTTAACGCTATGAATTTTAACTAAAATGTTAAAAGCTGTTCCACTTTGCTGATGGCCTGTTATAAATGTCAGGTTTCCCCTCCTCCACAAAGCTGAATCAGCTAACCCTGGCAAAAGATGGAAGGGAGTCTCAGCTGCCCAGCCAGCTCTGATTGTGTGGCAACCAGATTCCCTTGTAATATATACAAAGCAGAGACAAAGGGGAGAGAAAAACAAGAAACTACCCAAAGAGGGAGGAATAGAAGGGAAAGGTGCAGAGCAAAGAAAAACTGAATGTCATCTCGTGGTATGTGACTAGGAATAAAAGGATCATAATCTATGAGTAATCTCATAAAATGGGGTGATAAAGCACAAATAACAACAAATACTGAATACAGGAAATTGAGAATTGAGTGCTGCGGAAAAAAGACAAATTTGATACAGGAATATGTATCATATTTAAGTAGGGCTACAACTAATTTCATAGACACATGGATGGAGCTAGGATTTTGAAAAAGGGGGCTCAATTATTAAGCAAGCTTCCAGGTTCAAAAACCCTTTGTCAGCCTAAGGAAGTTTCAGCAGTTGGTGTGTGCTCTTCCTGGATGGGATGAAAAGTAAAGAAGCCAGCAGCTGGGCTGGTATGCGTACAAGACAGGTAGTCAGTGAAAATATAGATTTGAGGAGTCAATGGGTGAGAGACAGGCTGGGGCAGTGTGGGGGAGAGAGAGAAGGGGAATGAAAGTGGAGAAATACCTGGGGAGTCAGATGTCAGAAGAAAGATCAAGACCATTAAACAAGGCAAGAGGGTCATTAACACTTATAGAATGAAGAGTTTAGAGGGAATCGGGTTGATTATAACAAGCCACAAAGTCAAGTGACTCCCTCACTGCTGCCTAAATAGAAATGCTGAGGAAGAGTTTTTGAACCCCAAAGCTTGCTTAATAACTATTCTCCAACTATTGGGTTGGTCTGATAAAAGTATCAGATTCACGCAAGGAACCTTGGCTGCCACTGTCAGGCACTTAAAAAAAACCCCAACTCTGGATGGACTAGGAATCAAAGGGGATGCAACTGTACCATTAACCCTGTCTTCTCCCCACCCCACCCATCCACCTCTGCCAATTGTTTATAAAGAACACAACAGGCCTAATTGTTTATAAAGAATTAGACTAGATCAGGCTAAAAGTCTTTTACTCTTCAAGGCCAAATTCTGTCTGGGCAGGAAAAACTACCTCATCCCTATATCCATCACAAGATGCTGATCATCGTTGGAATTCCCTGCTCTTCTTTTATGTGAAAGCTGCTGCAAAGGGAGCTTTCTGATGGGATAGTTATAAGAGTCCACCCTATCATCAAAGGAGATGTCTCCGGTATTCCTGTTCCCATCCTCAGGTTTATTTGTGAACTGAGCTCAATACATTGGGTGGGCTGCACCAAGTTGCAACAAATAAACCATATATATTTTTAATACAATCATAACCTATTTGATAGGAATTGCGTAACAACTTATGTGCTCTGGCAGATTTGGTAATTCTGTAAACATGTTTTTTCTTGGCTTGGAAAGAAAACAGACTGAATATTCCCCAGGAGTCTAAAATCCAAGCCCTAACGCATTAGGAGGGAACAGGAGGCCCTCATTTCCCCTGGCCTGAGGCTTATCAGAGATGGAAGCAGCCCTATCTGGCTGCCAGCAAGCGCATACTATAACGTGTATGTGCTTTTAAAAAGTGAATTGGTAGCCAAATTATTCCTGAAGCCCTGTGCTATTAGTCAGCAAACCTAAAAGTGTTAGAATGGACGTATCATACATTCTCACATACGGCAGGGTTATTGGTTGTAGCCACGTTGCTAGGTATGCAAGGTTCTTTGGGTAGATGACACCAGCAGTGTCTCACTTTGCCTGATGAAGGATGTTTGTGCCCGAAAGCTTGCAAATAACCTTTTTTGAACTATTTAGTTGGTTTAATAAAAGATATAACATACCTCCAGCACTTTCCTCTGAAAAGCTAACTGCTGGAAATTAAAGTGTGCATTATTTGTGAGAAATACATTAAGAGCAGGTTCACTTGCTTTTTGGGTGAAAATTGCCCTTTTGTGCCCCTTCCTTGAAGTTAGTAACTGAGTAGCAGTTACTGGGAAACAGTGTATGGGTGTATCTTTTAACTGAAAGGAAAGATCTTTTTTCTTCATTCTGCCTTTCCAAAACAAGTTGTGTATTAAATTCCATGGCAAGTTTTCCCTGAGAAAATACGGTACATTAATGTTTGCTTTTTTCCCTTACTTTACATCTTTTAAAAGATGTGAGGAATTTGGATTACCAGGCCAATTTCAAAAGTCACGCTGCCAGCAACTGAAAAGCATATTAACCTGCAGCAATATATAGTATAAGAATGATGCATAGATTTAGCAATAAAAAGAGAGTATACTTCTCTTTATGCAGGCTACAGAACAAAGGGTCTGACTCTCCTCTCACACAAGGTAAATCACAAGTAACTCCCTTTAGAATCAACTGTGGTGCATAAATGTGAAGCACATGTGACAGGAGAATAAGGGCCAATACGCACACTGTTGGCCAGAGGTGTTTAGGCAGAACACTACCTGTCTATAGCAGGACAATTTTTTTCAATTATATAACTTGCTTGTGGCAGTCCTGGTCAGGTTCCCACTTGAAGTACAAGTAAAGATGCTAAATATATGTGCAGCAACACTCACTGTTTGTCACATTCCGCACATGCAGTTAATCCCAGAATTTATGGGCCTTATTATTTTGAGTGTGCACTGAAGGCACAAACCTTTCTTTTGGGAATAGAGTGTATGCAGCTTCATTTTCTTAAACATTTTGCAATTCCAGCTAAACCTGCATGAGTTAGTGGGGGTTTTTTTAAACTTTTGGAAGAGAGGCTCATTTAAAAGATACACTCACACATTATTTCCCCTCCTCTTTCCCCCCAATATATTTTAATTGGTTAGTGTTTCTTAAGTAAATGTTTCATAAGATTACATTCTGCAGGAAAGTGAAGATGCTATGAAGCTCTTGCTGTGCATCCAGAGGCTTTCTATGACAGTGTATCATTTACAGAACCCTGAATCCTCATTACTGGACTCAGCAGGCAATAGGAAGCTGCTGTACTGATAGCATTCCTGTTATCTGTTTTAATAAAAACTTAATTTCCTTTCTTTCTCCCTACACTTCTAGAATGTATAAATCATTTATTTTTTGACTGCTACTGGTCATCTTGGAAGCATCCCAATCATATTGTCTTAATCCTTGGAGAAGGGAATAAAATGAGTTCAGTTTGAAGTTGAGCCTAGAATAGATGAATGGAATTTTCTCTAAGCGTTTGACAGTTTATCAGTCACAGAGAAAATGTTCTGGGGCCATCTATGGAATGTACAGGTCTGTCAAATGCTTCACCATGAATTTGGGAAGAGCTAAGCAAAGAAACATAACAAATTGTTCTATAATGTATTCTCTAATGGGTTTTTTTGCAAGAATATTTTTTTCAAAAACTGTTTTCTATGGGATGGCTTAATAACAGATGTGTAAAAGAAAGTCTGTATTCACACATGTCTGACAAAAGTTGCATTAGGTCATATCATATGGTTTGTGTCATGACTGGGTAGGAAAAGATTGACAGTGACTGACATGGTGTGATGTGACAGAACATACCTAAACAGGAATTGCAACTCCTTTTTTTCCTTTGCTGTAAGTTTATGTGCTGTTTTGGTTTGAAAAAAAAAAGCGCTTCTGATGGGATGCTAATGTCTGAGGCCCGTGAGCACAACAAGCAGCTCTTGAAAGTGTAAAGAGAGTTAAGTTATAAATTACAGCTCACATTTGTTTCTCATGTACATCTGGGGTGTTTGTCCGTGCTCATTCATGCCAATGTGCTTATGTAATTGGCCAAATCCTGACATAATTTCCAGTGATTTTATACTTGCATGATTTCACTGAGCTCAGAGTATTTACTTTTGATTTCTATTGGTGAAACTCCCCTGTGGTGTAGGCATAAAATCCATTAATCACTGCTCCATTCGTCACCAATGTTCAATTCACTGTAATTTAAAAATCGGGTGAAATCCTGGCCCAATGGGAGAACTGCCATTGACGTCACCAGAACCATGATTTCACCTCAGATGCTTAGATAAATCATATCCCAAATAATCAGATTTCTTGAATAAATAAATCCTTGTTGCAAATCTTATGAAAACAGAACTTGTCACAACATAGTATTTCCAAGTTCCCTTTCAGGCTGGGTTTATTGCAGAACTTTCACTTCCATCTTTGGCCGGAACTGGATATAAAAAAGTAACTTATGTGGGATTGTTCCGTACAGGACATGTTTTAAAGCATTTTACACATGGTGTGGGATGCAGCACTGGGGACTTTAATTAGTGAGCTGTGCTAATTAAAAGATCTCATATGTCTTGTCTATCAATGTCCCCACGCATCCCCATGGAGAAAAAATGGCGGTGAGGCACTTTGAACTAAAGCTCATTGAACATGTTTTATTTCAAAATGCATTTGCTGCCATTTTTTCAGCGTGGAGATGTGTGGGGACACTGATACACGTGACATGGAAGGCTGCTGGAGCACATCAATTTATCTGCTCCAGCAGACTCGATTAATCAAGTCTGCTCCAACGCATTGGATTTCCAGCAAGTTGGAGCAGGCTCCATGCACATGTATAGCAGCCCTTTGTACTTTGTCACACTTAGGTGCTCCTTACCTAAGGTTCTATGTACATTATGGAACCTTTGACTAGAGTCTTTCTAATTGATCGTCTGGTCTTCTTCATTTCCTTGAGGAAAATCACTGCAGTTTTTTGGTTTTTGTTTGGGTTGAAGAAAGAAAGAAAGACTTTGACTTTTAAGAGGCGTTTGTTCCAGGGAGGGTGACCCATTGGGGCCAGTAGAGAGTATGTACAGGTTGGCCCCAACACCTGGGCCTCACAGACATGGTCCTGGGCTCACGGCCTGCAAGGCCTGCCCGATCATTCTTGGCTAAAAACCACCCTAGTGAGCCAAAGGATTATTTACATATTTACACATTTACATTTCTGCCAGCGGGGACCCGCATGAAGCAGTCTGAGGCCGCGGCACACTGGATGCATTGCTGCAGCTGGAGCAGTGGGGGATGTTTACAGGGCAAGGAGCAGGCGCCCCGCCTCGACTCAGCCTTGAGGGCCCAGCGTTCCTTGAAGGCAGGCACCATCCGCCGCAGGACCGCATGCTCAAACTCAAGCGAGAGGTGGGCCTGCACAGGTGGAACAGCTGCAGGGCATTGACCACCCCAGTCCTGGCAAGCCTGTTTCTCTGGCTTTTCAGGGTGGCCATCTTGGCCTGGCCCAGCAGGAAGTTGGCCAGGCCGACCACGGCCTGCTCCCCCAACTGGTAGGGGAAAGAGTGAACGTAGACCTCCTCGGAGAAGTCCCAGCCCAGCGCCTGAAGCAGCGCGCCCAGGGTGGCAAAGAGCGGCTGCAGCCAGGGGCAGTTGAAGAACGCGTGGAATATGTCCTCGTCCAGCCCCCCCGGGCAGAAGGGACAGGCCGCCAAGGCTGCTGGGTCCAGGTGGTGAACAAAGGTGCTGGTGGCCAGGATGCCATGCGTGAGCTGCCACTGCAGGTCACCAGTCTTCTTGGCGGTGGGTGCCTTATACAGCGTGTGCCATGCTGGGGTCCTGGGCCATGCCAGGCGCCGCCGCCACGCGGTGTCGGGGGGGCCAGCCAGCACTCCGGTGTGCCGGGCATGTACCACCCACAAGTAGAGGCCCTTGCAGGGCAGGGTGCCAAAAGGGCAGCCCGTATCGCTGCTGGGGGGCACCGGGAACCTGAGCAGCGTGTCAGGCCACTCAGCCAGCTTGCTGGGGACCACGGGGATGATGGGCAGTGGTGGGAAGGGGTCAAGTGCAGTGTCCGCAGCAGGCAGGGTCTGGCGAGCCTGGAGATGGACTTCCAGGGTGGTCGCCGCTTCCACCAGGAAGGCACCCCTGATGGTCCGCAGAAGCCAGCCCGTGGTACGGATGGAGTGCAGTGCCACCCGGGTGGTCAGGGCTTCAGGGGACAGCCATGGCAACCAAGCAGGGTCCAGGAGGTGCTCCAGGCGGGTGGTATGTGCCTCGATGAGGGCCGCCACGAGGTCGGCGGAGGCCAGGCTTGGCGTGACGCGCTGCAGAGCTGGGTTGTAGACCAGCGGCTCCTGAAGCAGGTGCAGGAACCACAGGCGCCTGGCCTGGGGGCAGAGCTGGAAGGCCGCCCACCAGGCCCGCACCACGCTGCGGTAGAATGGGGGGAGGACTGCCCCGTTCAGGAAAGCAAGGTCCAGCAAGAAGAGCTCCCGGTCCAAGCCGAGGTACCCCACTCACCACAGGAACCGGCATGCCAGCTGCCGCCGTGGGAGGTGGCCTTCAGCATACAGGAGCTGCTGGAGGGCCTGCAGCCAGTAGGCAGCCACCCGGCTGGCCAGGTCAACTAGACCTTGGCCCTCTTCCCCAGTGGGCAGGTAGAGGGCAGCTCGGGGGAGCCAGTGGCATCCGTCCCACAGGAAGTCAACCAGGAGCCGCTGCACTCTCTCCAGGAGCTCCGGCGGAGGGTCCAGCACAGCGCAGCGGTGCCACAGGATGTCCACCACCAGGTTGTTGGCCACGAGGATCCGGCCACGGTAAGAGAGGGCAGGCAGGCACGAGTGCCAGCGCTGCAGGCGGGCCTCCACTCCCTCCACCAGGTCCTCCCAGTTGTTGGCCGCAATGGCCAGCGGCCCCAGGAACACACCCAGGGCCTGGAGCACCGCGGTGGTACACACACCGTGGTATTGGGCCTGGAGCATCGCGGTGAAGAGCAGCCCAAAGCCCAAGGCCTCGAGGGTGCCGAGCAGGTACTGGTGGTCGACGTGGTCGAAGGCCTTCTCCTGGTCCAGGGAGAGCATGCCCACGTCCAGCCCAAAAAGCTCCATGGCCGCAAGCGGGTCCTGCAGCAGGAACAATTTGTCCTGGATGGTCCTGCCTGGCACGCAGTAGCTCTGCTCGGACCCGACGATGGAGGCCATGACAGTGCGGAGGCGGTTCGCCAGCGCCTTGGCCAGGATCTTGTAGTCAGTGCACAGGAGAGAGACGGGCTGCCAGTTCTTCAGGCAGCTGAGGTCCCCCTTCTTGAGCAGAAGGGTGAGCACAGCCTGGCGGCAGCTGGTTGGCAGGGTCCTGGCAGCGAGGCTCTCACGGAAGACGCGGAGGAGGCTGGGCCTGAGGAGGGGCCAGAAGGCCCTGTAGAATTCCACGGGCAGGCCGTCCAGGCCCGGGGCCCTGCCCAAGGCGAGCCCCCCCCCCACGGCCTCCAGCTCCGCCAGGGAGAGCTCGCGCTCCAGGGCCTCGGCCTGCGAAGCACCCAAGCGCGGCAGGTCCCGATGCAGCTCCCGGGTGGCCCGCGGACAGATGGGCTCGGCTGCAAACAAGTCCTGGTAGTAGGTGACGGCGTGCTCACGCACTTCGCCCGGGTCCATGAGCAGCCGGCCTTCCAGGGTCTTAAGGTGGTCTGGCGTCTTGGCTGTGGCCTGCCGCCTCTCCATGCTGAAGAAGAAGCCGGTCGGGGCATTGGCCTCCGTCAGCTCCTGGCAGCAGGCCCAGACCTTCGCGCCGCGGGCCGTGCCCTACGCCAGCTCTCGCAGGCAGTTCTTGCGGGAGCGGAGGCTCTCAAGGAGTGCCGCGTCGTTGCCGGCATGGAGCAGGGCCACCTCAAGCGCCGCCACGTCCTCCTCCAGCTCCTGGGTGCGGCGGTGGAGCTTGCTTGCCCCCAGCTGGCTGTACTGCTGGCAGAACGCCCGGATCTGCACCTTCCCCACATCCCACCACAGGCGCCAGGAGGGGTAGTCTGTTCGCGCCACCTCCCAGCTCCTCCAAAGGTGGGCGAAGCGGTCTCTGAAACCAGTGTCCTGCAGCAGGCTGACGTTGAGGCACCAGTAAGGGACCCGCGTGCACGCTCCGCTGGGCAGGCTCAGCTCATAGCAGACCAAGGCTTGGTCCGAAAGGCCTGACGGGAAGATGTGACTGCCATGCAGCAATGGCAGGTGGTGCTGGCCGAGGTAGGAGGTCCGCCGCCTCCAGCATGGTCCACAGCTTGCGGGCCGAAGGCAGGTGTGGCTCTGGCCCTGTCCAGTCGAGCAGCATGTTGACTGTGCAGTTGAAGTCCCCGCCCACGAGGAGCAGGTCGTCTCTCTCACTGGCATTGCACAGGAGGTCGCCCAGGAAGGCGACTCTTTCTCTTCCGTCGGTGGGCGCGTAGATAATGATAAGGAGCAGGCTCTGGTGCACCAGGATGACGTGGACGGTCAGCAGCCGGCCAGGGACGACATCTCACGCCGCCGCCAAGTCGTACTGCAGCTGCAGCGAGAGGAGGCTTGCCACTCCCATGCTGAGGTTGGTGCCGTGGCTCAAGAACATGTGGCCTCTCCAGGCGGCGTGCCAGTCGGCTTGAACATAGACGTCGCTGTGCGTCTCCTGAAGGAAGGTGATCGCCAGGCGCTTCTGCTGCAGGCCCTCCAGGATGGCTGTCTGCTTCACCGGGTCTCTGCAGCCATTGGTGTAGAGTGAGGCAATTGTTGTGACCGCCATGCACAGGAAAGAGGGAGGAAAGGTAGGCAGGGTATGGGTGGGAGAGAAGGTGACAGATACTGGGCAGAAAAAAACGTGGATACAGGGGTAGGCCTAGCGTTGCCCTGCCCTATTCTGTGGGTCCGCCTTGGCCCCACACCTCCCTCACCTGGGTCACTAGCTTCTTGAGCCAGAAGGCATGCTGACGTGTGCCTGGGTCCCGGCGCATGAGCCTCGCTGCGTCGCTCGCGGCACGCACAAACTGCGCGGGGTCTGGGCACCACTGCCAGATGCTCTTGGCCACGTTCCTCTGGCCCTTGGTCTGGTCCAGGAGATTGAGGAGACCTCCGTAGCTGGGAGCCATCCAGGGGGGTTTCTCTAGAAGGAGGTAGATATTGTCGACCGAGAACCGGCGGGGCTGTACCCTGGGAGGGGACTTCCCGGTGAGGCCGGCGAAGGTGCCCTCAATGGCCAAGCTCCCTAGAGGCCCCCCTCTTTATTCGGGTTGAGGACCCTCTCAGGGAGATCGATCCCCATCCGTTTTGGGGGGCAGATGTCGTCCTGCTCCCGGGGCAGCTTGTAGTGCTCCGAGGGCAGGCACTCCATCTCCTCCTCCCCATTGGCCTCAGCAGGCAGGGGAGCAGGCGGCGGGGCAGCAGGACTCTCTGCTGTCTCCCCTGCCCGCCACCGCCCGGGAGGCAGGCACTCCTCCCCCGCCTTGCTGCTCACGGGCCCCACTGGCTGGGATGGGGGAGAGGGGTTGCCGGACGTCTCCGAGACACCCTCAGTCGTGGCCAGAGGTGGCAGGGTTTCTGGGTGGATGGGCAGAACGGGCTCAGGTTCCCTGGCTGCCTTTTTCCTGGTGCTATCTGAGACAGGCCCCGAAGGGGCAGGAGCTCCTTTAGCCGCTCCTTTTTTCTTCTTCTTGTTTTTTGCCTTTTGGGGGGTAGCTGGCACCTCCCCCACAGGGGGCGTGCCAGGCTGCTTGGGGGTCACGACCTCCAGGTCCACCGCCTCGGTTGAGGCAGGGGCGGGGG
>JAGPOW010003395.1:56971895-56994582 GCA_030014935.1 Caiman crocodilus
GGGGGAGGTGGAGGAGGGGTCTTGGGTGCCCCAGCTGACGGGGCCCCAGAACCCGAGATGCTAGCTGCCCCGGGGAGAACTGGGTCAGGAAGGGATTGGGAGGACCTCCCAGCCCCTCCACCGGGCGGGGCGTCCACCACGACAGGGGCAGGAGAAACCTGGGAGGATGTCCCAGGCCCCCCCGCTGGGTGGCATGTCACTGCCAGAGGGGTCAAGCCCCTCAGATGCAGCGGGGGCGGGGGCTTGGCAGATCCCCCAGCCCCACCCTTTGATGAGGGTCCCTCACCCGAGGTGGATGTGCCATCCTCCTGGGCAGGTGCAGCAGCTGGTGCCCCAGCTGACTGTCCTAATGGACACTGGGCAGCCAGGTGGGAGCTGCCGCTGCAGCGGCGGCATAAATTTCCGCCCTGGGAGAAATACACCATGTAAGATCTCCCACCGGACACAAAGTTCAAGGAGGGAGGCAGTCTCTGGGTGTCCCCCCTGAGAAGCATGAATGCCTGCCTCCAAAAGGACAGGACGTGCCTCAGCTTGGGGTCTCTGCTCCCCATGCTCAGCCTGCGCCAGGAACTGCTGAGGACCCTGTAGCGCTCGAGGGCGCTGGTGAGGGCACAGTCGGACAGGTGTGGAGGCACGTTGGAGGCCACCACCAGGGTCTCCAGGGGCGTGACAAGTGGTGGAACCCCCTTGACGTCCAGCCTTGCCACACACACCTCCCTCACCAGTTTGAGACAACTCAAGTAGATGACGGGCACTGAGTTGACCCAGGAGGCATACCGGATGCTGCGGCGTCCCAGCAGGTCCACCAGAGCTCCGGCGCAGTCCTCCACCGTGCTGTGGAGAGGGGTGTGCACCCGCATGCCATGGCTGAGGGGAAGGTCTGCTGAGACATCCCCATGCCAAGTGCTTTGGCTGCTGGCAGGCATCCCGGCAGGAGAGGGTTAACTCTCTCCCAGGAGGGAGAGAGGGAAAAAAAAAAAGCTGACACCAGGGACTGGGACTGGGAGGGGGCTCAAAACACCCCAAACTCGGCCTGAGGGGGGCAGAGCAACCCAGCAGGGGCTCAGGGCAAGCCCAAAGGCAGGGGGAGATGGCAAGGAGCGAGGTAAGGTGCCCTGGGGGAGGGAGGCAGCAGAGTCGCAGGGAGAACTCAGGCAGGGGTGGGGGAGGGGCAGAGGCAAACGGAGTTGCCAGAGCCCAGAGGAAAAATGCCCAGAAAGCGGGGGAAGGGGCAGGGAGGGGGTCCCCAGGGACAGGGTGGGGAAAGGCAAGGGTTTTGGGGGCGGTGGGGACAGGAAAAGGGAGGCACAGAGTGCAGGAAATGCAGAAAAGGCACCTGAGCTGCAGGCGCTCAGAAGGGCTTCACCTACTGGCGGCCATCTTGAAAGAAAGAAAGAAAGAAAGAAAATCCCAGAGTGAACCGGCTTTATCGTAAGATCTTTGGCATCTCAGATAAGATTCTTGACTCAAAAGACTGAGGGAGTCCATCACTTTTCTGTCATTGCTATAGAAGTAATTAAAGTCAAAGGTTTAATTGAAAGCAGTGGGTGGATGTCAGTTAGTGAAGACTTGCACATACACATCTTTTTTCAGTGAAAGCACATTTGTTTCCCAACCAGAGACTGATAAGTCTATAACAAAATTAGGGCTTGTTTTAAATGCTTGTTTAGCAGGTTTGGATAATTTTTAAGTTACCTTTATGGGGTAATTTCTTGTCCGTGATGCAGACTCCTTGCTACTCCAGCATCACCCCAACAGGATCATAAAGCAGTGTTAAGGAATATGTCATGATCCCCAAACCTCTAATCAGAGCAACAAAAATGGTTAGAGGCCTGGAAAGCATGACTTACGGTGACATTACATGTTACACATAGACCATACTAAATCTGTGGAATGTTCAAAAGTGTTAGACTGTTCTGTGAGCAGTCACATGTCAAGGGTTAATACCATCACTTGCCTGCACAGCTTTAACTGGTGAGGGCTGGTGAGCAGGAGCATGGGTAAAAGCCAGGACACATAAGCTCTACCCCTTCTTTGGATGGGCAGGGTCCTGGGAGTGGTGCATCTTGAGATATTGGAGGACTTCAGATTACTTATTTTATCTCTGTGGAGCAGACTAAAATTACCCTAATACAATCTAGGTAGTATGGCTCCGAGTTAATCCTCACCTGAAGTGGCATCATTTTGAGTTGCTTAGAAGGCACTTAGCACAAATGAATGAGCCTCAATGTGTGAATGCTTGTGTTTTTGAATTCCTTTAATATGATCTAATGCTTCACCCTTGTACAGAGAGGCTGAAAGAGCTAAGCCTTTTTAGTCTGAAGAAGAGACGATTGAGGGGGATTTGATAACAGTCTCCGTGGAGTTTGCCAAAGGGAGATTATAGAGATGATGGAGCTGGGCTTTTATCTGGGACTGCAGGGGACATGACTAGGAGCAATGGCCTTAAGCTGCAACAGAGGAAATTTAGGTTGAAGATTAGGAGGAATTTTCTGACTATGAGGGTGGTCAAGCACTAGAACAGGATACATAGGGAAATTGGGGAATCTCCATCCCTGGAAATTTACAAGACCAGGTTAGACAGATGCTTGCCTGGGATGGTCTAGTCAGGGATGATCCTGCCTTAAGCACAGGCCTGGACTAGATGACATTGCAAGGGCCCTTCTAGCCCTACTTTCCTATGAATCTTTGAGAAGCATGTAACCAGTAGAAATTACCTCTTCAATAATTTCAACCTGTGATCATGGAAGCTCTCCAGCAATTCACCACACACAATTGTTCCTGTGGATTGATTATTACTGGTACAAACTACAGCAGACTTGGGGTGACTTTATCTTCTTTTTGGATCTGGTTCCCCTAAGTATTAGGGATGGAACGCACAAAGACGTCTTTGCCTTAGAACAGCTGGGGTTGGCTGAAGGATTGTGTATTAAGAGTTACAGATCAGCTTCAAGAGAACTAAATGGAGGTTAGACTATGTGTTTATACTTCTGGTCTACCAAAGTACTTCCACTATGCTTTTTACTAAGCAAAATGATTTGGTGAATGCCTACTATCCCTGTATATCATTCATCATGCTGGCCTCTCATCTTATCCTGGGCATAATCCATTTGTTGAAGAGTTCCCTTGATGTGAATTCTCAACTGGCAGTCTCTTCATGCAGAACATGGTCTGTAAGGTTGACACTCTGAGCCCTGATTAGTTAGTTTAAGACTGAAGCTTATGTTTTTGGTCAGCATGTAATTCGATAGGTCTGAGTTGCTATTTGCATAAAACATCTGTTTTGTTTTCAAACGTTCTCTTGATTCTTATTATTTAGTTTGCAATTTCTGTGCATCAGGCAGGCTTGCTACAGCAAGGAGAAAGTGCATGAGAGAACAAAAATATATTGTATATGGTGTAAAAGCAAAATAAAATAGGTGGAGAGAGAAAAAAAGGCAATGACATAACATGGGGAAAAGGATGGTAATATGTTAATCATTAGACATTAATGCCTAAGAATTCATCATAGGTAAATAGAATGCACTTAACCTCCATAGAAAGACAATGTTATGTATGATGAAAGAGAGATGAAATTGGAAGCAGGAAACTGGTATTCAAGGACACAGCTGGACTTCTGTATAAGGTTCCCACGCCACTAATCTGCTAGAGGACTTTATTCTTGCTCTGTTTATTGCTCAAGAGTGGATTTGCCTCAGTCTTGTATGGAGGTGGAGACTAGAAGTTGGGCAATGAACCCTGAAAAAAAAAAGTCTAGCACTAAGGAAAGAACTTTACAACCACACCCCCACAGATTTTTTTTCTCATACAAAGGGTAGAGAGGGTATCCTCTGAATTCTAGCCAAAAGGAATCATCCAGGCTTTTAGAAATGTCCTTTAAAGCTTCCTTATTAATGATGGCAAGCTGGAGATAATACACATCAATGACTTCGGCTTAGACAGTTGGGATTTGAATGTTCTAGTGTTGCATGTCTTTTTCAAGCAAGCTATTCAGATAATAAAGCTTTTTTGTATTTTGGGAGTGCTATCAAACTGAGCTGCCTTAATTTAAAAGGATTCTTCTTCTTTTCTTTTTCTTTCTAAACCTTAGTAAGGAGCATAAGAATAACACAATGTGAAGCTGATTTTCCTTAAAAGATAGAACAGCAACGTAATGAAAATGAAGCAGTGCTGTAGTAGATTCTAATCCTTCCAAAGAATAAAAAAGCCAGAGTTGAAAGGCTAGCATTGGCATATGCCATTTGAGACGAAAGCATGTGGGGTAGGTATGGGTATTTTGACCTAATGGAAGATGTAAAGAGAATAATGAGGTTGTATGACTGCACACTAGTTTGTAAATGACTTCTTTCTTAAAGGAACATTTCATTTTCATCAGCTGTCTACCAATTACAGCCTCTAATGAAAAAACCCAAACAAACAGACTAGTGGTTTCCATTGCTCCTTTCTCTCACTTAAAAAGGAAAAATTGTAAGAAAAGCTGCATTTCAACTTAAGTACATATTCAGTGGATTTAAAGCAAGTTAATTTAAAATGAGAGTAAATAATCCATTCAGCCAGTGGTTTTACATTTCTCTTTAATTATCACTGAATAAGCCTCCTTTTAAGCAGGCTTAATACATGCATTTTTTCTCATTGCTGCTTTATGTAGGAGATAAAAATGGCATTTCTGTAAGGAAACCTAAGGCAGTATTCTTTCCCTTTAGGGACCTTCTCAGGGAAAGTTATGAATTGTTCAGGTATTGTAAGTGCCAGCCAATGCAGACTTTAACTGTGCTTCCCTGCCCTGGATCCCTCCTACTGTTTCAAAGTAAAGAGCTTTCTGTCCTGCCTGTCATCATTTGATAAGTGTCTTTATGATGACACAATAAGCTTCATGAAAACAGCGAGAGAAAAGATGAAGATGATTAACATGTATATAAAAACAGTGCTGTCTGAAGTGAGATGGGAGATAGAGGTGGGGAGACAAAAACAAATATGCACAGCAAAGCCAAGTGGATGGGTATTTGTGAAAGGATTTAATGTGCCATATCTGGCTGTAATCATAAAATTAGGCAGTACATACTCTGCTTATGCTCAGCTCTAAATATAACCCTTACTGCTAGTTATGTCCCGGTATATGAGCCAGCCCCTTTGTAAAAGGAAGCAGTCCGCACAGCTCATTTTTTCTAAAGCACTTAAGGGTCATTAGTCTAGCACTGCAGAAAATGTATTATTCATTTGCCTTAGCCCAATTTCTTTGCTAAGACTTTTTGTAGGAAATGCTACACAGTTCAGCAGAGAGGTGATTGATCAAGCAAGAAGGAGCAGAATTTGGGCATCCTGATAAGATTTTCTCATAGTCTTCTCAGTTAGCATAAATCAATTTTATTTATGTAGTAACACTTGAATACTAACTACCCAACGTCATCCATTGGAACAAAATTGATGACTATACCTTTAGGTTAATATTACTTGAACATTTCATTCTTGAATAATTTATACACTTTACTATTTGAGTGTCGGTTCACAATTGTTTGTTCTGTGTCACTAAGGCTATGTCTACACTAGGGAGCTTTAATGGCATAGGAGTACCAGCATACTATATTGGCAATGTGCTCTTAGTATAGACACAGATAAAACCAGTATATCTGTGCTTTGTACTGGTGAAATGAAAACACCCCTGATGTGTAAAATAAGCTATACCAATAAAAGTGCAGTTTTATTAGTATTACTATATCTGCTGTAGGGGCTTCTGCCAGCACAGTTATGCCAGTCTGTGATTGCCTGTCTTCATACTCCTCACTGGGTTAGTAGACATCTTTACAGGCAACCCCCGCTTAACGCAGTTTTGCTTACTGTGGTTTCACTATAACACTCATTTAAAATACCTACTTGGTTTCACTTAGTGTGCAGAGCATTTTGTTTTAACGCTCAGTGCAGTGGGTGGGGAGAAGCAGTGGTGGCAGCAGCAGTGATGTTGTGGTCAAGTGAACTGGTGAGTGGGCGCGTGCCTGGGGTCTGCTCTGGCATGTGGTGCTGGACCAGGTACTGGAAGGAGCACAGGGAGGAGTGGCAGTAGTGGCAAGAAGGGATGGGCAGGGGGCATGAGCACAGGGCCTGGTCTGGCAGGATGGTAGGAGCACGGGGTCCAAGGCCAGGGCTGGCAGGAGTGTGGGGCCTGGGCTGGTGCAAGCCAGTGCTCAAGGATATGTGCACAGTGTCCTCCCGCCCCAGGCCACAGCAGGGCCAAGCCTGCAGAGCCCCCCATCCCCAGGCTGCAGCCTGTAACCTGCTACTCTAAACCCTGAATATTTTATGATATCATAGCAGTTATCATAGCAGCTATAGTAAATGAAAGAAAAAATATATATGTAACATGCATGGTAGGATGAGGAGGGAAAGGAATGGGAGGAGAGGATTCAAGTGCCTTGTCTTTGGGATTGGGATGGGGTCTTTGGGATTGTGTACGGATGGAGAGAGACCAGACCAACTGAGCATAGATGGGTGCAAGTGACAAGGATTTAGGGGTGACTGTTACTGTGCCATAGGGAAACTCCCAGTGAGTCAGGACTGCCCAGTGAGAGTCCAGGGCTGGGGACTGGAGAGCCCAGGTGGTTTACATGCACCTCCTGCTGTAATACATTAGGAAAGACATTACATGGAGTAAATTGGTATTTGACTCCCCTTACTGAAATCTGTGGGGAATGACACACAAGGCATAACTGTCTTGAAAGCCCTGTTTGTGTGAGCACGAATGCTGTGTCATGCAAACCAAAATGCACTGGGTCAAAAAAAGCCGCGTTAAAATTTTCATACGCTCTACATTAAAACTAGTGTTGTCTTCACACCCCCTATATTCCTGCTTCTTATGCTGCGGTAAGTGAAAGCTAAACTGTGGTGTTAGCCTTCAGTGAAAAATGGGCTAAACTACCACAGTTCAGCTTCCATTTATTGTAGTCTAAGTGCACCTACAGCAATTAACTGAAGAGGAGCTGACAGGTGAAAACCATACCTTCTTGTACTTCATGGTAAATAGCTTATCTCCCCATACCTTAAAGACTCCTTTTTAATAACTGCTTTTTAGCCATAAAATGTGTTAGCAAGAGAGGAAGCGCTGTCTTGCAATAGCAAGAGAGGAAGTGCTCTCGGCCAAATCAGAAACAAACTGTTTCAGCCATGTATAGCAGAAGTGGAAAAAATTAACCATCACTATTAAATCTTTGATTCAGAAGGACTCTTAAGCACATGATTAACTTTTAAACAGAAATATGCTGTATTGACTTGAAGCCTACATTTCAACGGTGTAGTGTAGTGGTACATCTGCAGTGTGATGGCACATTTTTATTATAGCAGCCAGTGACTCCTTTTTTTTCCTAGTTCCATTTACAAAATGTTCCACATCAGACCATAAATAAAACAAAATGAACTCCTGCTATCAACTAAGATTCATAAAGCATATCAACCCAGAATGGAGAGAAATGTATTGATTTTTAATTATTAATAGAAATAAAATTATGACCCACTTACAAATAGCCCACACAACAGTTTCAGATATTAATTACCACACAGCATCTGGAAGATCTGGACTCATTTTGCAGAAATCTAAAATTGCTGGTCCATGCTATTTTTTAAAATGTATTCCCTTTACAAATATTTTAGTCAATATTACGACAAATGTTTTTTGGCTTTTTTTTGACCTCAGAGTTCATTTTGGACTGCAAAGAATCTAATTCTTGTGAATTTTACTGAAGAAAATATGATACAATTTGGATTGGATGTGCTATGGGCCTTTCTGGGTATGTTTGAGCCAAATAAAATGGATTTGTATTGGGCATACATGCAAAATTATATAATGCCCTGACCTTTGTAAGAGAAATACATGGTTCATTCTGAGGTGCAGATTTCCCAATTATAATATATTTTTTAAAGGAAAATATGGGGAAAAGGTAACCAGATCACATCGGCGGAGTAGCTAAACTGAGCCAGGAATGTGTCAGCTTGAATTTCCTTCTTGTCAGAAACACCCTATATTATCAGCAAAGAGGAAAACCTATTACCATTACTTGTACAATTCCGCATGATATAAAAGAAGAAGAAAGAAAAAAAATCCCTTATCACACACTTGGTTAAAAGTCTCCATTGAACCAGGAAGTTTTTTCACCTCATGAAACACAAACATTTTGAAGAGCTCCATTCAAATGGTTATTACTTATATAGCCTTGCTCCAGGAGACTATTTGAAAGTGATAAGAAAAAATGCTATTGTGTGCTCTTGGGTACTTACTCAAAGGATTAGTCCAATTGCCATTTGATCAATAGACTCAGGGATGGATCCAGGTAGGATGCAGCAGTGTTCCCAGCTAATCCAGGTGCAGGGGAAGCCCGAGAGCTGCTCCTGCCCCACTGCAGCTGAAGTTTGTGGGGAGCAGCTGTATGGATTCAGCCAGGGACACTATAGGTTCCTCCTTCCAGTCCCTGTTCCCCACCCACCTCCTGCCTATGTCTCCCACCAGCTAGGAGTAGGCACTGAAAGGAAGAACCTGGACACTGCCACTGCTGTCCCTGGGTGACACAAACACAGCGGGACCTGCTGAGCTACTCCTGCCTAGTGCTGCTGGGAACAGCTGTTCAGGGAGCTGGGTGCAGGTTTCTCTGTCTAGCCTCTCATCCTCCCCCTGCCCTGAGGTCAGCCAGGGACAGAGATAGCAGTTTTGGCAGGGGGCAGGTCTGCCTGTCATGTGCCTGTTCTCCACTGTCCCCACTGACCTGGGGACTCCATCCTTCCATGGCCTGAGGCATCATGTGCTGTATCTCCCTTAATAAATCTTCAATCCACCTACAAATGGGCTTGATCTAGTCCCCTTTCATGAATAAGAAGTAAAATTCAGATAGAAGTCCACCAAGTTAAGGCCACCTTCACTTTGTAAGTTCTGCATTGAAGTTGTGCCCTGTGTTGCCTTGTTCAAGTGCCTGTGCATCATAGTTGGCCTGCCTCTCTGAGTGATGCCAGTAAAGAAATTCACTTGCAGGTGAGCCTAGGGAAAAGAGATCGGCTTGTGTTTATATATTGCTGGTGGTTATGCACTGGACCTGGCACTAAGTGTATCCTCAGAAGAGGGCACTGCCATCTTCTGGAAACCTGCCATGCTGTTAGTATATTAGGTTAATATATTGCATGCGCTCATCTCCAGTATCTGAAGTCCTGAGAGTTACATATTTGTTTTATGGATAATATCTGGGCTAGTACCCCCAGAGGCATAATCTCACTGAGACTAATGATTTTGCTGATACTTTTGGAAGTGATCCTAATACGATAAAAATCTGAGAACAACTTGTGTAAATAGTTTGCATAATCCCACGTGTACATGTATCTAATAATTTACAAGAGTTAGCAGAAAACTACACAATTTGATTTAAAGTTTTGAGCAATGATACCAAAAAAAGTTTCCTATATTTCACAATCAATCCAGGATGAAGGTTGCTGCTTCTCTGGCAGTTAATAACTGCTGCCTTAAGAAAAGGAATAGTTTTCCCTTAAACATCATGGTCAATGTTGGTGAAACTGTATATCAGATACAGATGAAAATACTGTTTATTTCTCATTATAATACATAATTGATTGAAAGAATGAACTCCTAGAGGGAATGTCATAAATCCACATGTTGTAACTTAGTGCTACATTTTGCATTTGACCCTCTGATATAGCTGACAGATGTATAAAATCACATGTAGCCAGACAGCTCCCTATTGACTCCATATCTGAGATGGATTAAAAATGCAGTTTATTGACCTTTTATTCCACTGTTGGTGTCATTAACTTAAACTTACAAAATTGAATCCAGACCCACCTGTTCCAGATTGTGTTCTATGGGACATTGTTTTCTCCTGTCCTGAATATCTGTCAATGTATAGTTCTGGACTTTGGTAAATAAATATTATTTACTTGACATGATGATCATATAGATGCCATGGCATGTACAGTTATATCAAACCATATTTTATACTCTAAAACTTTTTGTTAGTTCACACTATCTACATCGTAGACCAAGGCTGACATGCATGAATTACCTGTTGACTCTCTCATCTGCTATATTGTTGGCATGGTGGAGCCATTTGATAAAACTTGGACAAAGAAAGGAGAAGTTGATTCTTGGGTTTTATACATGGGACCCTCAGTGTGGTGGCTCTGAATGCAGGGGGTAGGGAGGAGAACAGAGGCAACATTTATTTGAACTGGGCCTGATCCTAGGATTCAGTCTTGCATTCCAGAAGTGTCTACGTTGGAAACCTATATGTATGCATGGAAGTCTATGTTAGCTATTTCTGTAACGAGTCAGGTAGAATTTGGATCAAGTCACAAATCAGCTAAAATACTGACTTTGCTTCTTGGGAGCAAAATGACCTTTTCACAAGTTAAATGTAACTCTTTAAATGACAGCTCATGGAATGAGAGGTAACAGACTCATGAAACTTGCTGACAAATGCCATCCTTGTTTAATTTCAAGGATCCAGGGCAAAGGGCATGTTGGAAATTATTAGCCCAAGAAAAAAAATTGACAAACTAGACAGTTAGGTATTTAAACTCTACAAAGGGCTTTGGGGGGGGGGGATAAATCATTTAATACACAGGTTAAACTTAGATTCTCCAGCCCTGGCATATAATCATTTCCCAAGCTACTGTCTTTTGAATTTCAAAATAATATGTACAGATTCCAAATACAGTAGAATCCCCTTAACTGGAACAGCCCAGGGAACAGTGATTAAGAGAAGACACCATTAATAACAATAACAACAACAAAAATCCTGAGATTTAATTCAAAGTTCTTCTTTGAAGAAATGCATAGCAGAATTAACTTATTTTCTGCTATTCCTATATGCTTAAGACATTGACAGCTGGGAAAAAAAAGAATACCATGATCTAGATGAAATTATAGTGTACAAAATAGAAGAAAAATTAATCTTTTTTCTTTTATAATTTGGTACCTTCTGTTCTAGTTAGCAATATGGGCCTGGCCCTAGAATTTGACACACCTATTTGACCCTAGAACTGGCCAAAATTTGTGTTTTTTAAAATAAATAAATTGGTTGTATTTTTATTCAAGATTTTGCAAACATTTTTTTCCAGTTTTTTCACGTGATAGTAGAATTGGTGGAAATGCATGGAAATAACATTTTTGTTTAAAAATTAGAATGTTATTAATGTTTAATTCTAAAGTAAAAAAACAAACCCTATTTTTACAAGGAGCTATATTTTACAATATGACCCTGAAAGAAATGCAGGACAGTTAATGCAAGACTGAATGTTTGTCCAATCCTATAATCTTTGAAGTCAACTAGAGGTTTTGGTATGCAAGAAATGCAAGATTGCATCATCATCATCATGATTAAACAATAGCCATTTCTATTTATTGTCATGAAATTAAAATTAGTTCCCTACCATATACATCCTAAAGGATTACCAAAAGCATTTGTACATGTGGTGGTTGTGTAAAGTATAATGTGTCATGAAAATTCCAAAACAAACAGAATAAATTCCAAACATGGTAAATAGATCACAGTTTGGAAATCCAGTTTGAGAACTGGTGAGCTGCTTGAAATGTGTAAGAAGTAAAGACAGACAACAGCTTTTATTATATACAAACTATACCATGTTAAGGGGGCACTTCCTGGTTGTGTCATTCACAGGCATAGATAGACCTATTAAAATATCGGACAAAGTAGCTCTCCCCTTACATCTGTAAACAACAGCCTAACCTTCATAATAAATATTAAAAATAAATAGCAGAGTTCATCATGCATGCTCATATCCTTATGCTGTTGCTCTGTCTCCCTTCCCTTTTGCCCAACATTGTATGGGCCTTATCTTGCATCCTTCAGTCAAAGGGTAGTTTTGCATCTGTAGTAATATTGCAGCTTAACTTAGATCCTATATAAGTCCATGCTATGTACTGATAGGACCACATGTAGTCAATTCTGAAGGTTTTCCACCGTTCTATGATAAGAATATTAGTGTTGTTTATTCAGTATATAAATTATATTGACATCTTTTAAACTATTAATGTTCATTTATATATTGTGTTAGATGTGTGTGACCTTACAGACACACAACAACCTACAGAACATAAGGGCTAAAGGACTGATTGAACTCCTGGTATTGTTATTGAATATACTTTCATTTAAATGAAATTTGAATTCCTTCTGTGTTCCTTCTGTAATTCTTAATTTCTCTGATGCATTCATAGGAAAATGTAGACAACATTCAGGCATGTGCAAGTGCTGGAACACCAGAAGCCCAACCCAAATCTTTGGTCTTAATTCTGTGTGTGTGTCTTTGGTCATGTGTGTGTGTGTATGTGTGTTTATGACTTTAATTCAGATCCCATGTTTCCACTATATGCATTATAGACATATGTTATGCTAAAGGAAAGAAAGAACAGAATGAAATCCATTCTATACTTTAGGCATATTACAATTAACCCCAAAAGAAAGCTCTTTATCCATTGTATAAAAAGGTAATTATGGATTATAAAAACTTTGATTAGTTACTTTGATTAGTTTTAATGGGTTTCTGAACTTGCTGTTGTTTTTCACTTTCCAGTTAAATTTTAGAGAATTATTTTACTGTACAGTCATTGGCAAGAGAGAGCAATAATGAGCTCTTGAGTGAATATGGATATTATGTACAAAAATGCCTTATGAAACTTTAAAAAAAATCTTGATCATAGGCACATAAGAATTGCAATATTTGATTAGACCCATGATCTACCAAGTTTTGTATCATATCACCAGTAACAGGCAATACTGGATGACTTTTGAGAAAGGTTCAAGAAGCCCCATGCCTGACCCTAGCAGTTTCCACTTAACTTTCAATCATTACAGACTGGCTTAGATCCTGAAGAACACTGGTTTATATTCCTACCTATTCTTTTATTCTCAGTGTGTGTGTTTAACACGTGAAATTAATGTGATGCAATAAACTCTGCTTCATATTGTGCCAAAGTTTATTGCCCCTGGGCACCATGTATACATGTGTGCCCAGGACAGCAGCACGTTGAGCCAAGTCAGAGCAGCGCTGGCTATGGAGGGACTGGCTGGGTCATGAGGGTGCCTCAGTTTGGGGCTAGCCAGCAGGCAGCCCCTGCACTGCTGCACCCTTGTGCCCCATCCAGGCCTGTCACTATCTAAATGTGCATTGTGGTGGCATATGTTACTCCACTGAAGGATAGTGCTTGTGTCTGGTAGTACTATCCTATTGTGGAGTTAATTAATTTACTCCATCCTAATAGCACCGCATATGTAGATAGTGCCTTTTTCCTGCAGAGCTAGTCATCTTTGCAGTAAACATCTTGTATAGACCCACACAGTTTGCACTTTTGTAGTCCTGCACGTAATTGTTTTCCTTATCTCTTTGTGAATCTTGCTGCGTTCTTGGTTTCATTGTTGCAATGACTTCCACAGGCTCTTTATGCATCCATTAAGAAAGGAAGGTTCAGAGGTTAGGCAGCTTGGCTGGGAATTGCAAGAGAAATAGGTTTAGCTCCCAAAAGACTTCCTGTGTGATTCTGGATGAGTAATTTTAAGCCAGACTTATAAAGCTATTTGGGTACCTAAAGAAATGGAAAGGCATTTAGTGGGAATTAGGAGCCTAATGTGTTTAGGCACTTATATAAATCCCAGTAAGTGCTAACTGCATTTTCAGGAGTCTAAATTCCTTTGTATATCTCTGCCTCAGTTTCTCATCTATAAAAAGAGAATAAAAACTTTTCATGCCTTACAGGAGGGTTGTGAGGAGAAATACATTAAAGTATTGTGGTGCCCATATCCTATGGTAATGGGGATCATTCAAATACTGTAGATATTTGATATAAAATGTATTTCTTTTTATAATTTGCAACTTTTATGTTTTAATAATCCTTTATCTAGGAAAAAATATTTCAGTAACTCCAATTTGTCCCTCTTCCCACAGGCCCACATTGAACGTATTTCATACTCAGTTTTTCTTATTAATGAAATCATTATGTGCTTTGGACTGACAATAAACGAACTAAATCATCAAAAACATTCTGCCTAATTTATTTATTTGCATTTTAAAACTCAGATATTAATGTATAACTTCTTAATAGTTCCCAGATTCCTACCCTACATGCCACTTTGGCTCCATGCCAATTCTTACAAGTCTCCCCTTGAAAAAAATAATGGAAAGTCTGAAAAACCCTTAATAGCCCCCAAACTGCAATAAAATAATGAACCTGATTCTGCAAACCAATAATCTACCTTGTCTACATGATAATGACGGAAGGTTTGAGCTGAGACAATTAGTCAAAAATTGAAAATATCTGTAGGAGGATTTTAAGTGGATGACCTAGTGGAAGCTTGTGTCATTTTGTATGAAGCACTCTATGAGTTTCTTGAAACCACTAATAGAAGTCAGGGGGGAAAACAGACACCAGCACTTCAATCCTTGTTTAGCCTGAACAGCCACAAAGGACTTTTTGTACTTTGTGTCTAATAGGCTTTGCTCTGAAAATCTTGTGGCCATTGCTGTGCCAGAAATTCTCCTCAAGCAGTAGGTTATGTTCAGCAATTGCATTAGGTAATAAATTCCATGATCCTTTGATCTGCTGTCTCTCCCTGTACCCCTCACCCCCGCCCTCACCCTCTTCCCTCCTAGGTTTGCGACAATGAATTACAAGAATATCTGGGCTATAACACTCACTGTAAGACATTCAGTTCTAAATTAAAAGAAAAGCATTTGAATTCTGGAAACCAACTACTGCAGAGCCCTTGTAAACTTCTTCTCTGTCGTGCCCAATCATCACAGCATGCAGATAGTACTTTTTTATTCATTAAAATCAGAGAGTGATGACCCCTAGAAAATGTTTACTGCCCTTGATCATTTCTTCACAATCTGAAGAGTCTGGGCTGCTTCTTTTGACAAGGGAAATATGAAATGGACAGCAACGAAGACAGAAAAGAGTTCAATATATAGGGGACTAGAGCGCGTGTATCAAACTGAAAGATCGACAGCCTGAGCCCAGCATACAAAATGATTGCAAATACTAAGAACAGCCATATAGGCAGACAGTGTTCTTTCTGTGAATCTTTTGCTGCCTTTTTATAGTCTGAAGTGTGAAGCTGTCTTGTGGTTTTGTTTCCCCTGAGTTTACTCAGGTGTAAATATAAAACCAATGAGTGCTGGAGAAGGTCAGCGTTGCATATTCATTTTATTTTAAATAATTGATAATGTTTCCTGTCTCTGCTTACATGAATTGCTCTTGGGTGTTGGAAAATTGCTCAGTGAGTTGTCTTTTAATTTGTTTCTTTCGAAAAGCAGCATGCTGCTTTGCAGAATGCTAAAAGTAATGTGTGCCACGCAGTACTTTCTAACTGGAGGTTAATAAAGGTGAACAGAATGAATGCTTGGTACACAGTGAGAGAGAGAGAGAGAGAGAAAATGAATGGATGAGGTACCAAAATACAGATAATGAAGAATTTCAAATGCTTACATGCTGATTTTTTCCAAACAGTGTAATTCATATCCCATTCATGTTTTGGGGTTCTATGCAAAGTACTGAGTACCCTTAACTGCAATTAATTTCACTGTGACTTGATCATGTTCATCACATAGCAAGATTGGGCTTACAAAAAGCAACATGACTTTTAATTTCTGAAATAGTAGTATTAGTTCCATTAAATAATTTATCTGATTATGCAGCAAGAATAACAGGAGACAATCATTCTAGACAGTTTGTCTGAGATCCAAGATGCATCTAATTTTTTTTTCAGTGCCATACCTGGCTACTACAATTTACTGCTTTTTACTTTTGCATTTGCATTCTGCATTGTGTGAATATAGCAAAAGGTAGTGTTTTCAGAGTTTGCCATCAGCTTGTTAACCAGATGCAATACTGTCTGATTTTAATACATTATGGCCTGTAAATTTTCTGACCCAGTGTTTTAAGTATTCATATTCTGTGTTGGAGGACATTGTGGTTGAATGGATGCAAAGCCATGCTCAAACACAGGCAGTCCATCAACCTAGTGTGGTTAAGGCACAGCAGTTGTTATAGCACACTATGTGGAGTAATGTGGCTAGTGTCATATCTGGCTACTTTTGACAGTTTACAACTGTTTGTGCCAGAGGCTAGACGCAACCTGGCACAAATACAGAGCAAGGCTTAAACCTGTGCCTCTGTAGCTATACGAAGAAGTCCTAGCTGCTCTGCCAGCACACAAAGGTATATGCATTATTCAAAATCCCAAGAGTATGTGGATGTTGAGTATGCATGGATTGGGAGCATGTATGCACACTCAAGAAATTGGACCTAAATTAAAAAAAAAAACCAACAACAAATACATCAGTTCCCTTATACTGGAAAATTAAAGACCAAGAGCTTGTCTATACTGTATTGGTGTTTGGTCCTTCAGCAGAAAGGGCTAAACACATCTCACCTGACTTTGCTGGCATGCTCCAGGTCTATACATTCTCCATTGGGATTGATCTAGTTTCAAACCCAGCACCTGTTCTTGAGCTTTTGACGTCTGCTGAGGCTGAGAGCAGGAGCTGAAAGATCATAGAGCAGCCTCATTGATACTGGACTGTGTCACTGAATTTGGGCATATGGGCATACTCAGCCACATCCTCACCAGGACACACTGCTACAGTAGAATAGACGAGCTCTTAAGAAGCTTATTGCATTGGTTCAACTGAGACTGGTAGGTCTGGGAAAGTAGATACATCGTCCGGGAGAAGGACCATAGTGGTACAAGCTTTCCACAGCCCACTTGCCTGGTCTTTTCCCCTTCTGGCAGTAATGCCAGCTAATATGCCCCAGTGGTGATGAGTTCCAATCTATTGGGAAATAGTGCTTATTTATCCTGTCTATTTGGACTCCCAGCTAACATGGCTTATGTGTAACCATGATGGGAAACCCCTGAGCATGAGTTCAGTGGCACTGCTACCTAACCTCCCATGGGAATGGGCCTTAGACAGCACTGCTCTTCCTTCAGCATGTAAACTACATTTTCTTGTGCCTGTGGGCATATATCTAGACCATAGACTATAGAAGGGAATTATGATCTGATCTATATATATACGTATGATGTATCGTTTATTTCTTTATCTACCACGTCTGTACATCTACTCAAACAGACGCCACAAGTCAGTAAGCCCAGCTGTTCAGTATTATTTACATTATGCTGGCATCTCTACTGACCTAAAGAGCAAAAGAAAATAACAGGGCATATTTGCAGCTTAATAAAACATTGCAGTAGGGAGCCCTTTCTGAACCATTACAAGCATTTGCTGGAAGTGCATTTGCTGATTTAACAAACTGGTTAGGACAAGTGTTTAACATGCTGTTGTAATGATGTTCAGATGCTTTTCTTAGTATTTGTTGATCTGAGAAAATGTCTCCTTGCCCAATCACGCTAGGGAGTGGAACAAAATAAATAAATAAATGTAATGTGATGCTCTCACACAACAGCGGAGCAGTGACTGCCCCTGACAGATGGAAAAAAGTCAATATGATGTCTGAGACAGCCCAGGCTCTGCGCTGTAGAATAAATTACATGATTCACTGAATGCCTGGGCTTCACACAGACATACACAAAATTGGAAAGATAAAAGCTTGCATTGGCTTCAGATGATATTTACTGCTTGATGGATTTACTAGCAGCCCCAGTACAGTCATACTGTATTGAATTATTGGCCTCTATTTAGCTGTGTGACCGTCGAAGCTTGAGTGTCCATTTAAGCGTAAGTGAGCTGGAGCCCTGCCAAGGCTTTCTGAAGCTTTTCGTACCGAGGAAGATGTGAGCTAATGGCAACTAGCTTGAATAACAGGGAACTTAAGGACGCTGAGGGTAGACAACAAAGCAGCCTGTGCTTGCTTATCAATATTAATGCCAAAATAAATATTAATGGACGCTGTCCAGTACATCATTTTTGAATGATTCTTGTTTTCTTTGTATTTTAACACAAATGGCTGGAGATGATTATGATTTCTCTCTTCCCCCCTCCCCTCCGCCCCTCAAAAGGGGGAGTTTAAGAAAGACCATTAGCTTTACAGCTATCCATTGTCACAGCAGCAGGGTTTCTACAAGGGAAAGAAGGCAAATGAAATACTGGCTTTAAGAAGTATACTGCTACCAATAAAATATCTGATTAGAATAGTAATGTACTGTACAAAGCTATTGTTATGGATTCATTATTATTATATTGTACCATGGCAGTTCAGTTAAAGAGTAGCATTTCATTTACAATGAGTCCCATGAGATGGTCACACAGTTGCTGTAGCCACAAAACAGAAGAGGGAGGGTGAGTGGTTATCTGCTTAAATGCATTGGCTTGTGTTTCTAGATGCCTGGGGCTCATTTTTGGCCTGGCTCTCACACATGATGAGTTCAGCTTGTGTAATGGTTCAGCAAGCTGAGGGAGGGGGCTAGCTGGGAGACACTGCTGTCACTCAATTCATGGCTGTGCTGCTGACAGAGGGTTTTTCCACAGTTAACTACACTTCAGGAAAAAGGAAGGAAAGAGAAAATCGCTGTGATATTGCACTGTGCTGATCATTTGGATTAGGAACAAAAATTAGCAGGGTTGTGCTCCAGGTGAACTACAGACTGTGCAAAGGAAATAAATCAGGAGGAAAGATGTGCTTGTGGGAGAGAAGAGGCACAGAATGAACTGAGAACATACTTTATTCTGAGACAAAGAATAAAATACATTGCAAACCTGCTATGTTGCATGTACTTTTTTCATCTGTCTGCTGCTGGAAAATGCATGTGCTTTGGCAGCAGTTTTCTATGGATTATCGATTATAGCAACGATGATAATAAGGTAACACATTTGCAGTCTGTACCAAGGAAGTTATTGATCTAGAAAGAGACATTTGCTGGAAGAAGTAGATGTTTGGTTGTGCTAGGGTTTTTTTTCCACTTTCCTCTGAAGCATTGGAGATTGGCCACAGCTGGTAGTGAGACACTGGACATAGTGTACTAGAGCTCTGAAATGATACAGAGAATCCACTTTCTAGGGGCCTGGTTCATGTGTCACATCTTCAGGGTTAAACTGAACACCAGATTTGCGGCTAAATCAGTTTGGTAGGGACTTAGATTTTTTTGCCTTCATCTAGAGCAAGGGTGCATAACCTCTTGGTCCCCTAGCCAGATAAGTGTTGTGGGGCCAGTCCATGGACCAGATAGGCTTGATCCTGGCACATAGGGCTCAGAGGCCTGGAATCATCCCCTCCCTGCCCATGTGACAGAATTGGGCAGCAGGAACTTAACGCTATCCCCTCCTACCACCACACACCAGGATTGGGCCCTGGGGGCCCAGTACCACCCCCTTCTGTCAGTATGGTATCCTGTCACCTAGGCCTTGGCCCCTCCGGCCCCTCCTGGCTCCTGTACTGGGATTGGATCTTGGGGCCAGTGCCTCCCTTGCCCAGCCCAGCATATTGGATCAGGGCTCCCCATGGGCCTGGAAATTTGGCAGCAGGGGAGCAGTGGCAAAGCTCCCCTGATGCCAAATTTCCAGATTGATGGACAGCCCTGTGGACTGGATGACATGGTCCTACATGCCAGATCTAGTCTGTTGGCTCCTGATCTGGAGCATGTGACATGGATTTCCTCCTAGAATACTTTGGGCATATTTTACCTAATCCATTCTATGCTACTGCAAGGGCCTAGAGTATCAGTGGCACCTTGGCCATTCTTGAGCAGTCTTTGCACTGTTAATGAGGACTTTTAATGCTTCAGTTTAACCGACTTCACTGGACTCATTGTGATACAGAGGCGGTCAAGCAAGATGATTTAATGATCCTTCTGGCTTTCAAGTCCATAAAACTATGTGTTATTCTTATTTGTGCCATCTCATCAAAACACAGTTTAATATGCTTCATTACATAGTATGGGCCATGGTCTTCTTCCTTGGATCCTATGAGCATGAATTAACAATTTTTTCGCTGCCATTGCAGTGTCAGTGTATTGGCAGTGCCCTTATCTCCCCTGCTTTTATCTATGGATTCTTGTAGGTACTGTATTTACCTGAATACAAGATGATCCTGAGTTTAAGATGACCCTCCCCCCTGCCATTAGATCCTATACACAGAAAATTTATTATAGTTTTCCATGTACAGAATATAATTATTGGAGGATCAACTTCAAGTTGTCTCCCCCACCCTCTACAACTGCAGGTGTTGGGGAAGGAGGGGAGTGATGAGGAGGATAGTAATACGGCAGGTGGTGAGGGGACAGACAGTGGAGGAGGTAGTAGGGGGGCACATAATAGGGCAGAAAGTGGAGGCTGTTAGGGGGCAGGCAGTGTGGAGGTGGCAGGACAGACAGTGAGAGAGGCAGGCAGCTTGCCCCCTACCACCTGGCCCCCCTCCCACACACTTACCCCTCATTGTGCCTACTTCCACAGCCTCAGGCCGCCCATCTTTCTTCTCCTGTCTCACCCTTTTCTCCCCTCCATGCTGCTTCTGTGCCCTGCAGCCTTGGGTTCCTGTCTCCCCCTACTTTCCATCTCCTCCCCTCAAAGTCTGTAGCCCCCATGTGACTCTCCACCCCCCTTACCTTTGCTCCAGCACCACCTTGCTACAGTCTGAGGCACTGATCAAGGCTGCAGCCCTACCCAGTAGCAGTGGCACAAAGCCAGTACTGCTGCTACTGGGCCACACTGGAGCACGTATTCCATGCTCCACGTTGCAGCAAAGATGGGGCCTGCCACCAGGGAGCAAACATAAGGAGGAGTGCAGCAGAGGAGGAGAAGTGGCATGAGGGGGAGACTGGGAGCAGCAGGGGCTTCAGGCTGTGGGGTGGGAGCAGAAGCATCTGGGAGTAGGCAGCAGCTGTGGCTCTGGCTCCAATGCTGCATGCAGCTGCAGCTGCAGCTACAGCTGGAGCCACGGAACCTGCCTGTCCCCTGCCACCTCATTCAACTGTAAATCAACGGGCTTTTTTCCCCCCGTTAAATGGGGTCCAAAAAACCTCATCTTCTAATCGAATAAATACAGTAGATGTTGATGTTTCTTGTTTTGTCTCTTGTAGTTGTATACAAAGTTTTGAAATAGCATCAATTTACCCAAAGATTCTCCAAACTGCCTGCAAATGAATGTACTGTACTTTAATGGTCCAGGATACTTCCAGTCCTGTTCACCTATGTTCCTGTGCTTTTTCCCTGGCCTACATAAAACGGTGTGTAATTTATGCCTACTATCAGACCAATACATACTAACTAGATGCCGTGGAGGAATAACATACATGTTACACTTAAGTTGTGATTAACTACGTAGTCAATCGTGTCTTAAGTAGTTACCCAGCTACACAATACAATGAATGGTGTAATAAAACAAGGAATAAGCCACAAAATTATTACATAAAAGGCATGTGATAACTTTGTGGTGGTTCCTATCGTGCCATTAATTTAAGAGCTGGAAAATCCATCAGCTGACAGGTCTCCCAGCTATGGGAGTTTGCTACTTGCTGGGTCAGGGGGAGCCTTGGATCAGGATTATGGGTTCCCCCTGCACTGTCAGTAAGGCATAATGGGATGTTTTATGTGTCATGGGATGGGAATGTGTTTAATTGCAGTCATCCTTCCTGACATGCACATGTGGCAAGGCAGGAAACACAAACAGGAGGATTGCACATCAAATCCCATCACTCCTTTGATTGCAGTACTGCCAGGGGCCCATGGCATGCACATAGTTGCATAGTCATACAAAGACAACAAAAATTGTGACTACTGTATTCCATATATAATTTTTTTTCATGTTTTGTCATACGATAAGTGACACAATGATGCATATTTCAACTACAATGGGAAAAATATAACACCTACATTTTACACCTACCAGCTAGTTTAGCACGTAAAAGCTACTCTCCAAGTTATTTAAAGTAATCTGACACAATAAGTCTGCTTTTCATTTGCACCAAGGTCTCTTTACATTCATTCCAGCACTAAACAAGCCTTTAAAAGGTATAAATTTGTAAAGATAATTTATACTGCTATTAAGATTTTCTTTATGCTTGCTCAGGCCCACATCTGGCTTCCCTCTTAACAACACATGAGGAGGAAGATTGCATCTCCTTTGCCTTGGTTCTAATGCCTTGGCATTACTTCTATAATGTTTCCATGATCAGATGTCACTTTCTGTCCATCTACAGTCTAGAGTGCTTGGAAGCAGTTGAACAGTGTTAGAGAATATCCAGTTGTAATTATCTTTAAAATAATTTCAAATTTATTTGACACTGATACAAACTGAGAGACTAAGTGCATATTGACATGGTGAAGCTAATCACTGAAAAGCATAACATATGGTCAAAAATAAAAATCTTAAGTATTTGAAAGATCTTTTTTTTTATCCAGCTGTTTCGAGTTTGTCATTCAGTGTCTTAGCAACCTCAGGATGTCTAAGCATGTCAAACGGATAGGTTGTGTCTACATACACTTTCTACATTTGTTTTTTAAAGTTACTTTTTTTATTTTCTGCCATGTTCTAGAAAAGCCTAATTGGGGCTAGTAACCTTTTCTATTACTAGATTTATATGATGCTTCCCATTATTAGACCTATTTTAACTGGACTAGAAATTTGTCAAATGTTTATGTCTGGTAAAAAGGCATGACCACCTACCAGATTATTGTTCGAGGCTAAGTGACAACGCTAAGGCCCACTAACAAGTCAGTGTCATGGTTAAGAGAC
>JAGPOW010003395.1:56994682-57018560 GCA_030014935.1 Caiman crocodilus
ATACTCTTCAATGTCTTCATCAGCGACTTGGACGAGGGAGTGAAGTGTACTCTGTCCAAGTTTGCAGATGACACAAAACTGGGGAGAAGTGGACACACCGGAAGGCAGGGAACAACTACAAGCAGACCTGGACAAGTTAAACATATAGGCAGAAAACAACAGAATGCAATTCAACAAGGAGAAATGCAAAGTGCTGTACCTAGGGAGGAAAAATGTCCAGCATACCTACTGCCTAGGAAATGACCTACTTGGAGGCACAGAAGTGGAAAGGGATCTTGGAGTCCTAGTGGACTCCAAGATGAACATGAATTGTCAGCGTGATGAAGTCATCAGAAAAGCTAATGGCACTTTATTGTGCATCAGCAGATGCATGATGAACAGAACCAAGGAGGTGATACTTCCCCTCTATTGGGCACTGGTCAGACCGCATTTGGAATACTGCGTGTAGTTTTGGGCACCACACTTCAAAAGGGATGTGGATAACCTGAAGAAGGTCCAGAGAAGGGCCACTCATACGGTTAAGGGCTTGCAGGCCAAGCTCTATGAGTAGAGACTGGGGCACCCGGACCTCTTTGGCCTCTGCAAGAGAAGGTTGAGAGGCGACCTTGTGCCTGCCTATAAGTTCATCATGGGGCACAGAAGGGAATTGGTGAGGCTTTACTAGAAATAATGGCCATAAGCTAGCAGAGAGCAGATTTAGACTGGACATTAGGAAGAACTTCACAGTTAGTGGCCAAAATCTGAAATGGGCTCCCAAGGGAGGTGGTGCTCTCCCCTACCCTTGGGGTCTTCAAGAGGAGGTTAGATAGGCATCTGGCTGGGGTCATCTAAACCCAGCACTCTTTCTTGCCTATGCAGAGGGTTGGACTCAATGATCTATTGAGGTCCCTTCCGACCCTAACATCTATGAATCTATATCAATCTTTGAATTTTGTGACAACTGTTGAGATTCTAAAACGCTTGCGTTTATTTTCTTAAAACAAAACTTTAATGAATTGTCCATTTTTAGATCAAACAGGACCAATTTGTTCTTTATGTCTGTCTCCACCTCTCTGATATGAAGTAAGCAAGGGGGGGAGAAGAAATCAATTTTAGAAAACTTGTTATTAAAAGAACCCTAAAAAACAAAGAACAAGAACAAATTTGTTAGAATTGTTGTCTCTCCATGATGTATTCAGCTGTATACCCACGACTGAGATGTAGTTTGTCATTTTATCTTAATGTTCTCATCCATGGCTACCTATGTCCCCTAGGCTGGATCTGGCCCATGCAGAGACTGGATATGGCCCTCTGCACCTTAAGGAATTGTTAGTGTTCTCAGAACAGCAGAAGAGGCATCCTTAGGGTCCTTTTTCCTGCCTTGTTCTATGATCACTCCTCAGCTTCTGCTGACTTGTGGCCTGTGGCATGGGCTGGGTAGCAAGCAGCAGTCCATAACAGTAAAAGGTTGCCAACCCATTTTAATCAGTTGTACTGCATGTGCCTCATTTAAGCCATTTTACGAACAAGGTATTAGGAAAATGATACTGGATTTCTTATTTATTTGATTTATGTGACACATCATGGTACAAAAATGTGTATTACATCTTAATCTATAATCTCTAGATTGGTATTTTAAACCTTGCCTTTTTCTAGTTATTACTTTTATAATCCTTGCCTGTTCTATTTTATATAGTATTTTTAGACCTTGTGTTTGTCAGATTTAATTCTGCTGACAGTTTGTTTTTTCCTTCACAAAAACCAAATATTGCAGGTATCCTTTACACAAAGCTTCATAATACTTTGTGGCAAAGGAACGTTTGAGTTCCAGAACTTATCAGAATTCTTCTACGTCCCCTGCCCCCTCGCTGTCCCCTTTTAGAAGCCATCATTTCTCACTTTTTATATGTAGCTCCAGTCAGAACCATGTCTCCTCCTCCTGGGCCCTCATGTCTTCCCCAGTAACCCTGGGATGGAATAGCCTAAACACGTTTTTATGAATTGGGAATTACAAAATTTGTAGCAGAAGCAGGACTTTTTCCCTTGGGCATGCTCAAACTCTCAACTCCTCTGTGAAGAAGATAGAGTGGATTAAATTAGTACCCAATCCGTTTAATACAAAGATGTCCAACAACATCTATCTCTTACAAGTACATTCTCCATATTGCACTGCATAGTTTATGAAACACGTTTTATATTGACCAAACTTTCAGATAAAGGCCTGGCATCTCTTAAAAATTGGTTTTGAAACACTAAGCAAAAGTCAGGAGTACAAAATTCCTTTTCAGCTTAAAAATGTTGACTATTAGAAGTGGCCAGGGATCAAATTAGGAGTGCTGACATTTAAAGGTTTTTTATGATAAACTGGCAGAAACTGCAAAAAAGCGCAGTAGAAGAAATTACAAATGGCTCAAACACTAAGGTTATTCAACTATAAGGAAGATTATAAAAAAAAATCTATAAAGACCTAACAAAATAGCATGACATTAGCAGATGAAATTCAGCATGGACAGGGACATGGTAACATATACTATGAGGAACTTTTAAAACTACTTGTAATAGGTTACTCACGGGGGACAACCAGGTGCCACCTTGTAGTGGGACAGTACTTGGCTTCCTACTCTGGTCCCCTAGTATGGCCCTCTTTTTCTCTCTTCCTGCCACATCTTGAAGTTAATTGATGGGTTCTTTAACAACAGCCTCTTGAAGAGCATAAGTTTAGGCTGTCAGCACTTTTTCCTCTCTATCCTGTCCCCAGCATCAAGTCTGATGTGGCTGTCTTAGTTCTCTTTCTTTTTGTCCTGGCTCTAGTGAGTCTGAGTTATGGCTTCTTTTCCTGGTCTCTCATGCCCCCAAACCATCAAGGTAAGCCTCCCCCCTCCCATCCCAAAATGAATCCATAGAAAAAAAAATATCTGTGTACTGGGCCCTTTTTTCTGCAGGCTCCTTGTCTCCCAGCTGTTACTATTGTCATAAGCAGGGGAAAAAAATCAGGAAGCAGGCCCTCATAGGACTCTTAAGACAGTCTGCAGCCCTCAGGGTACACTGCTTCCCTGAGCCCCTCTGGTGTCACCATGATCAATTCTTAGCCTGGCCACACTTAGCCCAACTTTGGGGCTCCTCTAAGGTAAGCATAAAACCACCTTCCAGTTTTTTGTATCCCCTTCCCAGGGCCTTCCAAGGCACAACAAGAATGGCAAAAAAGGAAAAGAAAAAAAAAGAGCAGGTTCTGCTTAGGTGCTTGTTCCTCTGTTCCAGGTTAATAGAAATTCCTCTTTTCAGGTATCAGCTTTCCTGGCCAGAAGGGTTTCTGCCCTTGCCTTACTGCAGAGTTCCATTTCCCTCCACCACTGTAGCAACCTCCCCTCCTCTGGCCTGGGGAGAATTTGTATCTCACTCAACTCTACCCACCTAGTTTCCTGCTCCCTAGCTGCAGGTGCGATCCATCTCTTGCTCTCCTCCCCCTGATGGGCCCTGCAGCTTGCTGATTGCAGGCTGAACTTTGCAAGTTTGAGCCCTTGGCTTAGGGCTTGGCTTCATCCATTTTCCAAGTCCCCCCTCTCCTTTTCTGCTGCTGGTGCTTGCCCCTCTTCTCCAGCTGGAGCCTTTCTTGACAGCCAGAGTCTTCATCACTCCCTCCATTCTGGCTCGGCCCATCCTTACAGCAGGTAATCATCCACTTTTCTGGGCTACAAAGGATCTGGCCTTAAAGAGGCCTTGCTGTCTTTCCTTCCCTGGCCCCCTCTTCTCTGTAACAGGACTAGGGTTCTCTGTTACATCTGTGTACATTAAACAGTGATGCTTATGAAAATGAGTAAAGTATTTCATCTAGATCAAACTTGCTGCTATCATAGTTGGCCTATAGAAGCTATCCAAGTTCTATATACTGTCTTTTTGTGCACACTATTCCCCCCACCCCCCGCAACAAGAAATGTCTTGTTTTTGAAAGGCAGAATGTAGAAAACAAGACCTTCCCTTTAAAATTCCAGTTAGTTTGATATTTCTGCAGGGAAACACAGGCAGCTTCATTGGGGTGGGGAGGAGTGATGGAGGAAGAGGAGCCAGCCTCTGTTAAACCCCTAGCAGTGGGACACAGCAGGTGTAGTTGGCTGAGTTGAACTGTATTGCTATTCTTCTCTTCTCAGGCAGAGCTGTGTAGTTAGCCCACAGTACCTGTCAGGTAAGCTGCAGGCCTGATCCTAGTCTGTAGCACCTCTGGTTTGACAGATATTTGAAGAGAGTGGGCTTGGCAGTTTGGCTTAGCCAGTGATGCTTGATGCTGATTCAACTGGGGGCTGATCCTGCTGGAGCTGAAGTGTCCAGCCTGTCTGCTCCAGCCAGGCGGGTCCTTGAGTGACTCAGCAGGTGCCACTGCCTGCCTGTATTGGGGCTGGCACTTCAGCTCCAGCCAGATCAGACCCTCTGCTCCCCACATTTTCTCATTTAAGATGAGCACTCCAGTTTCTGGCAGCTGATTTTTTTTACTTATATTTTTACTTTACAGCAAGGTGCTTGTATTCAAGTAAATGCAGTACTCCGTAACCTTATAGAACCAAACAGTTAAAATGCAGGCTTATTACTTACTCTAACTAGGTAATATAGGGTGCAAATTTTACTGACCTGATTGCTAGACCCCCAAGAAAATTCTTAAGTGACCCTGTCATGGGGTGACTAACCTTTTCAGAGAGCTGGGACATAACTTTATTTATCCATGATAGGAAAAGATTCTAGAAGTTGATTTCTTAGCTGGAGCCCTTACTTATGGTTCTCAAGCAACAGAAAGAGATATTATAAACATAATATCTCTGCAATAAGGATAGACCCACTTTACTGAGAAAGTAGCTACAAGCACAAAGATTTAGGGTTCTGGCCTTTTCCCACAAAGGACAGGTGCACCACTAACTTTAACCTTCTGTTGACTGAGAGTGGAAGTGGAACACAACTTATTTCAGGGGTCTGTGAATGGTGTGTCACTGTAAAATTGAATTTATCGGATGTAGAACTTTCAGGCTTCTTTCAGTGAATAATTGTAGTATGTGCAATTCCACGTGCATTTGTATCTCTTTATTCCATTAAAAATGAAATTGCTTAAAAGTGTATCTGAATGGGACCTGGGGGTCACAATCGATCGGAAGATGAATATGAGTCAACAGTATGATGGAGTTGCCACCAGGGCAAACAGCACTCTGGCCTGCAGCAGCTGATATGTCGCCAGTAGGTCGAGGGAGGTGCTTCTCCCTCTCTATTCAGTGTTGGTGAGGTCACAGCTGGAGTACTGTGTCCAGTTCTTGGCACCACACTTCAAGAAGGACATGGATAAGTTCAAGAAGGTACAAAGGAGAGCCATCCATATGATTAGGGGCCTGGAGGATAGGCCCTATAGAGAGAGACTCTGGGAACTGGGCCTGTTCAGTCTGAGAAGACTGAGAGGTGACTTGATAGCTGCCTACAGGTATGTTAGGGGTGAACACCAAGATCTAGGGGAACAACTCTTCAGAAAGGCACCTCAGAGGAGGACAAGGACCAATGGGTGCAAGATAATTGAGGGAAAATTTAGGCTGGACATAAGAAAAAACTTTTTTTTCTGTAAGGGTTACCAGAATCTGGAACGTGTTCCCAGCAGATGTGGTGCAGTCACCAGGCTGGATAAGTACCTTGTTGAGCTTGTTTGAGCCCAGTAACTTCCTGCCCATGGTAGGGGACTAGACTTGATGATCTTGAAGGTCCCTTCTTGTTCTTCAATTCTATGAAAAGGGGGAAAAAAAGACAAAAACTGACGTTGCTACCCACTCCTATATAGGTAGCCGCAGGTTAGGGAAATTGCAGGAAACACAGTTCTGTACGGCCATATACAACCAATTTTCACCAGATTACCAAAAGGTACTTCTGTGACCCAGGGAGTCACTCCCTGCCAAATGTCAAGTTTCTATTGTATTAAGCCTTCATAGTGGTAAATTTGCTTTAGAGAAAGATAAAACAATGTTGTCCTTGTTTTGTTTTTATCATAGGAAGATAAAGCTTTTGTTTCCTTACTCTCCTTACTCTCCTTATTCTTCAAAACAGCTAAACCACTTTGGTTCAGATTTTGGAAAGCACTGGATTTGGAAAGATGCATAATTCAGTCCAAAAGGCAAAAGATTATAAAAGTCAAAACCAACTGAAAATATCCCTTCAGAATGGAAACACTCATGTAACTTTAGCTCTAGGTTTTGCTACAGGCTTTGCTTTGTGTTATTCTGAATAATCTAAAGCAAAGGGTAAGTGTGCAGAAGTCAAATAAATGCACGCATTTCTTTCTTTTTTTTTCTAGAATAAGCTTTCTGGCATGGGCTGTATATATAAGGTAGCTTCCTTCCCCGTGGAATTTCACATATTTTTTAAATAACCAAATACATCACCCCAGAAAAAATAATAAATATATTTAGTTCAAAGCAAAACCAAATGTTATATATATGAACAAAAGAAATACATCATTGTATCACCCATGCATCCAACTGAATCACTTCCAAAGTAAATCAAAAATCTCATTGAAATTGTTTCTAGCTATCATGATCTCACAGGGAAACGAAAGGCTTTTCTTCAATGGTCTGTTATAACTCTGTCATTATACCATAGTGAGGTAATTTGCTAAAACAGCTGCCTCTAATGAGCAAACCTTTCCATCTGGTAGAATCCAAATAAACACAAATAACCTTGTGTCAGTTTTTTTTCTGTTTGTTTTTTTACCAAAATATCAAATAAAAATAAATCCCTTCTTGTCTAAGGGGTTAGAGGGTCTTTGAAATGTGCAGCTGATCAACAGAAATATCTTTCTTTTTTGATACCTCCTCTCTCAGGTACTGTCGCACACACACATTTGGCCCTAAGTGCTAGGGAGTTGATGTTATGCCACCTTACAGATGGATTACAACATAACTCGGGATGTGCTTGTAATATAAATGATCCAGCAAGAAATTAGACAAAATTAACAGTTGTTAGAACTTGTTAGCTTTAGAAAGACAGCACTTGTGGATTGTTTGTTTTCACAGTAGGATTTTTTACCCTTTAAAATTCCTTTCTTTTTTTCATGGTGCTAAGGAAATTTCCATTGAGTCTTAGGACCTAGCAGCTCACTCCATTGCTGTTACATTCACAAATCACTGACTCTTCAGACTACATTTTTCAGTGAAGAACAAACAAAGAAAAGAACTGTCATTACTTTCACACTTGCTGGAAAGCAGTATAAAGCTGTAATCTTCTTAAGTTATAATGAACATGGCCTGGCTTTGAGTATGTGAACTCCTTTTTTTCCTAGGCCATATGACTGTTATTATTTTTCACTGAACCATTAGGCTTAAAATAGGGCAACCAATTTGCTTGGTATCACTTTTTATACACATACATTATGGCTTTTGTGAATCTCAAGAGTGCACATGCGATAACTGAATGTATGCATTTCATGACAGCAGTTCATTTTGTATTGTTGAAGAAAATACTCCACTAAACTGTCTGGAGAGGATTCATACTGGGAAAGGTATTTTGGTTTGTTAGCTCCCCTTCCAAGTGAAAAGTACATTTTTTCAGTACATTTGTTTATGTATTTACATTAAAAAAATGGGCTGATATCTAAGTAAAAATGACCCCAATCAAGGTCTTGGTTCAGGTCTAGGGAAGTTAGTGGAAAGTCTCTCAGTGACTTCAATGGGAGTTGGATGGAGTACCAAATAGGGAAAGTTTAGATCTAAATCTAAACCAAGTTTTGCAGTTGGTGCTTGTATTTTACTCATTGATAGAAGATAGGGCATGGTGGTACCTTAGAGACTGACTAGGCCAGCAAGGCTGAAGCTTTCATGGCCAACTGTGACGGCGGCGCAAGCCGTCACAGGCACAAGGAGAGGCAAGGAAAGGCTGCGGGGCAGAAAAAACCCTGGAACCAGAACCCCGGAGTGGGTAACTTACCTCTGGGAGACCCAGCGGTGCTGGAGCCAAGACTGTGGTGGCAGCTGCAGTCACAGCTACAGTCACGTGAGCTGGCATTATGCTGGCTATTTAAGCGGCTGTTCCCAGTAAGGGAGACAGCTGGACCAATCGCGGCAGCTGATATGGCCACTGCAGGAAAGTTTAAAATCTCCAACAGCACCTGCGGGGAAGGGGAGCCAGAGAGAGAGAGAGCAGGCAGCACGTCTGGCATGCTGAGGCTCCTGCTGGGGAAAGGCACCAGCTAGACTGTGCTGTAGCAGCACAAGAGACAGGAGAAGCCTCTAAACCACTAATAGAAGAAAGCAAAGGGAAACTTCCTTCCTTGCAACATAGCGAGCGGGGAGAGGTCAGTACTCCCCTTGAGAGGAGCAAAGCAAGGGGAACAACGTGGCACCCTGCATTTGCCAGTACTGCCCCTAGGAGAAATAGAGCTGGGGACAGATGCAGAATCCCCTGGAATCCAATGGGTAAGGGAAGGCAGCTCTGGGAGCTGCCCTACCCAAGGGGTATATTATTTCTAGGGAACTTAGGAAGGAAGGATGCAAAGAGATAGCAGAAGAGCCAGAGACACAAAAGGACGGGCTGGCAGAGCTGTACAGCTGAGTTCAAGTACCTGCATTGGTGAAACCAATGGCAGTCAAGCCTGCAGAGGACCAAAGGTTACCATTCCACCAGCACATGTTCGGTTGGCGAGTGGACGGGGTGTAGGAGTGGTGGATCCCCATGGAACACCGTAGGCAACAGCTGTGAGTACAGCCGTGTCAGGGAACCCCTCTGGTAAGAACTCCACTGGAACCCTCTCACAATAATATACCAGCAAAGTCGTGGCAGGAGGGATGAGGGGAGGGGTTACCTAATCGACAGGTGGCACTAGCTATAAGACCACCAACATCACACCAGCAGTCTACTTCATAAAATGCTTTTAATGGACCAGAGCTGCCAGCTATTTGAGGATACAACAGACTTCCTTGGGAAACTAGACTCTATTGGCAAACTTCCATAAAATGTTAGTCACTATGGACTAAAGTAAAGCTTTAGTCGCTGAATCGATTTGGAGAAGATTCAGACCGATTCAAAGGCTGAATCACCAAATTCGAATCAAATTGGGAGACCAAAAAATCCTCCAAATTGATTCAGAAAATCCTTCAGAGACAGATAGAATCACTGTCCTCTGAATTGGAGGAATATGAATCCGAATCAAATATTTCCCTATTCGCACAGGCATACTATGGATATCACATCTCTATACATTAACATACCCCATGAGGATGGATTATAAACCATAAGCAACATTACCCCAATGGCGGCATTGCCTCCATTTCTATCAAACTGTCCTGCTTTGTCCTCTCCCACAACTATTTCAGATGTAGAGACTCCCTCTACCTACAGACAAATGGCACTGTCATAGCAGCTCCCCACCCCACAACTATATGCAAATATGACAGATCTCAGTGTGCACTTCTTTTGCAGCTGACCTCTCATCCTCTTTGTGTATATCTGAGATACGTTCATAGATTCATAGACACCAGGGCTGGAAGGAACCTTGGAAGATCATTGAGTCCAGCCCCCTGCCCCAGGGGCAGGAAGTTAGCATGGATCATAGGATCCCAGCAAGATAAACATCCAAATGTCTCTTGAAGACATTCAATGTAGGTGCTTGGACCACCTCTGGTGGTAGTGTATTCCAAACCTTGGGGGCTTCAACAGTAAAGAAGTTCTTCCTTATGACCAGCCTGAAACGTTCATGGAGGAGTTTGTGACTGTTCAACCTCATCATCCCTTGGGGCGCTCTGGTGAACAGACGTTCCTCCTGGATCCTGGTGAGCACCCCTCATAAAATTATAGGTGGCCGCCAAATCACCCTTGAGCACTTCTCCAGGCTGAAGAGTCTTGTGGCTCTCAGCCTCTCATCATAAGGTCTGTTTTCCTGACTTTTCATCATGTGTGTGGCTCTCCTTTGCACTCTCTCAAGGTTCCCCACATCCTTTTTGAATTGTGGAGCCCAAAACTGAATGCAGTACTCCAGCTGTGGCCTTACCAATGCCAAGTACAATGGGAGGATGACGTCCTGGGATTTGCTTGAAAAGCATCTATGGATGCAAGCCAGTGTTTTGCTCACTTTACGAGCTACAGCATCACATTCATCTTGTGGCCAATCATGACCCCAATTCCCTTTTGTTCGTAGTGCTAGCCAGCATTGCATTGCCAAGTCTATAAGCATGCTGCAGGTTTTTCCTCCCAAGGTGGAGAACCTTGCATTTTTTGGTGTTAAACACCATCAAGTTCTCATCCGCCCATTTCCTGAGCCTGTCAAGGTCTGCCTGGATCACCGTCCTGTCCTCAGGTGTGGATGCTTTACTCCAGAGTTTGGTGTTATCAGTTCTGGCAGTTAATGCCAGTCTGCTTCTCACACCAATGTGTACATCATTAATGAAGATGTTAAATAGTATAGGTCCTAGGACAAAGCTTTGAGAGACCCCACTAGTCACAGCGCACCACAAGAATTGACTTCTGTCAGCCACCACCCCTGGGTCCTAATGCGGAGCCAGTTCCCCAGCCAATGGATCATGGTGAGGCCAAGACCAGAATTAGCCAATTTTGCCAAGAGGTGATTGTGGGATACCAGACTGAAGGTTTTTTAAAATCTAGATATATGACATCAATCTCTTCTCCCTTGTCCAGGTGATAGGTCACCTGGTTGTAAAAGGAAATAAGATTGTTCATGCAAGACCTACCCACAACAAACCCATGCTGGGTATCCCTCAGGATATTGCCATCAGCTAGTCTGTTAAGGATGGCCTCTTTGATAATCTTTTCTAAGACCTTCCCCGGGATAGAGGTCAGGCTGATGGGCCTGTAGTTTGCCCGATCCACTTTCCTCCCTGTCTTGAAGGTAGGCACTACATTGGCTTTCTTCCATTTGGGCACTTCACCAGAGCACCAGGGGTTCTCAAAAATCCGTGCCAGGATCTGAGCTATGATGCTTGCCAGCTCCTTGAGTACCCTGGAGTGTAAATGTTGATGACCTCTTCAACATACGAACATATGGGAAGGAATTGTTTGAGAAATTCTACCAGGATTTTAGCAATTTTAACCCCTTGATTACTTCACCCAGCAAATTCATTTCTTGGGCACCACTGTGAAAGTTTAACAATGGCCAATTTGCCACCAGGTGCTCTCTGAAACATATCAACTACTATAGCTACCAGCTTTCACCCTAAGTACATCATCAACAGCCATGATTTACCTTACAGTCATATATTCTCTGATCCCACTGACCAGGATGAATACCTCAGGGGTCTACAACAGGGTTTCCTGCCATTACTATGCAATCCCCAAAATGTACCCACTAAAACCAGGTCACGGTGTTGCGGTGGACAAGATCTTTCTGGACTTTAGGAAGGCCTTCGACACTGTCTCTGACCCCATTCTCATTAAGAAATTAGGTGGCTGTGGTGTCGATGCCTACACAGTCAGATGGGTCACAAATTGGCTGGAGGGCTGCACCCAGAGAGTGGTGGTGGATGGGTCTTTTTTGACCTGGAGGGATATGGGCAGCAGGGTCCCCCAGGACTGTTGAACATCTTCATCAGTGACTTGGACGAGGGGGTGAAAAGCACCTAGCTCAAATTCGTGGATAACACTAAAATATGGGGAGAAGTGGGAATGCTGGAGGAGAGGGACAGGCTGCAACTAGATCTTGCAATTCAACAAGGAGAAATGCAAAGTGCTGCACCTAGGGAAGAAAAATGTCCAGCATACCTACTGCCTAGGAAATGACCTGCTTGGTGGCATGGAAGCAGAAAGGGATCTTTCCTAGTGGACTCCAAGATGAACATGAATCGGCAGTGTGACGAAATCATCAGGAACGCTAATGGCACTTTATCATGCATCAGCAGATGCATGATGAACAGATCCAAGGAGGTGATACTTTCCCTCTATCGGGCGCTGGTCAGACCGCAGTTGGAATACTGCGGGCAATTTTGGGCACCACACTTAAAAAGGCATGTGGAGAACCTGTAGAGGGTCCCAAGAAGGGCCACTCGTACGGTTAAGGGCTTGCAGGCCAAGCCCTATGAGGGGAGACGGGGGCACCTGGACCTCTTCAGCCTCTGCAAGCGAAGGTTGAGAGGTGACCTTGTGGCTGCCTATAAATTCATCATGGGGGCACAGAAGGGAATTGGTGAGGCTTTACTCACCAAAGCGCCCCTGGGGGTTACAAGAAATAATGGCCATAAGCTAGCAGACAGCAGATTTAGACTGGACATTAAGAAGAACTTCTTCACAGATAGATTGGCCAAAGTCTGGAATGGGCTCCCAAAGGAGGTGGTGCTCTCCCCTACCCTGGAGGTCTTCAAGAGGAGGTTAGACAGGCATCTAGCTGGGGTCATCTAAACCCAGCACTCTTTCTTGCCTCTTCTATGCAGGGGGTTGGACTCAATAATCTATTGAGGTCCCTTCCGACCCTAACATCTATGAATCTATGAATCTAGACAGGTTACAGATGTGGGGTCCAGAGGAAGGCCACTCACAAGATTAGGGGGCAGCAAGGCAGGCCCTATGAGGACCTGAACCTGTTCAGCCTCCACAACAGAAGGCTGAGAGGGGATCTGGTGGATGTCTACAAACTGGACAAGGGGGACCAACAGGCTATGGGAAAGTCACAGTTCTTCCAAGCACTACCAGGAGTAATGAGGAATAATGGCCATAAGTTGACTGACAGTAGATTCAGGCTACATATCAGGAGGCACTACTTCACAGTCAGGATGACTAGGATCTGGAACCAACTTCCAAGGGAAGTGGTGCTCGCTTCTACCCTGGGGGGGTCTTCAAAAGGAGGCTGGATAATAACCTAGCCAGGGTCATTTGACCCCAGCACTCTTTCCAGCCCATGGCAGGGGGTTGGACTTGATGATCTGCTCAGGTCCCTTCTGACCCTACCTACTATGAAACTATGAACTTCAGTAGAGCCAGACTTGGAGCCCACTCTGACCTGCTACAATACTAACCCTGGAACAAGAACAACAGAATTTCTCAAATAGCTTAGACACATCATAATAGCCTCCCACCCAACCTTAAAAATGATAACCCCCTCAAACTGGCCTTTGAGGAGAAGCCTTTCCTGGCTTACAGGCAACCCCCAGCCTCACATACCTTCCATGCTGTAACAGACTACCTAACTCCAGTGAATGGACACCAACTTGATATCAATTCCAGAAACACATTAAAAACCCATGGCAGAACATTCTCAACTTCCTAGACATTCCATTACTGAGCTCAGTGTAGCTGTGCTTAACCAAAATACTCTTTTAAAAAACAACTTGAAAATGAAAATGCAGAAGAAAAAATCATCCATAAATGGGACTGTATTAATGATGATGTCCCTTAAAGTGTAAACTGCCTGGTTTATCTCAGTTGTTCTAACTAACCCACACATCTCTCTTAGCAGACTCTCCTCGCCTTGTTTCTTTCCCTTCTACATAACATCTTTTTTTCTGCCAGTCCATTTGTTACATCTGACAATGTAGGTTATTTCCTAAGGTTGTTCATGCCTTTCTGAACAACTTAGTCTCCAAGATGCCTATCTTCTGCCTGATTTCACAGGTACTACCTCTTTACTCATTGCAGCTCTCTTTGAAAAAGAAAACTTCATCTCTGCACGTGGTTTTCTTGACCCATGGCACGTAATGTTATTAATAATGTTGTTAATGATTCTCAATTTAACTTAAATAATGGTTTTATACTAGAATATAACAAGGTCTTTAGAATCTGTGGTGGTAAAAACCTAGAAAGACCACCACAGACAGTTCAAAATGGACCGTGTGAGGAGCCTTGTGACAAACTGCTATGACACCCATTCTGTAGGCCCCATTCTGTAGCCACCTGAATTCTGACATGCATTTTAAACTGTTTCAGAGTGAGTTATATCTTAAATCTTGAAAAAGTCATCATTGTTTCTAAATGTATATGCATCAATGTAGCACAGAACACTATTGGCACTTTAGGAAGAGGGAGGAGTGGATCCAGCAGGGGTGTCTTGGGATAGACACACCCCCTTCCACTTCTGCTGCTGTCTCTGACACAGGTGCAGGAAAAGCCCTAGAGTCAATCCTGCTCTGCTTCATTTGTGGGCTGTAGGTGTGCAGGGTGCTGGGCTTGGCAGAAGATACTAGTGCCAGTAGGCAGGTTTCCTCTTCCTGTACCTGTTCCCTCCTGCCATCCTCATGTCTCCCACTGGCTGGGAGCAGGAGTTGGAAGGAGGAACCTATCCATCTCTGTCCTCAGCTGACTAGGGGGAGTGGGGAGCCACAGAGCTGCTCCTCTCCAGCTCCAGCTGCAGCCAGTGGGGAAAAAATGGTGGGAGAGGGTGAAGGATCAGGCACTGGAAGAAGAAGCCTTCAGTGCCACTGCTACTGTGCCCTGCTAAGTCCAGTACCCCATGCAGCTGTTCCCCACAGCCCCTGGCAGGACTGTGGCTCCTTCATGCCTATCAGCTCTGGGACAGCAGCAGCAGTGTGAGGGGCAGGTGTATTTTCCTCCTTCCAGGGCCTGTTCCTTGCTTACAAAGTTACCTTTTTGTTACCAGTGTCCCTCACCTGCTCTGAAGCTCCAGCCATACCTCCATGGTCTGAGGCACAGTGTAGTGTATCCCACTTTAGGAAATGCTGGATCCATCATGAGTGGAGGTGGTTATGATGTTATATTATCAGCATATTTAATTACCTTTTGACCTTCTGGCATAATGTAAATTTAATGTGCAATGTATCAAGGCTATGATATGAAATATTGCCTGGAAGAGAAAACTGGTTGCCTTCTGCAAACGCTTTATCCTCTCCACATGTGTGCGGGATGCCTATTACTAGTAATGATGAGATATTATTGAAAGCAAATTTCTTTGTCAGTGGTTCAAGTCCTGCCCCAATTGTAGTTAATGATAGGACTTCCTTTTGACTGCATTGGGAGCAGGACCAATGTCAAAAACAATGAACACGGTAAAACAATGTTTAGGACTTAATTATGCAGAAGGAAGGTAACAAAAAGCTTCTATCAGTCAGTATTGCCTGATGAAAGACTTAAAAAAACATGTCTTGCAAGAAAAAACCCCTCCCTCCTAACCACAGACACAGCAAGAAAAGATTAAAAAGTAAATGCTATATTTACTGACATTTATTGTGCAGAGATCTAACTGTGTACACTGTTTTGTCAGTTTTCTTTCATTAAAAATACTCATTCAGATTGAAGCTACAGAATATTGACTCAGTTGGTTTGAGTGTTTATACAAATTGCATCCATCTCTCTCTTTGATAGGCCACTCTGGTAAATAATAAATTTATATTGCATACCTTATATTAGAGCGTTATGTAGAAAATAGGCTTGTAGGATTATTAAAAATACCAATGTCTGGAAAAACCTTCCAGAGACATATCCAGCACATGAAGGTTAAGAGAGTTTTAGTCATCAAAGAAGGGATTCTAAAAATGACTGAAAAGAATAGGATGGAAATGTATTTTGAAAATAGAAAAGGAGATACAAGAAGACAATTGGCAAGATTCTCAACTGATATACCCTCAGTTCATGCATTCTAGGGATTTAGGTCACTAAAAAGAATGCTGCTGCTTAATTTTACTCTAAACTTTGATAGATGTGTGTGGTCAGGCATATACTAAGAGTGAGCACGTGGCAGGTTCCTTAAATATGACAGTAGTGGCAATCACAAATCACAGCATGCATATATATGATTTATGCACATGGGTTTGATTTTATGTTTGTTATATATAGCCTACAGCACCTTGATTTTTCTGGAAAGACAGTTATCATCACCCTGAAATGTTATAGAGAGAGAAGAGAAGAAAGTCTACTAGTCCTAATATCTTTTAAAAAAATCCATGCTTGAAGACAGAAACATTGATTTCTCTCAAATGATTTTTCTGAGTCATTATCAGGTCCCTCTGCCCTTTTCCATAACTGAGTAGAAAGTTGTTTTTATTGAAATTACATGGGAAAGAAGCAATAACTTTAAGGCCCAGTTCGTCCACAAGTAATTTGGTGCAACTTTTTGAGTCTTGTTACTTCTGGAAAAGATGTTGTTGTTTTATTGATAACAGATGTTGTATCTTGGTATCGCTTATTAGTGTCAATACTTCCTTTATCTCAACAGTTAATGAGATCTTGCTGTTCCTGAAGAGACTTTTTTTTGTCTTGATAGGATCATTTTAGTCTGAGAGCAGGTAGGCTAAGAGCAAAAAGAGCAAAAATAATAGAAGGAGCTATCAAACTGCTGCTTTGTTGATTCTGTAGAATCAAAGCCTTGGGAGAAGGATCCATGCTAGTAGTCATAGCCAGTACATTACCATAATACTGACATTTCCAAATTTGCTTGGGGGAGGGAGGGGATGTTTGGATGCTCAGTTTCCATTGACCAACGCTAGGGACAGACATTAAAAAAGCCAGAGCCTGAATTCATTCAATCATTGCAGGCTAGTCTAAACTGTATAGGTTGAACCAATTTGCAAGTGAATAGACATTCACTTTCAATTCTGGAAATGCAGGAACATGCCTGCAGTGGCTCAGGTTAGAAGCTGGGGGCGCTAGAGCCGTCCTCCCTTCCTCTCTTCAGCAACTGCAAGGCTGGAGGAAAGATGACTGAGGGGCAGCGGGGAGGGTGTGGCCAGGCCCTAGCAGACTGCTAAGTATGATTGTCATGGCTTCTGCCTAGCACATGGAGCTCTGGTTCCAGCTCCAGCTTCCTTCCATCTACTCCATCCATCCAGCATGATGAACAGCCCCTGTGGGCAAAGCGGATGGAAGAGGTCCAGGAGCTGGAGCCGGAGCCCCATGTGGTGAGCAGACGCCACAGGACTGAAGCTTCCACACACCCAGAGCAGCACAGCAGAAGCAGCAGCAGTAGCAGTTGGAGGTGAGGCAGGGCAGAACAGCCCACCTGGCCGGTCTCTCCCACTGGTCTCTCACCAAATTCTCAGTAAGAAACTACGAGACAGTGATGTTGATGCCTACACAGTCAGATGGGTCACTAACTGGCTGGAGGGCCGCACCCAGAGGGTGGTGGTGGACAGGTCTTGTTCGACCTGGAGGGCTGTGGGCAGTGGGGTTCCCCAGGGCTCGGTCCTTGGGCCCTCACTATTCAACATCTTCATCAGTGACTTGGGCGAGGGGGTAGAAAGCACCCTGTTCAAATATGCAGATGACACTAAGATGTGGGGTGAAGTGGGTATGCTAGTAGGAAGGAATAGGCTGCAAGCAGATCTAGACAGGTTACAGAGGTGGACCGATGAGAACAGGTTGGGGTTCCACACTGACAAGTGCAGGGTAATGCACCTGGGGAGGAGGAACCAGCGGCACACCTACAGGCTGGGTAACTCCCTTCTTGCCAGTGCTGAGACAGAAAAAGATCTTGGAGTCATCATCGATGCCACAATGAATATGGGCCGACAAAGTGGAGATGCGGACCGTACCTTGTTGTGCATCCATAGATGCACCTCAAGCAGGTCCAAGGAGGTGATCCTCCCCTTCTATTCAACACTGGTCAGGCTGCAGCTGGAGTACTGCATCCAGTTCTGGGTGCCACACTTCAGGAGGGATGTTGCCAATATGGAGAGGATCCACCCACATGATCAGGGGTCAACAGGGCAGGCTGTATGAGGAGAGGTTGAGGGACCTGAACCTGTTCAGCCTCCACAACAGAAGGCTGAGAGGGGATCTAGTGGCAGTCTACAAACTAGTCAAGGGGGACCAACAGGTATTGAGAGAGTCCCTGTTTCCCCAAGCACTCCTGGGAGTTACAAGAAAAAACGGACACAAGCTAGCAGAGGGTAGTTCCAGGCTAGACATTAGGAGGCGCTATTTCACTGTCAGGGTAGCTAGGATCTGGAACCAACTTCCAAAAAAATGGTGCTGGCTCCTACCCTGGGGGTCTTTAAAAAAGGCTGGGTCATTTGACCCCAGTACTCTTTGCTGCCACAGCAGGGGGTCAGACTAGATGATCTCCTCAGGTCCCTTCTGAACCTACCAACTATGAAACTATGGCCCTGGTCAGCCTGCAGCTTGTAGTGTGGCTAGAGCTGCCTGGTGCTGAACAGGGTGTGGGGACAGCTATGGCAGACAGCTGGCAGGCCTGGAGCCCTCTGGCACCTCCAAGCTGGCCCAGGCAACCAGCTGCCCAGCTAGTCCTCACCCTGGCTGCCAAGCCGGGCTGTCACATAGCTGTAGCCAGCTGGGAAGTGCCCTGCCCCCATGGCCCCAGGGAGCCAGCCCCCATGGCTCCCTCCCAGCCTGGGCATGGGGAGACAAGAACAATCTGGCCCCATGGCCCCAGCCTGAACCACAACCCACCCTCAACAGCACCTGCAGGCCAGCCTGGCTCAGCCTCACAGCCCAAGCCTTGGGTGGATAATCAGGGCCATGCCAGGCTCTTACCAGGTCCATGCTCTTACCAGGCCTCCCACCGCCTGAGCAGGAGCAGGAGCAGGAGCAGGGGAGGAAGCTGGGAAGACCCTGTCTGTGTTACCGTGTCTGACCAGGACCAGGAAGTTTAAGCTCCCTGCCCCCACCACTGATTTATCTGTGGCACTGCCCAGCTGGTGTCTGGCCTTGGAGACAAGCCCGGCAAGGGCTGCTTCCTTCCTCCCCCTCCAGGCACAGCCCAGCTGGATTCCCTACAGGCCAGGGTGTGGGGTTAGAAATAAGCTTTAAAAAAGTTTTGGATCCAGATTCTAGACACCCCAAAATTCAGGGGAATTCACTTCTAGGAGTTTGATCTCTCCTAAAACATAAGGCCTAACCAAAGTGCAAAATTTAGGGTACTCATGTCACACTAAGAGCAGAGAGGCTGCTCAAGAAGCAATCTGCAGGTATGGCAGGGGCTGATTAGAGAAGTACCTGACTGGTAAGGGGGCAGGGCTTGAGCCGTATAAGCCCAGGGCCCTCAGTGGGTCAGGCACACTCTAGTTCCAGCAGCCACAGGGAGAGCAGCTCTGGGCAGCAAGTCTACAGCAGGGCTCCTGCCTTGACATACGAGCTGGGGGTAGGCTATGGAGAGTGGGACCAGAGGGTCTGGGAGTTGAGAGGTGGGTTAATTGTGGGACCAAGCAGACCAAGAGCCTCCAAGGGATGGAGGTAGACTCCAGGCAGGAAAACTGTTTGGAAAGAGGAAAGGTGGTCAGGAGAAGCAGGCTACCCTGGAAGTGGGATGAAAATCAGTGAATGATATAACACTTGTGAAACATGGGGCACGGTGTAGGGATGGATGGAGCTACGTAATTAGCCCTTAAGGCATGATAACGCTTAGGAAGACCTGGGTCAGCCCCCCATTTCTTAAAGGTTAATACCAACAAGGTGTGGAGGGCAAACAAAAGAGAGTTGTGTGTGAGAGGTGGCAGGGCTGAGGGCCAAGAGAGAATTTCAGTGGCAAAACAGTCAGCCCTGGAGTGGGATCACTGTTACAGTTGGACACAGTTTTGAAAAACCTATTATCTCAATCAATTATTCTCTGAATCAAGGCACCTTGGGGTGTCCTGAGATCCTTTTAAGGGAGCCAGAGTGTGCCAGGCAGCATTAGAACTGTTAGATGTGCTAACATGATTCGCAAGATAAACCCAAGATTTCAAACAGGAATTCAGGTTGGAATGTTGTTTTTAATGCTATGTATGTTGCAGTCCTTGAATTCTCTGCAACAGGAGAATTGCTCTATTATTTTTCTGTAGTCAGAAAAAGAGTGAAAACTGAAAGCTGGCATTTTCTGAGGGTACCTGACGTCTAACAAGGGGTGCCTTGAGTCTTAAAAATGTTGAGAGCCACTAGTCTGAATAGTGGCTCATGTTCTTTTCTATATATAATAATATATATACAACATTTGAATATCTTCTATTTAGTCATCTAGACTTGCCAACACTGGTACCAAACTAATTCTAATCTGCAAATGACTGCACAAGGGGCCAGGCAGGGGGAGAAGCAGGCTCATAATTTATACGTTTGTATAACATTTGAAAGTACTATGCAGCCTTAGTATAGGTGTGGTAATTGCTCCATTGATAACATTAGAACATTCCTGGATGACCTTGTACTTCTAGGGCCATAACTGAATGAGAGAATGCAACAGTTTCAGTGTCAAGAGATTCTCACTACTCTGGTGCGCCCAAAACTCAACTGCAAAGCCCAGAGTAAGTTGGACAACAAGAGAAAAAGCAAGACAAGGACATCTAGGAGATGTACTCAGTGCAGGCAGCCTTTGCTGGTGGATCTGTTAGAGGTCTAGACCCAAAATATAGCTGCCATCTTGTAAACAAACAGAATACAGTCGCCCTTTTGTCCTAGAGAAAAAAGACAAATCAGACGAGGCAGGGCAGTACTGGAGAACACGAGGACTGTTCAGTTGCTCCCTTGCACCTCTAAGGGTTGACTCCAGCACAGGACATTTAGTATACACCAGTGAAAATATGCATATCACTATTTTTAAATTTTGCATAAAAACTAACCAGGCCATTTAGAGGTCAGTATTGAATATACAGTAATTTAAGAATGATTAACAGCACTTTCAGCTATAACTTCAAGATCTGAAAACTGCTTAGCACAGGGTACAATTTTTTTGGCTATTAAAACATTTTTAAAGAGTAGAATAATATATAAAACTCACTCTGTTACATAGCGCTTTTAATGATTGGATTCCTCTTAAAATTCTACAATATTCATTTTCTCAAGAATAACATTATTTAATTATAAGAACTTTAATAAATCAACTCTTGGCTGTGGTTGCCTTGGAGTAATCAAACTCTCAGGGGTAGAGAGGTGTTTTGCTTCTGTCTCATTATTGCCCAGGAATATGATTATTTCATGATGAAATGGCACCTCCTACTAGGTTGGATTGAAAGACTTCATTAATTAAGCAAAGATTGTACCAGCCCAGGAGAAACCAAGCTGTAGCCAAATGGAGCCATGAGGTTTATAATGTCAGAATCAGCTGATGAATAAAAAAGTGGTAGTTTTCCAGTTGCAATGTAAAGTTGTTTTTCTGTGTAGTGCAAAGTGGGAGGCAGGGTGGGGGAGGGAAGGGGAGAAAAGAAAAAGATCTTTGAAGAAAAAACTGCCCCTGCAACTGGGAGTTCCTGGTAGCTGAGGTGTAACAAAAAATGTTTGAATTTATTTGTATTATCAACTGTATTTAAGATCTATGAGAAATCAGTCCTAGACCAGCCAGAGGACTGACATTGTCTGTAGCAGGGCTACACAACAGGGAAAACCAGTGCAAGTTTCACTCATACTCTGAATCCTAACCTGGAAGAAAGAGTACTATAGTTCAATTACTATGGCAAATCAATCCTTGACCCTCTGGTTGCCCATTGGCATGAGGAGTGTCAGTGGTGGTAGTATTTTGGTGTATCTTGGAGAGCAGGTTCTGATGCCAACAACATTTCCACCCAAGTGACCTGAACTCAATTTGAACTGTTGACCTAAGGGTTAAAAGCTCCACAGCCTATTACCAATCACCTGAGTCATTCAATCCATTGACAAGTCTTGTCTTAACATCCCCCTATGAAACATGCCCAAGTTTTAGTTGATTTGCCTCTCATTTCCCAAAGGATTAATTTGGTAAAGGATATTGCCCTGGGGGGATTCTCAGCAGCCTGTGAGTCCTTTGAAATCCAGCCCCTCCTTTGCCTGTTACCCTCCGCACTGTTCTCTAAAGGACTCCAACATCGAACTTGTGCTGGAAAGACAAAAACAATCTTGCAGTAAGTAAATCTCTGTGATGGCCTGCATTGATACAATGGGTATGAATTTATAGCTTTCAAGTCTTAAAAAATGAAACATTTTGACCTGCTGTGGGATTGGTTCAAGGCTTCTCTGAACAAACTTCAATTTATAAGTATTATGTTGCTAAAGCACTGATACCATCAATGATCATGGCACACACTGGAAAAGAAATACCCGACATCAAGCACATTTTGAAAATAATGTTACCACCTAAAGGCTTCTCTCCTGCAGAAAATGGATTGTACAATAGCTTATCAGGCGGAAAAGAGTGCATGAGAGAAAAAGGGAGAAATAAAAATAATAAAACTCACTCCGGTGTAGAACATTAGAAATGTGGCACTAACAAAGACTTCCCGTTCCACATAGAATTAGTGCTGGCAGAGGCAGCTCGAAGGGCTGTGGGTGTACTCAGCTGTTCAGAGCTGATTATAGAAGATGAAAGAGCCTGGCAATTTATTTCATCTCACACTGAAGCACTGCTGACAACTGAAAGTGAGGACAGAAGGATTCATTTGTTCAACTTCTGTTTTAGAAAGCAGGCTTCAAATGATACCGCAGAGAAAGTGGAGGGAAATGCTGTGGTTTAATAAAGTGCCTATTTTTTTATTTCATTGGCTCCAGCATTTGTATTTTTAGCTGGGATTTTGGGACAGGAGTGTTTAGATAGATACAATACGAAGTGAGTGGTCTGAAAAATTGACTGCACTAGCCAAATATGATACATGTAAACATAACCCCCCCTTCCTCCCTCCACAGATGCACAGACACAAATAAATAAAACGCTTCTTCCTTTCCATTCCATAAAACTCCTTTTATCTAAAGACCTGAAGATGCATTTTCAATATAGAAATGTTAACATTGCAATGTCTGGTTACTGTATTAACATTTACTCAGCAAGTAAAATAAATAACACTTGGTAAATGGGATGACATATGTACTGTAGTGTTTTCCCCTAATACTTTAAAAATTCCTTTAATACAGCCACAGATTGAAGAGTCATCATGAGCCCTGGCTAAGGGGCGCTGAATAGTTGAACTGCCCCAGGAACAGATGAGATGTCAGACTGACAAAGAGTGAAAATTTGGGTTTTTGTTTCCCCCTTGCTCCAGGGGTTAGTAAACAATGTCAGCTTTTTTGCCTTTCTCTTCTACAGTACCTTTGCAGATGAACTGGTTAGAAGTAGGGAGCATGGAAAGAAAAGCAGTTATTTTCTTCTCTGATCTTTGCCCACATAATATTTCACATTACTGTAAAAAAAGAGTCCTTTCAAATAAGTATGGACTTTTTTCTGTAGGAAGTTTCTTGTCTGTTGTTGGCTATTATTGAGAGGTCAGTATGTGTTTTTAAATTATGGTTAACCAATTAGTTATGTTACTGTGGTGGTAAAAATGTAAATGACAAACCACAGCTGTTATATTATGCGCAAATCTGGAAAATATACAAAAATTATATTACTTGGCATTGAAATTGTGGTTAAGGTATGATTCTGCATTCCTTGCGTGCCCCAGGCATGAGCTCATGTCAGTGGGGATTTGTGATCTGTAGGCAGAGACAACCCAAGCAGGGTGTGGGGCCTAGGGCAAATCAGCCTGTGCGGGGCCCTGCCCCCTGACACAAGGAAGCCAGTGGTAGATTCAGCAGCAGGAGGAGGGGGGCAACAAGTGGCCAGACGTGAAATTGGCGGCAGTGCAGAGTCACCACAGCTGCTCTGCTGTGTGTGGGGCACAGAGCAGTTGCTCTGATTTGCATCCCCCCCACAAGGGGATTCCTGTAGGGAATGCAGGACTGGGATTTTTAAGTATTTGAGAACCAAACCTATAAGGTAGCTTTCCAGGGATATTGCCATTTTTATGTTTGATTCTAGGATTATAACCAAGGACCCTGGTTTTCTCTGATAAAAAATCACAACTTCTCTGATGAAAAATTGAAAATTCTCTGACAAAACCCCCCAAATTCATTATTAAAATGAAAAGCCCCCTGCAGCACCCCACAACCCTGCTGGGGCCCCTCACACCCCCCGCAACGCCTCCCCCAACACTGCTGGTGCCTCTCACCACTCCTATAGCACCCCCCCAACACTGCTGGTGACCCTCACTGCCCCCACAATAGCCCCCACACCCTACTTATACCTCTTGCCCCCCCCCACAACCTCTGCCCCCCAACCCTTCTGGCG